>CM027666.1:12402500-13602500 GCA_015731905.1 Salix dunnii | reverse complement strand
AAACTTTGGTTGACCTAGAGTTTTACCACAAAATAGTTTCATGTATCTATTACCTCTATAAATTTCAAGCTCGATACAGTGTATGATTTAAGAGATATATATATATATATATATATATACTTGAGGAATGAAGGTTCGGACTTCACTCGGTTTTTATGGGCACACTGTCAACCGTAGTCGAGATTCCTCGTCACAATCCACTCATCATACTTCGTTATGATCGCCTCATCGCAATAAAGCTCCTATGCAGGACATTTTTCAGTATTACTTTTCCGAAGATTTTAGGAGGACGATCATGGATGGTGTCGTTCAAGAGTGATGAAAATGGTAACCCATTTCCGTGGACTCTGGTTGATTGGTAAGTAAGGAGAGAATGGAAAAGTAGATCAAAAAGAACGATCGGGGTATATATTTTGAGGAAAGGGAGTGAAGATGAAATTATTATTAAAAAGAAATAATCAATTCATATCTTTTGCTTGGATTGTAAAACTATAAATAAAAAGGAACGGAATGGAATGGATCGACAGAGAAATTAGAGGGGAAATCAAACCTCCCACCCAATGTACTCCCCAAAAATTGCTGGTAATTAAAGTAACCCTAACCCTAGGTATATTGACCTCTGTATATGAACAGAAAATAAGTAAAACCCTAGACATTGACGTGATAGAGGCATGTTTGGTTCATGGTGATATACTTCATGTAATTATGTTCCAAGCGATCAGATCATAGAAGAAATCTAAATGAATGAACTACAGGAATTCAAGATGCAATGAAACTTCCTTACTCTGCTGTTATTGGTTTCATTATTCTTAATGTTGAATTACTGTAGTTCATTTGAGCAAGTTGTAGTTCATTCATTTGATGAATACCTTTTATATATACACACGAGTAAATCTATCTCTTGAAAAATATAATTTATGGGTTTAGGTAAGCTAGTAAAACCCTGATTATTCTAGGCTCTTACAATAAATATATGTCATGACTCGAACTCTTGACCTGCTATCATATCGCAAAATCTGTGTCATCATGCCATGCTCCTTAGGACTTGTTTTGCAGTTTAAATACATCAAAAAATTAATGTAGTCCATTCATTTGGATCTTATTACTGGAATGATCTGCAATATAGTTAATTACTTTAGAATTAAGAAGCGTAACCCAATAATCAAATATATCAAAAATAATTACTAGATTATAATTAATATCTAAGAACCATCTCAATTAAAATATTAAATTGTTAATCAATTAAAGTAAATTATTAGAAATAATTGAGTACATCAACCCAATAATCAACGATATAAAAAAATAACGTTACCTGATAATTGATGTCGAAACCATTTCACTTCAAAAACTCAGGTTATTAGTTGAGTTTGAGTTCTTGGAAATAGTTTTAGATCACTCTAGTCTAATAGAAGTGGATAATAATGTGTGATATGTGCAATCAAAGTACAATAAAATTAACGAGAGAAAAGGATGTAATTATCATTCCTATTTTCTGACGAAAATTAAGCATGCAAGTACTGTTATCATGAACTGACCCCATACTTAGTTTCCTCCTTGTTGAAAACTTCTGATGAGGTAGAACAAAAACCCAACTCTCACCTCTTTCCAGACCAAGATCAAGCAGAATATAATAAGCATATGGCAGCAATGTCTACAGTCACCAACTCAATAGCAAAACCAATCCGATCAAAATATTGATCTACCTCTATCCCTACCACACAATCTAAAGCTGTGTTTGTTTTCAATTCATGGAATATTATGCTGAGATATATATGAAGATAAAATCTCATCAACAGATCACAAACTAGCCATATGTAATGAATAAAGGAAACAACCCACAATAATCTTCCCACCAAATTAAGGCTATAATCAATGTAAATTAAGCTAAAAATATCCATATCTACTCCCGATCCATCTAGAACCTTAAATGACTTTGTAGTGCACCGATTCACGAATATCCCACATCATATCAAGCTTCAATAGAACTGAAATTCATGAGCTACATCCTGATTCCTTGCTTTTTTCTGTATGACGAGGAGGAGGACGGTACTGGTGCGTCTTTTTCTTGACCACCAATACTAATATTATCAATGTTAGCATGCTTCTCTTGATTAGCTCTCTCTCCTTCCATTTCTCTAAATCTTTGAAGATACCGTCTTAGTGGCCCGGCATAGTCATCAAAACCTAGCGCTTCCATAGCCCAGCAGACATCATCTCCGTTCACAGTTTTGCGCCTTTCCGCTCTACACTTCTCGGATGCTTCACCGGTGACGAAGCTAATGAATTCTGAAGCACACTCTTGAATCGTTTCCTTGGCCTCTTTGGAGATTTTCGAGTTAGGCGGCAGAATTTGCTTCATGATCCGTCCAACGTTGGCTATAGGCAACAGCCTGTCTTGCTCCAGCTTGACGCCGCCATCGTCACTTGAAGCACCAGCACCAACATTATCGACCATGTCTAGCTAGATGCGAAAAAAAACTCGGTCCTCCTTTTTCTCCAACCTAGCTAGACTTGCCGATGGTTGGTCAAAAACTCACTTTTTATATTACTTATGTACACGTACATACGTACATAAATACATGAGGGTATGTCTTCTTGTTCAAAATCGCATGTGTGAAGCTGAAGGCGACCACCTAGTTA
The DNA here is from genome assembly GCA_015731905.1 of Salix dunnii. Taxonomy (NCBI): domain Eukaryota; kingdom Viridiplantae; phylum Streptophyta; class Magnoliopsida; order Malpighiales; family Salicaceae; genus Salix; species Salix dunnii. Next base: position 13,599,860 of record CM027666.1, on the reverse strand, counting down.
AGCTGATTCACTAGTGGGCTCCATGCGTACTCAATTCATTGGAGCTCATAATGATAAATATTTAATCTGAATTTTGTCATATATATATATTGACAACCATGCTTGACTGTAATTTCGATTATTATAACTAAATACTAGTTCACAAGTTGTGCCGTAAGAACATACGTTTAGATTATAAAAAAATATTTTCTATTATTATTAAATTTAACATAACGGATAAATTTAAAATCTTTCCATTTAATTTTTTATTAGTCTGAGTTTAAAATTAAGTTGTATAATAATTTTCTTAACATGATATATTCTGGTTAGTTCAAATACAACCTAGATAATAGATAAAAAAAAACATGGTTTGACTTTAAGAGAAAAAAATTCATTATATTTTTTTCTAATATTAAGACATTAACATGTTTGTTTGATCTGAATTTTATGGCTTAATCAATCAAATTTATGATCTAAATAATGAATTTTACTCAGTTTATGAACTTTATTTTTTAAAAAATTATTTTTATCTAACTATATAATAAATAAAAAAATAAACGCTCATGAGCACAAACTAAACATAGTTGTTCATAAGAATAGTTAAAGGAATTAATTAACACCCTAACTCTTTTAGATATAATAGATCATTATTTTTTAACATGTCAAACTTAAAAGTTTAAAACTTGTAAATCTATTATTGTAAAAAATCTCTAAATTTAAAAGCTTAAATTAATGCTGGCTAATTTTATTAATTTAATAGAAAAGAGGAGAGATAGGGAACCTGTGAGACTCAAACTTTTAACCACTTGCATGAAAATTTTAATATCACATAAATTAAAAAATCCAAAACGACACCTCATGAATGATGTCTGATTGGTTCAAAGAACCTTTAGCTAATCTACTTGCTTTTACTCTTTAATGTTCACCAATAAGGTGAGACCAAGCACGTTTTAGAATATTTAAGACATCGTGTCTGATTTTGGATTTAAACCAAACCCTAAGGCTAATTGGCTATGCCCTTATCAAAGACACACACACACACACACAGAGGATGGCGTCATTCAATGCGACAGCAAAGTTTCCTTTCTATGCGTGTAATTTTAAATTCCGTGTTCCGGAGTGTATTTAAAGTTTTTTTTAAAATATATTATATTAATATTTTTTTAAAATATATTTTTAATATCAATATATAAAAATATCAATATAATATGGTAACGAAAGTTCTCAACTTTGGACTATTTGATGACATTGAAGCCATGACTATCTACTAGAGGTTCATCAAGCTAGTTTGCTTTGTGAATATCCATTTTTATTTTTGGCTATTCGGCTAGCAAGCTTTCATCATACAATCCACTCCTGTCATTATGATACACACATTAAATTAAGAGATGTTTGCTGCTAGTGGGCGTAACAGTATGCAATGTTTCTTCTCTTTCTCTCCATCATGAAAAAGTAACAAGCTGGGATTTTTAAATATTCCTTGAACTTGTAAATCTCAATTCAATTGGAGAACCTTTTAGAATATACTATGGTTTCCTCTTCTGTGGCTTGAAGATTCTCCTCCCATTTCTTTGTCAAATCTGATCTGATTTCCGGAGTTAGAGGTTAATTGGCCCACTAGGGTTTGGAGCAAAGCTTTAAAAATTCTGGCATGAATCAAGTTTTACGATTTAGTCAACGGAAGAAGCAGATTTGCGTCTTGACGTTCTACCTGTTCCACGCTCCCACGCATAAGCTCTTGACTGGTGGTTTGCTTGGATCTTATGAGAGGAGAATAATATTTTAGGTTGAAAAAGAATCTTAATATTTATACTTCGACTTGGTATTACATGTTTATAATTGTTATAGGATCATATTACTTGGTATCCCATGTTTATAATTTGTTGATAAAAGTCTCCTGATACCCATAACAAAACCTCATTTGGGTGGATTTATGGATCCTTGGATTAACTTAGTATCAATATAGATAAAAAAAAAAAAAAAAAAGTTAACATGTACGCTAAAGAGCATTAAATTATAAGAATAAAGTTAATTTAAAATAAAAATAAAAAAATTTCAATTTTTTTCAAAATTAATTTTGAATTGCAGTGCCAAATACCGATGTAGCATGATCATTCACATGCTTAGACCTTGCTCGCAATCCATAGTTTTTATCTTGACATGCATAACAAAGCATACTAAGATTATTACAAGATTATAGAGGTTAACAATAACTTTATTTCTAAATCCATTTCGTATTAAGTTATATTTAAAGTGAACCATATTAGTGGATAAGTCATTTGATAAATAGGATATTTTCCAAATAATTTCATGAAATTTGAAAAATGATAGATTTGCTTATTTAAAGTGGAGAATCCTCAAAAATATCAAATCAGAACACAGATGCTCATAAACTTAGTGTTGTGGTTGTTGAAATTGTTGTGAGAGGTTGAACTGTGATGAAATTAGGAGAAGAGTGTAAATAGGGGTTGCAAACAAGAAATACAGAAGGAAGTATGAGGGGAGGAGGGTTGATAATCAAGTTATAAATTAAACAATTATTAACGGATTTACCGACAAAATATATCCATTGGTAAATCCATAGGTAGTTATGTTAGTAATAATGTTATGTCATCGTAGTTCATAGATGTTCAATCCCATTGTAATTATACTTGTATATCTGTCAGTATTTATCAACAAGTTTATCAACAAAATATATATGTTAGTACCTTGATCGATATTTCTATCGGAATCAATGTCATATCATCGTATATTATAGGTTTTGAATCCCATTATAATTCTCTTAGTCTTTACCATTGATATTTATTAACGAAAAATTTTTGTCAGTAATGGTGTCTATAAAACCATTGGGAATACCCATCGTTAAATATAAACTGAAACAATAACAATATTGTTATGTCAATAACATATAAATTGAATTCTGATGGAAAATTATATCGTTATTTTTTTATCAATTAATTGATTTTATGGTAGTGTTCAATATATAATAGATATTTTTTTGTTAGAGAAAATTGAGATTGTGACAAACTAAATGGTACTTTTTAAAAAATAAATAGTAAGACATTGATATATTAAATCAATTAGAGTGAACCTTGTTTATCCCACAAAACTCTAGAAACTCTAGATCTACAACTTGAGATTATGACAGCACCATAAAATCAAAATCGAACCAAATTAAACTTAATTCAAATTAACCAAATATTAGAAACTTGAAATGAAAAATCATCCAATTAAAAACATGATCCAAAAAAATTGCTCGAGAAAGCCTAGAACGGTGAATCGTGCTATGGCATGACTCAGACCATTGTTTTTAAATAGGAAAGAAAACCTAGAGACTCGGACATTTGACTTGATTGGATCCATTAAGCATGTTTAATATAATTAAAAAAATATTGGTGAATGATTAAAAAAATCCCAAGATAACACATGTCATTTTCAAATTAGTTAAAAATCATATACAAAAAAAAAATTATCTTAAAAAAAGGATAAATAAATAAATAATATTTGCCTCATGCTACACTACAGGATAAGTTTTTTTTTTTTTTCAACCTTAAAAGAATATTAAAATAGATGGAGATTTTGACATAGTAGATGATATATTTTTAAAATAAATATTAAGCAATTTATATACTTTAATTCAAAAATTAATTATTTTTTAAAAAAGAATCTAAAAAAATTGATACAACTTATCTCATTTTTCAAAGCAATGATGAAATGTTAAATGTAAAACATGATTTTAAAAAGAGAGAGAGAAAAAAAACATAACAAATCTCTTAAATCTGGGTTAATCTTCCAAATTCAAAACCTATTAAATCAAAGATCTAATGTCAATCAAGAAGCTCAATTTAATATTGAAGAATGAAATAAAAAAAAAATCAATCTTAAGAACTTGCCAAGGTTAAAATAAAATAGCAATAAAAAAATGATGATAAAGTTTTATATGAAATATAATAAACGAGGATGAAATTGTAAAACAAAAATGAATTCGAAACATTATCCATATTAAAATAAAATAAATAGCAATTAAAGAATAAGGATTAAATCTAAAATTAAAATATATATATATATATATAAAAAAAAAATGGAGGATGAAATAAAAAAAATCAATTAAAAGTGCATAGATCATAACCTAAGAAAAACATAATTGAAAGGTTGTTATGAAGTATTGTAAGGCAAGACATGAAAACCAAAAAAGAAAGAGAAAAGAAGAAGAAACTCAATTACCACTAAATTATTTGTAATTTCATGTTTTTCCTTAAAAAAGTCAATTCTATAAATTAATTAAAAACAATTTAATAAATCATATAAAAAATAAGGATCAAATCCTAAAAATAAAATGTTCAAAATTAATCAATGTAAACCAAGGAAGACAAGAAAAATAAATAAGAGAGTCAATTGCCACTAAATTGTTTGTAATTAAGCCAAATGTGCAACATAAAAAGGTTTAACTCGCCGTTGCAAATTAAAAAAACATTAAGAAAATTATTTTTCTCATCTTCATGAAACACCACATATTTTTCCTAAAGATGGTGGGGTGACTCTCTCATTGGGGCGTTCAGTGCACACACCACCAACTTTTGTATTTATTATTTTTATTTATTAAATGATCAAATCACTCATATGACCATATGAGTATTGCCAAAAAAAAAAATGAAATAAACTAATATGCTCTTAAAGTCAAGCCTAATAATTGTTTGCTTTAAGGGTAATAGAGTAATAAAATTTTATGTAGCATAAGAAATTATTGAAAAAACTTTATGGCTAAAGGTGTTTTTTTAAGGATGATTAAGTAATTTAATTGTTTAAAAATTTTGAGAGACCAAGATACCCCTAAAAAAATTCTAGAATACGAATAAAGAAAATATTATTTTACCTCTCAAGACTAATTCTTTGTTTTCTAAGTGTAGGGAAAAATCATAATTTAACTATTATAATTCACAATAAATAAATAGAGGAATATGAAATATGTTATGCTAATTTAGAAATTGAGGAAGGTTAAGTGAAAGAACTTGTTTAGTTATGAAGTCAAAGTCGACTATAAGGTTTAATGGCAAAACCTTGACTTTCTTAGGCTTTTAAAATAGGTCCAAGTAAAAAAAAGAAGAAAAATCCATTTGATTGTATCATTGCTAATATTGAATTTAAGATATTATTGGCAAACTATTTCTATTCTTATGACATGAAAAAATGAATTTCAAGCTCTAATGCATGTCTTAATGTCGAGCAAAATTCATTAAATTACTGAGAAATCTTATATATATATATATATCTTCCATAGTTAATATACACACTTCCACATCTCCACACCTTTGTTATAACTGATATTTCTTAAGAAATCTCACATAAAATACAAAATAAGTAATGATTCACAGTCGAGATTGGTATGATTTAATTCAATCAATGATATTTCTCTTGACGGCATACAATTAATTCACAGTCGAGGAACATTTTGCTATCTTAATTGACTGGTTTTAGATGAGGACAAGCGAATTTGCCCGCGCGATACGCTGGGTTTTTTATCTATTTAGAAAACTGATTGATTTTATACGTGTTGTATTTTGTTATTTTAATATTTAATTAGTAAAATTATAATTGATAAAATCTGTTAAAAATGGTTTTTTTTCCACCCAAAAGTAATTGAATGTTGTTATTGCTATTTTTTTTTTTGATAAAATTTGTTAGAGAAATTGCTAAGAAGATGAAATGATTTATTAGAAATTAGTTATCACGGATACCCTAGTTAAAAAAATATAAAAAAAGAAACCCGGTTAAAAAAAGTTGACTTGGACACCCCGGTTATAAAAAAATGAAAAAAAATATGAAAAAAGGTCCTCGTTTATTAAAATAACAAAAAAAAGGAAGCCAGTCATAAAAAAAAAAAAAAAACAAGGAGAAAATACCTTTTTAAACAGTAATGAGAAAAAAATAGTAGTGCACATAAAGTAACCCGGGCACCCCGGTCATGGAAAAAAAATGTGTAAATGGGAAAACAAACAGGGAAGAAAAATGTTAAAAAAAAATGGATTTGGAGATCAGTTGTGGTGTACATAAGCTGTCACAGATACCTCGGTAAAAAAAACAGTTAAAAGAAAAAAACATTAAACACCTTTCAAACAGTGAAAATTATTGTTAAAAAAAAGAAAGCCCAGTTATAAACAAAAAAATGCAAGGTGAAAGTATCTTTTTAAACAGTAATGGGAAGAAAAATCATGGTGCACGTAAACTAACCTAAACACCCTGGTCATGAAAAAAATATAAGGGGAAAAAATAACAGGGAAAAAAATGTAAAAAAATGGATCTAAAAATTAGTCATGGTGCGCGTAAGCTGACACGGATACCCTGTTTAAAAAAACAAAAGAGAATTCTAAAAAAAAACAGAAAGGACCTTTCCAAACATTACTGTTTTAAAAATATTTGCAACAGGAGAGATTTGAACTCTCACTCCCATGATTTTGCGCCCACCCTTAACCACTCGGATGAATGATTTTGTTGTTCATCCTAGCATTCAAATAATACTTATCTTAGTATATAGTGTTTACTATCCCAATCCACATTGTATATGAGTTTGGGTTAACAGTACAATGAACAGTGAAAAATACCCATTCTGTTTTAGCTTATAGCGAGCGAACTTGCCCACGCGTTGCAATTTCGCAATCTATGAATTAAATAAATTATCAAAATAAAAGAGGAAGCAAGAAAAAAAAACTAAAACTAAAATTACTAATACTATGAGAATAATGGGAAAATAAATTCAATAGAAGAATAAAAAAGCCGAAAAATTATAATAAAAGAACAAACAAACAAAATGAAAATAAAATAAAATTTAGTAGCTAAAAAAAATCATTTGACGTGCAAAAAATAAAAATAAAAAAAAAATCCATAAGAAAAAACAAAGGAAAAAAATAATTATCAATTTTTAAATAATTATAAACACAAACTAAAATTTATGAAAAAATATTATCTCAACAAAGAGAAAATAATAAAATTTAAAAATCAAAACTAAAAGCACACACATATAAACATGGGAAGAAATAGAGATTATTTAAGAGCTATAAAAAATTAAAGGAATCAAAATAAAAAATTAAAAGTATAAGAGCAGAAAGGAAAACTAAATAAAAATATGAAAAAATCAAATAAAATAGAACATCTATACATGCAAGGTTTGATATAATGATACATATCAACACACCCTATTATAATAATAGGATCATCAAAGCCATAATATATAAAAATATTATTACGATTACTGTTAAAACAATAGAAATTATTAAATTATCTCGAGAAAAAATTAAAAATATTAACAAAAGAGTAAGAAAGAAAAATACTAAAATAATTATTATTATTGCGTTAATAATGAGAAAAAAATAATTAAAAAAAATAATTTTAATTAAAGAGCAAACAAAAATGAAAATAAAATAAAATTATTAGCTAAAAATATCATTTGATGTGAAAATAAAATAAAAACAACCAAAAAAAATTAAAACAAAGCATAAAAAAGGGAAAAAAAATGATAACCGGGGAAAAAATGATTTAAAGGAAAACGAAATGAAAATAAAAATGCATAAAGGAGGGGCGGAAAAAAAGACTTAGTCATGGGAGACAATTAACAAAAACACTAAAGAAGAACGGTGATTCACTGTTGAATCACTGTTCACCCACACTCATTGTCACTGTTCACTCGCATTTTGATCCGGTGTGTCACGCGAGTTCGTCCATCCTTTTTTTATCTTATCCGGATGTGAATAGTGTATTAATGATTTTAGCCCCCGAAAACGACAAAAAACGCCGCCAGAATCAGGGGCTACTTCGTCATTGCACAGATCGGACCGGACCGGTCCGGCCCGCCGGTTTTCTTCTTAATTTATTATTTTTCAAAATTGGCCAAATACGATTTTAGCCACTAATAAGACAAAAACATTGACTTAAGTACAGGGGCAGGAACGTAATTGACCCTATTTTTTATTATTTCTTGTCGTGTCTGTCAGTGCGTGCCACACACGCGCCACAGGGTTTTCCGCCCCACGCCCTCTTTTGGTGGCCCGACGAACAGAGTAATGCGCCACCACCTGTGCTTCCTCCCGCGGCAGCGCGTTTGTCTATCAGATGTACGCGGAGACGGCGGTGGCCGGTTGAATCTGCTGTAGACGTTTCTCTCTCTCTCCTGCACGTACAAGTTCGGGAGAGTCCCCGGAGTTTGCTTCGTTTACACTTTAGTCCCTTCTGTTTTAATTTCGTTTTTCCCCCTGATTTCTGGTATATAAGTTTTGCTTTTGTTCAATTGGATCCTCCTATTTTAATTGATTCAATATCCATTTTGCAATGCGGTCCTCATTCTTTCAATTTCCGAACTGGATTAAAAAATAAGAATTTATTCGGTACAGTAGTTTTAATTTCTTCAGTTTTGTCCTTGGATTAAAATTGATAATATATTTAATTTTCATTTTCACACTTATACTTTTAATTTTAAAATATAATCCCTTTATATTTAAGCCCTATGACTTTTAATTTTTTTGATTTTAATCCCTGTAGTTATTTTTATTTCTAAAATATTCCATACTTTTAATTTTTATTATTTTTTTTAGTATTTTATTTTTTTTTAACATTGTTAACATAATAATAATAATAATAATAATAATAATAATAATTTAATATTTTTTTCTTACTTACTATTTCGTTAATGTTTTTTAAATTTTTTCCCTTTCGAGACAATTTGATAATTTTTATTCTTTTAACAATTATAACAATGACTATTTTTATTTTCATTTTATTTTTTTGTTTGATGTTTTGTTGAAGTTTTTAAGATTTTTTTACTCTTTCATTTTTTTTCCTTTCATTATTAACACCCACAATAATAATAATAATGATAATAATAATGTTTTTTAGATTTTTTTTCTTATAATTTGATAATTTTTATTATATTGACAGTAATTATAATAATAATTTTTATTTTTATTTGATTTTTTTTTATCTTTTGTTGAAGTTTTTACAATTTTTTCATTATTAACTATTTCCGTCTCTTTGATGTTAAAGCTTCAATATTGTTATTGCAGTACTGTGTATTGATGTGATATATGATATTAAACTTTACATGTATAAATATTATATTTTATTTTTAAATTATCAAAATTGTTTGCTTGGCCCACAATGTAGTGCAATTAATTATTTTCATTTTCAAATCAAATAATATTTTTTCCAGTTAATAATTTTTTTTGTCATTTATTTTATGTATTGTATTTATTATTTATGTTATTTATTTTATTATTTTATTATTGTTATTTTCAAATCAAATAACTTTTTTTTACCTCATAAATTTTATTTTATTTTTTCGTTTGATCTTTTGTTAAACTTATTATGATTTTTTTTAGTCTTTTATTTTTTTTAATTATTAACATAATAATAATAATAAGAAGAAGAAGAAGAAGAAGAAGAAGAACAAGAAGAAAAAGAAGAGGAGAAGGAGTTTTAGTTATTTTTATTGCTTACATTTTTGTTAATGTTTTTTAGTTTTTTCCTCCAGGGATAATTTTATATTTTTTATTGTTTTACCAGTAATTACAATGATAATTTTAGATGTTAAAACTTCAATGTTGCTATTTTTAAAATAGGGTATAGTGATATGTGTTATTATATTAAATTTTGCATATATAAATATTATATTTTAATTTCGAACCAACATATCCTGTTAATTTCTTTTATTCCAACAATTATAAAAACTTTTTACTCGGCCCACAATATAGTGTAATATTTTTTTTTTTTATTTTCAGGTCAAATAATTTTTTGTGCAATCAATAATTTTTATTATTTTTTTCATTTATTAGAAAAATTTTCTTTTACTCTTTTTTTAATGTTTTAAAGCTTTTTTAAGCCTTTAATCTAATTGGAATTAATTCAATGTCCACTTTTCAATTCGATCATCCTTCTTTTAATTTCCGGATTAGATTAAAAAATATTAATTTATTCGGTACAATAGTTTTAATTACTTCAGTTTTATCCTTTAATTAAAATTGATAATATATTTGATTTTAATTTCAATTCTTATACTTTTAATTTTGGATTTTTGACCCTTTTTATTTAATGTTCATTTCGGCCCTATTACTTTTTATTTTTAATTTTAATCCCTTTATTTCTTTTTATTTCTAAAATAATCCATACTTTTATCCATGCACATATAAGTGTACTTAGCTTTGATTTTTTTTTCTAATTTGTTAAGGTGGTATTTTTTCCTGAAAAATTAATTCTTAAATTTTATTTTATATCTATTATCATTTGGAAATTGATATCTGTATTTTTTTCTCTATTTATTATTTTTTTTTGTTTCTTATAATTATTATTATTATTATAATTATTTATTATTATTATTATTATTATTATTATTATTATTATTATTATTTAATATGTTTTTCTTAGTTACTCTTTTGTTAATGTTTTTTGTGTTTTTTTCTCTCGAGACAATTTGATAATTTTTATTCTTTTAATAGTTATAACAATAACTATTTTTATTTTTATTTTATTTTTTTATTTGATATTTTGTTAAAATTTTTAGGATTTTCTTAGTCTTTTTTTCTTTCATTATTAACGCACAAATAATAATAATAATAATAATAATAATTTAATTGTTTCTCTATCTTACTCCTTTATGAACATTTTTTATATTTTTTCTCTCCTAATAATTTGATAATATTTTTTTAGAAATAACAATAACAATAATTTCTATTTCTATTTTATTGTTTTGTTTAATCTTTTGTTTATGTTTTTACAATATTTCTATCTCCCTATGTTTTTTGTTTTAGTTCTTTTTTTTTTTTTTTATCTTCAAGCCAGGTTAATTTTTTTTTCATAATATTTGTTTTTTTTAATCTTTTATAAAAACTTGAAAAAAAATTTTAGCTTTTATTTTTAGTTATTTTTCTTGCTTTGGCTTTTTTTAATGTTTTTAATTTTTTTCTCTAAAGATAATTGAATAAATAATATTGTTTTGGTAGTGATAACAATAATAATTTTAGATATTAAGACTTCAATATATTATTTTTATAATAGGTCATGATGATATGTTTTATTATATTAAATCTTACATATAAAAATATTATATTTTAATTTAAAACCAGCAAATCCTATTAATATCTGTAATCTCAACAATTATATAAATTGTTTACTTAACTCGCAACATAGTGTAATAATTTTTTTTTAATTTTCAAATCAAATAATTTTGTTACATTAATAATTTTTTTACAGTTAATAATTTTTTTAATTTTCATGTTAATTTTTAAAATTTTCAATTTTATTTTTATTTTTATTTTTATTTTTCTCTTTCTATTATTTTTTTATTAGTTGTTTTTTGCTAGTCAAATGAATTTTTTTTACCTTAAAATTTTGTTTTTTCTTTTGTTAAAGTTATTTAGATTGTTGTAATCTTTTATTTTTTCTTTTCTTTTCATTATTAACACACTTATAATAATAATAATAAAAAGAAGAACAAGATGAAGAAGAAGAAGAACAAGATGAAGAAGAAGAAGAACAAGATGAAGAAGAAGAATTATTTTAATTATTTTTCTTTCTTACTGTTTTTAATTGTTTTTTCAGCTTTTGTCCTCGAGATAATTTGATAATTTTATTATTTGAACAGTAATAACAATTATAGTTATAGATGTTAAGATTTTGATATTACTATTTTTATAATACGGTATGATAATATGTTTTATTATATATAATTTTGTATATATAAATATTATATTTTAATTTTGAATTGGCAAATTCTATTGATTTCTTTAATCCAAACAATTATAAAAATTATTTACTCTGCCCACAACATAATGCAGTAAATTTTTTAAATTTTACATAAATGCTTTTCGCTTGCATTTTTTTTTTTATGACTAGCTTCCTATTTTTTATTTTATGAACAAAATTTTGTTTTCATATATTTGAAAAATTTTATTAACCAAGGTGTCCAAGTCAGCTTTTTTTCTTTGCCATGTTTTTTTTTCTTGTGTTTTCTTAACTAAGATATCCGTATCAACAAATTTATAATAAATCATGACATCTTCTTTACAAATTTTCTAACAAATTTTATCAAAAATATTTTAATGATAGCAACATTCAATCACTTTTTGATTAAAAAAAATTAACAGATTTTAGCAATTATTATTTTACTATTTAAATATTAAATGAATTAAATACAATACATATAAAATCAATCAATTTTCTACATGGATAAAAAAGCCCAGCGTATCTCGCGGGCAATACCGCTCGTAAAGGTCTAAGTAGGGGAAGAGTGAGTGTTAGTGAGGGTCGAACCCTGACCTCCTCGTTAATAATCCAAGACTTTATCCAGAGTGAGCTACAGGTTTTTAGTTGTAATTTACTGTGCAAAAGTAAATAAATATTATTAAAACTGAACGAAGCAAGCGAATTGAACTGAATCAAATTGACTCGAAAACTAAACAATATTATTATAATCTATAATAATTTGTATTGAATGCTACAATAACCGAATCCTGATTTTTTTAATATATAGTATAATTGTAATGGCATGGCATGGGTTTCAGGCCAAAAAAAAAATGACCGTCATGACTCACGAAGCCCTTAAATCGAGGCAATAATGTTTTCATTTCTTTTCGTTCATTGTAAGAATGAGAGAGGGAGGCATCAAAGCATGTGGGGAATGAGAGGGGAGGCATCAATCATAGGACTGCCATAGTTCTCGGCCATTTTAGAAGCATTTTCACGTGGGGGAACTTTTTTTTATTTTATTTTATTAAAATTAAGTTACGTGTAGCTCGATTATTTTTATAAGTTATGAAGTTAATATCTATTTAAATATCTAATAATGATCATATTAGTAATTATAAAACTTAAATTTTTAAAAAATAATAATCTTAAATTTTTAATACAACTTCAGTCATCTTGGTTGTGGGAGAACTTTTTTGTTCAGTGATGGGCTTTCCTAAATAATGGAGGGTTATCAGCGTTATGCCCAATATCATAGATGGTGAGGATTTTTTGACTTTTAGGAAGCCCTTTTTGCTATTTCCCATGTCGACTCGACGGTATTTAAACTTGAGATCATATAGAGTAAATTTTTTAGTCTCAATCTTTTACTACTAGATCACTTACTAGATAGTTTAAATACCCCCTTGTTTTATATATATATATATATATATATATATATATATCTAGAGTGTTCGGATCAATTTACATGCACCATAACTAATCCCTAAGTCCATTGAACATCCTGCAAGCACAGTAAATAAAGCACTACGGGGGTAACAAACATGCATAGTAGAACTTGAATCTTAGTGTAGAGTAAGAGAACAAGTATTTTCAACTGCTAAGTCAAGACTCTACTTGCAAATCCTCCTTTGTTGATGATACTTGAGGGTGTATAAAAAAAAGAGGATGTATTTTTATAATAAATGTTTAATTTTAATTACTATATAAATTAATTTAGATATGATTTTTAACATTAAATAATATATATATTCATCCATCTTCAAAATATTATAGACAGGGCAACATTAGCACATGATTGGACACTATAGTTTAACTAGTATCAGTGGAAGAAAGTTTTTAAGCTTGAATTTTTTTGAATTAAATCTTTTAAATTAAAATGTTTGATATATGCCATGCAATTCTTAGTGTTAATTATTGTCCCTGCCATCGATTGTGGCATGCATTTATTTTATTTTTTAGTTCGGTGAAAAGATACATTTTCAATTAATTAAATTTATATGTCGGTCTCCACACTAAATCTTCTTCGTGAATGGATGATCTTCAAGCTATATATGATACTAGTTACAGTGACCGTGTATTACCACGGGTATTTTTATAAATATAATTTAACATAATTAAATCTATAATAATAAATTTATATAATAAAATTAAATAAAAGTTATAGATTAGAAGATAAAATGTATAAAATTTTAAGTAAAGTTTGTTACACAGGCATAGATTACATCTTTTAGAATGTAGGTACTGCTTCATAAAAGATCACAAAAGAACATGAACTATATAACTTGCAGATTATTGCAAAAAAGAGACATGTTGACATGAAGAATGAAGTCAAAACCTTTCTTCAAAATGAGACATTTAACTCCCTGCTAATTCTCCTTATCAAAAAAACATCATAAGTTATTAAATGAAAAAAACAAAAATTGATGTGAATCGATTGAAAATGTAGCAAATATTTAAAAAAAAGATTGGCAAGGATGATCTATGGTGTGAATTGTAAATTTAGCCAAAATAATAAATTTATTTGAATATAATTTTCATAAAATATATGAATTTTAAATCGTTATAAATTTATTTGTTTAACAGTTTCTAATGAAATAACCAGCATTAATTTATTATTATCATCAAAAAAGAAAAAAGATTCGGATATTTAAATTATAAAATTTACTGTATTAATATTAATTTATTTTATAATTTAATTTAAACCAAATAAAATATAAATGGTGAAAATACCTGTAATAATCAAATAATAAAAATAAATAGTTAATTTTCTATCTACAAAAAGTCAAAAACATAAATTGAAAATTGATCCCTACGTTATTTTCATTATCATTGCTATAACAATTAAAATTATTATTAATATTATTATCAAAAAAATTAAAATAAATAAATTCCTTGGAAAAATATTAAAAAAATAAACAAAAATAATCATTATCATTGAGCAAATAGTAAAATAAAAAAAAACATATAATCCAAATAACAAATAAAAATAAGAGAAAACAGAAAAAAAAAATGAATAAAGGGAAACATGGAGTAATATTAATTTTAAAATGATTATCAACATAAATAAGAATTTCAGGGTTGAATCGATTAAAAATAAAACTCCAACAAAAAAATAAAAACTAAAAGCATAGATGCATATAGACGAATAAAGAATAAACATTATCCAAGAATTAAAAAAACTAAATAAATTAATACCAAATAAAAATCTGTAATAATCAAATAACAAATATAAATAGTTAATTTTCTACCAATAAAAAATATAAAAATATAAATTGAAAATTCATTCTTACGTTATTGTCGTTATCATTGTTATAGAAATTAAAATTATTATTAACATTATTGTTAAAACCATAAAAAATATTAACAAAAGAGTAAGTAAGAAAAAAAATTATATTATTATTATTATGATTATTATTATTATTGTGCTAATAATGAAAGAAAAAAAAATAAAAGACTAAAAAACTCCTAAAAACTTTAACAAAAGATCAAACAAAAAATAAAATAAAGATAAAAATTATCATTCTTATTACCATCACAACAATAAAAATTATTAAATTATTCTAAGAGAAAAAAACCTCAAAAACATTAATAAAAGAGTAAGTAAGAAAAACAATTAAATTATTATTATTATTATTATTATTATTATTATTATTATTATTATTATATTTGTGGTAATAATGAAAGAAAAAAAATGAAAGATTAAAAAAATCCTAAAAACTTTAACAAAAGATAAAAAAAAAAATTTATTATTATTACTGTCACAACAATAAAAATTATCAAATTATTCCTAGAGAAAAAAATCTAAAAAACATTAACAAAAGAGTAAGTAAGAAAAACAATTAAATTATTATTATTATTATTATTATTATTATTACTATTATATTTGTGGTAATAATGAAAGATAAAAAATGAAATACTAAAAAAATTCTAAAAACTTTAACAAAAGATCAAACAAAAAAATAAAATAAAAATAAAAATTATCATCATTATTATTGTTACAACAATAAAAATTATCAAATTATTCCGAGAGAAAGAAAAATCTAAAAAAATTAACAAAAGAGTAAGCAAGAAAAAAAATTCAATTATTATTATTATTATTATTATTATTATATTTGTGGTAATAATGAAAGAAAAAAAATGAAAGACTAAAAAAATCCTAAAAACTTTAACAAAAGATCAAACAAAAAAATAAAATAAAAATAAAAATTATCATTATTATTATTGTCACAACAATAAAAATTATCAAATTATTCCGAGAGAAAAAAAACCTAAAAAACATTAACAAAAGAGTAAGCAAGAAAAACAATTAAATTATTATTATTATTATTATTACTATTATCATTATTATTATTATGTTAATAATGAATAAAATAAAATAAATAAAAGACTAAAAAAATCTTAAAAACTTTAACAAAAGATCAAACAAAAAAATAAAATAAAAATTATTTTTTAAAAATTGTCACTTGATTTGAAAATAAAAATAAAGAAACAAATAAAAAAACTAAGAGAAAGAACATAGGGAGAGAAAAAATAGAAATATCAATTTTCAAATCATGAATACAAAATAAAATTTAAGAGCTATTTTTTTTTGAAAAAAATATCAACTCAAAAAATAAGAAAGTAACAAAAATTAAAAATTAAAGTTAAGAGCACACTTATATATACATGGACAAAAGTAAGAATTATTCGAGAAATATAAAGAAATAAAGGGATTAAGTAAAAAATTAAAAGTATAAGGGCCAAAATGAAAATTAAATATATTATCAATTTCAATCAAAAGATAAAATAAAAAAAGTGAAAGTGTTGTACCGAATTGAATTAATCTTTCTAAACTTAATCAGGAAATTAAAAGAAGGAGGACCGAAGTGAAACATTGACATTGAATTAATTTCAATCGAGAGACCCAATTGAACTAAATCAAAATTATATAAGAAAAATCAAGACCATAAACAAAATTCAAAGTAAAGGGACCGAAGTGAAAATGTATTAAAATTGGGGGACTCTTCTGCAATTTGACGTGCAGGAGAGAGAGAAACGGTTGCAGCGGCTTTAACTGGCTACCGAGACACGCAGCACCAGGACGAGACCAAGTGGCGGCGCATCGACTGAGACGCCGGTATCCCATCTCCGGCGACCCAATCACCCTCAACGCGCCACTTAAAGAGGTATGAGGCGGAATACTGTCAGTCGCGCGTGACACACACGCCGACAGTATAAAAAATAAAATAAAAAAGTATGGTCAATTACTTATCTGTAATTAGCTATTTAAAAAAATATAAAATAGCAAAAAGATAGGCGGACCGGACCGGTCCAGTCTGAAATTATGCAATTACCTTGGAGCCCCTCCACCCATAACTGGTTTTTTGTCGTTTTCGAGTGCTAAAAACGCTATTTTACTGTGCAAATAATGATAAAAAAATTAGAAAACCGGCAAACCAACCGAACCGAACAAACCGATAACCTAACTAACCCAAAAATACACTATTATAATCCACAGTGTTTACACTCACAATCTATAATGCAGCACAGTGTTGTCCCCACGTCGACTATATATTAGGTAATACTCATAAAAAAACAATAAATTCTTTTAATATTAGTCTTAAAATTATACTTTTATATTAAAAAAATTAGAATACAACACACCTCCATCATTGTTCATAAAAAATAATAAATTCATTTTAATTTTTGCATTTTCCTTTTTTTTTTCATTTTCCTTATCTATATTTCTTTTTTCTGTCTTTTCTCAATTTTATTTTTTAATATTTGTTTGATTTAGAATTTACCTTTATAAATTATTTCAATTTATTTTCTATAAAGTTATTAAAGTCCCAAACAAACTTCAAGCCATTTAATATGTGTTTGGTTTGTGATTAATTTTATGAGTATTTATTTTTTCCATTATATAATTAAATAAAAATAGGTCTTAAATAATAAAGTTCTTAAACCCCATAGAATTCATCACTCAAATCACATAATTGGCATGTTGATCCACAAAGCCCGAGTCGATTTAATTTGTAGTTGTCTCAATACTAAAAAAAAAAAAATCATCTTGGATTAAAAAACAAACATTGATTGATTTGCAAAAGCATTGACAACAATAGCTCTTACATTGATAGTTGTCAATCATTCTTAAGTTGTTTTGAAGCCGGGGGCAATGCAGTAGACCTTAAGAGGGGACACAAACAATATTCAGATTGGTTGAGGGCAAAGAAACAGAAGCAAATAATAATTATATGAAATTCATCAAACATAGGACATTGACAAATATCTCTCGATGATAAATAGAAGAACAAACACATTGAGATCAAATGATGGCAATGTCGTTCATTAAAGGTTCATCAACTCAAGGTGCATTTAACTGCATCAATATGGTTACTGAAAAGAGCATCATTGATAATAACACTGCACTTCTTTTCACGGGTTGAGAGGCATTTACTGGGGAGAACACTAAACAAACAATCCTTTCGTCCAATCACTGCATATAGAATTCATTCTGCATATAATGACCTAAAATAATTAACATTTACAAATAGGTTGGACCTGCTTCATCCCAGCTTGTATGGTTGGGTCAAGTCCAGCTCACCTTAAAAAAAGAGAAGAAAAAGCATGTCCGGTCGCCGTTAGTCCAACCCCGTTGGGTTCGACCCACTAAAAATCTATAATGTTGATTAAAAAAAGAATCACTCATTATTTTTTAAAGCAAAGAAAACATTACAAATTCATTTGCATTATTTGTTAAATGATTTTTAGAATTAATATTTTTTTAGATGTATCACCTATAAATATTTCAAATAATAAAATTATCGTTGACTAAAAACATAACATCAATATTTTAAAAATAATTTTTATTTTTTATATTTTCAAATTATTTTTATATGATGATATTAAAAATAATTTTAACAAATAAAAAAAATATTATATTTTAATATACTTTTAAATAAAAATTACTTTTAAAAATAATCTTACTCACATCTAAATCCAAGTTGTAAACTGTACTGATTTTATCACCGAAAACATAAGCCATATGTGACGGCTGAACCTGAACATAATTTTATCTTAAATAATGATGAAAACTTGGATTCCAGAAAAAGTTATAAACCGTCCTCGCGAATCTATATTTGGAGGGCATATTGGTAATTTCACTTGATAAATCCAACCTTGACACATCTCAAAATTTCTTATTTACACGCTCAGGCTCTGGCGCGTGGCCGCACTATATTAAACCATCCCAGCAACCATGCCGACTTCTCCTAGTAATACCACTCTTGCCAGCAAACCACCTTCATCTAAAGCATCGAACGCAATCATGACGTGACAATTTGTATTCTCATAACAATTAGGCCACCCGCACTTTACTCCCAACTGAGGAGCTATTTTCTCACATTGAACCTCGTAGTATGAAGATGTGCAATTGCATCCTTGTAATTTGATTTCGTTTTTGCCGAGCTAATTTTTACTGCATGTTTTGGATCTTCCACCTGGATACTATGAATTCTTAAGAAAGCCATTTCACTACAAAAACTTATGAATAAAGTTTTGATGATAATTTTATATTAATTTACTTCTACAATTCTTCCAGCCAAAGTTTTTCAAACTTGAAATTTTCCAATATTTGTATTGATTAATTTAATTATAAAGATGATAAAACTTAAATTCATAAATATTTGATTATTGAGCTTTTAATATTTTATTAAAAAAATCATTAATCTAATGGATTTTTTTTAAATATTGACTTATTCACAGTTAATAGTACAGTAAAAACAAAAAACATTGATTTATTAACAAGATCTTGAAAAAATCTCATGATAAAATATTTAATTATTTTTTATTTGATTGAGAAAAACATACATTTGATTTTAAAGCAAAATCTTTTTTTAATTATGTTTCACTTTTGAAAAAGAAGTAGATCTTAATGTAGCGTAATTCTTAAAATAAAAAAGACTATGAACTATTATATAACAATAATCCAAGAAGGAAAGTGATTTATAAACAAGCTAAACATCCATCTAGCTATAAGATATAAGAAATAATATTGTTTTAAAACTCAAACCGGCTAGATAGGTTGACCCGAAACCCAACCAGCTCCAGAATGATTAAAAACTTTAGGGGGTGTTTGGGATTGCTGTTGCGGTTGTTTTTCAAAAAGTTTTTGTCGCCGAAATACATCAAAATAATGTTTTTTTATTTTTTAAAAATTATTTTTGACATCAGCACATCAAAATGATCTAAAACATTAAAAAAAAATTTATTGCAAAAAAAAAAATAATGCACCGCAGCCAAACAAAGGTTTGGCCGTAATGCCAAACAGGCACTTAGGCTGACTTGATGATGCTGTTGATTCAAGAATGATCAGGTCAAAATCCAATTATTAATCCATTGATTCTTTTAATTTCTTATCAAAACAACATTGTTTTAATTAAAAAATAAATAAATTATCTTGACTTTCTCAAGCTTGCCCGGGTTCGTTTCCAAAACCTTCTGTACCACGCAAATTTCTTATGAAATGGCATGCAGAATATTAATCTTCAATGATCTGTACTCTTTTTGTACCGGGGAAGATAATAATAATAATAATAATAATAATACAGTGCAAGGTGGAGGAATCTAAACGGAAGCCAGGTGTCAGCTAGATGGGGAGAGTAAAGTTGTAAAATAGAAACCGCGAGTGGAGATACCATTCGTGTCCTTGTAAACGGACCGGAAACAGAGACCCCTATCTCTCTCTTGATGAAA
Source organism: Salix dunnii (assembly GCA_015731905.1). Classification (NCBI taxonomy): domain Eukaryota; kingdom Viridiplantae; phylum Streptophyta; class Magnoliopsida; order Malpighiales; family Salicaceae; genus Salix; species Salix dunnii. The sequence continues at coordinate 13,579,421 of CM027666.1, read as the reverse complement.
CACACAATCGATCCCTTATCTTGGGAATTTCATCATATTTATCCCTGAATTTTTGGTTTAATCATTATTGCCTATATCTTAATTTTGTGGTCATATTTTATTTTCTCCTAAATCTTCTTTTTTGGGTAATATTTACCCTTATATTTTCTTTTATTTTCATATTCTACCTATGATTTAGGTTTAATTTCATGTGCATGAATAGGAGCTGTGAGTAAATCAAAAGTGTAAGGGTAAATATGACCAAACCTTGAATACAGAGACCAAACAATTATGTTTCATCCATCTTTCTCTCTATATAGAAACAACGAAACCCGTAAAAATATTTCAGTTCTCCTCTCCCAAGAAGTTAAATCTTTCTCCTCCATGAACACCTGGCTTTGTTGAGGCAAGTACGTCTCCCACCCTCCCCCTCTCTCTAACTCTCTCTCTCTCTCTCTCTCTCTCTCTCTATATATATATATATATTCTCACACGCACGCACACACTTACAGCTGCTGCTGTAGTTTTTGCTGTGTTTTCTTGAGTGGGTATATATATATAAGGTCACGTTTTGTTTACTTTTAATCTATACTTGTGAATCGGTGCGTCACAAAGCACTCCCATTTCTGCTTTCAGCCTGCTTGTTGCTCTCTCACTCTCTCTCTGTATATCACACTTGGGTCTTGACGGGTTTTGTGTTTTATCAAAGGAAGTATAGTAAAACTTTAGCTTGAATGTTGTTGGTTTCGTTGTTGTTACTTTAATTGTTCTCTTTAACATAGAGTATCTAGTTTTGGATTTAATATTTTGAGTCTTTTATGGTTTTGTTAAAGCTTTCTTGTAGTATTATGAGGTAGAGGAAAGAGCGGAATTTTGTTGGGAGTCATTTTGGAATTCTTGTTTTTGTTGGTAGTAAATAATTTTGTCTCTCTCGTGCCTTTTGGCTGTGTAGAAGTTTGTTTAAGCTTTGAGTTTCTGTTGTGTTTTGGGGTTTGGTTATGGAGGTGGATTATTAAATATGCGTAATGGGTTCATTTCAATGAATTATTAAATATGCTGCTGTTCTCGGGTTGGAAAATGGATACTTTTGACTTGGTTACTTTGGTTTCACTAGTGTCGCCTGGTTTCATCCCGCTGCATGTATTTTTTTCTGGTAGGTGATTTTCTGTAAAACAGTGCTTAGGATTATTTTTTACATTTGCAGCTTATTAAATTTCCTCAGGAGATTTTTTTTTATTGTTTTATACTACTTTAATTGGGAAGAAATATTTTTCTTAATTTTGTTAAGTAAATAATTAAATTGTTTGCATGTCTTTTGACTGGTATGGAAAATGATTTAATTCTAGCTGAAAGTATGGATTTTTTTTTCTTAAAGAAAAAAAAAAAAAAACTGAATTTCTGTTTGATTAGAGCACAAGGATAGATGTTTGAGCAAAATAATTTTTTTTGTTGTTTAAATTTTAGTTGGAAAACATGATCAGTGATAAAGGAGCAGCTGTTATCTTCATAGTATTCATCAATCATCAAGCCAATGCTTCTTCTTCTTCTTTTTTTATTTTGGCTTACAATGCAAGACAGCTTTGTTCCTTTTATTTGTTTTTTCTTTTAAATTTTAATTAATCATCTTTGTTTTTTTGAACTCCTTTTGCAGATGGATGTCATCAAGGGAAGTTCTGAGTGGAATTGCATTGAAGATGAATCTGCTGAGCAGTTACTTTCTCCAGGTATTTGTGACACCTACAGAGATCCTGAGCTGCTTCCCCGCATTGGAGATGAGCACCAAGTTCAAATTCCAGCTCATATGACAGAATGTGCCTACGGGTTGCTTGTAGAAAGTGCAGCTTATGCAATAATCCCGTCTACTACTTACCATGATTTTTTGGTTGGATTGCCTGTATCACTAATGTGGATAAGTGAGGAAGTCGAGAACAGTAAACGTGAACCACAAGATTTTCCCCGTGGTTTGACCAACAATTCCACTATAAACAAGTCTGTAAAACCTGAAAGCATTAGAGAGACAAATATTGTTCCAGAAATTGACTTGAAAGCTGAGGTTGAACTTATGGATGTTACAGTGAATGATGACATACAAGTAGGAGAATCTGTCAAGTTATGTTTTCCGCCAGAAATAAGTAATGAAATGCTTTGTGATCTCGGTGGCAAAGATTACTGTTTGGTTCCTGGTTCTGTGGGCAACCCTTGGAGTGATGCAGAGGAGGACAGTTTTCTCCTTGGTTTATATATTTTTGGAAAAAATCTTGTTCAAGTGAAGAACTTTGTTGAGAGCAAGAAGATGGGTGACATACTCTCGCTTTATTATGGGAAATTTTATAGGTCTGACAGATACCATAAATGGTCAGAATGCCGTAAAGCAAGAAGCAGAAAATGTGTTTATGGGCAAAGGATTTTTACAGGATCGAGGCACCATGAAATGCTATCTCGTTTGCTTCCACAATTGTCGGAGGAACGCAAAAGTATTTTGCTTGAGGTATTTTACGAAGTATTTCTATATGCACAATTTTATGAGCAGGCACAATTTTAAATGCCAAGATTCACCAAATGAGTAAGCTCATGGACGACTATGCACAAAACACTAACACATGGATGACTTCACAAAAGACAAACACATGCTCACACATATCGGAAGGTCACAAAGTACATTCTGAATTAGCTAATTGCTTTCATGAAATATGTTTTAATCACCTTTGTTGAACTACTTGCCAAAATTATTGTGTGTTCTTCTTTACACATTGCATTATTTGTACAAAATACGAGAATGTTTCAACTTCCAATGCTACATGCAGAATATATGCTTCGAATTTCTCCATGAATTGATAGATGGAGCTGGTATAAAATCCTTACATGATATGCTACTGCAGTATTTTCATCCTTTAACATGATTAAAACAAACCATTTTCCTAATGATTTGTGATTGGTTGTGTGAAAGCCTACAAATGCACTTATTTTTTATTCCACTGATGATGGCTGTTAAATGACAGTACAAAAAGGGTGGTGTGAACATTGATTTGAGACGCAAACTTCATAGTTTCTCTTCTGAAAGACCTGTCCTATGCTTGTGGCTTTTATTTTTTGAAAGGAAAACTTTCCAGAGCTTGGCTGTTTCTCTTTGACCTTTTCTAGTTCATGGCAAGTCCATAACATCCTATTTGAATATTAGTTTCATCATTTGGCAGGCTGCTAAGGCATTTGGAGAGGGAAAAACGTTGCTGGAAGAATATGTATTCACTTTAAAGGTGATGGTCGGATTGCATGCCCTTGTAGAAGCTGTGGGAATTGGTAAAGGGAAGCAAGACCTCACGGGCAATACTACAGAGCCTTTGAAGTCCATTCAAGTTGCTCCTGTCCGTCCGGAAATACCAATTGGAAAAGCATGCTCGACCCTCACACCTGTTGAAATTATCAACTACCTAACGGGTGGCTACCGCTTAAGCAAAGCCCGGTCAAATGATCTGTTCTGGGAAGCTGTTTGGCCTCTATTGCTTGCAAGAGGCTGGCATTCTGAGCAGCCTGATGATCATGGTTTTGCTGCTGCCTCCAGGCATTCTCTGGTCTTTCTGATCCCTGGCATCGAGAAGTTTTCAAGAAGGAAACTAGTGAAAGGAGACCACTATTTTGATTCTGTCAGTGATGTCCTGAATAAAGTTGCTTCAGATCCAACACTTCTTGATCTTGACATTGGAGAAGATAAGGGTGATGGTAGCAAGGAAGAAACTGCACGGAGCAATGAAACAAATTTGAACCAGGGAAATTTTCCTTGTCAACAACGCCATTGTTACCTCAAACCTAGAACTCCAAGCCGCACTTCAAATGCCATGATGTTTACCGTTGTTGATACAAGTCTTGCCAATGGGGAAATAAAAAAGGTGAGAGAACTGAGGAGCTTACCAGTTGGACTGAGCATATGCACCTCCAGAAGTGATTCTGAAGATAGTGATGACGATTCTTTGAAGGGGTCAGTTGATGAATCTGATTCTTCTGAGAACCTGTGTCCTGATATGAATGGGACTCCCACGGAAAAATCCACAAAGAATGATATGGTCAAGGGAGTATTTTCAGACAGGGAAGATGTTGAAGATAATGCTTTAAAGCAGAGTTTTCATATAAATGGTTTAGGTTTTGCCAAGGTTCATGAAAAAATTCCCAAGGACCGGAAAGCTGATAGGTGTGATGGTACGCAGACAAGAAAACGTATCAAGCATCAAGCAAGCCAGAGAGGCATACAAAGACAGCGGAGATTAATTTCTTATGACCACACAAAGACAAGCTGTGGCACAATTGATAGACATGGATCAAAACTAGATGAGCCTGGTTGTGCTGGAGAAGGTGATATTAGAGAGGATTTTCTCTCTCGAGTGGATCCACTCGTGGAGAGGTTATCGGCTACAAGTTCTAGAGGCAGTCCAAATATTAGTAATGAATGCACTGTCAGCAGTAATTCTTCTGATGATGACCATCCTCATGAGAAACATCAAACTCGGGCATTGATAGACCTGAACATACCTGTACCTCAAGATGCTGAAACGGAACCTTTAATGATGGAAGTGACAGAGGTAAAGGATGATCAAGCAAGCAGGCAAACAAAGGATTTTGGGATGCTAAAAGTCTCCACATCAGTATGTGATTCTACTCCTCAGCAGTCACCTAATATGAACTTGCGAAGACACAGCACAAGAAACCGACCACCGACCACTAAAGCGCTAGAGGCTCTCGCTTGTGGCTTTTTAAGCATAAAGCAGAAGAGGAAGAGTAGAGATGTTTTTTCTCTAGATAACCAGATGTCGAGGCCTTCACGATGTGCTCGCAGTAAGATGAGAATTACTGAAAACTTCCAGGCTGACATGACAGATTTTGAAGGAGATGAAAGAAGAAATGGTGGTTGCAAGAGTAATGGTGACATGGTTAGTGAGGTTCAGATTTAAATCATGGCTAGTGTACCAACCTCGGGCTCAAGATTCTTTTTGGTTCTGATTTGCCAAATTTGTAGCATAGGAGTCTAGACGACCCAGCTGCTGAGGTGCCCAGGACTTGAATGGAGCGCTCTTTTTTCTAGCTTCGAACGGCGACATGCATGGCTACATGCTCAACGATCAGAATAGAACTATCTACTTTCCAAGACAATGTCGTCAATGGATAGACAGCCTTGCGAAATGCCTGGCATCAGAAAACAAGATGTAGAAAAGGTTGCTTGTTAGCCAAAGTATTCTTTCTCAACAACATTTGACAGTACAGATACTTCTTGATTCCCATCTCACGTTTGCCTGATCGAGCGACCCATCTCCCCTTGATCCAAAGCTTGGATCGAGGTCAATTGTAGACTTGAAAGCCATGCATATGACCGAAGCTTGACCGCTGTTTTACTTCTTGAAAATGTTTTTTTAGTTGACGTTTTCAAGAAACAATCTTTTGTCAGTGGGCTAATCCTATGTAAATTTTGCGGTCTTCAAAATCAACATAACAAAAATAAAAATAAAAGTTATAAGATGTTTGCAAGTTGATTTAAATAAATTTTTTTTTTTAGTTTTTAACTAAATTTGTTACAAATTTTACTTTGCTAAAAATATGAAAATTCCATTTCTAAACTCCCAATTTTATTTCAAGCTAACTTTTAAGAAAATGATTACAGTAATTTTTTTTTTTTGCTAGATACATATTTATATAAATGACTTTTGATTATGCTTTAATGCTAAAGTTTGTTTCCCATAATTATACATTAGTGTATATTTGAGAGTAATTGAGATTGTTTTTTAAAATTTATTTTGTTCATAAATTCATTAAAATGGTATTTTAAAAAAAAATTATTTTTGATATCAACACATGAAAATGATGTAAAACATCAAAAAAAAATTAATTTAATATTAAAAATAAAAATAAAAATAATTTTTATTATTTTTTTAAAAATATTTTTGAAATATATTGTCAAAGAAGGTCTAAATATTTAGTTTTAGATAGGTAGTAGCTAGGTAATTAAACGGAGGTGATGATTTAAACTTTATAGAAAAAAAAATACAATTTTTTGCTCTAAGCTCTTCTTTTCTTGCTAATATATTTTTGGCCAAGTAGTTAATTGAATAAGAACACAAAACAATATTTGAAATAAAGAGGGATAAAATCTTTTTAATCTTAACCTCCAACCTTTTTCCATGTTGTCTTTTTCTTTTTTCTTTTTTTGTTCTTTTCTCATAAAGCATATTTATTTTCTAAAAAATAAGATAAATTTATAGATACTGAAAATCAGGCCACTCAAGAACTCTTTTTTTTTTTTTTTCTCTCTCCCTCAAATGGGATAAAAATTGAAGTTATAGAATGAAAATATAAAAAATTAAAAGAGTAATGATAAAAAAATGTGAAATTTTACTCTTTATGAAAATTTTGGTCCTCGTCTCTTTGTTTTTCTTAACAAAATGCTATAAATTTATTTCGTAAATTTAGATATTAATTTAACGTTGAAACACTTAACGACATATAAGATAATTGCAGTGACCTAAGTGTACACCATGCAAACTAGAGAGACGAAAACATAAAATAAAAATAAAAATTGAAATGAAGAAGAGGGTTGAAACCATAGTTGTTCATTTCGTTCTATTTCGGCTGAAACGGTTGAAACGTTTCGTACTATTAAAAAAACGAGACAAAACGACATTATTTTTACCCCGGTTTTTATTCCGGCCCATTCCGAAAATTCTGGTTAAATACCGGCCAAAACGCATAGAATTATACCAGCTATTCCGTTTCGGCCTCAGACAAAAAATTCATTTGCTTCCTATTTGGATTTTAGGCAAACTATGGGTCATGACAATCAAATCAAATTTGAAATTTTGAAAATGTGAGAACCGAAATTAAAATAATAAAATTTAAAAATATATATATTATAAAAAAAATTATTGTGTCAACTTTGATTAAAAAAATAAATTTTTTTTTGCTTTTTGTTATAAAAAAATTAAATTGAAACTCTTGAATTTGAATTATATTTGTTAAATTAATATATTTATTTATTTATTTATTTATTTGGGCGACTCTTTGACCGTGAGCAGAGAGTGTGGTGGCTCTTCCATTGCATGGTTTCAATCTTTTCTTTCGGTTTCGTTCGATAATATTATGATTTTGGAGTATTTTTGATGTGCTGTTTTGAGATTGTGTTATTTATAAGTCTATTTATAAGTAATTATATATATATATATAAATAGCACAATCTTTTATATATATATATATATAATTACTTATAAATAGACTTATAAATAACACAGAAACCGAAAGAAAAGGTTGAAACCATGCAATGCCCAAATAAAGGACAAGGAGAGTGTACACGTGGCTTGCCAAGAAGCCACCAACGCGTCACCCTATTTTCCAATTAAAAATTAATATATAAAAATAAAATCAGCTCGTGTCATCCACGCCAGTTTCCTTCTTCTTCTCCTCCTTCTACGTATTCATTTTTATTTTTACTCACTTACCTTAAAGCTACGCTCCATAAAGAAAATACAACGTGACGATGACGGCTAAGGTGACGGCGTTATAGGCATTGGCATTTTGAGATATAAGAAAGAAAACAAAAATGGGTCAGGCATTTCGTCGAGCATCTGGAAGAATCAGAGCGCCACCCGACCTACCTCCAAGTAGGGCCACTGATCGGAGGCCGCCGGTGACCTCCACTGAAAAGTTGGAGATATCAAGGATCACAACCACCAATCAGAACAGTCTTGGCTCTGGTAGCTTATCAATTCATATTGCTTCTTCTTTTAAGAGATTTGTATGATAATTATTGGCTCATTCCGTGAGAAAATAGCACAGATTCAGCTCTATACTAGGTTTTCACCCTGAAGCAAAAATGCATAAGAACTTTTGGGCTACCGAGATATCAAGGACCACCACTTCATATGTATTGGCATTCATTTTCTTGGAGTGTTTTAATTTTTTGCTTTCTTCCCCTTTTGTATGTTTGATGCTATCGACTGCTTTGCTGTAAAGACATGAATAAAACGGCTGTAATCACAACAGGGAAATCAGTTTGTGATTTTGTTGTTGAAATAACTGGCTAAAATTTGAGACTGAATTGGATACGTGATCAAATTTGTGATTTTATTCTTGATTCCTTCTTCCGAATCATTGATGATAGTGGCTTGCGAAAGACTATCTGCTTGACCAATTCTGTCAATTTGATCGGATTCAGCACATACCATGAGAGCAGGGATTCATATGTGCGGTGTATGTTCTGTAAGAAATATATTACACTGACCAGTCATGTGATCTTTTCAACGGGTGCAAGCATATTGTGATTCGTTTATGATCTTGGCCTTAATTTGGTGGTGTAAATTGGTTGGTATTGATAATTGACCAACTTTCCGATTTTACAAAATGATCTATGTTCGTGCTCTGGATATTGAGTTAATATTTGTAAGGTCTTCTGAACATTCTTTTTTGTGAGACTACATGTTTGTGGGGTGATAGTCTTAGGAATGGAAATTACTAACTTCATATCTCTTCACCTTTTGTGATCTTTCCACTCCTCACTGAAGATGGTGCTCCAAGAATTAATCCTGACAATGTCCTTGATGAACGAGATACTCAGTATGATGCAATGCTTAGTCAAATGGTGGGTAGAATTAAATCGAAGCCTGGAGGGAAGCTCGAAACTGGTGAGGTGAGTTACTGGGATTCATTCCTGCTGTTTGTTAACTTTTTTTCACTTAACTCTTGATTAATGAGTCATCATTCAACTTTAGTGCTATATATTGATTATCGATGTGGCAGAAACTTTGTCAAATCTCCTTGTTGCAATGTGCATTAACGTGGTGCTGGATTGACACTGATCAAAAGAAAAGGAGAAGAATAAGAAAAGTCTATTTTAATGTCAGAGAGAATGCTTGTTTGAAGTGAAAGAAAATGGTTTAGAGAAAAAGTCTTTGAAGAAAATCACTAGGTGTACTTCAATAAAGCCTCACGACTGAGAGCACATTTGCATGTTTAACAAGTGATTCCACTCCGTATTTACACCTCTTTGACTTTTTTTAGCTGAAGTCTTGACTGTTGCTCTGGTGACTGGTGATGCATTTAGTTGTCTGTTGTGATCCTCTTGCAATGGTGTCAAATAGATTACTGTTATTAAGATTTGCTTGGATAAACAAATTCTGGATTTCTACTTGCATATCTGAATGCTGATATTCTTCTCAAAGTTTTGTAATAATCCACTTTGGGGATTGTAGTGGTACATGCTTGTCACTTAAACACCTTTACTGTGTTCCTTACTGTTTCTTTTAGAATGATCTTATAACTTAATCGATTATAGATAAATGCAACCTGAAATTGTTTGCCTCAGCATGTTTCTCTTACTTCAGATCATCTGTTGAAAATTTAGTTGGATTTCTTTGCAGGCACCTGTAATTGAAAGGTACGATAGGCACTTGCCAAAGCTGAGAAACACAAAACCTGATTCTGGCAGATATGAAGAAAGGGCTGTTGCTCCAGGAACTCTGAATGTGGAACAACTGCGCCACATCATTCTCCTGTATCAAGGCAAGGCTGATGATCATGAAGGACCTATGAACATCCAACAAATTGCTGAAAAGTTTCGACTTGAAGTTGTACAGGTCCAGAGAATTCTGCAGTTCTTATCACTGCCCCCAGAGGATAACAGCAAACAGAAAAGCAATCGGTGAAAGATGGCAGGTTTTCACCTGCGCTTCAGCGCCAGATAGTCTATTGAATAAGAGTCGATGCCAGAATTTCATGTCCTTCATTATAGAGCAAATATAGCTATTTAATGAACGTTGTAAACAAATTTTTGTACAATAATATGTTTTGTTGAGTATGTCGCCAGCAAATTTTGTTGGTAAATCTGATACTGACCTCCAAGTGACGCTATTTTTTGTTTGGATAGAGTTGGGAACTATTTCCATTCCTCTCGGGCTGAAATATTGACGTTTTACTTTCAATGATGATGAGGTTTATTTATGCAATGCTAGGTGAGGGCAGTCACATTTTATTTCAAAAATATTTTTAAAACAAATTGAATTTTTTTTATTGTATTTTTTAGTACTTTAAATTATTTTTATGTATTGATGCTAAAATTAATTTTTAAAAAATAAAAAATATTATTTTAATCCATTTATATATTAAAAAAACATTTTAAAAAAATAATAAACAGCCATTGATTGAAAGTGGCCGTTCTTCAGTTAGTAGTTTAGCTATGTGCCCGTGCGCTCAAATTTCCCGTCGCGTGCTTTTTTACCGGTGATATATAGGGGACAGTCTAGAACCGGTTAATGGTTCGATAGATTTCACTGCTCAGCTCCCCTTCGCTTAGAACTGCTGCATGCTCATCCATCGACCGTTGAATGCACAATCAATCAAGTAGCAATACTCGACCTAAATTTAACAGGTGCATACCCAGATGCAATGGGATGAAATTACCAAGAGAAGGTCCCGTATAACATTAAGGAGAAATAATTTGTAACTCCTCCCTCTCGCTTCAAAGTAGGATCCATGTATTATTTTCATGATAAAATCTTGTGCTTGTACAACTTCTGATATACCATAAAATTTCTCAACATTCAGACATGAATTCCTGCAACTTCTTACATTCAATACCCGAACAACCATTCCTTGATTCCCAGGATCTCATTGTTAAAATCCTGCTCCTGTATTTGGGGCAAATGCGATTTGCGTTACCATGCTCCTAATACAACTAAACCAGCAACAAACAAGAGACTTTCTATGTGTATGAACAAATTTAGAGACATAATAACAGTGTGATTATTCCCAGTGATATTAAATAATTCTGAAGCCGCTACAAAAATTGACTGCGCACCCGAAATCTAATCTAATTTTACTACAAGCATAAATCCAGACTATAAGAATGACTAATCAAAAAATCAACACCACCACCACCACCTTCTTTGGGGGAGTTCTGAGATTCAAAAAGAATGGGACAGCCGTAAAAAGGAACACGAAAAAATATTATGTTAAATTCAGGTCAAAATTGACTCCAGCCAGTCTGATGTAAATTCATAAGCTAAAAATGTTATAGCACCAGCTGGTGCAGCCTTGACAGTTGATGGGACGATGCCTTTATAAAGACCAGCCCAGCCCTCAATCTGCAAAATTTGGCGAAGAGCATCAAACATATTTTTGTAAGCATGATGTTCAACCCGAGCACCGTACCTTGGGTGCCTCTGTAGTCCTTCGATCTGCAGCAGCCAAAAAAACATAATCAAATATCATCGACAGTGCTGGAAGACAAACAGATTGCAAGAATAAAACTTGTCAAAACTCAAAAGTCTTTTGACTAGCAAACTGACTTCAAATGAAGAGAATCTTTTCACAATCATTATTGAAAATGCAGAATCTACCTGAAACCTTTTCTTGACCACATCAAGAGGATGACAGACAAGTTTGGCACAAGTGCCAGCTGCTAATCCACAGACAAAAAGCTGAAAGCTGGAAAGGCTATCATCTGTACTTGTGAAGCTTGTGGTAGATGATCTATGATGGTTCCAAGCCTACAATCAATCCTGTAAAATGTATTACTGTCCAAAACAACTTGGTATGTGTGTGCATGGAAAGCAGGATGAAAAATCCATCAAGTTCATGCAACACTCGTAACCTTCTCGCAGAATTGGTCTTTTAAGGAAATACATGTTCTCCAGAAAAGGAAAATACATTGCAATGCTTAACCAATTGGCCAGCTGTAAGAAACTAAATTCAGATGTTTATGACCAGCAAATGAAATCTATGACAGAATAGCTTGCCTATCGCCATTAAGTTAGCAGCTTCTTTAATAGAAATGACAAGGTGTCTCCAGTTTTAATATGGTAATGCTTTATTTAAGATAGAAAAACATTCAGTTTGTAAGATTGAAAATCATGCTTAACCAATTGTCTCAATCTCTTGTATATCTCCATCTATACCAGAATAGTGAACTGTGATGGTTAAAATCTCAGTTTGGATAAGCCATTAAATTTTCTTGTATAGCTTGCCTAAGGGGTGGATAATGCAAAAGGACCAAATAAGCAATTCTTTTCATATGTTTTACCAGCACAATATATTGAGTTTTCAACCAAATGCTGATCCAGTTCTTCCATTTCAAAAGAAAAATTAATATCCTTTTACAATCTTACCATGGTCCAGTTCTTAGACATTTGACTACAAAAAGAGATTGAATTCTTACCATGGTCCAGCGCTTAAATGTATCATACATGCCAAACTGAAGGCCAGCATAAGGAACAATCTCAACCAGTGTTGGAGATAATCCAGCATATAATCCTCTGAATCCACGTGTTCTGGTAATATCAACAAATGCTGACCTCATTGTTGGATACACCTAAATTAAACTAATCAGTCAAGCAATAACATGTAATATTATCATTCTTATGGAGTCATCTTATTACAGCACCACTGATGGTTTCACTAATCAAAATCATCACTGGAAAAATCAAGAGAGCCACACATGTCTCTTATAAAGCATAAGAATGACACACAATCATATTCTATACCTTGGGTTCACCCTGTGATGCTAATATGGTTCTTAGAAGATCAAATGGGTATGATCCAACTGTAGCTGTGCACCCTGCTAATGCTCCACTGATGTAGGAAAGGTAGGGACTCAAATGAATGTGATCCTCTGCATCATAGTAAGCAATCAGACGATAACAAATAAAAGAGAGATTTTAGGATATGTAATAAGGACAGATATTAAACATTATATCACCTCCAGTGGATATGTTTCAAATAACATAGAAACAATGGCCTTCACTACCAGAAGGTATAAAATATATAAATTGACAGTTAGAATCGGGACCAAATGACTCTAAACATACAGTAGAGCATAATACAAGGAGAAATATTCAGCAAAATTGTGGCAAACCTGTCAGCATCACATAAAGTCATTCTTATGTATTGAACAATTTTGAATCGGTTTTATGCTAGTCTACATGTTGAAGAGAGCAAAATAAAATGTGAGGACATATTTGATGTATAAACATCTATTGAATCCATTCACCAATCAAAATACGTTTCATTTTGTTCAAAAGAAAGCTTTACTGATCACAAGCTAAACCATTTAATAGAACATGCATTTCCAGAATAAAGTTACAGATTATATTGATATGTTATGATTATACCTGTCTTAGATGAACCAGCAGCAAATGTTTTTAATTTGTGCAACACTGCAAATTGTATGGCAGTGTATGGCATAACCATGAGTAAAGCTGGAACATTGCCACGCCAAAAGCCCTACAGCAAGCAACTGTCTTGGATATAGAGCAGAAAATGGTATATGTCTTGGATAAAAAGCAGGAAATGGTATATAGAATTCATAAAATTATTTTTTGAAAATATCTGAAGGAACTCCCCCAAGAACATTATTTGGACATCATGAAACATCAGCCAAACACAATGGCATGAAATGAATGAACTGTGGTATGTTATATCGGCCATCAAGATCTGTTACTATAAGAAAAGCATGCTTCATTTACCTTCACTACCTGAAGAGCATGAGAGCATTAAAAATTACTTTCTCAAATTCCAGGCTCAAACCCCGCTTGTTGCCAAAAAGAAAAAAGAAAGAAATTGCTTTCTCAAAAACAAGTAGAGCTTTCTTGATTGAAGAACTAAAAACTCAACAATAACACAGAAAATTCCTTTAATCAAAGGATTATAGCAAAATATCCAGATGGTGTTTAGAAATGAAAAAAAAAAGAGTCAACATCTGAAATTCATTCCATCATTTTTCTGAAACTAGACCATAAAGTTGTTAAACTGGGACTAAACCACCTGAGTTCAGCATCCCTCCTTCTGAAAAGTTCAAATCACAAGCTTAGACTTCTTATGAGGCTGTTTGGCACTGCGGCCAAACCTGCGTTTGGGTTTTTTTTTTTTTTTTTTTCATTTTAAATGACCGCGGTTTGGTGTTTTTAGATCATTTTGATGTGCTGATGTCAAAAATAATTTTTAAAAAATAAAAAAATATCATTTTGATGTATTTCGACACGAAAAGCAACCGTAACCGCACTCCCAAACACCCTATTAATCAACTGCTGTGGACCAGCTTTGAGTTACACAACACAAATTAAATCATTCATCCACAAATAATAAACAGAAAGAGGGCATCATACGGGTAAACCTTCCTCTCTAAATATATCCTTTGTTGCTTGCAACATTCCTGTGTACTTTGACGGTGCAGTCATATTCCTGCGAACCAAATCCCATGAAGATGTTGGCTCCAGTTGAACCTGTCATCAAATAGATAACCCAATACTTTTCTCAGCATCGCAACTTAATACATTTGACTCGAAATACAACCATGCATTTTGAAAGACAGACACACCACAGGTGTATAAAATAAATTGCACCTCTCCCCTCTTTTTTTATTGCGCAATAGCATGAGCTCTTTTTCATCTAAAGATCAATGTTCCCCATTTCCCGGCCTCCCCCGTGAACTCCAGATTCTTATTAAAGTTGCATATCAATTCCCTTCACATGTACAACAGAACTTCACAGATATAGAAAAGGATAACTAACATAAAATATCCAAGACAATTTATTAAGCCTATCAAAAACCCGTCATTGCAAAACAGTAAAAATTCAAACTTTATAATTCAGCCATTAAGAAAAATCAAAACTTAACAGAAAAGAAAGAAAGACCTGGAATCTGATTTTGATGACATCAAGGGGAGATGTGACGGTACGCGAAATACCACCAGCAATAGCACCGGCAGTTGAATCTATTAAGGCCCTTTTTAGCTGCCCTGGTGCTGCTGTTGCAGCCTCCCCCCCCTCCCCCTCCATTCTCATTATTACTTGTCAATATCCGCCAAAACCAAACCAAACGCCCCCTTTCCTTTTCTCAAGCTATATCAACAACAATCTAAACCAAAAACATATAAACAACAGCAAATTTGAAACACTACAGAAAAGAAAGAGCTGAAAAGGGTCCACAGATTTAGTTAGGTTTTTCACAAGAACATCGTCGTAAACAGATACCTACCTACCTCGAAAGAGTAAGAGAGAGGAAGGCGAGGCAGCCATTCCTTGTTTTTTCTTTTTCTTTTTTGGATTAAGTTCGGTGGTAAACGCCGCCTAATTAGAATTATTATTAGCGGCGACTTGAGAGAGAGGGATTTGGGGTTGTAAGCTGTTATGTTAAAGGAGAGGCAGAGAAAACGAGGAAACAGATGTCCTAAAATCATTTTAATCATATGTTTTTTTTTTTCACAGCCATCTTTTGCCATGCAGTTGTTGGTCAGTCCCTCTGTGAGTGTCAATTTATGATTTGGTCCTTCTTGGTTAAAAATTCAAGTTAATTTGGTCACAGTTAATTTAAATGTTAGCTCAGATTTTAATTATTATTAAAAAAAAAAAAGAAAAGAATTGAGACTATGTTGCCTTATAGGGTAATCAATGCCATTAATTATTATTATTATTATTATTTTTCCTATAAACTCACTAGATTAAATGGGAATATTAAAAACAAAATAAAAACCTCAAAGTTTAGCAGTTGTCTTTGTATTTTGTCTGACTTGGAAAAAGAAAAGGAAAAAAAATAAAATCCCTCTTTCATCCTCTTTACATTTTTGCAATGTTGTTTTTCATTTTATTTTTTTCATAATTTTAAATTTTCATTCCTTAGCTAATATTATTAAATCTAAATATACCTAAATAACTTGTCACTTTGTTTTTTTTATTTGACTTTTTTACTATTTTGAGAATTCATTCAGTTTTAAAAATCAAATACATGGATATATTGGTGTGTGTTTGGCTTTGTATTTTAAAAATATTTTAAAAAAAATAAATTATTTTTATTTTTTGATATGTTTATATCATTTTGGTATGGTAATGTCAAAAATAATTTAAAAAAATATTATTTTTAATTTTTTTTAAATAAAAAAAATATTTTAAAAAATAATATCAATCAAACTTTCAAATTGGTAAATTATATTAAATAAATAAATGGATCCCTACCACAGAAAGAAAGAAAATTAAATACATGATTCCAAAACTTATAAATATTAAAATTCTTATCTTTTTTTCTGTAAAATAAATCCAGAAAAACAAGCAATAAAATAGCATTGATTATTCTCTATACCATAGTTGTAAAATCCGTTCCGGGTACCGTTCCGGTTTTTTATTTGGAACGGAACGTTCCGGTTTCGGTGCATTTTGGCGTTCCGTTCCGGTTTTGTACTGTTTATATTTAAAAAACATCTTTAAAATTCCAAAATATTATGAAAGTAAAATGTTCTAAAATAAAAGAAAAATACATCAAACATCTTTTACATCATTAATATAAAAATAAGGATCTTGATCTTGCTGTGGAACATAAGGAAAGTCGTCAACAAGACATTCCAATAGTTGGTCATTTCCACCAAGCTCATTCTCCTCATTTACACATGTCTCTTCATCATCTAAATTTAAAGTAGCGAAAGGTGCTTCGATACTCTCCCAACTTATGTCCTCTCCATCAAGAAGATTGAGTTCTTCACAAATCAATTCATTCAATAGATCAATGCTATCAAGGCTAATGGAATCTAAAGCATCTCTTGTTTTGCTTAAATTCCTACAAAGAATAAACACGAAAGAAATTAAAAAATTAATAGCAATGTAATATAAAATAATTATTAATATAATAGTATTGATATTTTACCTCTGTTGAATCTTTAGATTATAGCGAACAAATACTAAATCATTTAATCTCTTGTGCTCAAAATTAAACACATTTAATAAGTTTTGAATCACAAAAACCTGCAACCGAGAATAACAAGCACCATTTTTTAATAACCGAGAATTGTGTTTAAATTAATGTTTTTTCTTATTTATTTGATATCCTACTACAGGACGAAAGAGAGGGAATTGTGTTTAACTTTATCAAGCACCATTTTTTAATATCCTACGAAAGAGAGGGAATTGTGCTTAACTTTAACAAGCACCATTTTTTAATAACAGTAGGATATCAAATAAATAAGAAAAAACATTAATCTAAACACAATTATCTCTCTTTCGTCTCTCTCACTCACCCTCTCTCATTGGAAGTGGAATCAAAGAAGAAAGAAACCCACAGAAAAAGCAGACCCTAGGGTTTTTTTTCTTTCTGATCCTGTTTCCCACTTTCCCCAACCTCGCCGATCCCTTCATCCTGTACATCAACAATATGCTGCATGTTTTGCTTTCAACTTCTCATTTCTTACTCTGTTTTTTCATCACAGCAGCGTCTTCTACTGCTCTTGCATCAAATTTCATTCCGAAACGGAACAACCGAAATATTCCTGGTGCATTCCGGCCGGAATTTGACCGGAATTTCCGGTACAGGCCGGAATAAAAAACGGGGTAAAAATCGTGCCGTTTTGCGCCGTTTTGCTGACTGGAATGGAATGTTCCGGCCGTTTCGGCCGGAACGAAATGGAATGGACAACTATGCTCTAGTGGATCTAATAGAATAACCCAATGACTTGTCAATCTAAAACTTGTGCGCATCAAAATTCAAGCTGAACTAAGTAGGAGTTCACCTAGTTTAATCCTAATACTAATACAAATCTCATGATCATATAATTATATTATCCCCATATAAAATTAATATAATCTTGAGAAGCTAAAAATCATTTTTTTTATAAAAACTATGAATAGAAATTATCTAAACACCAGTACTATTGAAATAAATCCCTATCAAAATCAAATTGTAGTCTTTAATTTGAAAGCCCTTTTCAAATTAATCATATGGTTTCCAATTTGATCCCTAATAAACACCAATTTTTTTTCAAATTGACCCTTGCTTTGATCAATTTCAATCCCTGAAGTTACGCACTTTTTGTAAGTTGATCCTTGGCCAAGGAAATATTTGATTTAGACCCTTCAACAACCTTGAAAATCTAACTTTTTTTCAATTGAACCCTGATTGCACCAATGTGGTTCCTTAAAGTTTCAATTAAATCTATGCTCTTCTAATCTATGCAAATTAAATTAAATTAAAATCCAAAATTCAATTTTCATCCTTTGAATCCTTGATTTGTACCCTTAAAACTTGTTAGAAGTTTAATTAAATCCTTGAACACAACTAATTATTTATATTTTGATTAAATTGAATTTTGAACTTAATTTTACTTCAATTAACTCTTTATTTGAGTCAATTTAACCTATTAAAAGTTTAAGTAAGTCTATAAACTTTATTAATTCTTTTAATATACTTAATTTATTCTTTTAATATTGGTAAAATAGGATTTAGTTCTTAAACTTTATCTCAAGTCAAGTTTTTCTCCAAACCATCTTGTTTAAATATCTCACTGTAGTTATTTTTCTAACTTCTTGTTTCTACGGTTTTAGCCTTGTCCCATTGTTTTCTAGAAATTGTTTTCAAAATTTTTTTAATGAATAAAAAATGAGAAAATTGAGAAAATAATATATATATATATATATATATATATATATATATATATATATATATATATAAACTAATTTTAAGGATCCAACATTGAGTTATGACAGTGTCAGATATTACAAATATGTTTTATTATATTGTGTTTTGTTTTCAAAGTGAGAAGAACAAAGATGCTTTTTAAAATAGATTTTAAAAAATAAATGAATTGATAAACTATAAAATATTTGTCAATACTAACTAAACATTTAAATAAAAACAATTATTCTTTTTCTAAAAGAAAAAACAATTAAATATGAAAATGGTTAAATATGCAACTAAATATTTTGTATTTTTAATATATGTTTATGTATTGTTTTTTATGTAAGAAGTTATTTTTTTGTTCATAATAGCAAAAAATTACGGTTTTTATAAATACATATTAAATATATTAAATATTTATAGCTAAATGATAATAATCTATTTGATATATTATAAAAAAAAACAAAATAACTACTATGTTACTATCATTCTTATAAAATATATGAATTTTACATCGATATAAATTTATTTGTTTAGTAGATTTCAATAAAATTACCAACATAAATTATCATTATAAAATAAGAAGATTCAAATACCTGAATTATTAAATTCACTGTGTTAGAATTAATTCATTTTATAATCCAATTTAAATTAAACATTGTGAAAACATCTATAATAATCAAATAACAAAAATAAATAATTAATTTTCTATCTACAAAAACAATTTATTAAAAATTCATCTCTATGTTACTATCATTATCATGATTATATCAATTAAAATTATTATAAATATTATTTCTCAAATAATTAAACTTATTAAATTTTCCTAAAAAACAAAAACAAAAACAAAATATTTTTATAAAAAAATAATAAACTTGCCGTCTAAATGACACGTGCATATAAAATTATAATTTTACTGTCATAATCTAATTTAATACACGTCAAAAGGCTAGTGAAAGGGCCACAGCTTCTTTTATATTTTAGTTGCTATGTGTGTGTATATATGAAATGGCAACGCGAAGAAGAAAATATCTTCAGCTTGACCTTCAAGAAGCATTTTCACCTTCAAGAAGCATTTTCCCGAGCGAAGATGCACACCAAATTAACCTTACAAGTACTTAATCACCTTCTGCTGACGCTCCAAGATGTTGATATATCATAGCAAATTGTTCGGTGGCTGCATTTATACTCAAGGTGTGGCTCCACCGGCGAGGCCTTAATTTACACCATAAACTATATACGACTAAAGCTAAAAGAGAAATGGTAAAGGGAATTGATAATGGCAAAGTGGTAAATTAAAGTTTTAAAGGGTTGGCATCAGATATATAGTGGTAGCGAGAAGCCGTTTGAGGCGAGCATAGTTAAGCTCGAAAAGAAAAGAAAAGTGGTTGCAGCAAGTTGGCTATGGAAAACGAGCTCGATGATTACACACAAGATGGGACTGTGGATCTCAAGGGAAAGCCTGTTCTTAGATCGAAGACTGGTGGATGGAGAGCTTGCTCCCTTGTTGTTGGTAATTTATCTTCTCTACTCGATCTCTATTAATTTTCTGTTAAAACCCAGCTGTAAATATAGCTGTTATAACAAATTCTGTTATAACAGCTCTTGGCCCTTAGTGTGTAGGTATTTTTTACATGTCTTTTGTTTTGTAGCATAGAGTAGCCTATATAAAGAGGCCTGCACAGAAACATAAAAGTAAGTAAGTGAGAGATTAAAGTAGAAATATACTCTTGAATTTTTACATGGTATCAGAGCATATTTAAAGTTTTTTTTCTTTTCGAATTTTTTTTTCTGGAGTTGAATAAGGTTAACATGTTGAACACACATATTTCAAATCAGAAACCCAGATTTTCCCAGCAACCAAACACTCATAATTTTTCCCCAGAAAACCCAGATTTTCTCAGCAACCAAACACCCATAATTTCCCCAGAAAACCTCGATTTTCCCAGCAACCAAACACCCACAATTTCCTAGAAAAGCTAGAAATTAAAAAAAACCAGAAAATTGAAACCTCTACTGTTTTTTTTTTCCAAGAACCCTAACCCTAACCCAAACACAAATCAACCAAAACAGATTTCAAACCCAGAATTCCCAGATTTCATAGAAATCAAAACACAACACAGAAATCAAAACACAACAAAATGGAACTAACCTCAATGACCCCATTCTCAAACAACTCGGCATTCACATCGAACATTATCCTAAATGAAACCAATTTTAGGTTATGGTCAAAACTCATGGAAATGAGAATCGGAGCTCGAAATAAGTTAGGATACCTTACCGGAGACATTGCGAAGCCTGAATCAGGCGACCCACGACTGGAACCTTGGGTTACCGAGAATCATCGGGTCAAATGTTGGCGGATTGACTCGATGACCCCGTCCTTGATGGAGAGGTTCATCTGCCTCCCGACGGCCAAGGAGATTTGGGACGCCGTCGGTCGAACCTTCTACGACGGCTCCGATGCGACTCGCCTCTTTGAACTTAATCAACGCTCGTACAATACCCGTCAGAATGGACGACCATTGTCCAGTTATTACACCGAACTCGTCGCCATCTTCCAAGAAATCAACGGCAGGACTACACCTCAGGCCAGGACAGTCGACGGCGTCCTTCACCACCACTCAGCCATGGCTCAACTCAGGGTCCACATCTTTCTCAGTGGTCTTGACCCTGGGTTCGAGCAAACCGTGGGGAGATCCTTCGAAAGGACCCACAGCTCGATCTTGAGGGAGCATATGCATGTGTTCGGAGAGAACACTCCCAAAAGACGATCATGGCTGGAAATGGCAGCCCCCCAGGTTTTCCCGAGCGATCGGCGATGGTGACGAGGTACCATCGGCCGGGAGGAGAGCTCGGGAAGGAGAGACAGGGAGGGGGGGCTGCGCGGGGAGAGAGAGATGAAAAATTAGGGCAAAATCTTTTGCCTTTTATAGCTGACCGGTTTTTGGCTGACCGGGGTGACCGGGTTGACCAAAAGAACAAAAATACTGGCGGACTGATTTGTTCTCATTGCGTGAAAAAGGACATTCAAAACAGAGATGTTTTGAAATTATTGGCTACCCGGACTGGTGGGACTTTACGAAAAAACCTCGGAAAATTATCCGAAAACCTCGGGTCCATCTGGCGGAATCAGATCTAGCACAGCCTACAGCGACTGTGGCTCTTCCAGGTATAATTGATAAAACTTCTGCACTTTCCGTTATTACTAAGAATAGTTCTTGGATTATTGATACAGGTGCATCCGAACATATGACTAAAGACCCCGGTAACTTAAATTCCTCAAAAACTTCCTCCCAGTCAATTATTTGTACCGCTAATGGTAGTACTTCTCCAATTACCGGAGCAGGATCTGTAATCTTGAATGATTCTCTCACCCTGGATACCGTTCTTGTTGTTCCATCACTCGAATACAACCTCCTGTCGGTTAGCCAAATTACCTCTACCCTTTCATGCACTATAACATTTTGGTCTTTCTTTTGTGTGTTTCAGGACATTCTGACCCGGAAGATTCTTGGTTATGGTGTTAGACGGGATAATCTTTATTATCTGGAGTTAACCGAAAAAGGGGGGGAAAAACTCAGTCAGACACATCAGGCAAACAGTAAGGACAAAGCTGAAGCACTCGTATGGTTATGGCATCGAAGGCTCGGACATCTATCTTTTGGGTATCTTAAGAAATTAAAACCACTTCTGTTCTCAAATATCAGTAATTTAGAGTTTAAATGTGAAATTTGTGAACTAGCCAAAAGTCACCGTATCCCTTATTTACCAAGTTTGAATAAAAGTTCAGAACCGTTTGCAATTATTCATTCTGATGTTTGAGGTCCTGCAAAGATTTCGTCCTTTTCACATGCTCGTTATTTTGTTACATTTATTGATGAGTGTACTCGGATGACATGGATTTCTCTCCTTCAGAATAAAAGCGATGTAAGTACAGCTTTTCAGGAATTTCATAAAATGGTGATAAACCAATACCAGAGGCCGATTCGTACACTGCAATCAGACAATGGTACGGAGTTTATGGATAAAATTTTAGGTACATTCTTGGGCAACCATGGAATTCGACACCAAACTTCATGCACCTACACTCCACAGCAAAATGGGCTAGCCGAGCGGAAAAATAGACAGATCATGGAAGTCGTCCGCGCCTCACTATTCGGCATGAATATGCCCAAGTTTTATTGGGGAGAAGCAGTCAAATCAGCAGCCTACTTAATCAATCGCACACCATCCAGTGTTATCCAGTTTCAAACTCCTCAACAAAAGATGGAATCCTTGCTATCCATTCCTCATTTACCAAACCTGGAACCGAGAATTTTTGGATGTACGGTCTATGTTTACATACCTAAGGTTCTTCGGAATAAACTGGACCCGTGTGTAAAAAAGTGTGTGTTTGTTGGATACTCCGAATTTCAGAAAGGGTACCGGTGTTATGATCCTCTACACCCAAAGTTACATGTGACCTTGGATACCTCCTTTCATGAAATGGAACCATATTACTCAGGGGGAGCTTCTGGGTCATCTCTTCAGGGGGAGAGAAACAATGAAGAGAATGACGATCTATTTGAAATAGAGGAAAATGGGAGAATGGTTGAGAATTGTTCTGGCGAAACAAGGGAAAATAATGTAGCTCCTCGCGACAGTGAGGATTTGGAACCTTGCATTGATCAGAATCTCCCGAGCAATAACCCCCCTTTATCATCAGAGTTGCAAATGTCTACACCATTAACCGAAGAATCGACCCAGGATGTCCTTCCTCAGGTAAATCAAAATCCTATCCTTCCTATTTTTGATAACGAAATTCCTGTTATTGTTGAAAATAGAGTAAATAAATACCCCCTAAGGTCAAATAGAGGAGTCCCGAAAAAACAATATGAACCTGATCCGAAAAATAAGACTAAATACCCAATCAGTGATTATGTCTCTTCCCATAGGTTGTCATGTTTGTATGCATTCACTGTTAATCAATTATCCACTGTATCTATTCCTAGTAATGTACAGGATGCATTAGCAGATTCAAAGTGGACGGTGGCAACCAACGATGAACTAGAAGCTCTCCAAAAGAATAACACTTAGGAGTTGTGCCCACTACCCGAGGGGAAGAAGACCGTTGGATGCAAATGGGTCTTCACAGTTAAACTAAAGGCGGATGGCAGTATAGACAGATACAAAGCAAGGTTAGTGGCAAAGGAATATACACAGAAATATGGAATAGACTACCAGGAGACCTTTGCCCCAGTTGCAAAAATCAACACCATCAGCATACTCATAGCTCTAGTGGTAAACCGAGATTGGACATCGCAACAATTTGATGTCAAGAACGCCTTTCTCAATGGAGACCTCGAAGAAGAGGTCTACATGGATTTACCACCCGGAGCTAAAGGTAAATTCCCAAGTATAAACAAGGTATGCAAGTTGAAGAAGGCGTTATATGGTCTAAAACAGTCCCCCCGTGCTTGGTTTGGAAGATTCTCCTCCACAATGAAGGAATTTGGTTATAAACAAAGTAACTCCGATCATACTTTATTTATAAAACACAGGGAAGGGAAGACTACAGCATTGATAGTGTATGTGGATGACATGGTCCTAACAGGAGATGATCTAGAAGAAAGAAAATCGCTACAACGATTTCTAGCTTCGAAATTTGAAATGAAGGATTTGGGACAACTGAAGTATTTTTTGGGGATTGAAGTTTCAAGGTCAAGAACTGGGATATGTCTATCACAACGGAAGTATGTGTTAGATTTATTAACAGAAACCGGAATGCTAGCATGTAAACCAGCTGACATACCGATGGAGATGAACCACAAGTTGAGAGAGTCAGAGAATCAAACGTCAGCGGATAAAGGACGTTACCAACGGTTAGTTGGGAAGTTGATATACTTATCACATACAAGACCAGACATAGCATATGCAGTCAGTGTGGTGAGCCAATTCATGCACTCACCAGGAGAGGAGCATATGGAAGCAGTATATTGGATCTTAAGGTATTTGAAGAGTGCTCCAGGAAGAGGACTACTATTCACAAAAAATGAAGTTCGAAAAATTAAGGGATACACAGATTCGGACTGGGCAGGAGATCAGACAGATAGGAGATTGACGTCAGGGTACTTTACTTTTGTAGAAGGTAACCTTGTAACTTGGAGAAGCAAGAAACAGAAAGTGGTCGCTAGATCAAGTGCGGAGGCAGAATACTGAGGTATGGCTCACGGTGTGTGCGAGTTGTTATGGATAAAGCATGTGCTACAGGAATTGGGAGTTGATTATGAGTCATCTATGAGTTTATACTGCGATAATAAAGCAGCCATCGAAATTGCATACAACCCTGTACAACATGATCGTACCAAACATGTTGAAGTTGACCGACATTTTATTAAAGAAAACCTTGATCGGAAAATCATACAATTTCTGTTTGTAAGATCAGAAGATCAGCTGGCTGATGTACTCACTAAAGTGGTTTCAGGAAAAGTCTTTCACAGTGCAATTGACAAGTTGGGCATGATAGATATCTACGCTTCAACTTGAGGGGGAGTGTTAAAACCCAGCTGTAAATAGAGCTGTTATAACAAATTCTGTTATAACAGCTCTTGGCCCTTAGTGTGTAGGTATTTTTTACATGTCTTTTGTTTTGTAGCATAGAGTAGCCTATATAAAGAGGCCTGCACAGAAACATAAAAGTAAGTAAGTGAGAGATTGAAGTAGAAATATACTCTTGAATTTTTACATTTTCCAAATTTACAGGACAAGCTAGGGTATTCATTAACGACCTGCTACCCCACTAGTCTGCAAATATTCTACGACTTTCGCTGTTTTGAGCTGTGTTCCTTCAAACTTGGAAGCTGTTTGCCAGTTGGCTGAACTCCTCCTCCTCCTCCTCTTTTTCTTCAAACCATCGTGCATGCCATGGAAAGACAGTATGTCCCGGCAATGACTACTTGATTCTCAGCATGTTATTCTTCGATTATAGATTTATCCAGCTCCACCAGGAGGACTGGTTTGCTTTGATGTCAATCTAGCAGGACACTAGTTTTCTAATTCATTGCAGCTTCATTTATGAACATATCACATTATGAATGGGCCTAATGATCATAGATTATAAGTAGGTACTATATATATATATATTTCATTCTGGCTACTGTTCATATATAATTCTTGTGAAGAGTAAGTCTTCGATCTAAGAATAGGCTTTCCCTTGAGATCCACAGTCTCATCTTGTGTGTAATCATCGAGCTCGTTTTTCATAGCCAACTTGCTGCAACCACTTTTCTTTTCTTTTCGAGCTTAACTATGCTCGCCTCAAACGGCTTCTCGCTACCACTATATATCTGATGCCAACCCTTTAAAACTTTAATTTACCACTTTGCCATTATCAATTCCCTTTACCATTTCTCTTTTAGCTTTAGTCGTATATAGTTTATGGTGTAAATTAAGGCCTCGCCGGTGGAGCCACACCTTGAGTATAAATGCAGCCACCGAACAATTTGCTATGATATATCAACATCTTGGAGCGTCAGCAGAAGGTGATTAAGTACTTGTAAGGTTAATTTGGTGTGCATCTTCGCTCGGGAAAATGCCTTTTGAAGGTCAAGCTGAAGATATTTTCTTCTTCGCGTTGCCATTTCATATATACACGCCCATAGCAACTAAAATATAAAAGAAGCTGTGGCCCTTTCACTAGCCTTTTGACGTGTATTAAATTAGATTATGACAGTAAAATTATAATTTTATATGCACGTGTCATTTAGACGGCAAGTTTATTATTTTTTTATAAAAATATTTTGTTTTTTTTTTTTTAGGAAAATTTAATAAGTTTAATTATTTGAGAAATAATATTGATAATAATTTTAATTGATATAATCATGATAATGATAGTAACATAGAGATGAATTTTTAATAAAAAAAATTTGTAGATAAAAAATTAATTATTTATTTTTGTTATTTGATTATTATAGATGTTTTCACAATGTTTAATTTAAATTGGATTATAAAATAAATTAATTCTAACACAGTGAATTTAATAATTCAGGTATTTGAATCTTCTTATTTTATAATGATAATTTATGTTGGTAATTTTGTTGAAATCTACTAAACAAATAAATTTATATCGATGTAAAATTCATATATTTTATAAGAAACTTACTCTTCACAAGAATTATATATGAACTATAATAATAATCGAAAACAAATATGAACTCAATCTATGTTTAGAGAAAAAGTTATCACATGTAATGATCTCTTTCTGAGAATAAAAACTTGTTAACACAAAGACCTTTATTTTTAGTGATTGGGTTGTGGTCAACTAACAATCTCTTCATTTTTCGTGTGTTTGTCTCTTATTTTCTAAACTCGAATATTGAAAAATAAATAAAACAAAATTTTGGGTAAAAAATAATGAAAACTTTGAGATTGGTCACATATTTTCATTGAGTCTTACAGTATGGTCGTGGTACTTTAAATTTTGTCTTTCTATTACAATTTAAAACTTTATCTCTTCTTATTAAGTCACAAAAGGACTAAATCAAAAGGTAAACAAAATCTAAGGATGAATTGAATAAAAGAAAAGGTGTTTTATTATTTATATGAACAAGCTCCATAAAAAAGTCTAAGTCTTTTGGTTCCGATAATATATATTATAACAAATACTAAAAGAGATCAGCTGAACCATTGTAGCTGCAGACTCATTGGCACTGTGGAGTGGATCTTTGTGTTTTGTGCATTACGCGTGTACGGGCGCTTTTTTTTACCCGTTTATAAACAATGAATTAACGATTCTACCCCCTGAAAACGATAAAAAAATGCAACAAAAAATGAGGGGCTCCGTGGTCATTACGCATATTGGACCGGTCCAGTCCGGTCCGGCCCGCCGGTCTTCTACTTATTTTATTATTTTTTGACATTGGCTAAATAAGGTTTTCACCCCTAATAAGAAAAAAACGGTGACTTGGGCACAGGGACAGAACAGTCATTGACCTCATTTTTTTTATTATTTCTTTCTGTAATTGTCAGAGCGTGATGGCCACGCACCAGATGGTTTTCCACCCCATGCCCTATTTAGGTGGCGCGTGTGGCGTCATACGGTGGCCAAAGACGAGCTTCAGGAGTCTCCCACGATTCACCTCCACGTGGTCTTTCTCCCAACGTGGCACGTTTCACCCAAAAATATCTGTGGACGCGGCAGCGGCCGGTTAAAGTGGCTAGCCACGTTTCTCTCTCTCCTGCACGTAAAAGTGCAGAAGAGTCCCTCGATTTTTGTTACTTTTCACTTCTTTCCCTTGACTTTCAATTTTGTTTTTGGTCCTGATTTTTATTATATAAGTTTTGATTTAATTCGATTGGATCCTCTGATTGGAATTGATTGAATGTCAATGTTTCACTTCGGTCCTCCTTCTTTTAATTTTCGGATTGAGTTTAAATAACTCAATAAATACGGTACAGAAGTTTTGATTTCTTCAATTTGATCCTTTTATTAAAATTGATAATATATGTAATTTTCATTTCGGCTCTTATACTTTTAATTTTGGATTTTAATCCTTTTATATTTGATTTTCATTTCGGCCCTTATACTTTTAATTTTTTATTTTAATCCCTTTATTTCTTTTTATTTCTAGAATAATCTTTACTTTTGTCCATGTATATATAAGTGTGCTCTTAGTTTTGATTTTTAATTTTTATATATTTTTTTATTTGTTGAGGTAATATTTTTTCCAAAAAAATTAGCTCTTAAATTTCATTTTCTATCTATGATCATTTGAAAATTGATATTTGAGTTTTTTTTTTCTCCATTAGTTCTTTCTTTTAGTTTTTTATTTGTTTTTTATTTTTATTTTTATGTCAGATGACTTTTTTTTACTAGATAATTTTTTTTTTATCTTTTGTTAAAGTTTTTAAGATCCTTTATCTTTCATTTATTTTATTTTTTCCATTAGAATAATAATAATAATAAAAAAAAAAATTTCTTACTTACTCTTTTGTTAATGTTTTTTAGGTTTTTTCTCTCGGGATAATTTGATAATTTTTATTATTTTGATAGTAATAACAATGATAATTTTTGTTTTTGTTTGATCTTTGTTGAGGTTTTTAGGATTGTTCAAGTCTTTCATTTTTTTTCTTTCGTTATTAACACAAAAATAATAAAATATAATAATAAGAATAAGAATAAGAATAAGAACAATAATTTAATTCTTTTTCTTACTTAATTTTTTATTAATGTTTCTAGGTTTTTTTTTCTCAGGATAATTTGATAATTTTTATTCTTTTGACAGTAATAACAATGATAATTTTTATTTTTATTTTATTTTTTGGTTTGATCTTTTGTTAAAGTTTTTACGATTTCTTTAGTCTTTTCATTTATTTATTTATTCTTTAATAATAATAATAATAATAATAATAATATTTTTATTGTTTTGATAGTAACAAGAATGGTAATTTTAGATATTAAGACTCCGATATTGCTATTATTATAATAAAGTTTTCATATATAAATATTATATTTTAATTTTGATCCAGCAAATCTTATAAAAATTATTTGCTCATCCCGTAATGTAGGGTGGATAATTTTTTTAATTTTCAAATTAAATAATTTTTTCAGCTAATAATTTTTATTTTTGTTTTATCATATATTATATTTTCCCCCTCTTTTATTCAATGTTTTATATTTTTTTAAGTCTTTGATTTAATTTAATTTTTTTCATTATTAGCGCAATCATAATATTATTATTTATAATAATAATTTTAGTTTTTGTTCTTATTTGTTTTTCTGTTAATTTTTTTTTTCTCGGGGTGATTTAATAATTTTTACTATTTTGGCCATGATAGTGGTGATAATATTAGATGTTAAGACTTCGATGTTACTGTTGTTATAATAGGGTATGCTTATCTGTTTCATTACATCAAACTTTACATGTATAAATATTCTATTTTAATCTCAACAATTATAAAAATTATCTATTCGACCCGCGCTGTAGTTCAAACTTACAACATCACAAAGGTTGATGTTAATGTTGGAAAAAAACTATGTTTTCCCATATTTTTGGTTGAAAAACTTTCGAGGCAATCAACTATTTCCGTCTTTTTGATGTTAAAGCTTCGATATTGTTGTTACAGCAGTGTGTATTAATATGTTATATCATATCAAACTTGACATGTGTTGATATTATATTTTATTCTTACATTAGTAAAATCTATAAATTACTTCAAATCCAACAATTATCAAAATTATTTGTTCAGTTCGTAACGTGGTGCAATTTATTTTTTTAATTTCCATGTCAAATGATTTTTTTCTCATTTAATATTTTATATTTTTATTTTATCATTTATTTATTTGTTCTTTCTTTTATTTCTTTTATTTATTATTATTATTATTTTTCAATCAAATAAAATTTTTTTACGTCATAATTTTTATTTTATTTTTTTTGTTTGATCTTTTGTTAAAGTTATTATGATTTTTTTAGTCTTTCATTTTTTTTCATTTATTTTATTTGTTCTTTCTTTTATTACTTTTATTGTTTTATTATTATTATTTTCAAATCAAATGAATTTTCTAACCTCATAATTTTTTTTTTGATTTTCTGTTAAAATTATTATGATTTTTTTAGTTTTTTTTTATTAACACGATGATGATGATTTCAATTATTTTCCTTACTTACTGTTTCATTAATATTTTTCAATTTTTTCCTCTCGGAATAATTTGATAATATTTATTGTTTTAATAGTGATAATAATGATAATTTTAGATATTGAGACTTCAATGCTGCTGTTTTTATAATTGGGTGTAGTGATCTGTTTTATTATTTTAAATTTTACATATATAAATATTATATTTGAATTTTACACTAACAAATCCTATTAATTTCTTCAATCCCGACAATTATAAAAATTGCTTGCTCAGCCCTCAACATTGTGCGATCCATTTTTTTTTTAATTTTCAAGTCACGTGATTTTTTTGTCAGTTAGTAATTTTTATTTTTGTTTTATCGTTTATTTGATTTTTTTATTTTTTCTTTCTTTTATTTTTTATTGTTGTTTTTTTCTATTTTCAATTCAAGTAAAAAAAATTTAGGTCATATTTTTTTTTTGATCTTTTGTTAAAATTATATGCATTTTTTTAATCTTTCATTTATTTTTGGTTTTTTTTAATTATTAACATAACAACAACAACGACAACAACAACAACAATATTAATAATAAGAAGAGGAGGAAGAAGAGGAAGAAGAATAAGAAGAAAAACAGTTTGTTTTTTCTTTTCTTTTTGTTAATATTTTTCAGTTTTTTTTCTTTCACTATAATTTGATATTATTTATTGTTTTGACAGTAACTGCAATGATAGTTTTAGATGTTAATACTTCGATATTACTATTTTTATAATAAGGTGTGGTAATCTTTTTTATTATATTGAATTTTGTATATATAAATATTATATTTTAATTTTGGACGAGCATATCATATTAATTTCTTTCATCCTAACAATTATAAAAACTTCTTACTCAGTCCGCAAAGTAGTGTAATTTTTTTTTTAATTTTCAAGTCAAATGATTTTTTTCCCAATCAATAATTTTTAATTTTTTCATTTATTTTATTTTTTTATTTGCTCTTTTGTTAATGTTTTTAAGCTTTTTTTTAGCCTTTGATTTAATTTCGTTTTCTTCTCATTATTAAAGCAATAGTAATATTAGTATTAAGAATAATAATAATAATTTTAGTTTTTGTTCCAACATGTTTTTTTTTTAATATTTTTTTTTGTTTTTTCTCTCAGATTTGTTGAATAATATTTATTATTTTGACAATAATAGTGATGATAATTTTAGAAGTTAAAACTTCAATATTACTTTTAGTATAATAAATGATGTTGATCTCTTTCAGTATATCAAACTTTACATGTTAAAATATTATATTTTAATCTCAACAACTGGAAAAATTATTTGTTCTGCCCGCACTATGCCCGTAACGTAGTGCAGGCTTTTAGCTAGTACGAGCGAATTTGCCCGCGCGATGCACTGGATTTTTTATTTATGTTGAAAAGTAATTGATTTTATGCGTGGTGTATTTTCTTATTTTCATATTTAATTAGTAAAATTATAATTGATAAAATTTGCTAAAAATAGGTTTTTTCCCAATAAAAAGTGATAATATATATTAAAGCTCTAATAATAAATAAATATCAAAATATATAATCATTATGATATTTTTAGAAGAAATAAAACTTAAAAATAATGATTATTATTATTTTGAATGTTTATCTATAATAATTAGAAAATTCAATACTTAACAATATCAAAAATAAATAAATATTATTATATTTAAATAAATTATTTAACTTGAAAAATAAAAAAAGAGAAATAATAACAAACATTATTGATGACCAACACAAATTAAAATTTACATATTAAAAAAAATCTTAATTATAGTGGAATAAAAAAAAGTTGAAACAAAAACTAAGAGCATATACATATAAACACGGACAAAAATTAGATTATGTAAACAATATATATATACAAAAAATCAAAAGTAATGAAAAGTGAAAATCACAGTTGAAATAACTGTTAATTACTGTTGAAAATGTGATCTTCTTTAGCCATTCTATAAAATAATAGTTGTGGTGCTTGTAAGCTTATCTGTACACCCCAGTTATAAAAGAAAAAGTTATAAGTTGAAAAAAAACAGAAAAAAATATTAAAAAAAATTGTTCCGGGGATTATTCATGGTGTGCGTAGATTATCCTGGACACCCCGATTATAAAAAATATATATATATGGAAAATCGAACACCACAGTTATAAAAAAAATAAAAAAAATGTATAAATGAGAAAAAAAACAAAAAAATTGTAAAAAAAAAAAAAGTGGATCCAGAAATAAAAAAAATATATGTGGGAAAAAAATGGTGGTACTCGTAAGCTGGCCTGGACACTCCGATTATAAAAAAACAGCAAAAAAATATATAAGCGGGAAAAAAATAGGGAAAAAAAGTATGAAAAAAATGGGTCTAGAAATTAATCGTGGTGCGTGTAAGCTAGCCCGGACACCTCGTTATAAAAAAACAGAAGCCCGGTTTAAAAAAAAAAAAATAACTTTTTCAAACAGTAATGAGAAAAAAATTGTGATGCTCGTAAATTGATAGGGACACCTCGATTATTGGAAAAAAAATATATAAGTGGAAAAGAAACAGGAAAAAAAATGTAAAAAAAAAAAGATCCGGATATTAGTCTTGGGGCACGTAAACTGCTACGAATACCCTTGTTAAAAAAAATACAACAAAAGAAGCCCGATTAAAAAAAAATAACCTGGACACTTTGGTTATCAAAAATAGATTTTTTTTGTAAAAGAGATCTCCGTTTATTGAAAAAAGAAATCCGGTTATAAAAAAAGTGCAAGGGGAAAGCATATTTTTCAACAGTAATGAGAAAAAAAAATCATGGTGCGCGTAAACTAACCCGGACACCCGATCATAAAAAAATATGTATAAGTGGTAATAAAAAATAGAGAGAATAATAATAATAATAATAAATGAATCCAGAGATTAGTTGGTGCGCATAAGCTGCAACGAATATTTTGGTTTAAAAAAAACAAATAAAAAACCCGGTTAAAATAAAAAACAAAAAACACATTTTCAAACAATATTAAATAGTAAAAATTATTATTAAAAAAAAAAGAAGAGGCACGGTTATAAAAAAAAAGTGCAAGGGGAAAGCACCTTCTTAAACAGTAATGAGAAAAAAAATCGTGGTACGCATAAGTTAATATAGACACCTTGGTAATGGGAAAAAAAATAAGTGGAAACAAAAAAAAGAAAAAAAATGCATAAGTGAAAACAAAAAAAGGAAAAAAAATAGATCCGGAGATTAGTCGTGGTACGTGTAAACTGTCATTGATACCCTAGTTTAAAAATAATAATAAAAAAAAAAGAGAAAGCAACTTTTCCAACACAGTCATTTTCAAAATCAGAATTGATTAAGGAAAAAACAAAAACATGGATTTTAGAAGAAAAAAAACAACCAGAATCAAATTTAGTGGCTGAGGGGTTCGAACCCCTGCGCACTGAATTTTACAGCGCGCAGCGAACCACTCGGCCACAACAATTCTTTTGTAATTTCTACTCAATAAATAATAAAAAAGAATCCCTGTCTATATATATATATATATATATATATATATAACAAGAACCGAGCTCATGTAGGCTCGACGCACTAGAGCAAATGTCCAGTCCACAGTAAAAAATAATCATGGTCAACGGTGCCGCTACAGTAACAACTCGAGCTGTTTTAGTTTCTTTTGTAATTGTCTATAATCCGATGTGGTCCTAGCTAGGTGAATTTGTGTGTTGGTGGGTTAAATTAGTTTTTTTTCTCCCTCTCATAACATTATTTCAATTTTCTTTTTAAATCAAGCAACTAATTTCTAATTACTTTTTTTTTAAGGAAAATCTCAAAATTACATTGTTTCATTAAAGAAAAATGAAACTCAATTAGATATAAGCTCTAAATTACTAGATTGGACCGAGTTTTATAACTAGAGTGTGCTTGCTTTAGTATGTACAGTGTATTGTGAGAGGTTTTTATTATTAAACCTGGCATGGTCTAATAAGTTAACTCATTTCCTAATTTGGATTGGATTTATGAAAAAAATATATATCAAAGACTCGAGTTAACACTACATTTAATTAACCGGATTAAAAATATATTAATTTTTTATTTCAAAAAATAATACGTTTCTGGTTTTGACTTTTTTTACAGTTAATCCGAAGTTGAGTCTTTTGCTTAGGCACGTTCGGTAGCAACGTTTGACTTGTCTCAGCTGAAAACATTCTAGATAAATGAATTGAAGACCGGCCACTTTTCAGTTCACAGCAAATGCCTCGGAAATTTCGAAGTCCCAGCAGATAAAAATTCATGGGGTTAACCCTGAGACAGGGAAGATAAACTGAAGTCAATGTGAATGACGACTGAAAAAAGAACTTGGATGATAAAAAGAAAGAAATAAATATCCTTCCTCGTAGAGGTTGATTATTCCTCAAAGAATCTGACAGTCATTAACCATGGTCAATAACTCATCAGATCAAATTTCTATCTATATCTAACCATGGTTAAACATTGTCTGTTAAGAAGCCAACTCATAACCCATGAACCACGAGGGTTGACTTCACTAGCCCTAGCCCTGTTTTGCACGCATATTTTGTACACAAATCCACCTTCGGATATTACCACTTCAATTGCAAATTGCAACAGAAACTCACCGAACTCGATCGCTCTCTCTGACTGTCTCAATGGGTGAAAGAACCTTAGAGATCAATGTGATCTCTGCCAGAGGTCTCAAAGATGTCAATTATATCTCAAAAATGGATGTCTATGCTGTTGTTTCAATCTCTGGCGATGACGCAAAGCAAAAACCAAACCAAAAAACCAAAACCCCAATAGATAGAGCAGGTGGCAAAAATCCCACTTGGAACTTCCTCATGAAATTCATTATTCCTCAAACCCCACTTGCAGAAAACCGTCTAAATCTTGTTTTCAAGCTCAAATGTGAGCGTGCTCTAGGAGATAAAGATGTTGGTGAAGTCAACGTGCCAGTAAAGGAGCTTTTGGATTCAGCTGGCGATGGTAAATCCATGAAGTTTGTTAGTTATCAGGTAAGGAAACCATCAGGGAAACCCAAAGGTGAGGTTAGCTTTTCTTTCAAGTTTAGTGAGATTGCGAAAGTAGTGGTGCCTGAAATATCATCAGAAGAAGCAGCGAAGGCTACTAATTCTAGCACTCAACCTGTCACTGCATATGCTGATGTGCATGTTGTTGGGTCTAGTTCTGTTCCTTATGCTGGACCTGGCTCATACCCACCGGTTCCACCTGGGTATGGATATCCACCTCCTCCGCCATATGGCGGATACCCGCCGCCTCCTCAACCGGGCCATGGTTACCCACCACCTCCTCAACCAGGCTATGGTTACCCACCACCTCCTCAACCGGGATATGGTTACCCACCACCTCCTCAACCGGGATATGGTTACCCACCACCACCTGGGTATGGATATCAAACTGCTCAAGGGGGAGATGGGTACCCAACACCAGTACAAGGGGGATATGGGTACCCACCACCAGTGCAAGGGAAGCAGCCACAAAAGAAGAGTAAATTTGGAATGGGTTTAGGGGCTGGATTGCTAGGAGGAGCTGTTGGTGGGCTTTTGATCGGAGATATGGTGTCTGATGCGGCATCTTATGATGCAGGATTTGATGGTGGCGGTGGTTTTGATTTTTGATACATATTTTATTTTTATTTCTTTCGGACTTGTGTTCATGGGATGGTGATGGTTGATGGGGGTAATGGTGGCTTTTGACTTGTCAGATCGTTGATCTTTTTCCTCTCTTGTTGGGCCAAGAACACTATTAGAATATGATATTATACCTGGGTATGGATATCAAACACTCATTAAGATTTAGGCTTCTGAGTTGTATGTTTTGACATCATCCTCTGCTCCATGTAATGTAATACTCTACAAAGTTTCATTACAGTTCCTGCAAAGTAATTTCATGTTCTTTATTTTCCTCTCTCAAGTCTCCATTTTGGGTTAAAATGTTAAAACAATACAGAAGAAGCACAGTTGTTGAATCTTTATTGTTGGCCTGGCTTGGAAATCTGGGGTTTGAAGCTTGATTTAAGCTTGATTTGGAAATCTTCAGTTTTGATATCGTCATGATTAAAACTGAGAACCGGTTATTTGAGTTTTAATAATTAAATTAATCCGGTTAAACATTAAACCCGAAAGTTGAAAAAAAGAAAGAAAAAGAGCGCCAGTCTTGATCTGTTGTTATTTCCAGCCTTGTCTGCTTGAGGTAGGCTGATGGTCGAGCATGTTTTCAATCTGCTGGCATGTTTTGAAAAAAGTTTTGTAAAGATGATGAAAAATACTTTTCTTGCATATCGCTTTTCCATGGGAGACTGTTTCATGGACGAGATTGATGTGCAATTTTGAATATTGAATTGACAAGTCAGTCAGAGAAACGACGAATCACCAAGAGAAATGTTAGACAACTTTTTCTACCAGAGCTTGAATCGGTCTAAGCAGAAAAGTCTTGCTGGCTGGAGATGGAAGCACCTGCCACAGTAGAAAGTAGAAACATATTCTCAACTACTTGATCACCACGAATCAGCCTTGCAGCAAGCACTGAATGAGCCGTGCCATACTCTCTCTAGAAGCACGAAAATAAAATATATTAACCTGCTGATACAAGAAGGATTGATGGTCTGCTCAAAATAAAGGGCTCCATTGGCTGCAAGTGGTCGTTTTTCCACAGATATCTTTGGCAGCAGAAGCAACAAAAAAGCGGTTGGATACAAGAACAATCGATACTCTGATTCAAAATGAAAACCAAAAGATCCTTACGGAAGAGCTTCTCAAGTGCACTTGTGAGTGGTGAATTATTATATTGAAAAGAAATGAAAAAATTGTGCGATTATCTATAAGATAGACCCCCAACTTGGGTTAAAGGTGATGGTTTATACGTTTCTCCCAACTTGGGTTAAAGGTGATGGTTTATACGTTTCTCCCAACTTGACTGGAATATGAACCGGTGGTGGTGTCATCTGTAAGTGAATAAAGAAAGAAAAAATGGCAATCTACACTTGAACTAGATCTGTTAGATTAATTTAGTGTTCATATCCTCTAATTTGTTTCCGTATCCAAAGTCTCCAACAAGGGAGCCCATAGGCAACAACCTTAATTATCTTTAAATGTACGATCAACCTAGTGTTCCCTGATCTTTGATCATCAACTCTGTTCAGATTACCTTAATCTCTAAGCAAACCAATAACACTTTCCTACATGATTTGTTTGCACAAACGTCAGAATCACGAGCAAGTTGCGAGTTCTTTGGTATAAACTGGAATCTACAAATGAGTTGGATTGTATTTCTTTTTTCGTTTTCCAGCTGTAGAAATTTGCACAAGCGATAAGTAAATCTGATGAAGCTTCAGTATATTCATTCATATTCCTTATAATTAAATTTATTTTTTAAATCAACGCTTTCTTGCTAGCTGGAACAGCCATGGCTGTCAAGATTCTTTGAGCTCGAGCCGGTAGAGACTAGCAATTGGAGTCCATAAGCGACAGCCTTTTCTGTCGCTAAATGTGGGATTGAATTCTTCTTCTTCTTCTTTTTGTTTTCTCTCCATATCATTGTTAATTTTACATTGTTGGCAGAATTTATATTCTTTCTTGCTCGTCTCCATGCGGATGTATTGATGATAAAAAACTTGTAATTTATATAATATATTTTAAAATTAAGTTAATATATATATTTTTTTATAAAAAATTTAAATAATAAAAAATTTTATTCACTCATCCACACGGTATAAAATTTACTCAAATAAAGAAAAAAAAGTAAACCTCCTGGAAGATGTAAACCTCTTGGAAGATGCATAACTTATCGAATTAATGTTTTAGAAGCAAAATTTTAGATATTTTTTGTTTTAACCAAATGCTATTTTTTTTTGTGCTTCCATCTACATCTAACCATTTTTAAATGATTATATTCAACATCGCTAATCATTTTTTTCTTAATACAAAGAAGAGGCTCGATTATGGACCACTTCGAAGGAGGGCAACGCTACTGCTAATTGAGAGACATGGTTAATTAATTACATATATATTAAAAAATAAAAAAACTAAATTATGTCTATTAAACACTGCAGTAATACATTTAAATTATGATAGATTATAATAGTATAATTATTATTTTGCTCTTCAGTGCATTGGAATTTAACTCTTGATTTTCGAGGTATTTTCATTTTTTTTAGAGATCGGTTGACATTATCTAATTGTTGAAGGGTGTTTTGTCTTTTTCACATTTGTTTGCACAGTAAAACTATTAATTTACCCTAGAAAACAAATAACAAAACCAAGAAGAATTAACGGTATTTTCAGTTTTGTACACTCACCATAAACAATAAACTTACTTCTCTACCCATGGATAGACAAAAACAATGCACTGACGGTGATATCATATATTTGTTTTTTATGTTTGGGTGAATAATATAACTATTAAATTACTCTCATAAAAGACAAAAATAAAGCACCAAGGCTGGGGCAGAATGATATTTTGATACTAAGTTTTTTCATTATTATATCTGGTTTGGGTTTTTTTTAAGTAGTTTCATGTTTGTTTATTTTTCATTATTATTTTTGATTTACCTGCAGACACATCTGTTGGACGAGCCTGTCGTTACTTCCATTACATGCCTTTCAGGCGGCACATTCTATATACGAAGGCTGAGAAAATTGTCTGATCGTCGTATCTCTAGGTGCGCCGTCATGTCCTCTTTCATATGGTGATGTGCATGTCAATAGAAGGTGTGTGGAAGGTTGTCATTGGTCAGTTTTGCTGTTTTTGTGCCTTTCATCTCTCCTACAATGTAACAACCCCAAAAAAAATTTAATCTTTCCCCTATAAAGGGTAATTGGAGCATAATTTTTTTTTTCTCTCGTTGAAATTTCTAATGAAATTTCGGCAAAGTCTCCCCCATATTAGGAGATCCCAAGTTATTGACAATGTAATCTGCATGCAATTTGAATCATATCTCATCCACAGTCTCATCCATGTTTAATACAATCAACTGCATAATTCATTCCAGAATATGTTCAGGACTATATTCATTCCTAAACTCTATCATACATCACATGCATAAGGTAAAAATCAAAATAGTCAATTCGCACACGAAGATTTCATATATATATAAATATATAATCATAACACAATTTAATATTTCATAATCAAAATTCACAAATATACTATTCTATACAATTTACATATTTTTTTGCATAACCAAAATTACATCACAACTTCCTAAGTTTCTAACTTATACAAAAGGGATTAAGGGCCTAAAATCTATTCTTGATGAGAATGGGAGGAACCTGTAAAATATAGATTTTTTCCATATGAGTAAAAACAATTAAGTAAATACTAGCAATTTACAGAAGAATTTAAACAACATATCCCTTAATCTACTTAAATCATATGACATTCTAAACACAACCATATACACCCTTTTAAAGTTATATAAAAGAAAATTTATTTCTTTTGACTGCTTATTTCCCTTTTTTCACATCAAAGAGACTATAGCCAACATTAATGACCTCCAATAGTGTCTCTAGTTGCTCATCTTGAAAATCAACTAATCAGTTTCATGAAAACGTTGACACGAACATAACCGTTGGTGTCATTAACTATTTTTAGAACCAAAATAGTAGATCTTTGTTCCGTTATTACTTTAGGAGGTTTTAGAGTATGCCGATGTCAAGGATTTTTGACATCATTAGCTTTCATCTCAGAAAGCTAATCAAGTTTATAAATTTTGCAAATATCGACGTCACCTGCCGATAT
Source organism: Salix dunnii (assembly GCA_015731905.1). NCBI lineage: Eukaryota > Viridiplantae > Streptophyta > Magnoliopsida > Malpighiales > Salicaceae > Salix > Salix dunnii. The sequence goes on along the minus strand of CM027666.1, from coordinate 13,539,678 downwards.
CATTAACTATTCTGAAAATGAATAGTTAATCATGTCTATAAATTATGCCGATATCGACATCACCCGTCAATATCATTAACTATTCCAAAACCGAATAGCTAATCAAGTTTATAAATTATGCCGATATCGACGTCACCCCCTGATATCATTAACTATTCCAAAATCGAATAGCTAATCAAGTTTATAAATTATGCCGATATCGACGTCACCCGTCGATATCATTAACTATTTTGAAACCGAATAGTTAATCAAGTTTATAAATTATGTCGATATCGACATCACCCGTAGATATCATTAACTATTTCAAAACCGAATAGCTAATCAAGTTTATAAATTATGCCGATATCAACGTGCTTGTTTCTTCCTATACACATATATCTATTTTTCCATCCCCTAACCTTTCTTTCACCCCTTTTCTTTCCCTCATCATTAAGCACCAATTCATATCTTATAGTTCAATAATTAGTAACAAAAATAATTATTAGGTAAAGGAAATATAGGTAACAAGTACCTACCTGCCGTGAACGTTCGACTTGCGTCCCTTGTTATTGTTGCCCTCCACCCACGGTTCCTCCTGAAACCACAAACATTCACCATTTTTATTTTTTTATATTAATCCACGTATCACACACAACAACAATAAAAATGGTAATAATATTCATTTCTCTTTACCAAATCTTTTCTTTCTCACTTATATTCCTCATTATCATCCTTTAACTTTTCGGCTCATTTATAATCCAAGTGGACATCATGAATTTAATTTTTAATCACCATTTATTCTCTTCTTTTATTTTTTGAAGATCAAGACACATTTTATGAAGGGCAAGGAACAATTTCTACCCTTAACATGGTTAAATTTTTGTTATTTTCTCAGCTTGACCGAAATTGTCAACACAGATGACAGCTTGACCTCTCTTTAATTTTTTATCCATATCTGGAGTTCTAGAGTTCCAAATTAGACAGGGTTGGACTCGTTGGAAAACTAACACTCCTAGCTACAACTTCTATGAAGGAACTCTCCCTGAATTATTATCCATATCTGGAGTTCTAGAGTTCCAAATTAGACAGGGTTGGACTCGTTGGAAAACTAACACTCCTAGCTACAACTTCTATGAAGGAACTCTCCCTGAATTATGTATTTTTTTAGGTCCAAATTCTACTAAGAAACATGGCAAAGAATCTGCCCTATTATGCAAAAGTGAAGGAAACATAATCAATTCATCTTCAATCTTTGCTTCCTTATCAATCACAACCATGTTTTTCCCTTTATTCATGAAAACCCTACTCATTTACAAACCCTAATTCCCAATTCAAGAAGAATCATGAACTTCTAATCAAATTGAGGTTAATTTCATAGAAATTAGAATTAGAACTCCTTACTTGGATGAAATCTTGACTTTAGTTCACAACTTTGGAATAATCTTAGCCTTCTTTTCCTTGTTAAGAACCAGCTACTCCTTTCTTCTCCAAATTCTTCACTTTCTTCTTGTTAATCCTCCCCCAAATTGTGTTCCTCCACTTTAGAATTCCAAAACTTTTATGGGTTTACAAGCTTTTGGGTGTTAAATCCTAGTTTTTGTGAAGAAAAATTTGGGTTATCTCTCCCCTCTTTCTTCTCTTTTTCATTTCAGCTGGACATGGCTAAGGAAAGAAATGAGTATTTATAGTCCCATTTCTTCTTAATTATATTTTTGACCCTGTTTTTTTTTTTTTTTGCTTTTCTTTTATTTTATTTTCATAAATTTTTTAGTATAACAATATTTTAATTTATTATAAACTTCCTACCTCTTTGTATTTTTATTTTTTTTCTTGGGTTTCACATACAACATAAAAATACATTTAAGTCCTTGATTTTTTTATTTCATTCCTCCCTGATTGCTTCTATAGAAGTTTTTTTTTTTTGCAATTTTATCTTTTAATTGAAATTAATCATATATATTATTTTTTATATCAGTCCTTATTCTTTTGATTTTTTGTTTTTTTCTTTAATTGTTTTGGTCTACATGTTTTGATTTGCTTCAATTTTGTTCTCCAATTGAAATCGATCATATATGTTATTTTTCATTTCGACCATTATTCTTTTGATTTTTTTTCTTTTAAATTCCATTTATTTTTTCTAGTCTCAAGGTTTGAATTTGTTATAGTTTTGTCATCCAATTGAAAGTAATTATATATTTTGTTTTTAATTTAATATATTCATTTAATATTTAGTTTGATTTCAATTTCTTTAATTTTTTCAACCCTTCTTGGACACTTTTTATTATTTTTCCATACATATATGTCTACGCTTTGAAATTTGGTGTTTGATTTCTGTTATTTTTTTGTTCGGTTAAGTCTCTAAATTTAAATTTATATTGGTGATCAATTTAAAATTAATATTTCTTCTTTTTCCCTTTGTTTTATTTTCTATTACTTTTATTTGTTTTTCAAATAAAATAATTTATTCTTATAATATTTATTTTGATTTAGTTTTTTTTCTCTTTTGTTAAAGTTTTTATTTTTTTATTGTTCAATGTAATTTCATGGTTTTCATTTTTCACGTAGTAATAGTAATAGTAATAGTAATAGTAATAGTAATAGTAATAATAATAATAATAAGTTTAATGATTTTTAAAAAAAATTAATTATAAAAGTTTGTTTTTTTCTATATTTATATTTGTATATGCTCTTAGTTTTAGTTTTTAGTTTTTATTATTCTTTTTTTTTTTTTTTTGCTGAGATTGTGTTTTTATTTAATTTAGTCCTTAAATTTTAATTTGTATTGGTGATAATTTGAAAATTAATATTTCTTATTTTTTTCCTTTGTTCTTATTTTTTTTGTTCTTCAAGTCAAATGATTTTTTTAAGCTAATAATATTTATTTTTTTTGTTATTTTTTTTTTTGCTCTTTTGTTATTTTTTTTTTGTAATTTAATGAATTTTTATTGTTTTTGTAATAATAGTAATAATCAATTTAGGTACTAAAATAAAGGTAATAGTAGTGACATTATTAATCATAATGATAATAGCAATAATAATTTATTATAATGATTATAGTGTTTACGGTATTAATAATTATGATTTTGATGATAATAATAATAATAATAACTCATAAAATAATATGAAGAATATAAAAAATAAAATATATAATAATAATATAAATAATGACTTTAAACTCGATTTCTAATATATCCATAAAAATTTAATTGTTTACAATCTATAAAATCATTTTCTAATCTATCCTTCTATTATATATTTCTAAATTAAACTGAAGGGAATACTCTAGTTTAAAAACTCAAGAACCTAATTAAATTATTTTTCATGTGATGTTGAAATTTATAGTTATTTTATTTTTATAAATTAGATTAGTAATGAGTTTCTTATGTGATGGTACTTTCATTAGTTTGGATAAGAAGACCTCACAAAATGACAGATTGTAAAACAACCCTAAACTGACATAATGATTAAAAAGAATTATGGATAGATCGAAGATTGGACATGAAATGTAAGAACTGAGCTAATTCCGTATCAAACAATAAAGAAAAATCCGAAAAGCACCCGATTGGGCTCGGCTTTATACTCGGGAGATAGCTATTTATTTCATTTCAAGCAAAATCTGAGGAGCAAATCGCTGCTGAAGTCTAAAACTAGATGCAAAGTTGTTTATTACTGCGTTTCAAAAATACTTTGTTGCAGCCTTGAATCCTCAATCTACTCCATCTCCGTTCGACAAATCAGGAAACCGAAAACATGAGACCTTTAGACGAGAAAGAAATGGGTGAAGTTCTCAAGAAACTGATGTTGTTCACAGGAAACAACCTCAAAAACATCATTGAAAACCCATCACATGAAGGGCCAGACCCGAACCCAGGTCCGTACTGCTTCAAGCTCTACAAAAACAAGGTCTTTTACATCAGTGCATCGCTAGTGATGCGAGCAACAAATATTGGACGCAAAAATTTGGTATCTTTAGGTACTTGTATCGGGAAATTCACTCACGGGGGAGGGTTTAGATTGACTGTTCAGTCACTTAATTTATTGGCTGCTAATGCTAAACATAAAGTTTGGCTAAAACCCACTTCAGAGATGTCTTTTCTTTATGGGAATCATGTGTTGAAAGGCGGGTTTGGGAAGATTACTGATAGTATGAATAGAAATGATGGGGTTGTTGTGTTTTCTATGACTGATGTACCTTTGGGGTTTGGAACAGCTGCAAGGTCGACACAGGAGTGTAGAAAGTGTGATCCTAATGGGATTGTTGTGCATCACTATGCTGATATTGGTGAGTATTTGAGAGATGAAGATGATCTTTGAGAATAATCCTGGAGCTTTTTGGGATTATGGCTGCTGCTGCTGCTGTTCTTGGTGCTGGTTTAAGAAGGTTATGGGAGTTAATGTAAGTGAGAAGGTGGTTTAATTTGTATTCCAATGAGTTTTTTTATTTTTTTTTGTTCCTTAATGAATTTTAATGAGCTTGAAGCTTTTCTTCTATGGGTCAATATTTATTTAAGTTATTTGGAATGTAATGATCATATGTTTCATCAATTCCTCTGCTTCCATGAGTTGTGTAGCCATACGACTTATGAGATGCACATTAGAAAAGTTAGTAGGGTCATAAAGGAGTTTGTAGAATGTTTAGGCTGGTCTGGAATGTGCTCTTTACTTTTTATATATGCTTGTTTTTGTGCAGGATATGTTTAGGCTTTACCATATAAATGATTGGGTGGATTTAATTTTGGCCAATGAAAAGATTCTGTTTATGAAATGTGCATTTCATTAAAATGTCAATACGTTGTGTTTTCTTGCGTACCCAATCTCTCCTCTTCTGCCAAGGCACCTCATCTGGTAGTATTGTTCTTGAAATGTAATGTAAAATTAGACCATGATGTAGCCATCCGTTGGGCCAAGATTCTTTCGGCTGTAAGCCCTAAATGTGTTTGCGATCAATCGTCCCGAGTGGAAAATATCTATCAACTTTTTATCTTTCGTGCGAGGCTACACCCCTGTTTTTTTTTTTTTAAGTGTCAAGGAGTATTTTTATATTATTTTATGTATTAATTAATATTTTTTTAAATTATCTTAGAATTACACGTTTCACATCAATCTATTTGGTCTGGTCCCATACCACACCACCTCACGTTTCTTGATCCCTCTTTCCCTCGCCACAAACCATTCCCAAGCTTTTGAAAGGACATTATTCTTCTGTATTCACATGAGCATCCCTCCCCCTTTCCACGTATGAAAATTTTATTCCATGACCATTCAACTTCTTTTATCGATCGCTGTCTTTTCTCAAAAACCAGAGTTCCACTGGGCCTTAATTTACAAAATTTGAAGGAGAGAAAGGACTCGTGATTTTTGGATTTGAACTCAAGTCACTCGGCGTCAAGTAATTTAATCCCCCTTTTTTCCTAGTTTCATTTAATCGGAGACTCCATATACCCCGGGCTATAGAGAGAAGTGTAACCTCCAGCCTTTCTCCCAATCCATCCCATGATTTTCTTGAGAAAACTACAGTGAAAATGGATTCTAAATCTGAATGTCTGAGGCATTGTAAGATGGTTTTACTTGTGATGATAATAAGAAGTGATTTTACCATCCACAGCATCTTCTTCTCTTTAAGACAAACCTGAAACACCCTTTAGAAGTACAATTTCCGTGATCAATTTGCCATAATATTTCACTCACTCCAACATCCTTTTTCTTCTTTAAATGTGATGCCCCAGATAAGAATATTGGGGGTGCTGATCTTATATTCGTGAAAAAAAATAGAAACTTCGTAAAGTCTTTTAATATTAGGGTTCTCTAGAATACAAGGTTCCAGTCCATAAATCACTCTCTCTCTCTCTGAAACAAAACAAAGATTCCATAGTGAGGGGTTAATGAAAGACTTGGATAAGGAAAATGTGAAGGATTCTTGTCAATCCGATAAAATGGTCCATGTTAAATTGATGTTACATATGTCCCAAAAGAAAACCCTAGACCGAGAGTTTTTCTAACCGTAGATTTTATTTTTATAGTTCTCTCTAAATGACTTTTAAATTTTCCTTAATGTTTTTTTCTCAATAACTTAAATGAGTTGATGTTAATATATGCACATATATAACGCAAATTGCCTCTATAAATACCTTACTATCCCATGACCAACTCCATCCCAAACTTGCAAACCCTTGTGCACACTCGCCTACACTTAAATATATAAACTCACTCCATCTATCCATCCATCTTTATCCCCAGCAGCATTGGAAAATGTCTGGTGTTTGGGTTTTCAAGAATGGCGTGGTTCGGCTGGTGGAGAATCCAGGAGCTGAATCATTAGATGGAAGTCGGCAAGGGTCAAATACTAGGCGAAAAGTGCTGGTTCACACTCCAAGTAATGAAGTTATAACTTGTTATGGTGTTCTTGAACGAAAGCTATCTTCACTTGGGTGGGAAAGGTACTATGATGACCCGGATCTCCTTCAATTCCACATAGCATCCACAGTCCATCTCATCTCTCTCCCTAAGGATTTTAACAAGTTCAAGTCCACGCACATGTATGATATTGTCGTCAAAAACCGCAACATGTTTGAAGTGAGGTATATGTAGTGCGCTAAGTACTCATACATACTCCTTAATTTGTGTCTTTTTTTTTTTTTTTTCATTTTCTTCGTCGATCGTTTGGTTTTGTTTATGTATTGTTGTATCGTAGCTCCTCTCTAATTTGGTGACATATATGAGTGTTTAATTCTTCATTATAAGCTGTGAGTGGAATTAGCTAATGTATTGTACGTAATTAGGTGTTTGATTAATGAGTGTGTAGACGTCGTGATGTAAATTATTTTCAGATTATCTTTAGGGAATGCAAAAAAGACATTCTTTTTTAATATATAGGCAAAACAAAGCAGCCCAATTTCTACATAAGATCTGTCGGTGACTTCAATTCTAAATATCGTCATGGACAAGTTCGGTGAGCCGCAGATTGAAGGCTTAATGTTATCATATTATATCTTCTTGGAATGAAATGTAAAATGTGGCTGCGGTTTTTGGCTTTTTCCATGGAAATTATGAGAGAGATGTGAAGGATTTTCAGGATGGAATAATTAGAGGTGGCCCAGGAGAAGCTATACCCGAAAACTTGTCTTGCTTTGCCTTGCAACAACGTAGAGTGATGCCATCTCTTTTGGGAGCAAGTGGTGAGGAGCATCATCACATCCAATTTGCATGGAAGCTAGTATCACGCCTGTTTGGCATTGTGGCTCAACTTGTTTTTTGTTATTTTTTATTGTTTTTTTTTCATTTTAAAAGCCGGCGGTTAGTATTTTTAGATCATTTTGATGTGTTAATGTCAAAAAGAATTTTTTAAAAATAAAAACACATCAATTTGATGTATTTCGGCACGAAAAACACTTTGAAAAGCAACAACAACCACACTCCCAAACACCCCCTCAGTGGAGTTGTAAACACTAAGAGGAATCCATTCAATTTGGACAAGCTTTCACAAGGAATGAGACAAATATGTATCTTAATTATTTAGCCACTCCTGTCAATTCGAAATGTATAGTAACTCATTTTTACCCTTAGTCTTCGTTTCATAATAATAAATAGCAAAAAATAACTTTGTATAATTTAGTTAAAAACAAGACACATATGACCTATGATCATATCGAAATCTTATTAATGATCATACTCTCATATCTTAATAACACAAAATAAAGATTAGAGGATAAATTAAGTAAGAACTCCAATTCAAATTATTTTCTTACAAGTATACAACTCTACTTAACAATCATCTTGTCACATATGAGAGAAATTTTGGTTAGATTGGATTGAACTAGCCAGTTGAATAAATAGATAATTTTATATATAATTTACAATAGAATATATCACATGTTGCTACCCAATCTTTGATCCCATTTTGAAGTATTCTTGGAAAACAAATCTTTAAAAAACAACGCAAACCCCAACTCTTCGATGAGTGTGTAGACTGGTAATGTTTGGTATACGAGCTAACACATTAGTTTTTGAGCCCTCATATTACCTTCACGAAGGTAATCACTAGGACAACAAGAGACTCATTTTAGAGATCAAAGTAGCAAACTCATCCTTTGTTGCACAGGAATTACAACCGATTATTAGGGTGTATGCTCCATCAATTTTGTTTTGTATTAAGGCAAGCTTTTCTCTAAGCATCTTGAATTTAGGATTTATGGGCGACATAGTGGTTGTCACTTAAGAAATTTTCATTGTAGAGCTTAAGAAAAGACATCTTCATGTCTTATTGAAGACATGTGATGAGGTCGACACCAAAAAACCTTTTAACAATGGTTGGCAAGATGCCCACGGCTAATCAAAGAGTGGTTTTTTTAATAGTCCAAAAGGTGAATGAGTTTTTATGGTTCTTTTCATGAAAACTCTAGCAATATATGAGAGACAAACACTATATTTACATTTGAGTGAAAGACTGACGTACTATAAACCTAAATGAGCCATTGAATTAAAAAAATTAAAAAGGTTTTGGATAACAAACAAAGACACCCTATGATGATAGGGCATCAAAATAGGAGATGCATGGATCCATTTGTCATTAATGTTAGTGGAGCGTGATCGATGCACCAACAATGTTCCAACAACCCTTTTAGCCCTATTGTAGTATACCCTCGACATTCCAAACGTATTGGAAGGTTGATATATAATCTCAAATTATTTTTTAGGAAAAAATAATAAATTTGTAAAATTTAAAGGGGGAATGCGTATTATTTTTGTATAGTATTTGGATTGTTTGGACATTATTGATATTGGTTTGATGTGTTGTGCTCTTGAAATGATTTGATGATTTGTGTTGGATTGTGGGCCTTGTTTTAATCTTGTAATAACTAGATGAAACGTTAAATATTATACTCAAGAGAATTTATAATTTAAGATTTGAATTTAACTCAAGAGAATTAATAGTAAATACTCTTGTATAAATAATAAATACACTCGTATAGATATTATACTTACAAGTAGAATGATATCTAAAGTATCGGTAATCAATATAAAAATTCTCAGAGTTAACTTAAATGTTCGCCAACTTTAATCAACAATATTTTTCTCTTATCACGATACATGAGTGTTAGAAAAATTATTTGTTTTTTAGGATAGATGAACCTTGTTTGGGCATCCATGTGAATTTCTTCAAATAATTTTGTTTTAGGTATGTGAATACATAACAATTTTTTGTTAAAAAACCCAGATTTACCTATATAAATAAATCATAAGCGATAAACAAACAAAACCACAAAACAACATATATTTTAGAAGGGGGTGCAGGTGCTAATATCTCTTGGAGCCGCAATCAATCAATCATTTACTCTCATAATCTCTAATAAAACCGGTGTATTCGGGTTAGTTAACCAAATAATCAGATGACAATTTCTAAAACCCTGATATTACTACGATGACCTGCGACATCCAGAATGACATGTGACATTACCATTTCCAGCCCACGCCCTCCCAAATGAGGTGTTGTCGTAGAAGCCAGCCGGAGAACAACTTGCGAACTCTCATCTTATGAAGCAAAAGATGTCACAAGCACCGTATTCTCAATTAGCAGCCATGGCTTTTGCAAAAAGTCCTACAATTCTTATTTAAAATTATTTGCAGGAATACCGTATTCCATCCATCCTTAATTTCACTGCTCTTCCTTTAATCAGTAACTAATTTGAGATCTTCAATAAATCTACTGAAACAAGGAAGGTGACTCCATTCCATTCATTTCCCTTCTCAATCTATTCTTGCCACGAGGAATGGATAAAAAGAAGGATAGATTAGGTAAAGTGGAAGAATGGAGGTGAAATAAAGAAAGAATAACTTCATATTCATCCAATAAAAGAAGGATAAATTTATGTAAAGTAGAAGAATGGAGGTGAAATAAAGAAAGAATAACTTCATATTCATCCAAATGTTTGACTAACTAGGAAGACGATGAGAGTTAATCTATCAAAGTTGAAAGTACAAAAAAATCTATCAAAAAAATAATTTTTTTGAAAGGATATGAGTCAATCCATTTAAATTGAGAGGACTGAAAATTGTAAATAAGAAAGGATTAAAGAGATCCCTCCATTGATTTTTCTTTCTTTTTACATCCATACCTTTTCAAATGACAAATACATTTGATCTCTCCTCTCCTATCTATCCTACTTTCAATTCCTCCTGGCAAATACCTTTTTTTAGATGTGAGAAAACTTTATTTTCTGGAAAATATATTTTTGTGAATTTAAGTGAACGAGTAAAATCCTGGTTGTCTCGAACTCTTGTCACGTCCTGTCTCAAACTCAAGACTTGCTATGCAAATCATAAGTCTTTTGTCATTACACCACATCCTTTAGAGACTATGAAGACAATATAAGTAAATCATAATATTTTTCCCCATTAAATATTTACTGACAAAATAATTCGTATTATATTTTTCTCATTATTTACCGATGAAACTATCCTCTCAATAAATAAAAAATAATTATCATTGTATTTTGACCAAAACATTTATGTTGGTAATATTCATAACAAAATACCAAAGGAAAAATTCTGTCAATATTTCCATATGAGCAAACCAATTTTTGTTAGTGATTTCCTATAAACAATAAACAAAGTTTATATATTTGTTTAATTACATGGTTATCAGCTTCATATCTTAGCTCAAATGATAAACATGTGGGTTGGTGTCGAAGTTGTGGATTCAACTTATCTAGTCAACAATATTTTCTTTAAGAGCATAAATAACATGTCATTTGTCTATTTTTTTTATATATATAAAAAAGCATGTTGTCCCTTTAAAAAAAACATATTGGCCCATGCTTGTGGGGATGGTCAGTAAGCCTCCATCAAGCTCACAAGTTTGGCCTTTGTTATAACAAACCTTATAGGTTTTCTTATTTTATTTTTTTTGAGTTCTATCATTTGATGTGTAGTTTTTATTTCATATTTTTTTTATGGAAAATAAGTTTTAATATTTTTTTCATCATAAATTAAAAAAAAATGATTTAGTTGAATCCATAACCTTGATCACAAGTTTAGCGAGTTAACCTTTCTTTTATTTTTATTTGACCTATATTGGATCTATCCAATTAAGAAGTTCATGTCAAGATAATTTTCACGTGATTTAATTTAAAATTCAAGTTAAGAAAAGAGGCAGTTTCAGGAGTTTTAAAACATTTAGTGACAATACCAAAAAGCTTTATATATTATTATTATTTTCCCACGAAATTTTAATTCAACCTACAAGGATAGCACAGGAAATAAAAAATTCGACATCTATATAAATTGCCGCAATGTAAAGTATTTATACCTTATAATGTTTTATTATTAATCAAGACTATATAGACGGATGCAGTTTTCAGACAACTATACAAAACATTGTTGCTCCGGTGACTAACATGAGGTTTTAAACACATGCAAAATTAATATTGTAAACCCGGGAAAGAAAATAGAATAAACATTGAAATTTTGCTTATTTGAAAGGAAATTTGAAGACTTGCTTGAAAGAAGATTAGGGTGAGGGGTTAGATTAGAAACTTGACAAGAAAATCAAGTTGGTTATAAACTTTGTCAAATCACCTCCCTGAATTTCTTAAACATATTAAAATCACAAAGTAGCTTACCTGAGGTATGCCGGGTTAAGGGTGCTATTATATTTTTTAACCATAATTAGTCTTTGAACCTCTGAGAAAAACCAGAACAATCGAATTTTCTAGAAACCCTAACCAAATAATTATATGACAACTCTCAAACCCCTGACGCCATCGCGAGAATCCAATAGCTCTGGTATCATCTATAATGTCAAGTTTTGCGGAGATCAACAACAAAAAGTCAGGACAATTGCAATACTTGACACTACAACACATGATACAACGCTCAGCATAATGACAACTTAAGATCTCTCTCTCTCTCTCTCTCTCTCTCCATGCCAACTTAACAAAAGGTTTGAGGTTGGGGGAGGGGGAATAGTCAGTATTGCGCCAACACATACTGTTACTCAAATTTTACTGCTATATGAACAGAGGAAAATTGCAAAAAAGTAATGTCCGTGTAATACTTGACACACTACAACACATGATACAACGCTCAACATAATGACAACTTAAGATCTCTCTCCATGCCAATTTGCTAAGAAGATAAAATACCAGTCTGATGAAACCAAAGCTCCTCTGCCGAAGTTCCAACACAAACTGTTCAGTCTTTTTGTATGTAGCATTGAGTTCTCTGTATGAATGAATACTAGTTGGAACAATCAAATCCATGGCAAATGGAAAGCCAAATTATGAGTACCAGAATCAATAAGATTCCGAGGACAACCAACTTGATCTTCATGTTTTGATACCACATTTTCCGTCGAATTTGTGTACCTTGTTTCTTGTATGCTTGCGCCTAAATTATAAATCAAGGAAAACAGTCAAGTTCATGAATGGATTGAGCAAATTTAAAAGTTTGCATGGTTAACCAACCTGATCACGCAGAGTCTCAGTCTTGTCAGCAAGAGTCGTTATGGCTTCACCTCTATCAATAGCCTGCAAAGGGCACATGAGCCATCAAATAAGCAGGTAATGTTGCGGAATGCATTTTGTTTTCATTACCTGTTACCTCATTTCTAATTCTTCAAGCAACACAGTACAAAACAAGATTTAATCACTTAATTATTGCTTGCAGATGATTAATTTAGACAAGCTTCACATGTTTGATCAACGCAATTAGTAAAGGTTGTTCCATTTAAAAGCTAATAAATTGTTAGTTCTAAATTTCTACATGAGATTTGCCAAACAAACCTTTTAATCTGTCAGTACAAGGAGAACTAATCGCACAGTCCTGATCACATCTGTACAGAGAAAACATTTTATAATATGATAGTTTATACTGATCACTATGGTTAATGTTTTGTAATGCAAGTTGTTTGATCCATACAGCTATTAACCATTTTTGGGTCTATGAAATAACTTATCCTGAAACACGGCTATTAACCAGGCAAGGTTCCTTTTCCTTTCCATTTTCAGTGGACTTGCTAAGAGTCCTAAGCAAATGTTCTGAAAAGAACATTAGTTCTTGTTTCTAGGCTCTCTTTAAAGGCACCTTAACAGAAGACCAGACAAAAAAGAGTGTGGAACCCCATTTGACACTCATAAAAATCATGTCAGGGCATAATTTGTTCAAATGAAACTTCCCACCACAATTCCATTTTCATCCAGAAAGGAATTTTGGTCTCTGATGCCTACTACTAAACACTTGGTTTCTTGTTATAAGCCATCTGAAAAGAACACAAAGACACATTTCATATACAGAGTAAGCTAGTTTCGACAAGAGCATTACATGATTCTGGTCCTTAAAGATAGAAGAATCCCCTAGTACATCCTAACTATTAAAAGCATTCTTGCCTAGAATTTAGTGAGAACTGAGCAGGTCCTGGAATAAAATGCTCAAATTAGTGTATAAGAGCACCACACAAAAAACACATAATTTTACAGTAATTTAGAAGCTGTGTTTTTTTTTCGTTTACCTTGTCAATATTTCCTAACATTATGCTTTTAACTTCCGAAACTTGAGCCTTCACTTTTATTAACTTCTCAATCTCTTCAGCGTGATCAATAATATACTTCATGTGCTCTTTCATGACTGGCCTGAAATTGAGTGCATAGTCTTACTTTAAAGTACAAAACTCATAGTAAAAAATAAAACATAAATCTTGAAAAACCTTTTCTTTGTGTTCAATACTTGATGTACTTTCATAGATGCACATACCCAAACTCCTTATTGAGACTTTTAGCAGCAGCAGTATCTGCTTTACCGCCCCCATATCTTTTCTTGAAGTCTGCCTTCATTCGTTCCAAAAATGCAATGGAGATCTGCTTGCTAACAGTTTCTTTAGCAACAACACAATAAGCTGCAAATTACACAAAACATCATATCAAGGGGAAGCTAGAAGCCTTAAAAATTTGCCACTGCATTAGAGTGATGCATCTTATTACACCAGATTGCAAAGGATCCCAACAGGTTCAAGATTGGATTGAGCAATAGGAGAAGGTGCTTGACCAATCCCAATGTGGGAATAGAGAGCAGCTCGAGCAACTACAACCTCCCACGAGGGTTGAAAGAAGTGAATAGTGGACCATTTAGTCCTATCTTAGGTTGGGGGCAGAGTGGACATAGTAGTAGTAAATACCCCAAAAGGCAGGCCTAGATTAAATAAGGCGGTCACATTTTAGGTTGGACCTACAACTCTCAAGAACATGAAGCCATGGTTGTATTGTAACTAATGTGGCTTTGACATCTAAAATTACTTTCCACAAATAGCAGATAAATGATGCAAATATATATAAACAAACAAAATGTGAAACTTTGATCAAGCATATCAACTTGTTACATCCCTCAAATTATAACAGGACATGCACATTTTATGAATTGTGGATCTTCCAATGCCATTTTGCTAGATGATTTCAAAACTTCTTAATGTAAAATTCAAGGAGTTCGGAAAGGCAATACAATTCACAGCCAACACTTCCAACACTCCTCTGGATACAGAGGGGACAAGAAAAAATAGCATGCACTAATAGGAGTTTAAAATTTTTAGCAACTTCACCTTCAAATATGGTTATGAACTTAAAATTAGCACAATTCCATTACAGGGCCAAATCTTAAGCAATGATCATTCAACAAAAAATGACTAACTCGCTTCTCTAAGTTTTCAGAATCATATACGGACTACAATTTCACTAAAATATTTTCATTAATAGAAACCGGAACATATGCATCTTTCGACAAGGTATGTTTGTCCAATGTACATCGCACAATCTTCATTAATTTGACAAAAAAAAAAAACAGAAAATTTACAAATTTTATAACATATAAAATGATATAATTTTTTATTACTATATTGCAATATTTTGTATTTGCATCTATGTATATATATTTTTTCTTCTTATAATAAGGGGGTGATGTATTTTTTTCTTCCAGTAATCTAAGTGGGCATATTAAATTTGAGAATCAGGAAAATTAAAATCATACATGCAATCCAAAAACAGAAATAGCACTTACACAACTGGACCTCTACTAGAACATCATCTAGCTTTTGTCACCACAAATGGAAAATCAATCCCCCTCCCCTTACCTCACTCAATTTTCTTTTAATCAGACAGTAATTATTTTCCCAAAATTACCAGTAACAACCACAAAACTACGCAAAAACAAAAGAGCCCAAGTTGAGATTTAAGGTTAAAAACAAAGCAAATCCAAAAAGAAACTTTACAGACAAGATCCATACTTACACTTGCAATTCACTTGAAAAAAAAAAATGGAGGGCCGAAATTGCAAAAGAAAAATTACCGTAGCCATCCTCAACAAGAAAATTAAAGGTATGGTGGTCACAATTGTAAGTGAACTTGTCATTAGAAGAAGGGAGCTTTTGAAGGCATTGAGTTGCGATCGCCGGAAAGTTGCCAGTGAACTCAGTGTACTCGGCCAAAATCATTGTCCCTCGCGCCACGAAGCTGTATATAAACGATTCCTGACTCATTTCTTGAGTTAATAGTGCTCTGAGTCAGCTCGGGTAGAGAGACAAAGATTTGCTAAAACGGAATTATTTTCAGACAGGGGAGAGAGAGAGACAGAGAGAGAGAGAGAGAGTTCTGGTTCTACGTTAAGTGTGTTTTATTAGGCCGTGTTTGGTTTGTGTTTTTCTTTGGTGCGAAGAAAGAATTCTCTTAAATTATTTTGCAAGTAAACGGCGGCGTATTTTGCAAGGAGTGTTATAGTTCATGGCAAAGGTTTTTAGCTCCGTTTCGGTACATTTTGTTCTAATTTAAAAAAATATAATAAATTAGAATAAATTTTATCTCATTTAGAATATCAGTCTGTTTCAAAAAATTTTATTCAGAACATTCTAGTTTTGTTTTGTCTATTTTATTTTGGATAAATAATATTTTTTTTTAAATAATATATAGTTTTATAAAATTATCATATCTCTTAATCCGACTGTTAGATTGAGATGAAATTTTATGAATGATCTCTTAATATATTTATATAGATTATATTAAAACTTCAAAACAATAAGAGAATATAACGACCTTACAAGATTGATTATGATATTCTCGTTATATTACTGAGGTTCATAATTTTTTCATAAAATCATTTTATAGTGTTTTTTATATTTTTTTAATTTCATTATTCAATAACGAGTTTATTACAAATTGAACTTTATAATTTGTTTTATTTAATATTATCATAGTCTTATAATGGAGGTCACACATTTGAAAGATTAATCTAGGTTTACCCGAGTTGATCCAATATATTGTCATTTCAATATATTTATTTTTTTATGATGTCAACTTGATTTTCTTAATCAAACTATATTTTAATCAATTCCTCATGTTATCTTTGAACTCATCAAGTTGATCGTTATATGAGTTCAATTTTTTTTTATATATATTTGAAATTTAAATTGCACAATTCTAAATAATTTCATTATTTTATTTGAACTAATTTTTTTTTGTTTAATTAATATATTTAATTATGTATAAAAATATAAATAGTATTATTCCGACACAAAACTCTAAAATATTTAGTTTCAATTAAAAAAAATATATCAATAAAAGAGAACTGGCAACCTTAGTTCATGAAGACTGGTATTAAATTAGACTCTTTCAACATGCTAAAATATTGCTCTTTCAAATAATAATAATAATAATAATAATAATCCATTTGTATTTTCTTTTCAATACGCTATTTACTTGATGAAAAATGTTTAGACTCTTATGTAAATAACTCGTGACTCTCTTAAGTCATGAAAGAATGATAAAAATAAGCAACGTTATTTCACAAGGAAAAAAATGGGTTGAAAATATTTTCAAATTTTTATATTTGTGTCTTTAAATTATATATATATATATATATATATATAGTATTTGTAAAGATATCATCATTTATAGTATTTGTAAAGATATCATCATTTATTAATTTGTAGAGTGTTGTATTTACTGTTTGGGTGTTGTGCTCACTTGGATTTTTTTCAAGGGTGGATGCTCATGGAATAGTAATAGAGAGAGAAGAGTCCATAGGAAAAGAGAAAAGACTAGAGAGTAGGTTATTGCTATCAAATGGTGTAAGATCTACCGAGCGACGTACAATGATAGGGCAATAAATCCATATAAACAACTGCCTAGGATCTAATTTATTTTTCAAGATGAAAATAGTTTCTAAAACCAATAGCCTAAAATCAACATGCCGACATGGCAAACACCAACAAAATCAAAGATATTTCCAATAACATAACTACTTGTTTTTATTTTGTTTGCCCTTAATCTTTCCCAATTCTACCAGCACTCATATAAGAACTTCTTATAATTAATTGGTTCTAATTAACTGAATTTGATTTTTTGGATAGTTTTATCAATGGTGACAATTTTTTTTTTTAACTCTGCACCAGCGATAATAATATGAAGGAATTTTGCTAGTATTGTTCGTTTTTTTCCATTATTTTTCACTAATAATTAGGTTTTTCAAACTTTTAATTTTTTGAATTTTTTTCCCCATTAATTATCTGATTATGAATATGTTAAATTGATATATAACATGTTGATGTTACACTAAAAGCTAAATGAGGTCGTCCTTTCCACGGTAGCAAAATTAATATAACTCTAGACATGGATTACTGTGGATTACATTAATGATATTAATATTGGATCAAAAGAAGCTGATTGTAGGCGGATGCAGCTCAAATGGTACGGTGCTCGTTTTGTATGCGGGAGGAACAGTGTTCGATCCCTGTATCTCACAGATTCTTTGAAATACTATACCACCTCTCTTTTTTATATGTATATATATATATATGAGCAAGTGTGTAGTTCGGCCCTTTTTTACGGGCTTACGTGCTGGCCAACTTTTTTATCTTATTTTCTTCCCATTATATTTGTCATTCATTGGGATAGATTAATCAAAGAATTCTTTGTATTCATTTATCACACTTCATCTGGTTTTTTTTTTTTATCCAGGTTATAACATTTTTTTATAACAATAGCTAGTGATTTTTTACTTCCCTTTGTAATTATCTTTTTCTTGAATTTTATTCGGAGATTTTCCTCTGTGTAGTGATTTTAATTAAACAATATAGATTCCAGAATAAAGGTTATGGGTTATTTATTGGATTATTAGTTTGACCGGTTAGACCAAGTCAATCTAAAATGTTTTGTTTTGATATATAAAGATAAATTGTTAAAATAGAGGTTGTCCTTATAATTTATTTTTCTTGAAATCAAATTAGGTTTTAATTGAATCATAGATTTGACAAGGTAAACTAATTATACTAAAAGCTAAATGAGGTCGGGGTTTCAACAGTAACGTATAGTAAAAATCATTGTTTCTTTAGACTCAAAATTAATGTAAATTGTAATAATAAAATTATTATTTTACCTCTCAGTGCACATAGCCTTGGGTCTGAGGGTATTTTTAATTTTTTATATTTTTATATACAGTAAAATAATCATAATACTCAAATATAAGACAAAACAGCATAGGAATCGTCGGGGGCATTAAGGTTATTGCATATTTTTTAAAATAGATAAATACAAATATGGCCCCATATAAGACAAAACTACACAGTACACATCGGGTCAGTAGGCTCATTGCATATTTTTTTAAATGGCCAAATACGTATATATCCTCATAGAAGATAAAATTCATGAATTATCTGTAACGACATAACAATAATTTACCATTTTTAATTATATTTTCTAGCGAGGTACTGTTTGCAGGTCGTCGGACGCGCCGTCCATTTCCGTGCTCACGAGGATTTCAAACGGCACGTGCAGTATTTTGCGACGTGGAAAAATAGCCAACCAGCTTTTAAAATGATTCGCCATCATGTTCTCTCCCTCCCGGGAGCTGCGCGTGGCATTCCAAGATGGTCGGAGACGTGTCGGTGGTTAGTTGAAGATTTTTCCTTTTTTTTCGCTCTCTTGCATGTGAAAGTACATATCAGACCCCGCTATTTGTTGTGTTTTCATTGTAGTTCCTGATCTTTCAATTGTTCTCTATTGTTCTTATTTCTTTTATATAAATTTTGATTTGTTTTATTTTTTATCTTTCAATTGAAATTGATTATATATTATAGTTTCATTTCGGTTATCAGTCTTTTAATTTCTTGATTGGTTTGAAATCCTTAATATTTCTGGTATCAAAATTTTAATTTATTTCAATTTTATCCTTCAATTCAAATTGATTATATATTTTAGTATCATTTCGGTCCTCGGTATTTTAATTTCTAATTTTGTGTTAAATTCTTTAATTTTTTCGGTATCAAAGTTTAGATTTATTTCGATTTTGTCCTTCAAATAAAATTTATTATATATGTGTTTTTTCACCGCAACCCTTATACTTTTACTTTTGATCTTGGATTTTATTTTAATTTCTTTATTTTTTATATATATTTCTTAAATGGTTCGTATTTTTATCTATGTTTATATACACATGATCTTAGTTTTTGTTTCTAATTTTTATGATTCCCACTATTATTAATATTTTTTTATTTAATGTTTAATTTCTAATTTGTGTTGGTGATCATTTAAAAATTGATATTTATTAATTTTTCTTTTTATTTATTTTTCAAGTCAAATATTTTTTTAAAATCTGATAATATTTATTTTTGTTTTGTCATTTATTTTTTTAATTGTCATTTTGTTAATATTATTAGGTGTTGAAATTTCTAATTATTATAGATAAGGCATTCAAAATAATGATAATAATTATTTGTAAGTTTTTTTTTCTTATAAATATGTGAGACTAATTATATATTTTGATATTTATTTAATATTAGCGCCTTAATATATATATATAACCTCGGTTTCTTTGAAAAAATGAATTAATATAAGTGTCCTGAAATAATTTTAATATAATAATATTAGGAATAAATCTTATAAAATATAAAATGAATTTTATTTTTTAATCTAACAATAATTATGGTGTTATCGACAGTATAAACAATAATAATTAGAATGATAATTATTTATAATAATATTTCTAATGACAACTATAATAATTGTGACAATTGAATAATTATGATAATAACAATGACAATAATAATTGAAATAATTTATCAATTGATGTTATTTTTCTTAAAGGTTGACTTTTGCGGTGTTTTTATGTACAATATTTCATATCTAATATCATATAAATAAAAAAAAATACGAAGTCACACGTAGAAAAAACATGTGAAAAAATCAGGGTAAATTATCTACAATTAAAAAATATACGAGCCAATTGCCCTTCACTTTGTTGTATCCATAAACAAATTTTTTAACATGCAAAAAAATATTTATGGTATTATATTTTTAACATGCTATATATATGAGCAAGATAACCAGCTAACAAAACTTTCAGTTCTTACTATAACAAAATTATTTACAATAATAATAATAATAATAATAATAATAATAATTGTATATTAGGTTTTTATATATTCACTTTATTATGGAAAATATTTTTAAAATAATAATAACGATTTTTTTTAAGGATCTTTCTCTTCAAAATAATTATATATTTTGATTTTTTTTAATATTAACACCTTGATATATATAAATATATATATCATAATAAGTTTTTTTTTTAATTTATCAAATTAATTTAATCTTGATGTTCTAAAATACTTCAAATATAATAATAATAATAATAATAATAATAATAATCATAATAATAATAATAATAATAATAATAATATGAAGAATAAATCTTGGAAAATAAAATAAAAAAAAATCTTTTTATAACAATAATAAAAGTGACAAAGATAATATTCTCCGTAATGATTATAATATTAATTATTTATAATAATTGTTTTAATAACAACTATAATAATTTTGGTAATTTAACAATCATAATAATAACAATAAGAATAATAATCAAGATAATTCATTTATTGATGTTGTTTTTGTGAAAAAATGACTTCTGCAAATTTTTTTATATATAATATTTTAGATCTAATATTAAATTAATAAAAAATATACAAAGCTACACAAAGATAAAACAAGTGAATTTTTTTCTTCAAATTATCTATCTATCTATCTATCTATCTATATATATAAGTCACTTGCCCTGTGCTTTGTAGCAAACAAAATGAATTTTTTTAACATGTCAGAAAATATTAATGGTTCTTGATTGCTTTAAAAATGAATTTAAAATAGTGACATATTTTGGTAATGAAAAATATTTTTGAAGTGACAAGACTTTCAATTATTTAGTTTTTTAATATATTTATTTTATTATAAATTATGCATTTAAAATAATGAAAAATATTATTTTAAAGGTTTTTTTTTAAATAATAATTATATATTCTGATATTTGTTTAATATTAACACCTAAAAAAATAGAACAAATAACTAACAACTGAAGATTAACTATATATGCATAAGAGAGAGTTTTTTTTTGTTTTTTTATTTCACAGCACCAAAGATGAATTTACTCTAATTTTTAACCAAAATTATATTTAATACAAAGATATATTCTAATAAAAATTAAAAGTTAAAACTAAGAATATAAATACATAAATACAAATAAATTATTTAGAATTATACAAAAATTATTGGAAAAAATGGATCAAAACTAAATCATGAAATAAAATAATTCTTTATTTTTTCTTTCCAACACTTTTAATTTTTTAATTTAATCATTCAATTAAAATTATTGACATATTTTATTTTTATTTTGGCCCATATATATTTAATTTTTTTATTTTAATTCTTTATTTTTTAGATATATTTCTAAATAATCGCTATTTTTATTCATGTTTACACACACACACACACGATCTTAATTTTGGGTTTAAATTCTAATTTTTTACTCTTTTGTTTAGGTTATATTCTTAGAAAAAATTAATCATTAGATTTTAGGTTATTTTTGTTAAAAAATCGCTTTTATAATTTTTTTATGTATAATATTTCAAATTTAATATTACATAAATAAAAAAATATGAGGCAGCACATAAACAAAATAGGTAAACAAATTTGCCTATATTATCTATAATAAAAAAAAAATATACAAGGCACTGCCTCTGTGTTTCGATTATAATATTCCTTTTAGGCGGAAAAAAAAACTTATTTTTAACATATTTTATTAATTATAATTTTAATAATTAAATATTAAAATAATCAATAACAACATGTATAAAATCAATTAATTTTTTACATCGAAAAAACTCATCGCATAACATTTGCAAGTAATATCGTATGTCACTGTATTATAATGGTCCTTAATGAAAGTGCCGGTTTTGAGATGGCACATGCGGTATCATTAATTATTTTTTCACAATTTTAGCGATCTTTATTGGAAATGGTTTTATATATGGTAGTGATTGTGCTGAGCAGATGAACGTTCTATTTTAATTATGGAACATGAAATAAAAAGAATAATATCGATAAAATAAAATATACTATTAAACTGAGATGAAAAACAAATAGAATAAGTAAATTGTTTCCCCTGATCAAGTTAATAAAATTATGTCAGAGTGATTCCTGTTAACGGTTACGCAAGCTCACCCACTGAAGAAGACAATGAAGGCCAAGCATTGAGACAATGTGCCATCACAATTAATTATGTAATGTTTTAATCTGTAAAAAATATTATATTCAAGCCATGAATTTACAAATAACTTCCACTTTGGTTCTCTGGATGGATGATGTATTATTTATTCTTATAATTTATTTATTTGTTTCTAAAATAGGATTACTTTGGAGAATTAAATTTGTCATAAGATTGGTTTAATAATAATAATAAAAGCATTATACATAATAATGGTTTGAACGATTTAGCCCATGAAAGTTAAATTGTTGGTAAATTTTTTATATGCTTAATTTTTTATTTCTTTTATTCACATCTCGAAATAAGGTTTTATAAATCACTTAGTTTTGGATGATAGATTAGATTTTTACTATATATATATATGTTAATAAGTAAATATTTTAATATTTAAATGAATTTATTGAGTTTCAAAAATCCGTTAGAATATGTACTTTCTCTTTACTAATTATTATTTAACATGTGATTTAAATAATATTAAATTATATATTAATTTCCAAAATTGTAAATATTTTACATATTATTATTATTATAAATAATGAGTTATATTTACTATATTGAATAACAAAATACATGTGTGTATGTTGAGTCGAGTTTAGCTTGTATTTAATAATATTCAAATCTAATTATTCAATGAATAAAATTCTTAAATATTCATATTAAACAGTAAGTATAAAAAAATTAGTTTGTTATATTGCGATTGAAATAAATAAAAATAACAATACATGATCTAAGGATATCATATAATCATAATTTAAGAAAACAAAAGGCATATTTTGATGATATGTGAACTTGATACATATAAAAGCAAACACTATTAATTTAATATTTTTTAAAAGAAAACATTCCAAAACCTTTCAACTTGAATGAAACTAAGATTCTTTTCGACAACTTTATACTTGTATTAATATTTTTATAATATGATAATAGGGTCCCCAGTTGGACCGGCAATTATAAGACATTAATATATTTCAGCACTTGTGAGATGCTTCCCAACCCGGCAATTATTGCCCTAACACAAAAGCTAACAGGCTGCGCATGGTGGTGTCAGCAAGCTACAAATTCAAGCCTGATTTTAAGGCATCTCTGTGTAACAACTCTTTCCCAAAAACTCGAAGATGGGTGATCACAATAAATCATCCACCCACCTGTAATAAATACAATAAAACAAGGCAAGACAAAAAAAGGTAAAGCTTTGAGTCATTGCTTTTCAGAAGGCAATAATTATTTACTTTATATAACAAAAATACAAACACTATAAATGACCTTCAGTAATATAAATAGTCATGGTCTTGATTTTATCATCCGAAAAGCTGCATGGATCTTGACTTGAGCCTCAAAGGTTTTAAATTAAATAGTGTGTGTGTATATATATATATATATATATATAGAAATTGCCTGGCCAAACCCTTTTGTAAGGGAATGCTCAATATTGTTTTTAAATAAACTGTATCCAATAAATTCATGAATGATTCCACACCCCAAAACGATAGTAAATACGAAGGAGACTGGCCCGTGCTTTTGTTTTGTATATCAAATGAGAGGTGTGCTTCTACTTTTTCCTGCTTAGGACCGCGTGGGATGTTCCATTTACTAGAATTATATATATACTCCCACCTGCCCAATTCACCCATCTCCATTTCCACCATTCATACCCAACATCATGACTGCCAGGTTCCCAATTCTGCGAATCTTGGTGAAATGGGGCTCCATATTCATTAAGATACAGACCCATATGATCCAAAATTAGCTGGGGTAGGTTCATCCATCAAGTACTTATTGCCATGTGTGAAGCTCTGGAGCTTCCTTCACCTAAACATAACAAAACATAGGTCTGAAAGTTCAACAAGTCCAGAAAGTAAAAAGTCTTGAAAGCTTGAGAGCAGTAGAGTTCTGGGTCAGGAATAGATCGATTTGAAAATCCAAGCCATCCCACCAGTCACGGAGAACAGCCACCAAACTGTTGAGATAGGGAAAGGTTTCCTTCATCGGAAAAGATTCCACATTATCATCTCCTACATTAGGAACTTCCTCCACTGCTTCAACCTTCACTAATTCTACGGTTATCATTGCACTTCTTCCTTCCAACTCCTCTTGCTCTTTACCTTTAGCTTCTACATGTTCCTGATATAATTTGCTTCATGGTGAGCTGGTTTTCACTTGTTATATTTTCAGATTATTTTAATATTTTCATGTCAAAATTATTTTTTTTCTTAAAAAGAAATGTTTCCAACAGCTTTTTATTAATGATTTCACACCCAAAATCAACAGTAAATACAAAGCTTTTGTTTGTATATCAAATGAGAGGTTTTTTTCTTGCTTTATTTTAGATTAGCAATTTTTCTGAATCACTTCCAAAATATGCCTCTGTGAGTGGGACTGTTAACTAATTCGAAGGCTCCATTAAATAAGTGTGCTCTACACATTTTTCAATTATTAAACCCAATTTCCAGCTCCCACATGCTCCTGATACAATCTGTTACCTGGGTCGTTTTGTAGGAGCACGATCTCTGTCTGCAGCAACGCCTGCACTAATTAGCAAGTATTTGCTGAGAATTAGGTTTCTCCTCTTATGGAGGTGGCGAAGAAGGTTTCGAAGTAGGTGTCCTCTCACCTAAGAATCTTATCCAAACCATCCTTTTCCTGGGCAGTCCTTCCACTCTTGTCCATCTTCTTCGAAGTCTCTGCCGGCACCGATTCACTCCTAGTAGCTTCAGCAATATTGGGTTCTTCTGGTTCCACCTCCTCTGTAGCTTCAGCAATAGTGGGTTCTTCTGGTTCCACCTCCTCTGTAGCTTCTCTCTAGTACTTGCTCTGGATTCTCAAGGCACGAGAGGATGAGGATGGCTTCTCATCAGGTTAGATTATTTTTCGATTATTCGTCAACTTTTCCATAATTAATGATCTCATCATATCCATATTATAGGATCATGTTGTAGAACTCCTACATATTCATGTTATTATGATTAATTATCTATGGAAACTTCCAAATCATGGACAGACACTTCTCCATTATTGAAATATCTAGAATAAATCAGCACTGGTTGCGATTAAGAGATAGAAAGAGCTGGATCGGGTTAATCAATTAATATACCTACAGAATATTAACAATCTAGATCCAGACAGGTTACAAAAGCCACCACTAAAAAAAATGTTTAACCTTATGCCACATTTAATAATCTGGCATAATTTATGTAAGTGTGGATTGCAACAGTAACCTTAAAGAAACAAAAAGGAAGAGGGATTCGGAGTTGGACTAGTTTTTCTATTTCCTTGAAATAAATTGTCATCAAAGTTATTAAACTATTTAGATTCATGATTCTACCTAAAACTTATATTATAGGTTGAACAGAATAATGCGGTTCAATACAAAATAAAATTATTTTAACTATTTTCTTAAAAACAACTAGGCCTTGGCCAAGTTGATTGTATTGTATCACCAGTTGATTAAGTCAAATTTGAATTCAATTTTATTTAAGACTCAACCTGAACCGAGAGTTTATTTAGTTAGATCTCGAATTAATCTGCCAAGTTAAACTGGCTTTAATAAATATGATTGTCATCCCTTTCTAAACATAAGTTGTAACAGTGTTATGGATGCTTCAACTACGCAACTTTCTTGTAGGTAGCCCAATGATACGAGTTTGGGTATGAGGGGATTGCCCCCATGTGATCTCAAGTTTGAGTTATTTGGTTGTTAATATGATGGATACTGGAGGCTTCTATGGCCATTTATTTTAGGGTTAGTGGAATTAGTTGAGGTACGCGCAAGCTGACTCGGACACCCACGTTAATAAAAAAATCATTTAATTTCTAAATTTAATCATGTTAATTCGTCCCTTTGGTAGTCACTAGTTATTTAACTCGAACTTTATAGTGGATCAAACATTTTATTTTTTAAAATACAAAACTATATACATAAGTTTTTTCAAAACATTTTATAGTTAAAAAAAATGAAAAACAAAAACATTTATGTGTACATGTAATCAAATAAATCAATAATTATGTGTTAATAAATGAAAAAAACCCATAAATAAAAACTAGAAATAAAATTGAAAAAATTGAGGAACAAGTGTAAATCAAAATATTTAATCTCACAAGATGGATTGTCTGCCACGTTGTACTTGCTTAATTTATTTATTAAATTTATTTTATCTAATCAAATAATATTCGAAATGAAAACATAAATTAAATTAATAGAAAAAAAAAGAAAAACAAAATTATTCAAGGCTATATATATTAGAAATATTATTTGAAGATAAAAATAGGATGAGCTGATGTTCCTGGCACAATTTGCATGATGGTGAGCTGGTTTTGACTTGTTATTCTGATAAAAATTAGTCAGTAGATGTTATGTTGTAGTTTAGAGATTTTGTTTCAATTTATAGTAAAAATATGAAAAGCAGAATGGTAAAAATTGCATGATGGTTTCATTGACTTTTCAGTTCTTTGAATTACATTATGCAATAATTAATAAATAAATCAATTAAAATAAATTACAAAAAGTGAAAAATTAAAATCTCACTTTATTTTTTATTTTGCCCTGTAAGCACCAGCTTGTTTGTCAAAACATCTCATGGAGAGATGTTATTTTAGAAAAGCTATATCGATGAAATAATATTTTAATGATATGAATATATATTTTTTTTATAATGTAATAGAAAAAATCATTTAAAAAGGTAATTATATCGGGGCTGAAGAATTAAATATTTTTATTGAAGAAGTTTAATGTTTTTCTACATGGTTGCATTTAATTTGTTTTTATTTGTTGAACTCATTTATTGGTTTTTGTTTTCTTAAGAGATATATAAGAATAATATTTTTTAAGGAAAATATTTTGATATTTTATTTATGGTTTGGCACACATTTCCCTGCCGTTTGATTTTTCAAACACAAAGCAAAGCTAAGCCCATCTTTTTTTACATCAAATTTTAAAATAATATTAGAATTTCAGCCTAATCAATGCTCTGTATATATATGATATCGTGCGGTGCAGATTCACTAATGGGTGCCCCTTCATACCGTTTGACCAGATTTATGTTTGTTTTCAACCCTTGATAACTTAGCCTTGAAAATACTTCAAAAATATAATGAGGCCTGATCAATGTTCTGTTTGATTTTTGCAAGGAGGAGTGCATAGACTCGCTTTAAAGTACAAAACTCAACCTGAACGTGAGGCATGAGAGGATGAAGATTTTTATTTGCTTCTCAATCATTTTTCGTTTATTCCTCAAAACTCCGATAATTAATAATCTCATGTCCGTATATTAGGATCATGTTGTTGAACTCGTACATATTCAAGAAGGGATACCCCATGTAGATGGATGGGAACAAGAGATTTGGGAAGAGGTATTTTTGTGTTGCAGTCTTATTTAAAGATTTTTGCTTGAGCTTTTCTTTGTTTATTTATTTTTAATGTTCAATAATTAACCCCCCCTCCTCTCTATGCATGTATAAATGTTAAAGATGTAATGCTTTATATTCTTTTCTCTTCCGTAGTCACCAACCCAATTTCCAGGCATGACACATTTATACATCTCTGCCTATTATTATAAATTGCCGACATGAGTAAAACATCTCATCTTTGGATACAAAATATGTTACTATGAAATATGTATCGTATCTCTTGCTCTCTTTTCTAATGTCATAAATGGCTATCACATTTTTAGAAGTGGAGAACTGGCATGGCTTCAGCTGGTAGTCCAATTTGATAAAAATTTATGAATTTAAACAGATGTCAGCACTGTTTTTATATTATGATATGTTATAGGTGGTTGTTTGTTGGTATGCCCTTCATTTGCTATTGGTATTCTTTTCTTGTTATTTGACAAACCCAATTTAGAAGTAACTATTAGCAATATAAATTTTATGTTAGTGTATTTTCTGTCAGTAATTGTTTTTTTTTATAACCTCACCAACAAAAACTTTTTGTTAGTAAAACTATAACTATCATTGGTAAAAAAAAAAAACTATTAGTGACTCCATTAGAGTTACACCAAATTCATCTAGACAATCAATTGAGTGTTGCATTATTGATGATTTGAGTAACTTCTTCTAGTAATAAATATTAATAGCAGGAGGAACTTTTGCAATGCATGCTCTAATATCTCGTTATATGAACATAAGGTTGATGCCAAGTCATCAAGTTGGAGATACAGAGCAGCACAAGGCAAGTGAGAAGAGGTATTCAATTATGAAATACTTGCTACTCTTTTTGGTGTTTCCATGGTGATTGGCGATGGTATTCTCACACCATGCATCTCAGGTAAAATAGTTATTTCATTATTTCTATATGTGATTAGAATAACATTTATAATATTTAGGAATTTCTATGCTGTGATTTCTATTGCAACGGGAATTACATTTGCTTCCGATTCCCATGTCATGTGGATATCAATAGTGATATGAGTTGTTTTATTCCAAATACAAAAATTTAGAACAGAAAACTCGACAACATCTTTGCCCTGATTCTTCTCAATAACTTCTATTAGGATTTTTAATTTTGTGAAATACGATCCAAGAGTGCTACAAGCTTTCAACCCATATTACATATGGGTCTACTTCAGGAAAAACCCCATGAATGCTTGGAAATCCCTTGCTGGCATCGTGTTGTGTTTGACGGGTATGCATTTTCTATAATATTTATATGTTTAGAACCATTTGATTCCTTAAATTTGAATATTGATTCCTTCTTTTCTTTTATATATAGGAATCAATGATTGAAATTAATAATCATTAATCAAGTATAGTTTATAATATTGAAAATTCTGTTAGACCTTACCAACTCTAATCGACCTTAGCCATGTTGTTTGTTAATCAAGAATTGAATTACACATAGTCAACTTCAACCTTTAAGAGTTTCATTATTTGAAGCTGCTTATCACTGTTCTAGCATAGTTTGTCATCAAAACTAATCAACTTGTGTTTATCCTTTTATATGGACATCGTAATAATGTATTTTTCTCAATGTAACCTTTTTTATTGATCAAAACCAAGTTCAGAAGCTTTATTCGTTGATCTCGGGCATTTTAATGTTCACTCTATTCGACTTAGCACTTGTGTGTTGCCATCGCTAGTGATTGCCTATCTTGGCCAATGCTCCTACCTGCGAAAACACATCAAAGATGTTTTCTATCTCTCAATTCCTAATAAGTACTATCATCTTTGTTCTTATTTTTGTTATTGAGATTAATTATAGAGATAGGGGCTTACTTATTTCTCCCGTTTAGAATCTCTATTTTGGCCACAATTTATATTGTTGGTATTGGCTTCCATCATTGCAAGCTAGTCTTTGAGATTATCAATATTCTTTATAGTGCAACAGTGTGCATTGATTGGTTACTTCTCTAAAGTCAAGGTGGTCCACACTTTGTCGTCACATCAAGGACAAATTTATATTCCAGAGCTCAACACGTTTTTGATGGTTGCTTGTGTTTTCATTACTCTCTATTTTAAAACCACTGCAGGCATCAACGTTACATATCATAACCGTTTTTATAATCTAAAACACACAATCTAATTCATAATAATTAGCTAACTTTTTTTTTTTAGTATCTAATAAATATTTTCATATAGTAGTTGTTGTCTCGTTTGTCTTCTTAATCACCTCAGTGATGTTCATGGTTGAGATTGTCGTGGTGAGGAAAACACATATAATATGGGTAGTTCTTTATGGCACCACCATAGTAATTATTGAACTCATGTTTCTCACATCAGTGTTGTCGAAGATTTTGGTTGGAGCTTATTTTCCGGTAACTTTAGCCTTCACTATGTTGTTTATTATGATAGCATGGACCTACGGTAGGAGGAAGAGGTTGATGCATGAGCACAACAATGTAGGAGACCTTGAAATATTAAACAATTCGAGGATAGCTAGGTTACCAACTAATGGGATCTTTTATGGTGATTATCAAGCGATCCCTCTAATATTTAGGCACTATGCATCCAGTTTAATGGCCATACCTTCCATCCTTATCTTCATTTCTCATAAAGCCCTCCCTTTTAGGTATGTTCCTCTTGAAAAGCAATTATCTTTTCGAAGAATCTACTTAGATCAACCAGTCTTTCACTACGATGTCAATATTAGACATGTAGAAACTAGAATGGAAGAAAATTGTTTCAAGGAGATAGTAATCAATAGGTTAATCGAGTTTCTACAACAACATAGTGAAGGTGAAGAAGAGGTAGCTTGTCTTTAGAAAGCAATGGTGGACGGTGACATTACACACGTAACATGAGAGGTAGAGATGATTGCATCACAGGGATCCAAGCTAAAAAACATCATTTAAGTCAATTATAATTAGCTGAATAGATGTTTCAAACCAAATTTTAGGGTTTCTATAGTAAAAAAAGGAATTGTTTTTTAAAAAATGTAGATTCTGGTTTTTTTATTTCTTTTCATATTTTACTGTAACCTTGAGATTTGCGGAGAATATTGTGTTCTATTGCTGCAGTGCGAAATTAGCATGTCTTAGCTAGATTTTTTACCGTCTGGCAGGATGGGCATGATGCCGATGATGCGAAAAAAAGCACCGCTGATATGACTGCTTTTGTAAGTTCTTCGACTTGATTTCAAGAATATTTATTTAATCCATGCAATTTAGATCAAATAAAATATGGGTTTTTTCCGTGTTGCCTTAAGAATGATTTCTTGAGAAAATGAGACTTAAAACCCATGTTTCGGTATGAAGTATCGTGGAATTTTATGTTGTGGAGGTTGTGTCGAATAGTGGGTTTATTGCTGTTGATGGTTTGAATTTTGAACTGCATTTAGTTTATTTAGTGTGTGCTAGAGCAAGATAGCTAGGAATATAGTTACAAGTGCCTTTCGTTTAGTATTATTTAGTTAAATTTTATGCGGTGCCTATTTGTGGGAAATGGCTATAGTGGAGTTGTCTGGTTAGAGTGGTTGAAGGTTTGGCTTTGGCTGATGTTTTGTATCGATTTTATGCAGGTGCAAAATTTGCTCCAGCAGATGGTGAGTCCTTGTATGCAAAATCTGTGGTGATTTACATTTGATATTAGCATATCTAAGGGAAGATGCATAAGTTGGTTACCTTTCCCTTTTGCAGCAATCCAGGTTCCAGACAATGTCTGACTCTATCATTACAAAGAATATCCTTTTTCTCATTTCATTTGCTAAATGCATAGGGAGGGTAGTTCTGTTATTATTTCAGTAGCTTAATACTTATTGAGGGGATAAGTTTACATCTCCGTGAAATGAATCAATATCACTGGTACTGTATGGTATATGTGAGAAGTCTGTTTTGGTATTTCACTTTGGATCCTCTGCAATCTTTCACAATTGAAAATCCCCTCTAGCTGTGTCCATCTGGGTTGGTCGCCTAAATCACCATTTTGCATGGTTATTATTGTGATGCTGAAATCAAAATTTTCTTAATTTTTTTGGACAGAATATTTAATGTTGTTTTCCATGTTTTAAAATACAATAGTTTGAAATTTCTCTTTGATTGGTGGACTTTCTCTAAGCACCATGGGATTTAATTGATGATCCTTAAAGTATGTTGCTTAAATGTGAATATGGTTTCCTTGACTGCAATGCTCTCGATGACATGGGCACCAGGATAGATGAGTTGGAGCAGAGCATTGATGATCTCAGATCTGAGATGGGATTAGAGGGTTCTCCCTCTCCTTCTGTCCCTCCCAAGGCTAAGGCAGACCCCAAGTCAGGGAACAATTCTGCATAAGGTCATTGCATCATCTTTCAAAGCTATGAATTCAAGGAATATATACTGCAAAGCTTTCTTATCACGTGATTCGTTTATTTTTTCAATAGCTTGCTGCCTTATTGTTTTTCTTCCTTCTTTCTTTTACGTATCCGGGGAAGGTAACAGGAGTCTCAACACTTAAATTTCTGGTATGCTGTGGGAGTGCTTAATGGGTTTGAGAATTTAATTAGTCTTGTATGATTGTGCTAGGCCCGTGATCTGTGGTAGCATTTTGATTATGCAAGAACAGGGGGCGGCATATGCGATTCTTTCGATTGGCTAAGAGGAGTTGTAGATTAAGTTCTGGTCTACAATTATGATGGTCCAAATTTGCTTACTAAGAAGACTCATGACTGTGAGGTGTCATGGAGTTCACCAATATGATGGAAATGCTACTGTAGCGAGGCCCCATTCGCACGATTTGTCTTTTTTTGTAGTGCCTTCATTGCGGAAGGAATCAGATTCTTGCAGACAATTCTTTTATCAATAAGGTAGCTCATTTTAAAATGGAAGAGATGAAGTTATGTGAATTTCATGAGCATGTGGTCATGGTATATATATATATATTCCACACATTGATCGAAAGTTCAAAAATACAATTTAACTAGGTCTATCTAGCAATTTTTACTCTCTAAAACAATCCCTTATTGAAATGAAATCCTAATCCAATGTGAAACAACAGGTCTAGAGACTCCTGTGAGCGTTTCAGGCTCATGTTAAAAAAAAGTACAACAAAATTGAAATGTGATGTTGAAAAGTACATCAAATTGTTTGGATGGTAAGAGAGATAACAAGGACAGGAACAAGTTTAGTTGAAAAGAGAAAGATATAAGATAAATATGTCTCTAGAGATTGTATTATCCAGCTAAGCTAAAACACACATGTAAGAATGAATAAAAGTTATTATATTCATGCATGTAAGGTTGGGCCAATCATTTCTCTGATTTTTTTAAACGTGGACGAATCTAGATATAGAGTTGCTGGGTTTTATGATTAGGATTATTACACTATTATTTATTCCAATACGTATTATAAACTGGAATAAAAAGTAATACCTCTTTTTTTGAATATGTAAGTTGGAGAGTGCTGCATATTGAAAGTAAAATAGTTTATATTATTATATTATGTTTTGCTTATTATTAACCAAATATGATTTATAGGTTTTATATATCATTGTCAAACAAAATTACGTCAAAACAATTAAAATAATAAACTAAAGTTTTTTTTATAAAAAACAATTAAAAAAATCACAAAAATTATCATTATCGTTGCACAAATAGTAAAATCATAAAAATTATTTAATCCAAATATCAAATAAAAATAAGAGAAAACACACAAAAAAATGAATAAAGGGAAAAAGGGAGCAATATTAATTTTAAAATGATTACCAACATAAATTAAAATTTCAGGACTTAATCCGATTAAAAATAAAAACCAAATAAAAAAATAAAAACTAAAAGTATAGATGTATAGAGACGAATAAAAAATAAACATTAATCAAGAATTAAAAAAAATGAATTAATATCAAATAAAAATATGCAATAATCAAATAACAAATAGAAATAGTTTATTTTTTATTGATAAAAAAACAAAAATATACATTGAAAATCCTTCCCCACGTTATTGTCATTATCATTGTTATAACAGTTAAAATTATTATCAACATTACATTCAAAACAATTAAAATAATTAAATTATTCGAACAATCATTAAAAAAAAAACAAAATATTTTTATAAGAAAACAATAAAAAATTAACCACTAAAATTATCGTTATTATTGCGTAAATAGTAAAATCATAAAAATTATCTAATCCAAAGAGCAAATAAAAATAATAAAAAACAAAAAACCAAAACAAATAAAGAGAAAAAGGAAGCAATATTAATTTAAAATATTATAACAATAGTAATATCAGAGTCTTAATATCTACAATTATTATTGCTATTACTATCAAAACAATAAAAATTATTAAATTAGAAAAAAAATAAAAAGCATAAACAAAATAGTAAGCAAGAAAAACAATTAAATTATTATTATTATTATTATTATTATTATTATTATGAAAGAATACATAAATAAATGAAAGCCTAAAAAAATTGTAAAAACTAAAATAAAAGATTAAAAAAAAATACAACAAAAACTAAAAATTATCATTATTATTACTGTCAAAACAATAAAATTATCAAATTATTCTGAAGAAAAAAACCCCCCAAAAATATTAACAAAAGAGTAAGTAAGAAAAACAATTAAATTAAAATTATTATTATTATTATTATTATTATTATTATTATTATTATTTTATTTTATTTTATTTTTGTGTTAATAATGAAAGAAAAGAAAATGAAAGACTAAAAAAAATCCTAAAAACTTCAACAAAAGATCAAACAAAAGAATAAAGCAAAAGTAAAATTTATCATTGTTATTACTGTTAAAACAATAAAAATTATCAAATTATCCCGAGAAAAAAAAACCTAAAAACATTAACAAAAGAGTAAGAAAGAAAAACAATTAAATTATTGTTGTTGTTATTGTTATTGTTGTTGTTGTTGTTATTATTATTATTATTATTATTATTATTATTGTGTTAATAATGAAAAAAATAAAACAAATGAAAGACTAAAAAAATCATAAAAACTTTAACAAAATTAAAATCATAAAAAGAAATCAATGGATTAAAATAAAAAACTAAAAGTATGAGGGCTGAAAAGAAAATCAAATATAAAATGATTAAAATCCAAAATTAAAAGTATAAGGGCTGAAATGAAAATAAAATATATTATCAATTTCAATCAAAGGACAAAATTGAAATAATTGAAACTGCTGTACCGAATAAATTCATATTTTTAACCCCAATCCGGAAATTAAAAGGAGGACCGAAGTGAAACATTAACATTGAATCAATTTCAATCGAAGAACCTAATCGAACTAAATCAAACTTATATAACAAAAATCAAGACCAAACACAAAATTTAAAGTCCAGGGACCGAAGTGAAAAGGATAGAAAATCGAGAGACTCTCCTGCACTTTTACGTGCAGGAGAGAGAGAAACATGGCCAGCGGCTTTAACGGGCTACAGCCACGTCCACGACTGTCTATTGCCAAAACGCGCCGCACATGGAGTAAGACCACGCGTCAGCGCATTGGGAGAGACTCTAGTAGTCCATCTCCAGTCACCGTATGACCCCGCACGCGCCGCCTAAACAAGGTATGAGGCGGAAAACCGGCGATAGCGTGCTATGCACGCGCTAACAATATACCAAAAGAAATAATAAAAAAATATAGTCAATTACTGGTTTGCCCCTGTGCCAAATTCATCATTTTTGTCTTATTAGGGGCTATATCCGTATTTAGCCAATTTCAAAAAATAATTAAAAAATCGAAAGTGTGGCGAACCAAATGGACTGAGGCGCGAAATGACTGCGGAGCCCCTCAGTCCAGGTGGCGTCTTTTGTCATTTTTGGGGGGCAGAATCGTTAATACACTGTTCATAAATGAGAAAAAAAAGATGAACGTACACGCGCTATGCACTGGAGCGAATATCCTGTCCATAGTACAATGAGTCTGCGTGAATAGTGTCCACACAGTAAAAAAGGCATGCCTATTATTTGTTAATTAATGTATCGTATCTCTTGCTCTCCTTTCTGATGTCGTAAATGGCTATCACATTTTTAAAAGTGGAGAACTGGAATGGCTTCAGTTGGTAGTCCAATTTCATAAAAATTTATGAATTTAAAAGGATGTCAGCTTTGTTTTTATATTATGATATGTTATAGGTGGTTGTTTCTTGGTATGCCCTTCATTTGCCATTGGTATTCTTTTCTTGTTATTTGACAAACCCAATTTAGAAGTAATTATTATCAATATAAATTTTCTGTTAGTAATGTAATGTATTTTCTATCAGCAATTGTTTTTTCGATAACCACACCAACAAAATTTTTTTGTTGGTAAAACTATAACTATCATTGGTAAAAAAAATTCTATTGGTGACTCCATCAGAGTTGCACCAAATATTCATGCATGGTTAGTAAGGTGGGGTTGTGGAGGAAAATGTGAATTCTGTTCCCACAGTTGTTGTTAGGACTTCAATTATCATCAAAGGTTTATCATCTTCTTATTACAGATGTGATATACAGAACTATGCTACATGGATTGAGAAGCATTCTTCCATGTACTTTAATGTTCCTCCTATAGCTTGATAAATTCATTTTGATAATCAATTGACTGTTGCATTATTGATTATTTGAGTAACTTCTGCCGGTAATAATTATTAATGGCAGAGGAACTTTTGCAATGTATGCTCTAATATCTCGTTATAAGGACATAAGCTTGATGCAAAGTCATCAAGTTAGACATAGAGAGCAGCACAAGGCAAGTGAGAAGAGGTATTCAATTGTGAAATACTTGCTACTCTTCTTGGTGTTTCCATGGTGATTGGGGATGGTATTCTCACACCATGCATCTCAGGTAAAACAGTTATTTTATTATTTCTATATGTGATTAGAATAACATTTATAATATTTAGGAATTTTTATGTTGTGATTTCTGTTGTAACGGGCATTACATTTGCTTCCGATTCCAATGTCATGTGGATATCAGTAGTGATATTAGTTGTTTTATTCCAAATACAAAAATTTAGAACTAGAAAACTCGGCAACATCTTTGCCCAGATTCTTCTCAATAGCTTCTATTAGGATTTTTAATTTGGTGAAATACGATCCAGGAGTGCTACAAGCTTTCAACCCATATTACATATGGGTCTACTTCAGCAAAAACCCTATGAATGCTTGGAAATCCCTTGCTGGCATCGTGTTGTGTTTGACGGGTATGCATTTTCTATAATATTTATATGTTTAAAACCATTTGATTCCTTAAATTTGAATAATGATTCCTTCTTTTCTTTTATATATAGGAATCAATGATTGAAATTAATAACTATCAATCAAGTACAGTTTATAATATTGAAAATTTAGTTAGACTTGACTAACTCAAATTGACCTTAGCCATGTTGTTTGTTTTTTCCTCGAGGTAATTTATTAATTTTATTATTTCGGCAATGATGACAATTTTAAATGTTAAAACTTGAATGTTACTATTGTTATAATAAAGTATGTTCATCTGTTTCATTATATCAAACTTTACATGTATAAATATTATATTTTAATCTCAACAGTTATAAAAATTATTTACTCGACCTACGACGTAGTGCAAACTGACAACATCACAAAAGTTGATATAAATATTGGAAAAAAAAGCTATATTTGCTTTTATTTTTTTGTTGAAAAACTTCCAAGACAATTACCTATTTTTGTCTCTTTGATGTTAAAGATTCGATATTATTATTATTGTAGGATGTATTGATGTATTGTATCATATCAGACTTTATATGTGTAAATATTTTATCTTATTTTTAAATTAATAAAATTTATAAATTATTTCAAATCTTACCATTATAAAAATTATATATTACCCGCAATATAGTGCGGGAGTATATGTAGATTGAACCTAAGATTAATCTGGTGACTTCGTATATGCTGTCACTCACGCAACTTGTATACGCTGTCAATCTCGTGTATACGCGCGCGCGTATGTATAAGTGTTTATACGTGGTAACATAGTAACGTCGTGAAAAATCAAAAGGCAGGGAATGCGTGTCAAACCATAAATAAAATATCAAAATATTTTATTTAAAAAATATTATTCTTATATATCTCTTAAGAAAACAAAAACCAATTAATGAGTTCAACGAATAAAAAAAAATGCAACCATGCAGAAAAGCATTAAACTGCTTCAATAAAAATATTTAACTCCGATATAATTAGCTTTTTAAATGATTTTTTCTATTAGAGTATATACATTATAAAAAAAAATTATATCATTAAAATATTATTTCATCAATATAGCTCTTGTAAAATAACATCTCTCCATAAGATGTTTTAACAAACAAGCTGGTGCTTACAGGGAAAAATAAATAAAGTGATAGATTTTTATTTTTCACTTTTTGTTTTTTTGCTATAAATTTATTTTAATTGATTTATTTAGTAATTATTGCATAATTTAATTCAAAGAAATTAAAAGTCAAAGAAACCATCGCGCATTTTGTACCATTCTGCTTTTCATATTTTTACTGTAAATTGAAATGATTTTTTATTTTATTTTGACACTTAAACTTTTTTTCTTCTCTTTGTATATTTTTCTTATTTCGAAACAAAATCTCTAACCTACAACATAGCATCTACCAACTAAAAACACTAAAAGAATCGTGGTAACTTGCAACTGAAAACACTAGAATCGTGTTAACCTGCAACATAGCATCTACCAGCTAAAAACACTAAAAGAATCGAGGTAACCTGCAGCACAACATCTACCTGTTAGAGAATAATATAATCATATTATGGGGCCTCACTTACAAGCTTAAGTTTTTAGGTGAGATGGTTCCTTAACATGGTATCAGAGCCTTATTGACCCAGCGGTCACGAGTTCAAATCTCACCACCCCCATTCTATAAATATCAAGCACAAGGTAATGTGTGCCTGTGCAAGTTTCAAGCCCAAAGGGCTTTCACTTGAGGGGGTGTGTTAGAGAATAATATAATCATATTATGGGGCCTCACTTACAAGCTTAAGCTTTTAGGTGAGATGGTTCCTTAACACTACCAGCTAAAAACACTAAAAGAATTGGAGTAACCTGCAACATAGCATCTACCAACTAAAAACACTAAAAGAATCGGGGTTTAATATGGTGTTTCATTTTTTCTATTAACATGTATGTGGCCCTGACGTTTAGTCACTAACCTTTTCTTTTCTTCCTTTTCCATTAACACCGATCAGTGAATATTTGATGACAATTTATTTCAAAGAAATAGAAAAACTAGTCCAACTCCGAATTCCTTTTCCTTTTCCTTTTCTTTTTTTTTTCCCTTTAAGGTTCGCAATCCACACTTACATAAGTATGCCAGATTCTCAAATGTGGCATAAGGTTAACCATTTTTTTAGTGGTGGCTTTTATAGCCTGTCTGGATCTAGATTGTTAACATTCTGTAGGTATATTATTTGATTAACCCGGTCCAGCTCTTTCTATCTCTTAATCCCAACCAGTGCTGATTTATTCTAGATATTTCAATAGTGGAGAAGTGTGTCTGTCCATGATTTGGAAGTTTCCATAGATAATTAATCATAATAACATATGAATATGTAGGAGTTCTACAACATGATCCTATAATATGGATATGATGAGATCATTAATTATGGAAAAGTTGAGGAATAAACGAAAAATGATCTAACCTGATCCATATGAGGCCATCTTGATCCTCGATCTCGTACCTCACGTTCAGGTTTATTTCAAGCCTGTCATGAAAGAACACATGAAGAATAAGTTATTAATCACGCCAAAGAGATTGATCGAGAAGCAAATAAGGAATCAGAGCAATTACTAGTGAAGGAGTAAGCTAGTTGTAATCTGCTTCTGGTAGAGAGGATGAGAGAGAAGCTGCATAGATGGTGGAACCAGAAGAACCTAATATTGCTGAAGCTACAAGGTAGGAGTGAAGCGGTGGCAGAGACTTCGAAGAAGATGAACAAGAGTGGAAGGATTGCTCAAGAAAAGGCTGCTTATTGGAGAGAGAGAGGCGAGGAGTGGAGGGGCTTCTAGAGAGAGGAGTTCAAGAGAGGGGCAGGGACTGGGAGGAGTAACTGGCCGAGAAGGTTAGCGAGGTTCCTGCCATGGTGAGGTGAAAGATCATTCAGTTTAGGGGGGAGAAGACAGGTGGGAGAGAGCGGAGTGAGAGCAAAGCAATTGAGAAAGCTAGTTACAGTCTTTTCTCTCCATATTTCATGCTCCTATGATATTTTATAGAGAGCGAGAAATCAAAGGAGAAGGTAGAAGAATATATGGCTTACAGGATCAGCACCGTTTGCATCACAGCCCATCTACTCTCTTCCTTCCCTTTGACCTATGCTGCCCGGCCGGAGCCAACCTTCGCTGATGTAACTCCGGTGGAGACTCTACATGAGGTATACCATATGTTAATATTTCATCAACTTGCTTGTATTTCATCTGCCTTTTCTTGATCCTTTATGTTCTTGATTTATTGAAGGATAATGGCTGAAGCAGAGAGTGCTGATGTGGAAAAGAGCTGTGAGGGAGTTGGGGAAGACGAGTGTTTGGTGAGAAGAACACTTACAGCTCAAAATGATCATATCTACACTCAGAAACACAAGCCGTGAAACCTTACATATGTTTTCTTAGTTAGTATTACATCTTTAAATGGGAGAATGACTTGTAAAATCTCTCCACTCTCTGAGAGTCAATATTGTAAAACTATTTCGTTTACATGCTATATTATTATTAGCTGCCGCTTATGTTGTAGCTATACTTGTAAAATCCGTTACGGGTATCGTTCTGGTTTTTTGTTTGGAATGGAACGTTTCGGTTTTGATGTATTCCAGCGTTCCGTTCCAGTTTTGTACTGTTCATATTTATTTAATTATATATATGAAAAAAAATAAAATATCAATTTAACAAGTATAATTTAAATTCAAGATAAATGAAATTTAAATTATACAATACAAACATAATCTCAAAATTAGAAACATTGTAAAATTCCAAAATATTATGAAAGTAAAATGTTCTAAAATAAAAGAAATATAAATCAAACATCTTCTACATTATTAATATAAAAATATTAGAATTTCTTATTATGCATCCCAAAAAAATAGTAAATACCATAGTAAGATAATTACAAAGAGAATAGTACTGAAAATCATATGTTCAAAAAGAAAAGAAAAAAACAGATTTTGAAAAAAATAAATAAGTAAAATTCGGACACAATATGATATAAATAAAAAATCGTAAATTGTAAGTAAAATATTTCTGAATACAATACAACATAATTATGGCTATAAAACTTCATTAGTTAAGGTTCATATATAATTCAAAATAATTTAAAAATACATTACAAAACAATTATGTTCATAGAATTTCATTAGGTAAAAACTAACAAATTTAAAATAAATATTTTGATGATATGCTATATAAATTAAAATCAGTCCCATTCCCGTCATTTTCCTTGTTATTTTTAATACATTTATCAAAAGTATTATTATTGAAAGGATTATCAATACTAATACTGGTGTCAACACTCAACATCGATATTACTAGTACTAGCTCCAACTCTAACAAATTATTTCGACATCAGGATATGAAAATGATTTAAAAACATCAAAAAAATTTAATTTAAAGTAAAAAAAATTAAATATAAATTTTAAAGTTAATATTACTGATTTTAAAGAGTGATTCCATGATATATATATAGAATTTGTCCGATGTGGGACAATGTCCCACATCGGACAAACAAAATTGTTTGTCAATTCTTCTCCTTTAAATATTTTCCCTCCAATCTGTACTCTCCTTGTCACACATCGGTGAAATACATTTTTTTCTCAACTTTTCTTCATTAAATACTCTTCAGTCTCCACGCCAATCTCCACTCTTCAGAATTCAGAGTCCAGTCTCCGGAACGGAACGTCCGGAATAGAACAGGGGCGTTCCGGCCGGAATTGGGCTGAAATTTCGGATCGAAATTAAAACCGGTATAAAAATATTACCGTTTTATTCTATTTTTATGAACAGAATGGTATGTTCCGTTCATTCCGACCGGAACGGAACGGATTTAATAACTTTGTTGCAGCGGGTACCTAATATATTTCTGGCTTCTTAAGGCTCTAATTTGCTACTCTCTGTCCGTAGGGCAGGACCATTTGCTCTGTGCATACGATAGAGCTGATTAATTACCAATTAATACTGGTCTAATCACTGGACTTTTTGTTTCTGGCTGGCGCCAGAATTTTGTGGTCAATTAGTGTTGTTATGTTAATCACGACCACTTGATTACAAATTTACAACATCCATCGATGAAGATTAAGAGACAAGTAATCTAGCAATCATAAGGTAAATGTTGATCAACATCGTGGCTTAACTAGTATCTTCTAGCAGAAACCACTCTCTTTTCTCCTGTGTACGTAAATCATCCGGCCGGTGAGGGATGCTCTGGTCTCAGGAAGCTTGAACAGCCAAACCAACTTATCTACTATTTAAAAACAAAGACTTGGTAATCAATAAAAGAAAATTGAAATTTAAATGTAATTAAAGCATGAAAACCCAAGACTTCAACGGTTCAACAGGGAGTATCACTGGATCTAACAGATATTACTTCACGATTAGAGCTGTTACCATTCAGGTTTGATAGAATATACTATAAATAAAGAACTTATTGTAATGGGAATTTCAGGTATATTTTATTACATTACATTTAATACTTTATGCTCTACACTGGTAATTATTGAAAAATGCGTACAAGACACTTTGGAAGTGATTTTGGAAAACTGCTAATCTAAATAAAACAGGAAAAAGTAGTAGCAGACCTCTCATTTCTAGGTTTTATATACGAAGCAAAAGCATGGCCGGCTGAGCTCTCCTCTCATTGAAACTTTGCTGGCATGGAACCACTTTAGTTTGTTTTTTTTCCAGGTATTTTAGCTGTCAAGGGTTGAAATCAAACATAAAGTTGATCAAACGGTATGAAGCCATCAGTGAATATGCACCGCGTGACACCAAATATACACCGAGCATTGATGAGGCCTAATTATTTTCAAATTTGATGTAAAAAAAAGATGCTCTGTGTTTGAAGCCAGCCTAAAATGACAGCCAGCTTCTGGCAATTCAAAAATAATTTCGAGTGAGAAATTAATAATTGGCATTGCTGTGTGTTTTTTCCACCGTCTTCATAACTCATCTCGGCAAAGATTCTTTGCATCACAGACCCTCTATGAATCATAGGCTGCTCCCAACAGCTCTCCTACGGTGGCCATCATTGATATTACCTGCAACAGCTCTCCTACGGTTGCATTTTCTTATTTATTTGGTATTAATTATATATATTATTTTTTTTTTATTTTGGCATTTATTTTTTTAATATTTTTTTTTGGTGTTTTCTATTATTTTTATCTATTTTTTGGATCAAATAATTTTATTATTTACATAATAATAATAATAATAATAATAATAATAATAGTTTTAGTGATTATTTTTTTATTTTTTTTTTATCCTGAGCTGTGGACCCTAGTAACTCCATCGTCCTTGAAGGCTTGAACTGGCCAGGCTGGTTTGCAGCTTTCGCCTGCTATTCAACGCTTAGGATAATTGAGTTTATTCGGGAGAGTAATATTTGCTTAGATAAACAACTAGGATACACTAAATTCGGATAGAATTCCTCGTCACATCCATAGAAAGATTATTTAATTCAAAACTTTTTAAACTCATCTACAAATTCAGGCTACTTTTTAGATGGTAAAATCGAGACTATGACTATTTATATTGCTGGAGGTCGTATAATTCCAAGGTTTTTATTTTTGTTAATTAATTAATATTTTAATATAAAGCATTGGAAAATACTAGTTTTAAATTTCCCGTCATCTTTCTTCCTTGTTATACAAAGTAATCCACTCATATCTTAATATACCGACAAACACGCATTCCAGATTTGACATTTTTTTTATTCTAGTTTTTATTTTTCTAATTTTACTCTTAATTAAGAAATCAGAAACAATTACCATTTCGTAGGATCAAATCATATAAAATAAAAATTTCAAAACATGTTGAGTGTTGTGCATCGTGTTTCAAGTGTGGATGTATAGCGGTGGCTTCATGTGCATAAATATTATTGTTTATGGGTTTTTTCCATTTATTAACACATATAATTATTAATTGATTTGATTACGCATAAATATTTTTGTTTTTCATTTATTTTTTTAACAATAAAATGTTTTGAAAAATACCAAATTCGGTGGCCCGCAGTGATTAGGGTCCAGTAAATGGCTTCCCAACTCGGCCGGTCCTATTTCCTTTTGTAGCACTGGGAGAGCTGCTGCACAGCGGGTGTAGCATGTGATGTTTT
Organism: Salix dunnii; assembly: GCA_015731905.1. NCBI lineage: Eukaryota > Viridiplantae > Streptophyta > Magnoliopsida > Malpighiales > Salicaceae > Salix > Salix dunnii. Next base: position 13,495,463 of record CM027666.1, on the reverse strand, counting down.
CCTTTTTCCTTTAGGCGTTTTGTAGCATTAACGCCAGAAGCCCACGCACCTCCATTATTTTTCAATTTCTACATCTGCTCATCTCGAATCTTTTGAAGGTCTATCTCCAAATTCGGACAGCGTTTAGCGTTTGTCTCTTAATTCTTGTTAGATTTTTTATGGTTTTGAAATTTGAAATTATTGGGTGTGTGAGTAAAAATAGCGAAGAAGAGGGCGTATTTGCAATTAATGCATGGGTTGATTTATTATTATTAGTGGTAGCAGTGGTTGCAGATTGCAATGGCATCAGGTGTCCACTTGTCCGTCTCGGCATTATCCATCATCGGTCTATACATTGCCATCAAGAACAATGTTGATGTTGAACGAGTAATATCTCCCTGGTTGCTTTATAAAAGAAGCAGCACAGCAAGATAATCAAGAATTGAAATCCCAGGATGGGTTCCTGAGAATTGATGATTAGAATGATTGATCAAAATAAAAAGAACCCATAAATCAAAAACAAAATAGTAAGCAAAGCCGACAAAAATAAATAAATAACATTTGTTTTAGGTGAAAACATTGTTCATCTTGTAAATTCATTGCCCTGAAGCTTCAACAATAAGCAACATGTCTGCAACTTGAATTACTCGACCAAGTTGGTCTTCACAGCTTAAATCATAACAATTTCCAAACTTAACACGTCTTGTCATGACTTAAAACATAATTAACTAAACACTTAAACATATAAACTAACGTTATACATCATATCATATTCTAACACATTATAATATACCGACTGATATTTTTTTGTTAACTTGCTTTACCAATATATATATATATATATATATATATATATATATATATATATATATATATATATATATATATATTGTATGGTGCATAACGAAAGTAGAAACTATATTAAATCTCACCCTAACTAAACAAATTAATCATGTAAGCATATGTAATATTATAATCATTCAAGGACGAAGGTAGATTTTGGTTCTTGGAAGGGTTAAAGTGTGTAACGTTTCCATTTTATTGGCTATTTTCAAATTGTAGTTTCAAACTCCCCAAACTCATCAATCATTTTGTATGCATAGCAACTCTTGATATGTTGAAAATCATGAAATTGTAATTTAGTTTTTATAGGTAAAAAAAGTTGATATGAGAATAAATAATTATGTTTTTTTTAAAAAAAAAAAAAACAAAGGAAATAAAAGAAACACAGTTATCAATCTCAGAATGTAAGAATGGTGAAGGTATGGACAATTAAAGATTCATTAATTCGATATTCAGAGTTTGAAATTTCAAGGACCAGCTGGGTTGATGTTTAACGAGAATAGTAAGGACTCGATAGCTTGGAATGCGTCCATACGTGTGAAATATACCATCCATTAATTTAGTATCCCAATTATATAGAGTAGAAAGGTTATAATAATAACAGCAAAGTTATGGCGTCAGGCTCACCATCTTCTGGTATATCTTCTGGTAGGCAGTGGATATCAAGCTCCAGATATGGGGATGAATCAGGTCGTGGGCCCGATTAATCTCAGTGCTACACGTCAGCATTCACTCCTTGTTGAAGTGCCTGCAGCAAGGTATAACATGCCATATCCTCATTGAAGTCCTTCTCCTCCACATTTTCAGTACTTGTGAGTTAAAGGAACACAAAATTCCGATCAACAGCACAATCCAAGGCATGATCATTGGCTTTGCACAAATATCCCAACTCACTAGTGGCATGATCATTCAGAATTCCGTGCTGGAGCTAGCTAACATCAAGGGAAGTTATTGGTAATTTGATGGCAGCTTGCATCATCTACTATAATATTACATTTTTATTTCATACTATGCTACCGTTACATCAAGATTTTTCTAACATATCAAAATATTTAGATATTCTAATGTCATCCCATGTGAATAAATAAATAAATCGTGTAAGAATTGATTTGATATGAATCAGTCATCTTGAGAAGTCCAAAAACAACATAGTTTGAGTCAAATTAAATATTTAAAATAAGATTTTTATAATAAACATTAAGATGGTAACATGTTGAATCGATTCGAGTCGACCCGGGTTAATCTACCATTATATATATCAAGTCATGAGATCATAATAATCTTGTAAGAATAAATAAAAACAAATAATGAAACATAATTTTTAATAAATTTAATATTGAAGCATAAAACTTAACAGAATAAAACCCTTGAAATTTTAGACTAGGAGTTTTGTGTTTTTAAATGTGGAATCGTGGAAGAACAGACCCCTAAAATATACAAGGAGTTAGAGTATTGTGGAGAAACTTCTAAACAGAAGAAAAGACCTAAGAGAGAGAAGCAAAAATAAGGATGAAATATTAGAGCTTGTTCAAAGACTTAGGTATGAAAACCTAAAATTTTAAGGTTGAAATTTCTATAAAGAGGGGAGAATGTAAACCCCTAATATTTTACTAACAATAATAATAAAGAAAAAATGGAAACTGAATGGTTTACTAAGAGAAGGCTGAATATAGTTGTAGTGAGAAAAGAAAAGAAGAGTTACTTTATAAATATTTTCTATCTTTTTTTATATTAAAAAAATGAGATAGAAAGGGGGATTTCCATCCGTAGATGAAAGAGAGAAAGGCCTGAATCAAGATCAAATTTTGAAGAGATAAGAAAGAGTAGAGGTCATAGCTATGAAGGGGGAAAAGATCGGTAGAAACAACATTTGAAAAGTTATGCTACTTCAAAATAATAATAATAAAAAAAGATTGGCAGAAGTAATATTTAAAAAGTAGAGGCATATACAAAATTATAAATATAACTAAAAGAGATCAGATATTCACTGTAAATTATGAGTAAAAACACTGTAGATTGTAATAGTGTATTTTTGGGTCGGTTTGGTTCTTGGTTCTTCTGTTCGGTTAGTTTACCGGTTTTCTGATTTTTTATCATTATTTGCATAGTAAAATAGCGTTTTTAGCCCTCGAAAAAGACAAAAAAAAACCGGTTACGGGTGGATGGGCTCCGCAACAATTGCACAATTAACCGGTCCAGTCCGGTCCGGTCGGCCTACCCTTTTATTATTTTATATTTTTTAAAATGGCTAATTACGGATATAGTCCCTGATAAGATAAAATTGATGACTTAGGCACAAGAATATACCGGTAATTGACCATCATTTTTTTATTTTTTCTTTATATTGTCGGCGTGTGTGTCACACGCGACCGACAGTATTCCGCCTCACTTCCTGTTTAGGAGGCACGTGAGGGATGGTCCTGTGGCCTGAGATGGGCTGCCAGCGTCTCTCTCAATGCGCCGCCACGTGGTCTTTCTTCCGGTGCGGCGTGTTTTGTCCTCCGACGACCGTGGACGTGGCGGTGGCTGGTTAAAGCCCCTGCAGCCGTTTCTCTCTCTCCTGCATGTCAAAGTGCAAGCGAGTCCCCCGTGTTTGGTGATGTTTTACTTCTGTCCTTGTATTTTTAATTTTGTTTATGGTCCTGATTTTTGTTATATAAGTTTTGATTTTGTTCGATTGGGTCCTTCAATTGAAATTAATTCAATGTCAATGTTTCACTTCGGTCCTCTTTCTTTTAATTTCTGGATTGAGTTTAAAAAAATGAATTCAATTAGGAACAGCAGTTTCAATTTTTTCAATTATGTCCTTTGATTGAAATTGATAATATATTTAATTTTCATTTCGGACCTTATACTTTTAATTTTTTATTTTAATCCCTTTATATTTTATTTTTATTTCAGCCCTTATACATTTAATTTTTTTTTTATTTTAATCCCTTTATTTCTTTATATTTCTAGAATAATCCTTACTTTTGTCCATGTATATATAAGTATGCTCTTAGCTTTGATTTTTAATTTTTATTATTTTCTTATTTGTTGAGTTGATATTTTTTTTCAAAAAAATTAGCTCTTAAATTTTATTTTGTATTTATGATTTGAAAATTGATATTTCTTTTTTTTTTCTCCCTTTGTTCTTTCTTTTAGTTTTTTTATTTGTTTCTTTATTTTTATTTTCAAGTCAAATGACTTTTTTTACCAAATAATTTTTATTTTATTTTTTTATTTGATCTTTTGTTAAAGTTTTTAAGATTTTTTTAGGCTTTCATTTATTTTATTTTTTTCATTATTAACACAATAATAATAATAATAATAATAATAATAATAATGTAATTGTTTTTCTTGCTTACTCTTTTATTAATTTTTTTAGGTTTTTTTTCTCTTCGGATAATTTGATAATTTTTATTGTTGTGACAGTAATAATAATGATAATTTTTATTTTTATTTTATTTTTTTGTTTGATCGTTTGTTAAAGTTTTTAGGATTTTCTTTGTCTTTCATTTTTTTCTTTCATTATTAACACAAATATAATAATAATAATAATAATAATAATAATAATAAATTTACTTGTTTTTCTTGCTTAATCTTTTGTTAATATTTTTTAGGTTTTTTTTCTTGGGATGATTTGATAATTTTTATTATTTTGAAAGTAATATCAATGATAATTTTTATTTTTATTTTATTTTTTTGTTTTATCTTTTATTAAAAAATTTAGGATTTTTTTAGTCTTTCATTTATTTATTTTTTCTTTAATAATAATAATAATAATAATAATAATAATAATAATAATAATAATCATAATCATAATAATAATATTGTAATTTTTTTTCTTACTTACTATTTTATTAATGTTGTTTTTTCTAGGAATAATTTGATAATTTTTATTGTTTTGATAGTAATAGTAATGATAATTTTAGATGTTACGACTTCGATGTTGCTATTGTTATAATAAAGTGTGTTGATCTATTTCATTATATTAAAGTTTGCATATATAAATATTTTATTTTAATTTTGATCCAGCAAATCTTATAAAAATTATTTGCTCAGCCCACAACGTAGAACGAATAATTTTTTAAATTTTCAAGTTAAATGATTTTTTTCAGCTAATAATTTATATTTTTGTTTTATCATCTTTTTTTTTATTTTCTTTTTTATTAAAGTTTTTATGCTTTTTTTATTCTTTGATTTAATTTTTCTTTTTTCATTATTAGCGCAATAATAATTTTAATTTTTGTTCTTATTTGTTTTTCTTTTAAATTTTTTGTATTTTTTCCTCGAGGTAATCTATTAATTTTATTATTTTGACGGTAATAGTGATGATAATTTTAAATATTAAAACTTCGATGTTATTGTTGCTATAATAAAGTATACTCATCTATTTCATTATATCAAACTTTACATGTATAAATATTCTATTTTAATATCAACAATTATAAAAATTGTTTACTCGACCTACGACATTGTGCAAACTGACAACATCACAAAAGTTGATGTAAATGTTGGAAAAAAAAACTATGTTTTCCCTTATTTTTTTGATGAAAAACTTTCGGGCAATTACCTATATCCATCTCTTTGATGTTAAAGCTTCGATAGTATTATTGTTGTAGGGTGTATTGATGTGTTGTATCATATTAAACTTTGCATGTGTAGATATTATATTTTATTTTTAAATTAGTAAAATCTATAAATTACTTCAAATCTAACCATTATAAAAATTATATATTACCCGCAACAACGTAGTGCGGGTAATCTAACTAGTAGTCAACTACAAGAATAGGGGCAATGGTTTGTAGTCAACCCTACAGATTTAAAAGTCTTGTTTCCTACAGATTTAAAATTGTATAGTCATTATGGGTCAGGAAGACCTTCAAAATAGGCTTAAAGAATACAATTTAGAATGTGCATTATTTTCCTAGTTAATTTATAATTATCTTTCCTGTTTAGTGTATAAATCTTTTCCTATTTCTTCTCATGATGTCTTTCCTAGCATATAAACAACCTAGAACTATATTAGAAAAAAATATTGTGTAATTAAATTTTACTTTTGTGTGGTGAGTAATTGGGCATAAATTTGTGTTAATTTTGCTTACTGCTTGACAATAATATAAAATGCTCAGTAGTTTTCTTGTTTCTTAGCAGAAAGAAGAATGAGAAAAGGCAGAATTCGATCCCACAATGATTTGCAATCCGAGTTTTTAAGATTCTAAAGCAACTACCTTGTGTGATTATAATGAGCAGCATTTGTTTGTGGGGCTCAGAGCTTGCAGAAACCAGTGAAATAAAGTCCAAAAATAGTAGTTCCACTTTCAGGCAGATAAACCCAAAAAGAAGATGCGAGCAAAAAACAGAGGGATCGAATTGAAATGAAATGACAGGAAGCTGCAACAATGCTGGACCATCCTTTCGAAAGTGATTCTTAATCTTAAAGGGATCTATGATATAGCACGAAGGGGTCCTAATAAAATATACAGACTGATTATTTTCATTTTAAACAAAAGAAAAGATAAAAAGTCCTATTTTAGGCACTCATGCGCAGTTCAAAGAGTGATAAAAAAAACAAAACAAAACACTCATGCTAAGTCAGAGATCATAAAATTGGAGGATGATCAGATTTTCCACAGATCAACATGGTCTGGCATCAGATATGTACAATTTCAAACCTATAACTACAGAATAGAGACAACTAAATATTCTATTGCAACACAGAACCCATAAAACTCACACCCAAGTTGATGCCTTTGAGGTGCGCTGGTTTATTCCAAGAATAATCACCATTACAGTCACATCATCATGGTATTTTCTCCTCCTTCCTGCTGGAATATTTATCAATTCTTCCATGCTGAAACCTGCATTAGCAATGCTAAATTGTTAAGGAATTTATAATGAACAAATTGGAAAATGAAGAATGACATGTGGTATCAAGGAATTTACCTGCACAATCAGCAGCTCTCCCTACAAGCTGCTCTAGTAGAAACTTTGCTGGATCGCCATCGGGGTTGCTTATGATGTAAGAATGCACGAGCTTTACTGCCTCATCATTACTGAAGAAATCAAACAGGCCATCGCTTCCAACGATAACAAAGTGATCTGATTTTGATATCCTATGCACACTCAGCGATGGTTCAGTGGAAATGTATGGAGGGCTTACAAGGTTACGAACTCGAAGAATACCCATCAGGGCATCGTTTAGGTTTTTCTGCTTGAAAAAGAAGAAAAGAATGCAAATAGAGTAAGAATTTCAGGTACATGTACATTGGTTCTTTTGGAATGTCAATGCTAACTTGATTATGGAGATATATTGAATGAATATTTTACAAACCTTTTTTAAGTATCCAACTCCCATTGCTCGAGTTACCTTCAGTTTTCCCTTAACTTTTCCACCTGCAATCACTGTTGGGTCTTCAGGATGATCAGACAACACTCTACTTCTTTCAAGTTCATTATCTACAGTGTGAGAATCAGTGAGCTGGATAGCTTTTAGTCTCCCAAAGCCCTTCATATCGCTGCCCTCATCGTATGTTGCCAATACAGCTCTGCTATCACCCAGATTAAGAGTATACAAATCCATCCTGTGAAGAAGGCTGACCAAGACACATGAACCAACAGATACTAGATCAGGGCGATCCTCCATTTCCTGCTCCACCATGAACAAGAAATCATTTTCAGCCTGACTAAGGGCACGCTGAAGGCTATCTAGCATCCCCTGTCTAAATGAATTAGATGAATCATTAATTAAGGCATTATTAATGGACTTTTTTATACTTGAATTGTTCTCATCAAGAGTTCCTGCTGTTGGTTTCTCCACATGACTATTATCAGCTTCCTTGAAAGCATGTTGAAAGGGACCGTGCGGATAGAAACCATTCAAATCTCCAGTAACATCCTGCTTCAATTCACAGTCTAATAATCTAGTCTGATGTATGATGTTCTCATATAATGTCCCAGCCAGAAAATCAGCTGCATCCCTTCCATTGAAGCCATCATAGATTGCACAAAAGAGCCAACCATTTTCTTCTGAACAGACAGCTTGAACCCTGTCTTCACCGGCAGCTCCACCTGCCACTTGAACTTCCATTGCATTAAGAAAACCTTCATTTCTAGAAGGAGCACTCATGGATCTAAATGAACAAGAATCGTATTCAGGTGGACTTGGGGTGGGCGGGCTACAACTTAAGTTTGATATACTGCTTTGAAGAGAAGATGATAACACATCCAACCTTGAAAGAGTTGGTGATGAAGGAATCCTACGAAACGAATTAGGGGAATCCCAGCTGGGAAGTATTTCTGCCCCTATTACACCATTGCAGATATTTGTGTTGGCCAATGTGGCATTCGCACTTAAAGCAGCACCAGACAAGCGAGAGAAGCTGCTATTCCTAGGGATTTTTCCAGGAAGACTTTCAAACCCATTAGGAACCAGGCAAGAGCAACCGTCATGGGCATTGCATTCATAACCAAAACTGATTTTGAATTCTCCTTCTGGATTAGCTGTATTTTCTCTTAGCATTATCTATCAATGAAATAAGGAAAGCACCTGCAATTAATCTCTCAATATAGAACATCAAGCTGGAAATTTTTACGAATTAATCAAAATTAAGAGATTAACACGCGCATGCTACTGATTGTAACTCATGATAAATCATAAATAAGAATCTTTAGCTTTTTCTTAGATTTTAAGCAACCGAGTTCAATAAGCAAGTGAAGATTCAATCAAAGTATATCACGTCTACCAAGAAACTCCGAATTTGTTCAGTAATCATGATCCATATTATATTTTGCCATTCCATGGATTTCATATTCCTCTAAAGATTTATTGTCCATACTGAATAAACTTCTAAAGTTAGCCTACAAGAAAGCAACATTAAAGACTAGATAGATGATTACTTCACCAAAGAAAAAGCCAAAATCTTCAAATCAAGAAATAGACGCCAGATTAAACAAGAAAAACATTCAAATATTCAAGAAAACACCATGGCATCAATACAGTACGCCAAATCAATAGAACAACCAAATTTCAAAGGAAAAACAGAACAAACAGAGCTAAAAATGAATTCCCACCTCAGTAGTTTGGCCCAAAACAAGAGATCACAGAGAATGCAAGCTTGTTGTGTCTCTTAAGTGAAAAGGTATGGGAGTAGTAGTTAGCAAGTGGAGGTAGTAGTTAACAAGGCAAGAGATCTCAGAGAGAGATACAGATATATAGACTATTTTTATTTTTAGGTTTTAATTTATTTCGAATGGACTCTCTTCTCTCTATCTCTTTTAAATTCTAAAATCTAAACTATATTTCACTTCCTAATATTTTCAAAATATTCAATTTAATATTTGTTGAAGAAATACATCGAACCAATATTTTGAAAGAAAAAAATTATTATTTAATTTTTAGAATAATTATATTTAACATCGTCACATAAAAAATTAATATAAAATTAAAAATAATTTTAAATATATAATTAACCACAATGTCAAACACGACCTTAGAATCCTACGAGCACCACCTTAATTTTTATTATTTTTATTTTCAAAAAATTTCAGCCCAATTTTTTCTCTCATTTTTCTTTTATATTTTTCTTCTAAGCCACCATGCATATAATAATATGCAATATAAGAAAAAATAAAAGGAAAAATTATATTATAATTGTATGTCATGCTATTTATATAGTTGATAGTTCTTTACACACTAAGCTAAAAACTAATTTGAAAGGTGTTCGTTGGCCATCATGAGCGGGTCGTGGAGAAAAAGTGAGGGAGAGATGGTAGGGACCTGGGCACAGAAGATGATGACCCCTCGATCGACCACGGCCCCAGATTCACATGTGTGGAGGACACAGTCGCTGCATTCTTGACTACACACACGTGTGTTCCTATAATGGCAGTGAATTTGGAGCCACAAGACCTGTGGATTGTGATTTTCCAGTGTTTACTTGTCATGAAACTTTTAATTGCAGAAGAAATGTCTTCATTCAGCTTCATCCAGAATCTGCCAAGACAGCAATTTTTGGATCAACTCTGGCTGCTAAACAATGGAGGTCAACTTTGCTTGATGCTAAATTATTTATATGTTTCTTATTAATAAAAGTTTAAAATATCTATTGCGACGGCGATTTTTTACGCGTTTCGCGCCCCGCCATCCCCAGGAATTTAGGGAGACAACGACGCGCGGTGAAAATGAAGGATTATTCTATTATAACAGTAAAAATTATAATTATAATTATAGGGAGTCACCACTTAGTATTAAGGTCACTAGGAACCTATTGGTCTGCAAGAGTCTTGGGTAAGGGGACTTGTTGTGCAAGGAGAAAACGCATCACCCCTAGTGCACCCTACCTAGGGTAAGCTGCATTGTTGTTTGATTGCTTTTTATTAAAGCTTTTTTTCTACTGCATTTAAAAAAATATTTTACAATGTAAATTTACATCCTAATAGATAAAACAAAAATGGTTTTGATTATTTTTGATATTTTGGTCAAATTCCAATGGATAATCATAAACTGGTTACGATACCCAATTTTCATTTTAAAATATGAGAAAGATGTAACATATTTTTTTTTATGAAAATATGATGAGAAAAACTTTGAAATTTGGCCATATGCACGAAAACAACATATTTTATGTTTTTTTTAATTTTTATATTTTTTTCCATTTTTTTAATATAAAATAAAATTAAAGAAAAAAAATTAATGGGCTAGACTAACAGCCCACCTCCCTTATTTTTTTTCTTTTTTTTTATTTTCTTTTTCTAGCCAGGCCTTGTACTCGACCCGACTCACTCGGACCTGACCCGCATGAATAGTGGGACATCAATGACGTCCCATTGCATGCAGCTGGTTTGAAGGAGATGATGAACAATTGATTTTTCGACTGTGACTAAAGGTGTACCTGATGGCACGGTTAGGTAAACTAGATCGAGGTGGTTGTCCCAGTGGTAATAGCATCGGTAACGGTGACCGAAGGAAGCTTCCAAATTTTACTGTTCCACGTTGCTGCACAAGTTGTCACTGTTGCTGGCTTGATGGAGGTCACGGCTGGGTCGGTTCTATGGAGGAGGAGCTCACAATGGTGAGGATGGTGATCTTGGGTGGTTGACTAGCCTGAACGATGGAGAGAGAGTGCTCGACAGAAACGGTTCTAGAGAGAGAGCTTGCTGCTAGCTGACAAGAGAAGGGGCTGTTGCACTGTCAGGGGGAGAGAGAGCTGCAACAGGTTGAGGAAGGAGAGAGAGAGAGGGCTGGTAAGAAAATGGCCGAGAGAGAGAGATGGCCGTCGGAGATGAGGAAGATGAAGAGATTTCACGCTCTTTTGTCTCCCTCTCTCTGTGTAGATTTTTATATGGTTTTTCTCTACGTAAACTCTCCTCATTTTCTGAGTGATTTTTCTGGTTTTGCTACGTAAAATTTGCTCGTTTTCCCCTATGTTCCTCTTTTCTTTCTTTTTATGTGTTTTTCTTCTTTTCCCCCCCTTCCATATGCAGCGTTCATGGTTGCCTTTTATAGAAGAATCTGGCCTGCTACGGTGGCTGGCTGGTCGGTGACGTGGGGGTTGGTCGGCAACGCAGGTAACCTACAACAACAACGTGGTGGCTGCTGCTGGTGGGCTGTCGGCAGCGTGGGGGTTGGTCGGCAACGCAGGTGAAGGTGGAAAAGGCAGTGACGGGGTGCAGTGGCAGCTTTGGGGATGGCATAGTGCATTTTGGTCCTTTGATTTGTAAGTGTTCTAATTACACCTTTATTTTTGCACAATTAGCTTGGAAAAATTCAATTGGATCTCTAAAAATTCTGATTTTCTCAATTGAGTCCGAATTAAACTTAAAAACTCAATTTTCATCAATTAAGCCCTTAGTAAAATTAATTTGACTAATTTAAAGCATAATTAAGCCCTTGCACTTAATTAAATTCTGCATCTGGATCCTAAATTAATTCTCAAACATAATAATACTTTAAATTAGGCCATGATTAAATCAAATTGGCCTATAAAAAATATAATTATGATTTTTGACTTAATTTTTACCTTGAATTTGTATTTTATCTCATTTTTTAGCACAAAAGAGATATGATTCAGCCCAGAAAATATTCAAAATTTTCACCGTGATTTTTCTACCAACGTCAAACCCCTTTTATTTTATTTTTGTTATTTTTATTTTATTTTGGGGAGTAACCCAAAAATTGGGTTACGACAATATCTATAATATTTATATAGATTTATTAATCTAATATTTGATTAATTAATCTAGAATAAAGATAAAATTTATGAAATAAGAGGAGATGAGGTTGATGGACAGGTCATAAATTAAAAATTTAGCAATGAATTTATCTCTGAAATACATACATTGGTCAATCATGTGATAATTCTATTCATAACAATATCACATCAGCATACTTTTTGGGCTTTTAAAATCTCATTGCAATTGTCTTGCCACATTTACTATAGATAATTACCAACAAACATATTTTATCGGTAATAGTGTTTGTAAAAGTCACATGTCATCTTACATTAATATTTTTTTATTCCATCTTTTCCCACTTTAATCCCTCCAGTGTTTGCAGACAAATAAGAAGACAAAAAAAAATCATCGGTAAATTTCATTGTAAAATATTAATGAAAAAATTCCGTCAATGTTTTTGTATGTATTCACTAATTTTCTAGTAGTGTTTCTCAATATGGTGTTAGTGTATAGATCTTTACTATATTTAACTTTTTCATCTCTTGTAGGGCAACATGTCTTGTATCGTGAAGTTAAGGAACAACACTAGTTGCTATTATGGTGGTACCTATATTTTTGCTATATAATATAGATGGTTGCTTTAACATCTCTCTCTCTATCTCTCTCTCTAATTCATCCTACGCCATCAAGATAGGATTGTTGCTAGTTCTCCTTACAACGATTATGAGAAACATGAGTTATTAGATATCAACCACGAACAAACACCTAACTGTCAAGATAGGATTGTTGCTAGTTCTCCTTGCAACGATTATGAGAATAATGAGTTATTAAATGTCCACCACGAACAAACACCTAAAGGACATGCATTGACTCACAATGTTGGGTTATAAAGTGCAATGGTGCAAAGTCAAGAAGTTGTCCCTTTATAGTAGGATCCAATTACTCACAAGTATTGGGCCCAAAGGGATAAGAACATTTCAATATATGTTTTTTTTCACAATTAAATTTGTTTGATGGTCTTTAAATTGTTAATGTGGATTTATTATTTCAATGGAGTCAGGTCTCCAATAATCTCAAAAGGGGACCGTGGGTCGATGTTTCATTTGCAAGGTTTAAGATAAGTATGAATTTAAATATCTTTATATTATGTTAATCTACTTAGTTTATTGAGATTACTAAATTTTTTCTTTTCTAAATTTTTACTATAAGAGAGAATTTGATTGGAAGATGATGATGTTGCAAAAAGTGTGTGAAGAATCATATTGCAGCTAGTTAATTTTTGCTACCCTTACAATTTTCTTTATTTTTCAGATACCATAATTTTATTTTTCATTTATTAACAAATATTCATTTGTACTGTGTAAGTTGCATGATTTCTGGTATGAGGCTCAAAATAAAGACAAAAAAATATATGTGATTTAAAGAGCTTTCAAATTGAAACAACGTGACAATGTTGAAGGAATTCAGATTGTATACATCACATAGGATATATGGGTGAATTACATTGAGCACGTGATGTCCAAATATTTCACATTCAAGTACCATAAGTTAAAGGTTTTCTATCATGCATATTTTAAAATTACTTGCTAGTTGATTAACATTTTCCTTACTAGCCAAATTCAAAGGATATTGATGAGAGGGACTCGTTGAAATTGAAAACTTGGATTACTGATTAGTACATTCCTTATCAGGTATCACCTTCTATAACTTCAATATTTATCTCCTCCTTACATTTATTTAACTTATTTATAGTCAAAGGAACCTAGATAAATTTTCCATTTATGGTCTTACAATTGGCAGTTTTAAAGGTACTTAAAGCCAAAGAAGCCATTGCAATTGCCGGAAATACTAAGCCCACTAAAGGCATAAAAATAGAGGGTAGGTTGTTGAGAATTGTCATAGAATGGGCACCTCGATTTAATATTTGTACATATTATTTATTGTTATATTTATTTTCTTACTTATAATCGCTAGATTATATTGTTAGAAAGATATCTTAAATAGAAAAATCTCTTAAAAATATTAGAATTCCTATAATAATTATACTAAGTATAGCTAACTAAGTATATATAATAAAGTGCAAGGAATATAGAACTAACTAAATGGACTAAGTATAGATAATTTATATCTATAGAAATAGATTGTACATAAAATCTATGTAAAGTAAATAGATTCTTTTTTTTTTCTATGTTATTAGATTTTTTTCTCTATTTTTTTGTATTATTAGAATATAATAATATAAAAAACCTTGCTCCTTCATTTTGCCTTTTTCATAAAAATAATAGAAATTACAGTCTCATTTGCATTACGATAAGATTTAAACGCATAAGGTAAATTGAATATTCTTATCATTCTTAAAGCATTTTTTTTCCTTTTAACAACTTCATAAAATTAAAATTAATTTCATTATTATACAAAATAATAGATATAATAATACCATTTTTCCTCTTCAATCATTGAAAGCTAATCAATTTTACTGTCAAAGCATTTTTGAGGTGTGAATCTCAACATGAACTCTTATGTTAGGTCATCCTTTTACATGATAAGGTATTAAGGTCAGCATGAACAAGAGTCATAATAACATTGGCTACACAATGTAGCCCTTTTATGCTCTAAAGAAACATTATAAAGCTTAATCTAAACCACAATTTTGTTGAAATTATTTTAAAAAAAATCATATATTTATTTGTCAACATTTCAACACCAGATGTATGTTTACCATATGCCACAAAGCTTTATGCAAAACAACATTAACATGATCAATGAGTTAAACTTGAAAAGAAGAGAAAATATTATCTTATGATAAAAAAACTTCTTATAAGCCAAATCAGCCTTAAATTTTGTTTGCAATATAGTTAACTATTGGAAATGGTATTTTATGACCCATAAAATAACCATCTAAAATGGATTGTCAAAGTTCATAACCTTTTTCAAACAAATCCATAGAAAGAGTTATTTTACACGACTAGATTTCAAAGTAATGGGAAAGTGTAAGTCTTGACTTATATGCATTCCAATACCATTTTTCATGTCAGGAAAATTTATAACCATGCTACATTTGAATTGTTTATACAAACATCACCCACTAACCTAAAACTTCACCTTTTTTTTATTATCTACACACTTATCATCCACCTGTACCCTCAAATGAAAGCTTAAAGCATCTAGAAATTCTCAATATCCCAAAATAAAATATAAATTAACAGCTTTTATGGTAATTGCATATTCCAAACTTCCCTAACTTATAAAATAAAAATCATTAAAAGTTATTTAGTATGTAAGCACAATGATCTTTTACAATTGTTTAAGTTGGAATCTTCTCACCCTAAAATACCCTAGGCTTTCACTGTTACCAATCCAGACCATGTTTTGATTTATATGTTCATACTACACATAATTTTCTTTAATCGTGACAAGTAATAATATAACCTTTAAAAGTCTTTATGTAGCTTTTTATTTAACCTTTAAGAGTCTTTGTAAAGCATTTTTGTTTAGAAGGGGGGTCTTCATATATGGTGTAATAATGAATCCTATAAAATATCAATCATGACTCTTTTTAGTCACACAAAAATCTCTTTATACTTGTTTGTTCAACTTAAGACAACTCAGATCAAAATGGAAGGCCATCTCAAGATAAATGCACTAAAAAGTTAAGTTACTGAACTTGATCAAACTTATGACTCAACTCACAGTTCTAGAAAATTAACATAGGTTAATCGAAATGATATCATTTCAAAAAAAAATTATAGAGAAGTTAAAATGATGTATTTTTTTGAAAAAATCAACTTGAGTTTTAACTGAGTCAACTAAGTTATCAAGAATTCTAAGTCAAAATAGATTAATCAACTTTTTTGAAACTTGGCCTTATGTGGGGAAGAGGTCTCAGGTAGTTGATATAAAATTTAATCCTAAATCCACTAGCAAAAAAAAATATGCAGACATAAAATCCTTTCAAGAAAAATCTAAAAACACACATTAATTCAAAAGCAAACACACAAAAACAAGTAGAAATCAACTGGTCAAATGCTAGAAATTAAAACTAGAAGTAGATAGCAAACAACCTTTGAGACCACAAAGAACAAATATGATGAAGTGAGCATGATAAATGATGGACGCATCCAAGTTCCCAACATTATTTTGAACAATCTATTTTTGGCATAGTTGCACATCCGCATCATATCTTAACCACAAACCGTAAACTTAAACTACAAATATAGATATGACTAGTGACACTAGAAAAGAGCTTTGATCAATGTGCTGTTAGTGTATATGAATCACCGAGTCAATATGAGCTTATCATTTTATTTTGTAAAGCATTGGTTATGACTTGTCAAGGTTGAATTAGATTAACCATGTTGTGGATCAAATTATAAAATTACTTGAGTTTAACCAAGTTAATAGCAAAACTCATCCAGATTATATTCAATTTAGATCGGGTTCAAGATTATAAGTTTGTCGAGTCAACCTCTCCCCATCCAAATTAAATAACTACGACCTGGATCCAAAAATAATTTGATGGGATCTAATTAATTTAAATAAATATTGTTTTTCAAGCATGTGAACGAGATTTCCTTGAGATATAAATATTCATATTTTGTGCTTACATTGTTCGGCATCTCAGATTAATTATAAAAAAATTCGACAATATCTCTTATGTTTAAATAAAAAAGAATTATTGTTATTTCAATGAAACTAGAGAAACAAGCTAGTTCAAGAGAGCAGCAAAGAAGTTTAGGAGCATACCCGGGGAGGAGAGAAGAAGGTGGCTAAACGTGGGATGATGGGCTGGGCCTGACTGGATTGAAGTGGTTCTTTTCACCTTTCTTTCAGAATTCAAGGGTAGCCCAAATGGGCTTGGGATCAGACTTTGTTCCAAGAAGTAAAACAGAAGCAAAACCTCGTCCTTTTATTAATCTTCTTGATGACGGGGACATGTATTTATGAGTAATTCTCGAAAGAATGATCATAATCCTTATGAATCGTACATGCCGATTCAATCTTTTTTACAAGTGTCGGGTTAAAATCATTTTTAAAAGTATTTTTCTTTTAAAATTATATTAAAAAATTAGTTTTGATATCAATTTATGGAAATGATCTAAAAAATTGATACATCCACGCTAAAAATTCTTATATAAAACTAATATAATAAAATTATTTTTTTTTCTAGCTGGTCCTCAAGTCTAACAATTATAATTTTTGTAAAAAATAAAAAAATTGATTTTAATAAGTGTCTGTTTGAAAATATAATTAATATTATTTTTTAAAATATTTTTCATATATAAAAAAAATAATAAGTATTAAGGGAGCATCGTCATCAAACTCCAATTAGGGCACAAAACGCGCTAATGAATTATGGCGGCGAGAGAAGGTTGCTCCGTGAAGGAGACATGCTAACTCATAAAGATCGGACCTAATTTAGCGCCACACAAAATTATCTCCTTCTTCCTTTTTCCCATGATTTTGATACAAGAAATGAGAATCAATCCTCCTTCCTTTTGAGAAAATACAAAACAGCCCTCATTATCATGCATCGTCACCTTTTTTGTTTGCTATTATTACAAACGGGACTTGCTTCTTATTATTGGCCGTGGAGATTATTATTATTATTATTATTATTATTATTTTAGATTTTATTCTTTAGCTAACTACTCCATTGAAACTCTTTAAATCTTCTTACTTTTTAAATTAATTATTAAAAATTGATTTATAACAAAAATAATATGTAAAATATCAATAGTTTTAATTTAAAAACACTAAAAATATTTAATTTAAAATAAAAATAAATTAATTTTTTTCAAAAATACTTTTGAAATGCAATGTCAAACACCCACAGTTTTAAAAATACAACCTTGCATATGACATGATATATTCAGATTATTTTTTGTAGAATTTCTCTAAAAATTCAAGATTTGAACCCGAAAAAGTAAATCAATATTTCCTAATTTTTATGGGGTTTAAATGAAAGCTTAATAACCAATTATTTCAATTAAGATTTTATTTGATATTGCGGTGCAATCAAGTTGAAAAATAATGAAAATATTTTTAAAAAATATTTTTTATTTAAAAATATATTAAAAAACAGTATTTTTAAAATCAATATATTAAAAAATAAAATAAAAAACTTTAAAAAATTCAAAAAGAAACTTAGATTAAAATCATAACTTCGAAAGTTATTTGGTTTTTATTACTTAAACCTGCTTTTCATATTAAATTATAGTAAAAAAAATAAAAATAAAATTATAATTTATAAATATTGGTATTTATATTCTTAAACTGTAATTACAAAAATTGCAATAAAAAAAATAAACTCAACCTCACTTAAGTCAAAAGAGTGATTATGGGGTTTCCATGAGTTCATTGATATTCTTACATCACAGGTAAAGACAGTCAGGGGGCGTTCTCGTAATTAATCCCTAAAACCAGTACCATTTTCCTACCCGGCCTCACTTATAAGTTATTAACCACACAGGCTACTTCACTTCCCGACCCCCCCCCCTCCTTCTCTTTCCTCGCCCTCATCTCCCAGCAATGGCAGCCTCACAAGTCTACAATCTCCTCCTGCTTTCTGCAATCCTAACCGTCCACGTGTCCCTGTCATCACCAACAGCCGTTGATTTTCTCCCCTTGGAGTCCTTGTCGGAGTGCCGGGGATCCATTGCCGAGTGCTTGATGGGCGAGGAGCTCGGGATGGACACGGAGAGCAACAGGCGCATTCTAGCAACGTCGAGGTACATAAGCTATGGTGCGCTGAGGAGGAACACTGTACCATGCTCGAGACGTGGTGCCTCGTATTACAACTGTCGACCTGGAGCTCAGGCCAATCCTTACACGCGCGGGTGTAATCGTATTACTCGTTGCAGGAATTAATTAAAAAAATAAAAATACGGATAATAGTAATGATTTTTTAGTTTTATATTTTCTTATTTTTAATGTATCTTGTTTTTAATGTGTTTGGAGTGCTTATGGTATATGGGTATTGTTTGATTATTGATTGTATGGAGCGTACACTTGTTAATAAGATGGGCGTGCAATAAATAAAAATGAAAATTCAAATATTTAAGATGAATTTTTAAATCCTGTACCTGACAGCAAATAATATTTTTTTATTTGTCTAGGATAGATTCATTCCCGTTTATTATGTCAACTGTGCCTGTAATTGTAAGTGAGTGCTTGACAGTGGGATTAAGATTATTTGTTTAAAAATATATTAAATTGATTTATTTATTTATTTTAAAATATTTTTTTTATTTCAATACATGTGAAATTAATCTAAAATTATCAAAAAGTAAAATAATAGTGGTACAAATTTTCTAAAAAGTTGAGGAGGAATCGCGTTGATATTTTTGTACTGAGTCAGAAAATACATAACTTGGATTTTGTACTGAGTCCATTCTAAATTTCGGTTTAATAAGGAGTGTCTAATAGGGCTATATGTGAAATCTTGATTCTTATTCCGGTGGCTCTAATTTTGGTTGGCTTTTGATTGATTTTAATCGTGGATAGTGTTATATTAATTCATCTCTACAAGCTTATTTATTTTTTAAATGAAAAGGTATTTTTCAAAAAGCTTGAATTTTTTTATTTTAAATTAATTTTAATATTTTTAGATTGTTTTGACATGACTTGGTCAAAATAAATTTTAAAAATAGAAAATATATATTATTTTAATGTATTATCAAATAGTTTAAAAGCAATCACTACCATAATATCAAATAAACTCTTAATAAAAATAAGGTTATTAAAAAAAAGAAAAGAATAGTTTCTTAAAATAAAAAATATTATTTTGATAAATTAAAAAGACATTTTAAAAAACAGTGTTATAAATAAATACAGTTAAACAAAATCAAAATCAACGTCTGGACAGTGTTTTGTTCGGACCGTAAGGAAACATCTGGTCTGGAGCATCAGTCCAGACATGAATCTCACACTTGGAGAGCTGTATGTAACAACACTAGATGGCTGGCCCAGCTGGCTACGAGGATTGACTTTGAACTTTCAAGATCGAAAGGCAGGCTCGTCCTCGTCTAAACTCTAATTGCCATCTGTTCGCCAATCTGAGAGCAGCACCGACAGATAAATTTAAATAGCTTTTGATTATTGCATTGAAATAAGAGATAAAGACGTACTTTTGTTTGACAATGATATATAAAACCTATAAATCATATTTGGTTAATAATAAGCCTGAAACGCTCACAGGAGTCTCTAGACCTGTTGTTTCACATTGGATTAGGATTTCATTTCAATAAGGGATTGTTTTAGAGAGTAAAAATTGCTAGATAGACCTAGTTAAATTGTATTTTTGAACTTTCGTTCAATGTTTGGAATATATATATATATATATATATACCATGACCACATGCTCATGAAATTCACATAACTTCATCTCTTCCATTTTAAAATGAGCTACCTTATTGACAAAAGAATTGTCTGCAAGAATCTGATTCTTTCCGCAATGAAGGCACTACAAACAAAGACAAATCGTGCGAATGGGGCCTCGCTACAGTAGCATTTCCATCATATTGGTGAACTCCATGACACCTCATAGTCATAAGTCTTCTTAGTAAGCAAATCTGGACCATCATAATTGTAGACCAGAACTTAATCTACAACTCCTCTTAGCCAATCGAAAGAATCGCATATGCCGCCCCCTGTTCTTGCATAATCAAAATGTTACCACAGATCACGGGACTAGCACAATCATACAAGACTAATTAAATTCTCAAAACCCATTAAGCACTCCAACAGCATACCAGAAATTTAAGTGTTGAGACTCCTGTTTCCTTCCCCGGATACGTAAAAGAAAGAAGGAAGAAAAACAATAAGGCAGCAAGCTATTGAAAAAAAAAAAAGAATGGTGATAAGAAAGCTTTGCCGTACATATTCCTTGAATTCATAGCTTTGAAAGACGATGTAATGAACTTATGCCGAATCATTCCCTGACTTGGGTTCTGCCTTAGCCTTGGGAGGGACAGAAGGAGAGGGAGAACCCTCTAATCCCATCTCAGATCTGAGATCATCAATGCTCTGCTCCAACTCATCTATCCTGGTGCCCATGTCATCGAGTGCATTGCAGTCAAGGAAACCAGCGCTTGGTTACATTTGCATCATATTCACATTTAAGCAACATACTTTAAGGATCATCAATTAAATCCCATGGTGCTTAGAGAAAGTCCACCAATCAAAGAGAAATTTCAAACTATTGTATTTTAAAACATGGAAAACAACATTAAATATTCTGTCCAAAAAAATTAATAAAATTTTGATTTCAGCATCAAAATAATAACCATGCAAAATGGAGATTTAGGCCACCAACCCAGATGGACACAGCTAGAGGGGATTTTGAATTGTGAAAGATTGCAGAGGATCCAAAGTGAAATACCAAAACAGACTTCTCACATATACCATACAGTACCAGTGAAATTGATTCATTTCACTGAGATGTAAACTTATCCCCTCAATAAGTATTAAGCTACTGAAATAATAACAGAACTACCCTCCCTATGCATTTAGCAAATGAAATGAGAAAAAGGATATTCTTTGTAATGACAGAGTCAGACATTGTCCGGAACCTGGATTGCTGAAAAAGGGAAAGGTAACCAACTTATGCATCTTCCCTTAGATATGCTAATATCAAATGTAAATCACCACAGATTTTGCATATAAGGACTCACCATCTGCTGGAGCAAATTTTGCACCTGCATAAAATCGATACAAAACATCAGCCAAAGCCAAACCTTCAACCACTCTAACCAGACAACTCCACTATAGCCATTTCCCACAAATAGGCACGGCATAAAATTTAACTAAATAATACTAAACGAAAGGCACTTGTAACTATATTCCTAGCTATCTTGCTCTAGCACACACTAACTAAACTAAATGCAGTTCAAAATTCAAACCATCAACAGCAATAAACCCACTATTCGACACAACCTCCACAGCATAAAATTCCACGATACTTCATACTGAAACATGGGTTTTAAATCTCATTTTCTCAAGAAATCATTCTTCAGGCAACACGGAAAAACCCATATTTTATTTGATCTAAATTGCATGGATTAAATAAATATTCTTGAAATCGAGTCGAAGAACTTACAAAAGCAGTCATGTCAGCGGTGCTTTTTTTCGCATCATCGGCATCAAGCCCATCCTACCAAACGGTAAAAAATCTAGCTAAGACATGCTAATTTCGCACTGCAGCAATAGAACACAATATTCTCCGCAAATCTCAAGGTTACAGTAAAATATGAAAAAAATAAACCAGAATCTACATTGTAAGAAAAACAATTCCTTTTTTTACTGTAGAAACCCTAATGGAGTATGATACGAAGGGCGGAAATTGCTTGAGATGATAGATTCAGAGAGATTACCATTTTTTTTTTTGCTAGCGTTGTTTTTTAGGGCTCTATCGAGGGTTGACTTGACTGGACCGAGCTGAGAGTCGAGACGGAAATGAAATTATAGTCCCCAAAAGCCTAAATTAGTTAAACTATGCCGAGTGAGGGCTCGAATAGATGAAATATATTGTTAGCCTCTAAAATTTGGTTTTTGTTCACATTTGTCCCTATAGTTTCAGTTGGACAATGTTATCCTTATACTTGCAAATATGTAGGGATATCAAAAGGTTGAGTTTCTTTATATACCTATCTTATTTATTATCTCTCAGGTTCAAAATTTAAATATTTATATCTTGTTTGTCTATCATGTATTTATATAAATATTCATCGTGCAACTATTGTTTACCATTCACTAAAATACACACTTTTAAAGTGTATGTGTATTAAATGAAAGAATTATAAATGTCTTACATTAACACTTATATAATACAAATATTTATCTTGGGTTAAGTCTGGATCAAGTTTCAAGTTGATTTTGATAATGCCATATTCATTATAGATATTATAAAATAAATTCACTTATTTAGATTGATCTGAGTCAATATCCATTAAATTTGATTATATTATTATCGACACAAATATTACCAAAAGCCCCAACCATACAAGTTAAACTTGACTAAAAAACTTAAGGCTCACACAAGCCAACCACAAGCTTCTTCAAAATATAGAATCAACTATTATATCATTACCACTACTCTACTAAAAAATTTAAGGTTCTCTTTTTAAAGCATATTAATACATTTTTAATTGTTTTATAAAATCTTTGTGTCGTAGCTTTGTTCGTGAATCCTGGTATAAGTGGTCAAGGTTGTTGGTTTGATTCTCCCTAATATTAAGTTTGTTTGCCCTTTTTTTTTAACTTTGTTATTTAATATGATTTTTTTTAATTTTACCCTTTGATATTTAGTTTATAATAAAGTCATTCTTCTAATCATATAATAAAATATAAAAAATAATTAACTTATTCCATAATCAAGAGTGTGAGTTTAGCAAGTAATTTATGGTTAATCAAACTTGTTTCTTTCCTTTTTAATTTTTTGAAACCTTCCTAATCAACAAGTTCATGTCAAGATAATTTTCTTGTCGTTATTTTATTAGTACTGTCACTATTAACAACATAACAATCATCATCATCATTATCATAATAATTATCATTACCATTAGTTCATCGTCATCATTATTATTATTGCTAACATTTCATTCATCTTATTGCTTCTTTAGGAAAATAATAGGCTAACTTGGATTACATGTAATAATAGAAGGAAAAAAAAAGCTCAAATAAAGGCTAAATTGAGGCCTAACACATCAACTTATTTAGGAACTATGATAAGACCCTTCTTGATCTTGGATTAGATGAATTAAAGACTGTCATTTAAGCTCTATGGTCATCTGTTATCTCTCTAGGTCAATCTTACTTCATGCGTGCTAAACTAGCTCATTCAATATCTTTTCATCGTAACTCTTGTAATATGATCATTTGACATCACCAATGTGTCAATAACATGTCTAGGAGTGGTGTTGAGTTGGTCCTCATCACTTATGAAAAACTAAAAATATCCAATATAATGAAAAACTACTGCAATTAAAAGAAGAAGAAGAAGAAGAAGCTAAATATGTAACAAAAATGACATAGGGGTATTAATTAAAAAAAAATATAAAAAGAATTTTTTGTAAAAAATTAAATAAAATATTAATTGAAAAAAAAATACCAAAAAAACTCGGGGGCATGGGCCTTGAAGCCAAGACTCGCATGTGTTAGGCCTGCTATTTATTTTTTTCTTTTTAAAGTGTCATCCAGTATAACAAATGAAGTCGTCTACTGCCCCATATTTTAACCATTACTATGGTGCTAGAAAATTAATTATTACCCAAAAAAACATGTTTTCCCACCCATTTCAACCATAAAACACCATGCAAACACTTTTAGAACACTAAAAAGCATCATATGATCCTATTAGACCAAAAAAAGTTCCAAACCACTAAATCAATCCAAAAACAATTTGCATTATTGATCTAATCTAGTTTTTTAGGCTATATTGAGGTTTAAAACAATTATCACAAGACTCTTCTTACACGGTAGAACCCGTTGACAATAATTTTAATCTATTTGGTGATTATACCAATCACCATCAAAGAAATGTCTTTTTCTTTACTAGAATCAATGTGACTTTTTTTTTTCCCTAGGAAAAAAGGATTGAAAATAAGAAGAATAAATTTTGGTACAAAAATGTATTTTTAAAAATATTAAAGAGATTAATCATCTTATAGCAAAAACAACTAAGAGATTAAAATGTACATTACAAATAAATTTGAAAGCAATATATATATTACCCATGTTTTCACTTTAATGTCCTGTCTTTTAATTTAACTTTTTTCTCTCGAAAAAATATATTAATTTTAGCTCAAAATAATTTAATTGTAAATAGAAAAAAATTGAGAATCAAATCGAGGATTTTTTTTAAAATAATTATTTTAATCCAAAATGAATTATGAGAGATTTGATATAGTAGTATTATTTTTTTTTCTCATAAACATAATATATATATATATATATATATATTAATTTAATTTTGACATCAATAAATAATTTTTTTATATATATATAAGAAACGGTTTCGGCCGCGTTAGTAAACTGGGCCTATCACACCGACATTCCCGAAAGCGGCTCCTGCTTTGATAAATCGTCTTGCTTTTAATATTTAGCATGTGAATGAGCGTCCCGCAAGCAAGCATGTCATTGCTACACGCCTTCGACTTAGCAAAATAACGATGGCAATCTTCATCCTTTGTTTTACCTCAAGCCACTTTTAATATATTATTTCATATTTTAATTTGTAAGTTGCTTAATTAAAAATAATAAAATAGTAGAGATTGTATAATTCAACTCTTATACTACTATGAATTTACAAATAATTTAAAGACTATGATAAGGCTTCATCTAGCACATGAAATAATTCTATGGTTTTACTTCAATATATATATATATATATATATATATATATATATATATATATATATATATATATATATATCTTAAAGCAAACCTTGTAATATGAGTTTATAATTAGTTTAGGTAAAAAAAGTAAACATATTCTAGGAAATTTTAATTTAAGCTCTTTTTCCTTAAAACTTTGTAGACACAAAATTCATCTTCTCATTCTAGAATTCTTATACATGTAACATTATATAGTTAATAATTTATAAATTTACCGGTTAATTCATAATTTTAGACAATAAACTAGATTTGTCTAATCATTTCTCAAGAATAAATACACTTGAGTTATAGATTTATTGGTTTAGTAAATATTTATTTTCAGGACATCAGATATAGCTTCACCTTGTTTTGTTTTTAATAAATAATAACTCTTTTTTATTAACATCTATATTTGGACTATCTTGCACGTATTTCAATTAATTTCATGGATTCTAAATCTAATAATTATGTAAATTTTCAATGATCATCATATCAGCAACTATAGAGAGAGCAAACTCTTAGTTTCAAAATCATATCATTAATCACTTAGAAGATGGTTATAATAATTTTTTTTATTAATATAAATATGGATTTACGACCACCTCAATTAATATAACGAGAAATAAAACACGATAAATTCATCCAATTATAATTAGGCTGAAAGAGACACCATACATAATCCGTGAACTTGCCAGCATGCAACCAGACACGCACAGGCACAAATAATAATAAATAATTTTAATTGTTCCCTTTTCCTCGCTCGATCTGCCTCCCTCCCATCTTCAGCTTCACCGACTAATTTACTTTTAAACTACCCCTGAATTTGATTTATTTACATCCAAGTCCTCTGCCAGAATGCATTCTTCAATCCTCAAATTTTAAATAAACTTCAAGGCAAGATCTAAATTCCAAATCATCTGTTACCAGCTCAGTCTGAGTCAAAATGCTTGACCGGTGTATCGGGACTCACCGGGTCCGCCAGATCCAAAGAGCAATCCGCCACGGAAAAATCACACTTCTTTGCCTATTAATGACCGTAGTCGTCCTGCGGGGCACAATCGGCGCCGGCAAGTTCGGTACGCCAGAACAAGACTTCAACGACCTCAGAAACCACATCTACGCCTCTCGCAAACATGCTGAGCCACACCGAGTCCTCACCGAGTCGAATCAGTCCAACAATAGCAAGGACGACGAAGTGAATAGTGCAGGTGATGCGAATAATTATGCCGCATTTGATATCAACAAGATCTTGGTCGATGAAGGAGAGGACGAGAAGCCGGACCCGAATAAACCGTACAGTCTGGGTCCGAAAATATCAGATTGGGATGAACAGCGGGCGAAATGGTTGAGTGAAAACCCTGGTTTTAGCAATTTTATCGGGGCAAACAAACCGCGTGTTTTGTTAGTAACTGGATCTTCGCCGAAGCCGTGTGAGAATCCGATAGGGGATCATTACTTGTTAAAATCTATAAAAAATAAGATTGATTATTGCAGGCTTCATGGAATTGAGATATTTTATAATATGGCATTGCTGGATGCGGAAATGGCAGGGTTTTGGGCGAAATTGCCTTTGATTAGGAAGCTGTTAATTTCGCATCCGGAGATTGAGTTTTTGTGGTGGATGGATAGTGATGCTATGTTCACGGATATGGCTTTCGAGGTGCCGTGGGAGAGGTATAAGGATTCGAATTTTGTGATGCACGGATGGAATGAGATGGTTTATGATCAAAAGAATTGGATTGGATTGAATACTGGGAGTTTTTTGCTGAGGAATTGTCAATGGTCGTTAGATCTTTTGGATGCGTGGTCACCAATGGGGCCAAAAGGGAAGATTAGAGATGAAGCAGGGAAGGTGCTTACTAGGGAACTTAAGAACAGGCCAGTTTTTGAAGCGGATGATCAGTCTGCAATGGTTTATTTATTGGCTACACAAAGGGATAAGTGGGGTGATAAGGTGTATCTGGAGAATGCATATTACCTGCATGGTTATTGGGGGATTTTGGTCGATAGGTATGAGGAAATGATTGAGAATTATCACCCAGGCCTTGGTGATCATCGCTGGCCGCTTGTTACTCACTTTGTGGGATGCAAGCCATGTGGGAAGTTTGGAGATTATTCAGTGGAGAGGTGTTTGAAGCAGATGGATCGCGCATTTAATTTTGGGGATAATCAAATTTTGCAGATTTATGGATTTACTCATAAATCTCTGGCTAGCCGGAGAGTTAAAAGAGTGAGAAATGAGACTGGCAATCCACTAGAAGCGAAGGATGAGCTTGGCTTGCTTCACCCAGCATTCAAAGCTGTCAAGGTATCAACATCTTGAGAGGTTTGATGATGTATTCCAGTGCAAGCTCTGTTTTTTTTCGCTAAGTTATAGTGCATGTCGCAGTTGCTGTTATTGCTTGTAGAAGTACTGGATATTGTATTCTGAATGTTCGTTTCCTAATTTTGTGTTTTCAGTGTTTAAATTATATTGATTTATGAAGGGAAAGTAATTAATCTCACTTCTCTGACTCCCATTTTATCTCTTGGTTACTTTGCATCTCATCCAGCGTTCCCAAATGAAAAGCTTCAGTTTTTTCTTACTCTTTTTATATGGGAACTCTCCGGGTTCTTAGTTTGCAGAAACTCTAATTTTGTTTTAGAAAAGCTCTACAATTTACTAGCCTGATTTGGCAAGCGTGTGCATCTCCTTTGTATGATGCTAATCTCCGACCAGCCCTCATCCTAACTTCGAACAGGCTGAGAAAATAATCCATCATGCCAAATTTTAGCCTGTATCCCAATTTAATTGGATTTAAAACTTTTACTTTGTATAGCTCTTTTTTTTACTAAAACCAGCACTTAATTGCATATGTTTTTCCTTTTTTTTTAAAAAAAAAATATTAAAATGAAAAGATAGGAAACTAAAATAAAAAAATGCTGATAACAGAGAAAACAATTTGAAAATTATTCGTGAAGTTTATTTTAGTCTCTCTAGTTTTTCTTTTTCTTTTTCTTGTTATAAGATGACCAGTCTTTTTATTTTTTTCAAAAATATATCATGGTAGTGGACTCTAATTTTCATTTTCTTTTTTCATGGAAGGAAACAGAGGAGTAATCAAATTTAAGCAAAGAAATAAAGCTATTTATTAATGATGATTTTAGCCATTAAACACATTAAATTGATGTCAATGAGTCTTATATATATATATATATATATATATATATATATATATATATATATATATATATATATATACAAATTAAATTGATTTTTTTATAAATTAAAATATTTATTTTTTATGTTATTTTTAATGTGTGCAACCTAGCATAATTGTTTTCTCTTTTTATTTTATTTAATAAATTTTACGTGTATGTCAATTTCTATTATAAATTGACTTTAGTAAATAAATTTATTAAATACAAACGAATAAATGGCTTAATGTTATGCTATCAAATATATTGAATTATAGTTGTCTCTTAATTTTTGTAATTTTATTTATCATTAATTTCTTATTGATGCAAATCTCTTGAATGTGTGGTTAAACAATTCATATGCAATAACATCACTTCTCAGAAAGCCATGTAAATCAGGTTTGATAGGGGTATAATACAAAAATAACTTGTATCTAGACATCAAAATTATTGACATCGAACTTCTTCCCGATGAATATTAATTCGCGAATGAGACTCATGGATTAACGCCATGAAATTAATTAAACCTTGA
Organism: Salix dunnii; assembly: GCA_015731905.1. Taxonomy (NCBI): domain Eukaryota; kingdom Viridiplantae; phylum Streptophyta; class Magnoliopsida; order Malpighiales; family Salicaceae; genus Salix; species Salix dunnii. Next base: position 13,466,404 of record CM027666.1, on the reverse strand, counting down.
TAAGTCATTTACAATCATTTAAAGAACCAAAGAAGAGAGGATTCTCACCCTTACAAGCAAACATAATTGTGGCTAAAATTTAAATATCATAATCTGAAACTTGGGTTACATATATGCTTTTAGCCTAAGTTAAACATAAAAGACTTAAAGATGTGGACTTGTATAAAGCCCACTTACAATCAAACTCAAATCCCTAAGTATCTATAACCATTTGATGTTTATTAAACCTAAAATAAAAAATACAAATTTAAATAAAAACTTTAAGTTGCAATCGTATAAAAATAAAAAGAAGAATTTTGAATTGGTTTTAATGTTACTGACTTTTATGTTTTCTTCCTAGACTTGGAGAATCATGGAATAATCCCCTCTAGCTTATAAAATCAATTTGATAACTCATTAATTTTCTTGTAGACTATGAAATTCTTTTTTTGAATGCTAAAAACTCTCATTTCTTTAGGAAGCAATTTGAAAGAATTTCCTTGCTTCCTTAGAAGAATAATATTTTAAATTGAACCCTATGTAACATTAGAAAAAAGAAGAAGCCCAAATCAAGGTTGACATGGGACCTACACCTCAAACCTTCTCAAAACTTGAATAAGACCATTCTTAGATTTAAATTGGATGAATTAGAGGTTACCTTTTAAGCTTCATATACATTCTTTGTCCTTTTTAGGTCCATTTTATTTCATATGCTATGAACTAGCCTATTCAATGCTTTTTTAAGTCTCTTTGCTCTAGCTCTTGCAATGGGCTTACTTGACACCATCAATGGATCATTTGTATGATTACGCTTGATGTTGAACCCATCCTTATCACTTACTCAAACAAATCATCTCAATTTTCATGATATATAATACATGATAGAGTTGTAATATTGAAATGGGGAAAAAAAACATTCAATGGAAAACTTTTGAAGAAACATCACAGCTGCATGTATGGTTGATAACATGGCTACTGTAAATTTTAGGGGAAGCAAAGGGTTAGCTCAACATACAATGGTTATTACACTTGATAACCATACATGGTGCAAAGGGTTAGCTCAACATACAGTTTCCCTGCTTATCTTGAATTTCCTTGTATAACTTGAACAAATAATAAAACAAATCTCCTTTTTGTTCTTGATTTTATTACATTCCTTCCTAAGCTAGGAAAAATATCAAATAATCCTCCTCGTTTTAAAACCAGACATGTTGAACTTTCTTGCTTGTTTAGGAGTTATTATAATTTAACTATCCTTGTAACATTAGGAAAAACCCGATAAGATTATTATGAGGTTAGATTCATTAGCCCATTGATCCACATAAATCAAGGTTTTTGTGGACTTCAATTAGTTGAATTAAAAGTTGTCCTTCATGTTTCTTAAGTATCCCAAGCTTCTCTAAGTCTATCTTTCTTCATATGGTTTGAACATGCCTATTCAAGGCAATTATAAAGTTCTTTTTCATAGCTTTAGTAATTAGCTCACTTGGCACCTCTAATGGATCGTTGAGATGATTATGCTTGGTGTTGGGTTGATCCTTCTCCTCATCTCTCTCTCTTCAAAATGATTTTCTCCTCATCTCTCTCTCTTCAAAATGATTTAACATTGAATTATCACTTACTTCAAAGAGAGTAAGATCAGAAATATTAAAGGTAGTATTAACACCATACTCACTTGACAAATCAAATTTATAAGCATTGTCATTGATCCTCTTAAGAATCCAAAATGGCTTATACTCTTGGTTGATGCTTTCTTATCTTGCACATATACACCTAAACCTAATCACCGTGTTGAAATACAACCTCTTTATGCCCTTTATTGGTTTTATTTGCATACACACGACTTTTTTTTTTTTTAATATGTTGTTGTTCAATCTCACAAAGTGTATTCACTATATATACCTTATGATCTCCATCCAAACTAACTCTTTCATTAACAGGAAAAATAATAAATACATGAGAGTTACAAAGTTAAATGCATATACAATTCCAATTGGTGAGAATTTATTAGTTGAATGAACACTACAATTTTAAGTAAACTTTATAAATGACAAATAATCTACTCAATTCTTTAAGTTCTTTTGAATGACATCATTCGTAAGCTATGTTAAGGTCCTATTAACTATTGTTTGTATAGCTATTTATGGTTGACAAGTAGTTGAAAATAATAGTTTAGTACACCTTTTCCCTATAACACCTTTTAGAAATAACTAAGGAACTTAACATCTCTATTAAAAATAATGCTCCTAAGGCCCCTATGAAGTTGTATTATCTCTCTAAAGAACAAATCAATAGTGTTAGTAACATCATCAATTTTATGACATGGAATAAAATGTGTCATCTTTGAAAACCTATTAGCAGCTATAAAGATTGAATCCCTACCCCATCATAACCTAGGCTAACCTAAGACAAAATCCAATAAAATGTCTACCAATAATTCCTTAGGTACAAGTAAGGGTATACAAGCTATGTGGTTGAGTCAGACTTTTCTTTCCTAAAAATTATGCATTTATTACATGTGTTGCACATTGTTTTTATTTATTTATTTATTTTAGGCTAATAAAAATGCTTATGAAACATATCTAAAGTCCTAAAAACTCAAAAATACCCCATTAACCTACCTTTATGTGTTTCTCGTACAACTAATTCACGTATAAAACTAAATGGAACACAAACATTTCTTTTGAAACAAATATCCATCAAGTCTATAAAAGCCAAAGTTTCATAAGCATCGTAAACATTAGCAAAATCATTATCATCCTTATACAATTTTTTTATGTTCAAATCTTAGAAGTCTAGCCTTTAAAATGGATAAAAGAACATACATGCATGAAAATACATCAATCGTAATGTTTTCTCCTTTTTGCTTATTCTTGATTACATACAAAATATTTTGATAAATTCAACTCTTTTGGAATGTCTTTTATTCAACTAACATTGCCCTTTTAAATAATTCAATGATCCATGATCTGAATGTATCGTGAATTTCTTGGGTCACAGGTAATGCTATCACATCTCAAAAGTTCTTACCAAGATATTTAGTTTTTTCTCATATGTAGGGTAACTCAAGGTTGCTTCATTAAATGTCTCCGAAGACAATTCATAATGGGTTTAGAAATAGGTTCATTATTGTAAAAGATGATAAAATCATCACACTTGTACCTCTGTCTACAAAACAAGTGCATGTGATGATCAAATGACATTAAAAAGGGAATATAAGGATAGAATGAGTGAAAATTCATGTAAGGACAATGGTGAGAGAAGACCATCATATTTGAAATTAGGTTTGAAATGAGTGTGATACAAAGATAACTTGTATATGGACACCACATTATTAGGTTTGAACCTCTACCCAATAGATAAAAAAAAATCATGAATGAGAAACATGGATTGACTCCATGAAGTTAGTTGAATGTCAATAAGTCATTTTTTGTCCTTTATAAAACCAAGAAAGAGAGAATTTTCACCCTCAAAAGTACAAAAAGTTGTATTCATAATCTAAATATCATTAAATAAAAACATAATCTAAAACTTAGGTTACACATATGTTTTTAACTTAAACTAAACCCTAGAATAACCAAAGACATGGACTTGTAAAAAGTCCACTTGTAATCATACCCAAATCTGTAAGTATCTAATTGATATTTCCTAATCCTAAAACACAAAACACAAATCTGAAATAAAACCTTTAAATTGTTATCACATAAATAAGATTAAAAAAAAGTATGTTTTGGTTTTCAATATTGTTGACTTTTAGGTTTTCTCCCTAGAATAAAAGAATCATTAAATAATCCCTCTAGATTATGAAATTTTTTTTGACAACTCATTAGTGTTTTTTGTTGACTAGGAAACATTTTCTTTTGAATACTAAAAATCCTGTCTTATTTAGAAAGTAATCTGAAAGAATTTCCATGCTTTCTTATGAGAATAATAAGCTGACATAGTCTCCATATAAAACTAGGAAAAATAAGCCTAAATTAGGGTTGACTTGGGTCCTAACACATGACTCCTCTTTATAAGTTGGAAGACCCTTTTAAAACTTGGATTAAATGAATTGGAGGTTGTCCTTTAAGCTCTATAACTATCTTTTGTCCCTTTAGGTCTATGTTACTTCATACATACTAAACTAGCTCATTTAATGCCTTTATAAGTGTTTTTGCGCTAGCTCTTATAATAGACCCAATTGGCACCACCAATGGGTCAATGACATGTCTAGGAGTGGTATTGGGTTGGTCTTCATAAGTTCTTGCAAATGAGAAAAAATCAATGTTGAATAACAGTGATGAAATAAATAGTATGATATTTGTAATCGATGTTGAATTGGGATTAGATGAGATTTCTGAGTCTATTTAAATTTTTTTAGGAATGACAAATTTGATACTAACATATGTAGGATATTAATTTTGGATTTTTACTCTTTTTATTATTTCTGTATTAGTTTTTAGATTATTATTACATGTTGGGGTCAAAATTGTGAGTGACCTCGAATCATTCCACATATGAGGATTTATTAGGGTCATTTGAAATATTATATAAGTGAATTATATATTGTTGTAAAACTAGAAACCACATATCAATGAAATAAAGTTCTGTTTTGTGTAATGTAACATGTTTTCTTTGTTGAGACAAATATCAAATCTGACTTATCAAGGTATAACTGATCTTATGATATCATTCAATTCAATTTCATTAGTGTTAGTGTCTTGGAACATGTTTCAATTGTGTCACACTTCTCATACCTAATTTTCAGCTTTCTTAGAGAAATATCATTTTCAGTAGGGGTTACTTGAACACATGATCAAGAAGTTCATATTACTTTTGCCCAAACACCTTGCCTCAATGTTTTTGTTATCAAGATTTATTTTTTTAGATTTTGATTGGATTGCATTTAAAAAAAAATAAATACTTAACATGCAATTTAAATTATTGTTCAATTTTACCATGATTCTTAATAATATTACAGGCTTTCAAATTAATGTTAACATTATATTTTCATTTATTATATGCCTAATATGAAGAAAGAAAAATTCCTCATGATAAAATTCTTAATTATATTTTGAAGTTGGACTTTTTTTCTTGTCAATTATTTGATGTTTTTAATAAAATATTTATATTTTATAATTATTTGATTAAATAAAAAATAAATTTATAGAAGAAGATTATTAAATCTAGATAGGGTTATGATTTAGATCACAAATTGAGTGAGTAAAACTAATTTGATTAGAGATCAATCTAAAATATTGTCATTTCAATATTGTTTTTATATAAAAAAATATTAAACTGACATGATTTTTTATATGGTTTTAAAAAATCGAATCAAATTTTACTAGGATTGACAGAATAATGAGTGCAACTTTGAGATCAACTAGGTAATACTAGATTAATTTGCAATCAATTTATTTTGAAACGCAACTTGATTAGGAGATTAGATATATATAGATTATTATGTTTTTTTTATTGAACTTAATTGAGTTTAATTGTGTGATTACTTTTATGAATATAGTTTTAAAAAATATATTGAAGGAAAATGTCTTTGAGTTGTGTTTTTTTTTTTTTTTAAATTGTCATATATAAAAAATATATTCTTATAAAAATATAAATGATATTATCTTTCATAAAACCAAGTTTAAAACACGAGTAAAGAAACATCAGCCTTTTACCAACCATATATTTTTTCATTTATAACGGGAAAAAAACACAAGCTTCTAAAATATCAAACGTCTCTATTAACGTTGCCATAAATTTTCCGCGACCTCACCACAGCTGCATAATTTCTTTCAAATGAAAGGGGCTACTATTTAGAAAAAATAAAATAAAATAATTATAGTAGAGAGGATCAACGGCGACAGCAGCGTTAAGAAGAAGAAAGAGAAAGGCCGGTAAAGATCAACCGCTGCCACCTCGTCGGCTGGTGGTGTTTTGCACCTTCATCTTCGGTTCGACAAGTGGAGAAGATCGCGATCCATCATCTAACTCGCCGGATCCCTCGTCGGAGACTCACCGCCGACGGTGGCAGTTGGCCATAGCTTTCATTCAGCTCTCGAGGGTATTTTCGTCCTTCTCTTTTTCTTTCCATGCACTTAAATTTTTGTGGTTGATTTGAAGTGTTAGGTGAGGTTGGTGCTCAATACTCTTTCCGGGTTGGGAGGAAGGGATGAGTTGATTACATCGTTGTTTTGAGACGTAATGGCTGGTCTCGGTGTGAAATTTATTGAATTGCTTTGAAAACATGCTATGTTGGGATTTTTCTAATGTGATTGTTGAATTCAAAATTGTGTGCATGTTTATTGTTTTTAGTTTTGAAACGTAATTTTAAAATTATATGCATGTTGTGGTTTTTGTGTTCTTAGTGCGTGATTTGCCTTTTTTTTTTTGTCGAATACATGCTAAAATTAAGTGCTTACATCAAGATGCTTGACTTTAATATTTGATTCTTGAATTGTTTTTCACTTAGTACCCTCTAGGAAAGCCATTAAAGAATCTTAGCAGAAAAATCTAATGCAACTAAGCAAGATACTCAGCAACTTAAAAGCTCAAGCACTGCTGAGCTAGCAATATTTTCTACAGCGAGCACATTCCTAACAACAAAACATCCAATGATTCACATTACAAACCACTTTTGCAAATCAATCACATCTAAGCTGCTGAGAATCTGATGAAATACCTCAACAGTCCTTCACGTACAAAAACAGGACCTTCCACTCCATGTACAAAAGACTCGCTGTCCAACTCGTTAAGTAACTAGAAACAACCATTCATACCCATGCCAACAAGGACACTCCTTGAGGAAGAGATATAATAAACCCAATCCCAGAATCATTATCTTTTGCTAATGTATGCAATGCTGAAGCTGTGGAGGAAACCTTATAAAATCGTTGTCATCTTCCAAACTGCTATGTTAAAGCACTCCCAAGTATGAGCACCATAGGACTTTGGTCTCCAAAATACTCACGCTAAAATCATTTTGCCATCAAATCAAAACATCCCAGTTCAACAAAAGACCATTTTCTTACTTTAAACGTGAGTTTCATGCAAAGGCATCAATCAACTAAAGTACATACCTATTCATCACAACATATTATGGCATGCATTATTGCTGTCAGGTCCTCTAATGTTAGTGTCATCTATGAAATTAACTCCTCTTGGATAGGCTCATTGCTACCACATGAATGATACTACAGAAAAAGTCTTCCTGCAAGAATTCAAAACCTTCTTATGATCTAAATGACTGGATACAAAAACCAAACTATTCATCAATATTTTTTTATAAGAAAAAACTACTTAAACTTCAAATTCAGCTTCTTGGGACAAGAATCCCAAAATAAAACATTAAAAGTTCAATAAAAACTGAAAAGAATTGAACATGAACAAAATTAAATATGTATATATATATATTTTGCTTAAAAAGACTTTTATAAAAGTGATGGCATTGCACGTTGTTGTGGTCAATTGCTTAGAGATTGGGGAAGAAGGAGGAGCAAGAATAATTAATGGATGAGATACATTTTGTCATAAAGTCAAAGAACCTCAGTCCAAAGGTAACTAATATATATAGTCTAAAAATGATACCAGTAATGCTAAAAGGAGTATCCCAAATAGGTGACCAATCAAGTATAGAGAAGATCCTTTGATGTTTCACTAAAAATATAAAAATTCCATTATTTGGCAGGAAAGACGTAAAATTAATTTGCATAATCCATGACAATACTGTCATAATCAGCAAGAAATCGTGCCTTTGAAGAAGAGATGAGGCAACTGTACCACAAGCTTGCCAACACTATTCATATGGTGTACTCTCACCCACCGAGCATCACCTTGGAAGTGTAACCAAAAGTCCCCATGGCTTTTATCAACTAATACTCTTAGAACTGTACAAACAGGATGAAACCAACCAAGGATATCTTGATCAAGAGGATTCAATTCAATTTGCTGGGGAAGAGGGTTTTGTCCTTCATTTTTCAACCTGTAACAGAAAAAATTGACAATCATTTACATGCTTACACATGAACTGAGATTTGTATATCCATTCAAGCATGTTTGTTGGGCACCATGTTATTGCACATATATGCTTTAAGTTGAGTTTTATTTCGAGGATGTCATGAATTCAACAAAATAGATATGCACAACATCGATTGTTAAATTGTTATAACAAATTAAAATAACTAAGACCTAATGGATTGAATATATTTTTGGAACAAGTGAAAACTATGTCTGATTTTCTTTTTCTTCATTAGTTATAATGCTAATACAAAGAGAAGAAAGCAGGATCTTCTAAAGTCTAATGTTGAAATACAAAGCAAATTATACCTTGTTGTTTATAAATAATAGTGGTAAATTGAAATCTTTTACCCTTCAATAATTCCCATTATAATAATATAGTTCAAACAAATGCTATTTATTTATAACAATCGTCACACAATATACTCTGTTAATTATAGAAATGACAAGAAAAAGACTTCAAGGGAAAAAAGACAGACTTTTGTAGATTTTTCCCTAGCTTATGCCTCATAGTTTAAGCTACCATTTTTGAAAAATTAAAATTGAAAAGTGATGAATATAGTAACAAACACCTGTTCTCCATTAAAGTTTAGAGCCTCATAGTTGAAGCTACCATATTTGAACAAATTACACTAAAACGTGGTGAATCATTTAACTAACAATTCTTTCCATTAAGGTTCAAGGCGAAACATTAGCTCCATCCCATAAAGAGCATCCAAAGGCCTTTAGAAGCTTCAAGGGACATGTGCAAAGCTTTTCACCAATAGAAAAAAGTAAAATGAAATCATTTCTTCAAACAAGTAAACAAAACCCACTGATAAAAAGTCTAAGAAGATTTGCCACCATCAAATAAGGTACAATATTAATATTAATAAATAAATAAAAATTGCAGAAAAAATATCAGAGAAAAAAAGATGAAAGCACCTTGATAGATTATGGAGGACAGTCAATTTTGTAAACTGGAAGTTGACAATGTTATCCAGTGAAATTGTGAATTTATAATGTTGACTTTGTTGTGGCTGATCCAGTATCTTCATCAGGCATAGTCTATATAACGACTTTACAATCTATGCTAAGCAAAAACAAAACCCCTTTTAAAGATGACAGGGAAAAGGAGGGGAAAAATGAAAACTTTATAATAATCATACCAGTTCCTTTGCTCTTACTAGGAAAAGAGAAGTCCAAAACTACTCATAAAAGATTCACCTTCTTCCTTATGGGAATCAAATTCCAACTCCTATCTATTTTGCTTGGTCATCTTTTACTTCCACTCCCAAACTAGAGAATCTCAAGAGAAAGAAAGAGATGGGCAGGCAACTCTGAATTTTGGAAAGACAAGAAATGAATGCACAGAACGTTTTGACTGCCAAGATTTGCTTAATTTCTGGTGGGCCAGGGTGATAATTTCTCCCTCTTAAAAAAAGCAGACATTCCTAGTTTTAATTAACTTGTAAGTATAGAATTGATTGTATGATGTCAGCACGGCCCACTAAACTACCAAAAAGGATGAAGGTGGCAGAGAAAGTCGAGGAAATTAATGATGCAAGTAGCATAAACAACTGCTAAGATTAAGATGGTATGTTTTGAATGCATCACTCCTCTTTGAGGTTCCTGTTTTGCATCTGGGTCTCTCAGTTATCTCTCTATGTCTCTCTGCTTTTTGGTGCGGTCAGAGAAGAGAAAAACAAAATCATTAAATGGACAGCAAACTACATTAGAATCAGAGTGTGGTGTCACAAGGTAAATATTCTTGTTCGAAGTTTTCATCTATTTTTACTCTTAACTACAACATTTATTTGGGCTTCTCAATTTCTTTGAGCTTTATTTCTTTCTATTCATGGCCATGTTTGTATCCCTAGAGGTTTTGCATGATTTTTATATTTGTTCTTGGCTTGAATATTTCTCATTGTGAGAGTTTCACTTGGTCATAAACCCTGCAAATTGTGTTGGTTATTATTATCCCAACACATTTTGTATTGAACTTGTGCACTTGTGCTTATCAATCTGTATTCTTGTTTATAATTTGTGGGATGTTTTTGGTAAGGTAGGCCATGGCTGCAAAGAAAATAATAGCTATATGCCAGTCAGGAGGGGAGTTTGTGACAAATATAGATGGATCATTGTCATATAATGGTGGTGATGCTTATGCGATTGACATTGATCAGCAAACCCTGCTGAGTGATTTCAAGTCTGAAGTAGCAGAACTTTTCAATTGTAGTGCTGATATCATGTCTATTAAGTACTTTCTTCCTGGGAATAGAAGGACCCTTATTACAATATCCAAAGACAAGGATCTACAGCGTATGGTTAATTTTCTTGGGGATTCATCCACGGTTGATGTCTTCCTTTTATTGAAGAATGTTGCTGCTTGCAATGTATCAAACATATCTGCTAGTAGGTAGTTGTTTCTTAATTTTGCTTATGTACATAAGTCAAGCATTTCTATCTAACCTGGAAGCAAGATGCGAATGGATTGTTAAGAGGATTTCCTGCAAGTGATGAAGATACTGCCTAGGTTGAAATCTTACAGGATACACTGATGTTGCAGGTCAAGCAGGACTACTGTGTCAGAAGCAGTGATTCCTTTCGAAGCTCCTATAGATGTTGCTGTTGATATGGCCCATACTGTTGGTGGGTTTGATATGGATTTTTCCAATGGAGATCCTATATCCTGTATACCTATCAGAGTCATCGATGACAAACAACGTAAAGCTGCACAACAGTGGGAGAATACGATTACTGGTGTTGATCAAAGGTTTAATAGCTTCACTGAATTCCGTGAAGCTTTGCACAAGTACTCAATTGCACATGGGTTTGCTTACAGATATAAGAAAAATGACAGTCACCGTGTTTCTGTCAAATGTAAAACCCAAGGTTGTCCATGGAGGATATATGCATCAAGGTTGTCAACCACACAATTAATTTGCATTAAAAAAATGAACCCAAATCATACATGTGAAGGAGCTGCCGTGAAAGCTGGGTATCGCGCGACAAGGGGTTGGGTGGGAAGTATCATAAAGGAGAAATTGAAAGTTTCCCCAAACTACAAGCCAAAGGATATTGCGGAAGACATCAAACGAGAGTATGGAATTCAACTGAATTATTCTCAGGCATGGCGTGCAAAAGAGATTGCTAGGGAGCAGCTTCAAGGCTCCTATAAAGAGGCATATAATCAGTTACCTTTCTTTTGTGAGAAGATAAAGGAGACTAATCCGGGCAGTATAGCTACATTCTCCACAAAAGATGACTCAAGCTTCCATCGTCTCTTTGTGTCATTTCATGCATCAATATCTGGTTTTGATCAAGGTTGCCGTCCTCTCATTTTCCTTGACAGCATTCCTTTAAACTCAAAATACCAAGGTACACTGTTGGCTGCTACAGCTGCAGATGCAGATGATGGTATTTTTCCCTTAGCATTTGCTGTAGTTGATGCTGAAACAGAGGACAACTGGCTTTGGTTTTTATTGGAACTGAAGTCTGCAGTCTCTGCTTCTCGCCAGATCACATTTGTGGCAGATTTTCAACATGGTTTGAAGAAATCTTTAGTTGAGATATATGATAAATGCTACCACAGCTATTGCTTACGTCATCTTGCAGAGAAACTAAATAAAGACCTGAAAGGTCAGTTTTCTCACGAAGCAAGACGTTTCATGGTTAATGATTTTTATGCTGCTGCTTATGCACCCAGACTTGAGGGATTCCAGCGCTCTGTAGAAAATATAAAAGGTATATCCCCTGAAGCTTACAATTGGGTTGTACAAAGCGAGCCTGAGCACTGGGCAAATGCATTCTTTGGAGGGGCAAGGTATGATCATATGACATCAAACTTTGGACAGCAGTTCTACAATTGGATATCAGAGGCACATGAGTTGCCAATAACACAAATGGTCGATGCATTAAGAGGTAAGATGATGGAAGCAATTTATACTCGCCGGGTGGAATCGAATCAATGGACAACTAAGTTAACTCCATCCAAGGAGGAAAAATTAGAAAAGGAAATGACAACTGCAAGGTCACTTAAAGTGCTGCTCTCCCATGGAAGCACATTTGAAGTTCGTGGAGAATCTGTAGATGTTGTTGATATTGATCATTGGGACTGTAGCTGCAAGGGATGGCAACTAACTGGCTTGCCCTGCTGCCATGCTGTTGCGGTCTTTGAATGCATTGGCCGAAGTCCATATGATTATTGCTCCAGGTACTTCACAACTGAGAGTTACCGCTTATCGTATGCTGACTCGATTCATCCTGTTCCAAATGTTGACCGACCAGTACAGGGTGAATTAACTGAGGCAGGAGTTATTGTAACCCCTCCACCAACTAAGCGTCCACCTGGCCGGCCAAAGATGAAGCAGGCTGAATCAACTGATATTATAAAGCGTCAACTTCAGTGTAGTAAATGCAAGGGCCTTGGCCACAATAAGAAGACATGCAAAGAATCTTAGCATACATAGATCGTAGGTAAAGGAGTTGTTTCCTTTTGGTAAGTATCCCACACTGTAACTTTTTTGACAATTCTAGCTGGCAATCTGGTTGCATTTTTTTGTATGCACTGATTGTTGAAAAGCATCATATATTGCTTGGATGCTTGTGATGTTGTGGCTTCTGTGTGTTTGTGTGAATAATAGTCATCATATGCCATGGCATCATAGTGCTATGTCGTGTCTTTATTGTCATGCATCGGTGTGTCATCTTAGGAATATTAATCATTCACCCATTGTTTCATTTTTTTCATTATCCATTAATAGGAGAATGGTGGGTGTTAATTAATCATTCACCTATTGTTTCATTTTTTTATTATCCATTGATAGGAGAATGGTGGCTGTTTAGATTCTTGTAACTCCGGCAGTGGGTGCTGATCTTCATTTGTTGTCCAGGGGCTATGAGATAAGAATATCTCTGGGTACCTTTTGTACAGGAGCATACATTATAGCCCCCCGCCCCCCCTTTCACATCCTGTGAGTTGGGAATTTTTTTACTTAGGCTGCATGCAATGTATCGCGGGTGTTGTGAAAATGTTTGTCTAACAACTGTTTATCTTTTTGTGTTTACTTTGTGGTTGAAGTGCGCGTGCTGATGTTGAGCTTTTTGCTTCATCACTTGTTTCTTGCCTAAAACTTGAATACGTCTTGGCAGGTACTGCTGCCTGCTATATTGATCAACTAGCAGCGGAAGTCCTTGATTAATTGTACTTCTTTTGTGTTTGAAAATCCAATAATCACGTAAATCAGTGGTAATTAAACACCATTTGCTTCACAGGGAGGGGGAAAGAATGTGAAATTGTAAAAAGAAAACATTAAACTAAAGAACTAAAATATAGACACGGATTGAGAAAATATAGGCACGAATGTAATTTAGCTCCTTCAAATTCCTGCCCAGGCAATATGTATTTCCCTCGGACACAAGCTTTTCCAAGGGTAAAATAGGGCCCAGAATAGAACAACGTGCTCCATACATTTATTTTTTAATTGCATGGTACTTAATTTTTATGCAGATCTCGGGCTTACATGTTAAAAAAAAGGATCAAATTAGCTTTTTTGGGGATTTATTTCGAAGAAAAATCTGTATAAAAATGAGATGATATAAAATTCATGACTTGTTAAAAGTAATATTTTCATCCAAGACTTTTCCTATCGTTTCTAATTGTATATCTTTATTTCTTTTAAAGTGGATCTTAAGAAATAACCAATAGTATGTTATTAATTACTTTCTAAACACTATTTAATTATCCACACTGCAATTAATCATAAAATATAAAAATAAGTAGAGGGGTGAAAAGAAACATGAACAAATTGATGAAGACATCCAGATAGTGTTTGGTTACTGTCTTGGAACAAACGATGGAGACAAAAATGTAATTGATTAAAAAGATCAATAAACATAAACTCATTTCTAGGATCATTTTGGAGTGAATATTTATACTTTCAAAAACAAAATAAAGAGGATGTCTTCAAAGATAATATTTAATATTTTTTAATATATCATTGTGAAAACCTCAACTCTAAAATTGTCAAACTAAGACATGCAATGATAAAATATACTGAAATTATACCTTTTTTTTTTATTTTTTTTATTAGTAATTGGTCATATTCCATCGAAAATTCAGTAAAATCTTTCTTGTACAAACATACTTCAAGTTATTGACATATAACATATCCTTCAAAGAAAAATTTGATAACTCTCAATTCAACCTCGCCCCAAATATTATGGGTCTATATTTTCACAAACATCATTCTCATCACAAGCATAATAAATAAAATATACATTGGATAACATTTTTCAATTAGAATAGAAATAAAAATAAATTTGGTCACATTTTGTGTTTGGAAATACGTTTGGAAAGCATTTTTGAAAAAAAAAAATTTTATTTTTATTTTTTACTTTAAATTATTTATTTTTGTTTTTTTAGATTATTTTGATGTGTTGATGTCAAAATGATTTAAAAAAAAATTATTTTAATATATTTTTAAATGAAAAACACTTGCAAAAGCAACCTCAATCACACTCCCAAACAGTCACTAAATAGGATACCACAAATTCAAGGTTAAATTCTTATATTCCGTCCTTTTTAAAGGGTAACATTTATATATGTTAAGTTTATTAACACTTAAATGACATAAAATACTAAAATAGACATCTTAGATACAAAAATATAACAAACAATAGATTGTACTCTTGACATGCGAATGATGGATCTAAAAGGAAATACAAGATAATTTCATATAAAAAATCAAATATATATAACAGTAAAGTTATTTAACTAATTGCACATCATTATACATGATCATAACAATAAATATAACTATTTAAGTCACAATTTAACTTTCCCACCTATAATACTACCTATATCTTCATCACCTTACAAGCGATGTCTTCACAAAATCCTCTTTTCAGGTCCCTAACATACCTCCTTAGGTGTATTTGTGGAGGTACGATGATTCTATTTCCAGAATTTTAACATACACCAATGCATGCTAGACAATACACCAGATCCTCTTATCCATGATTCTAACGTACACTCAATGTATATTAACTTGTGCATAATGATCCTTATCCTCGAGATCCTGACATACATTGAATGTTAAAATAAGACATTTTTTAATGAATAAATTAAACTTAAGAAAATTATTAAGTTGAGATATTTTTCAATAATACAAATATATATATATATATATATATATATATATATATATATATATATATATATATATATATATATATATATATAGTACCATCACCATCACTCACTTCAATCAAATTAATCTAACAAAATACTAAAAATAAATAAATGTCAACACTATGAATCACTATTATCATTGTTATCCTACACTATTTTTCTTAGGAAATATAATATCTAATGTTTCATTATGATTTGCTATCAAATTATGAAAAACGGTAGCTTAGGACAACTTCATCATACCCCTTGAATTAAAATTTAAAGCTAGCAATTTTAACCATACAAAAATTGTTTTCTTATGACATTAATGCCCTTTAAATAGAAAATGCATTAATGCCCTTGATGGGTTAAGATTAGGTATAAATAAATTAAGGATATAGTAGTAACTTGTAAAATATAAATAGAAAAAGAAATTAAGAGAAGTAATTTGAAAATTGAGAGAGAAGAGAAATGGAAGTGAAAAGAAAGGAGAGGAAGAGAAAAGAGGAAAGGAGAAGGAAGGAGGAGAAATAAATATTAAGGTAATGTGTATGTATTATTATGTAAAAGTATTGTTTAATAGTTAAGCTAATTGCTTGCATTGGTGATTAGGGTTTGTAGATTTATTTGAATTTGATGGATGAATGGATTAAGATATAAGGGTTTAATGATTTGGGTAATGGTTAATAGGTTTGATTGTAGATGATTTTGAAGTTTTTGTTGTTGGTTTAAAGAAAATATTGAGAAAATGGTGAAAAAACCTTGCTAGAATTCTGGGCTGGAGGTTGAAGATGATGGAAATTCATTTTGGTCCTTTTGGTGAAAATTACAATTTAGTCCCTGAACTTTGGGGAATAACAATTTAGTTCTTAAAAATTACAGTTTGGTCCCTGGAGTGAAATTTGAGTTTATGGACAGAATTGAGGATGAATTATGGATAATATTTTAGGATAGCTATGAATTTATAAAGTGTTCAATTTAATCATTTAATTGGATAAAATTGTAATTTGACCCTAAAAATATAAGAAAATTATAGAATGGTCCCTAGATGAAATATTAGTATTTCAGATTGGTTTGATGGATAATTAAGGCTTATTTTATGAATTATTATTAATTTTATGAATTGTGTATCTTGAACTAGAATTCGGAAGAAACCATTGTTTTTAGGTTTTGCGAGAAATAGATAGTTTAATTCAAAACACATAGGATTATGAGTTGAACTCTTAGATATGTTTATCAAAGGTATTCTACTTCTTTTGAGTCATTTTTGAGTGTGAATTTCTTTTATCTATTTAGATAATCCTGATATTCTGTCCGCAGTACGTCAATAGGATTCTCTCAATATTCTCTCAATATTCTGCTCTTGAATTCTGATCTTTTTGAGTCAGGTGAGTGAATAATATTTAATATACATGAGAAATATTATAAATATTTAATTTGCTAGTATGAATTGGATTATACTTCTTGATAATATATACATTAATTACTATTCTTGTTACGATAAAGCATAATCAAATTAATGAATACACATTCTTGATATGAGCCAATATCTGCTTGTGAAATGATAGCTCTTCATTTGATTGATTCCATGAGTTGAGCCTTGAGATATGGATATGTCTGTTTGATTATGATATATGAATATACCTATGGTATGCCAGTTAGAATACCCACGCTAACAGGGGAATGTTAGTCTTTGTGCACATTGTATATGAAACCCTAGTTGGTCGAGGGAGTCACCAATCTGTGCAGACTGATTATCTCACAGTACGGAGCCTCATGTTCATTGCATTATAATTTTCTGACGAGCTTTACCTATTACTTTCTTATTATGACCTATTTGAGAAAACTTGTAAGAACTTCGATTCAATTCGATAATATATTTCTTATTGCCATTTTATCTCGTATGTGTATAATGAATGTTATCTACTCACTGAATTGTTGAACTCACCCCCTCATTATTTATTATTTTCAGGCTCGTAGCTCGTTAGCAGATCATTATTGTTGAAATTTCAGAACTTATTATTTTGGTTGTAATAGACACTTTTGTTTCTATGTCTAATTAGTGCTCCATTATTATAACAAGATTATTCAACTTTTGTATTAAGATATTCGATTTATGTTATAAAGTTTACTTTGTTATTTCCGCTACGTTGAACTCTGAATATGAATGATAAATTTGTGTGTAAATTTGGGTTCGTATAGGTGTGAGACCTTGGAGGGAGACCATGCCTATGTGCCGGTTATGGATCCAGGAATCGGGTCGTGACAAACATGATAGGGATGGAATTGAAAGAAGTATGAAGAATATATGAGAAAAAAGAAATTAAATATAAATTCATTTGAGTCTTATTTTTAAATTTAAATTTGATTTTAATTTTAATTAAAAAAATAATGATATTGTTATTAAGTGTCAATTGAAAGTTGGAAGGATTTGAAGATTTTTTGAGAAACAAATCTTTATATTGATTTTGTTTTACTAAAACCATATTTTATATTGGTTTTATGTTTTAATTTTTTTATTTAATTTTTTTTACCCCTTAGTATTTTTTGAGTGATATTTCATAAATCTTTGGAATGAAATTAAAAATAACATATAAACATCAAATTTATCCAAAAGCCTCACAAGACAAGACACGGCACCGTTTGCTAAAGACTTAGTTTGGAAGTGGTAGAGGGGAAGGAGAGGGATGGGATAGGGGGAGAAACTACCTTAATCCTTGGGTTACATGGAAAACTTAAATTCTCTCTCCAATCCAAAACAAAAGGATGACTTGTTACGGCGGGGTTGCAGCAGCGGCAGCCCTTCCTTCTCCTCCACCTGCAACTCTGAATACGCTTCCTTCTCCACCCAGTAACACCTTTGTAAGAGTAAGAGTAAGCACCGAACCCTTCTCTCTTTTTGTTTTTTGCGCCAAAGGAGATCATGAAATGTTATGTTCCTTTTCTTTTCTGAGAACAGGAAGTGGGAAGTGGCGGCGCAGAAGATCCTAATACGGTAGTGAAGCAGAGCGTTGATGGGTTTAAGTGGCGCTTACTTGTATCTTACGATGGCACTCGCTATAAAGGTTTCTTGAGCTTCTAATTTCTTCTTCTTAGCTATCTCTATTGTCGATAACTGCCTTCGTTCTTGCTGTTTTCTGTATGTTAAAACTGTCCTCTCATTTTATCTCGTCTGTTCAACAAGCTTCAAACATGCCCAAAATTATATAGATTCATGTCTATGCTGCCACATGTACAATTTTAATGTTCTGATTGTCTTTAGCCTTGTGGAGTTAAAAATTTCAGGATGGCAATTTCAGCAAACCCCTCCAACTATACAGTGCATTCTAGAAAAAGCTTTAACTCAAGCTACAAAGCTTGAAAGGAAGGATCTTCATTTGGTTGGTGCCAGTAGGACAGATGGAGGAGTGCATGCCTGGGGTCAGGTCTGACTTTCTTACTCTTTTGAGCTTCCAACTAGCATCCATTGATTGAAGAAAGAAAAAAAAACAAGCTTACATTCAGTTAAGATTCCAGGTGGCACACATTATTACACCTTTCAATTATGACAGCTTGGATAGCATTCATGCAGCTCTCAATGGTCTACTTCCTCCTGACATTCATGTTAGAGAAATTAGTGCTGTAGTTCCTGAGTTCCATGCTCGGTTTTCTGCCAAGGGAAAGGTTTATCAGTACAAGATATATAATGATGCTATCATGGATCCATTTCAGCGTCTGTATGCATACCACGTTACTCATAAACTCAATGCTGCTGTAATGAGAGAAGCAGCAAATCATTTTATCGGAACCCATGATTTCTCTGCTTTTGTCAATTCATCACGCAATGATGGAATGCCAAATCCAGTGAAGACTATTTTTCGATTTGATATCATCAAAATGGTAATCAAATCCCATAACAATCTTGCTCCAAAAGATGGATTGGTTTCTTTGATTTGTCCTTTTCATTGCCATTGAAAGACTGGACATGGTTCCAACCCAAATTGTACATGCTCTTCTTGAATGTCTCCTTCTGAGTTCTTTGATCATAATCAAATACCTGTCTTTTAAATTGACTATTCGCTTTTTATTATTATTCAGGGAGCTCTCCTACAGCTGGAAGTTGAAGGCTCTGGTTTCATGTATAGACAAGTGCGGAACATGGTAAATTATAATTCTTAGAAATCTGGATCATGAAGCTAGCCTTTTACATGTTGTAATGTTGCTATCAGGAGTTTGCTATAATGAATGCTGCTCAGTTTTGGGATGTCGGCATGAGCTAGTTCTTGGAGATGGCTTCTGACAATTGACAATAAACTCTCTGATTTTCGCTTTATAGGCTGCTTTGCTGCTCCAAATTGGCAAGGAAGCAATTCCTCCAGATATTGTTCCCAAGATTTTAGCCACTCACGATCGTAAGGAGCTTGCTAAATATACCTCAGCTGCTGCTCCAGCTCACGGACTCTGTCTTGTAGCTGTTAAGTATAATGAAGAGCACCTACAACTTCCGTTAGGTTGCCCCACAACCAGTCTTGGAAGGCATCACATCGTAAGCAAATGTAAGGTTCCATTTTATTAAGACATTCATTTCCTAAACTCCTGCTGTGGGAAGATAAACAAATGAATATTATCCAATTTTAAAGGTATAAATGCAATCCTGTTATGTTCTAGAAAAAGTAGTCAATCTTCAAGCTGTTTTTAATACATTTAGTCGTCATGTTTGCGTAATTCAAAACAGCTCTCAATTTCCATTGCTTGTTCCAAGAAGAAACTGACTAAGCTAATGCAAATCAGAAATCATTTGAAAAAGAAACTAGAATTCGTTGGAGCAATGTAATCATGTTGCTTTCAATTAGGGGTAGAATTGTCTTGATTAAAAGATGCATCAATCATTGCCTCCATTGATTGGGAACAAATTGATCGGGGCACCTATTTTTATTGTAAAATGACAGGTATCAAATGGAAAGCGAAGTTGCACACTTCATGAAAGGATAATGGACTTACATTTATAGGATTAGGGTTTAAGTAAATGAAATGAAACCTCACACTATTCACAAGATGAATCGCCTTGAACATTCAATGGAAAACGTATACAGTGGGAAGCGCCTTCTTGAATGAACCTAGCAATGCAAGGAGAAAAACTAAATTTCCAGGCATTCAACAGAAAATACTAGAAATATCACAACCTTGGGTAGCATAGAGACAGGTTTTTAAAAAAACTAGGCTCTACCATTAATTCCCGTTGTCTTGGAGGAGAATACCAGAAAACAGCCCTTGCCGAACCAAGGACATGTAATGCACATTCGATAGCAAACACTGGGTCCTCCGTCTCATGTGTCCTTTGTTCTTCTAATCAATCACAACTCCAGAATCAACTAAAAGATCCTGGTATCTGCAACCAACAAGTGGAATGATATTAGTTCAAGGAAAAAGGTTAGGAGTATGTGAAGGAAGAGGAAAATGAGAAACAAGATGTTTTCAAATCTTCCTCTGGCTAATATTTGAATAGTTGACCAGCATGCAAGTAACTGCTGACACTAACTGTTTATTGTAGTCCATGCTCAATGCTTCTACAGGAGACATACAAGTTTTTTTTGGACAGTGACCCATGAAGGAGATCTTGAGATAGCATTGAATATAATTGATTTACCAACATCGTTCATTGTCTTTTGTTTCACTCTACTAATAATACACCAACGTATTTTGAAAAGACAAGTATGCTAGATGCAGGAACCCACCTGCTGAAGAGAAATAGTTGCATTGGGCAAATTGCCCGAAATTTTACATGCTTTGCTGTTGATGATTTAAAAAGTTTGGTGCTACTCTGGTGGCGCCTGAAAGAAATTTGGAACCAGAAGGGAAATCCAGGTGAGCATGAAATCGAGTAAGATCTAGAAATAATCTTTGGGAAGTTTCCATGTTGAGCAGTAAATGAAACAGATAAAAATATATCAGCTAACAAGGCAAATTTTACAGCACGAGCACGAAGTCAGAAGCCTTCAAACTTCTGAGATTCATCTGCTACTTGTGGCTGAAACTATCCCCAACACAGGCTACCAAAGTAGCACCAGTATACTTTCAAATATCAGTTGAAGTTATGCATAAATGATTTGAGACCAATTAGAACTTGCATAATATTCAGAATCTTGAAATGGAAATGGGAAAGCAAATTATGAATCAATAACTACTAAAAGCCTACAACATTCATACTGTCTGTCAAAGCCTCCAAGCAAAAATATGGCTGCAGCTTCATTGGTAGTTGTGTAGAACTTGCGTTCACATTATAAATAAATATTTTTCTTCTCTAACGGTGCAAATGCAGGTCATTTGCATGATTTGTATTTAAGGCAATTGCTGATCCTAATTACCATACAAAACACAAAGAAAAGAACTTGTAATTTACCAAAGATCGCAGAAGTTGAATTGTGAGGATTCGAGAGAAAAGTATCAAACGGTTGCACCATCTTCGACTTCTGAGCATTACATAGAAAGCTAAATATAATAAATTTGAGGTTCAATATTCAATAACTTAAATGTTCAATGATAGAATTAGAAAAGAAAAAACATAGATAAAAATTATTGCAATTTAATAGTATTTTGTGAGGTGATGCATCTCTTTTAGTTTTTGTTAATAATAATATTACCACGATGGTGATGGCTTGAATGACATGTTTTTTAATACAAGTAGCTAAGATTAGAGACGATTGGATATTGATTTAAATCGAGTTGAATGGTAAGTTTTTTAAATGCTTTTTGATATGATGGTTAATAAATAGAATATAGATATTATTAAATCCAACTCCAAATATGACCCAACTTAACTCAATATATATTGTTATTTTATTTCATGTTTAATAATAAATAATATTTAAATGATAAATATTCATACTCGTAGATAAAACATAAATATTTTTTTTTACCATATAAATAAATTAATAGAACATGAGTATAATAGAAACGAGATGAATATATTTTATTATTCCCATTTTTTTTTAATGATTTTTACCACGATCCAGCCTTGAATGTTGACACCAAAGCTCACAGTAGTCTTAGGCAGCTGTATTGTCAAAAACGAATTTACTAGGAGCACATACTCTCACCATACTTCTGGTTAATACAAGCAGCCTTGCGTACATATGCCCTTCACTCAAGTCTCTTAAAAAAAATCATTTTTCGTCGAAAGGGGTAAATGTGTTAATACAGAAAGAATCACCTGTTGGCACAGCAAATAATTACTAACCCAAGCGTCTCAGATTACATATATTCCTACTATTCAACAACAATCAATGAAAAACAAGCCGTGATGTACCGCTTTTCTAGTAAGATGCCATCTTTTACTCCGCTTCATGCATCTAAAACTTCAGCTCAACATGTAATTTACCTACTGCCCACATTAGCCCAAGAAGAAATGCAGGGCTATATCAGATGATACTCATGAATCACACTGGCTCTGCTATGAAGAAATGAATTCGATGGACTTGGTTACAGTTTCCAGAAGCTGCATCCATCGTTTATATTCATTCCATCCCACCCAAATTCGGAGATAAAAATGACAAAGGAATTTGGAAAGAGAGCACAGCTTTTGCAAACAAAAATTTGGATTCTGGATAATGGCCAAATAGTTAATGCTGATCTTCAATCCTCAATGACACTAGTTCACTCTCTTGAAATTGACCTTTAGATTTTAAACTGCCAGGGAACCACCTCCGAAGACTCGCTGGCCAAACCCTATGAAAGAAATGCAATAAAGCAAATCATTACCAAATTTAAAATAGATGAGTACAAAATCAACAGCAAAGCAAAGCAGTTTTAAGAGCTTGACCATGGAAGAAGACAGTAGTAAAAATTTAGAATATGTTGGAACCACAGACTCTCCACCATCCCTCTTATTTTCACTCTACTTTTGTTGAGCCATACATCATAATCATCAGATAATTGTCTATTGATAAAAAAAAATTCAGCCCAAACCTTCAAGCATTGTTTGGCAAGAATGCTTGACATGTATGACCTAAAGTTCAAGATTAGTGTTGAACCCTATGTGTTTTGAAGATAGCAAATAATGTTGTCTGCTAGTGGGTTTGCTTGTAATGTTTTATTTCAGGGATAATATTACAAGTGCTAATGGACTTGGTTGTGGCGGGTTTAGATGTGTTTGTATATGGACTTCATACCAAAGAAAATAAAAGCCCAACAACCTAAATAGCCTTAATTTTGTGCATGACATTCTTTGGTTTTTTCTGTTGGAAAGAAAACCGTATCTTAAAGAATTTGATATCTAGATGACTACTTGGCTCTCGTGGACTACTATCATAAATGAAACTTTATTTTGGAAAAGCTAAAAATACAGTTAGCATAATCTAGTGTCTTATAAAATACAAGATATTCTCTGAATGATGGGGAAAGCATCCTATCTATATTCCTCTTATTGAAACTGGATTTCACTTTTTAAGAATTGTTCTTGATAGAAACAATAAAGTGATCTTTCTTCTTGCTTGAGGAATTATTATTACGGACTTGATTAGAGACCTTTTAAGGAAATGAGGAGTTGTTACACTCTTCATACAAGGAAACAAAGAAGCCAAGCCTTGAATCCTTTTCATGTCAGATAAATATTATCTCAGCAGGATTATTTATAGAAATCTTTTTTTTCTGCTGGAATAATTTTATAAAGGGCAAAACAATCCTATGAAACATTTGAAAATTTAGTATCTACCCACAACAGATGTGTCTTTATCAGGCTAAGATCTTTTTTCAATGTCTATACTCTTGAACCCTAAATAGTCCTTGTTTCAAATGACATCGAAATGCAGAGAAGTGGAGGGAGAAATTGAGCTATTAGCTAAACATAATATATGTCAATATACTGGAGCTAAAAACCATGTTCTATTTACAGAAAAAGAAAGAGAAGAACCCGTGTGATATGAACTAATTACTATTATCCATAATAGTGAGTTAGAAAGGTAACTTACAAGGGTGCAAGGATATTGTCACTAATCATGTGTTTCGTATTGTGGTGCAGGGTACTTTTCAAAAATGTTTTTCACTAGAAAGTGCATCAAAATGATTTTTTTTTTTCACATCAAAACCATCATAAAGCACTAAAAAAAACATCAAGGTGATGATTTTTCAAGCCAAACACACTACTGAAATGCAGCCAAATGCAGTTACAAAAGCAACAACAAACAGCCTAAAGAACAATAACAAAAATGTGCAGATTGAGTTGCAAGGAAATCTGAACAAGTGAAATTCAGTAGCTCTCAGGAGGACCCTTGAGGGCTAAAGTATTCACAAGTTACAAGGAACCAATATAAATCTGTGTTAGCTGTTCTTGATCCCTACTCTCTCTTTACTCTGTCTTTGTTTATTTATTTTTTTGAATCGGATAACTTTTCTGATAATTTAATTCATGCATTTTATTGTACAACTAGACTATAAATGTACCAGCAAATAATTTTGTCTCATCTTTGCTTAATTGTTTATCAGTTTATCAAGATACCAGTTATTATCCACTACATATACCTATTCTGTTTACACCTACTCTTTTCTTTGAGTGTTTTTAATTTTTAAACTCTGTAAGTTTGATTTTAAGTCTAATTCAAGATTAGAGTATACCCTGCAAAATAGGACAAAAAATTGTGTTAAAGCATGTGGGATTTACTCGAAGAGAATTGCAAGCTGAAGATGGTATGCATTGAGATTGTGTGCTTTGCCATTAAATTTTGATATTGAAACCATCATAGGTAGGCCATTACCTAGCTGTAGTCAGGTCAAATGGGGTCCTAGGAGAAATAATTTGAAGGCTATCCTAACCCATTTCTTTATACATAATAAAAAGCTTAGTTGTTGCCACTTACTGATCCAATCTTTCATAAATTGCCCGCCGCACTGAAGAGTTCAGGCCATATGCTATTGAGTTGAAAAGACCCTAAAACAGAAGCAAATAATTAGTTAAGAGTTAGTGAAGTTAAAATAATAAAACTATTATATTAATGGGTAAAGCATTTCATCCACACTAATGATTTATGAAAAGATGTTTCTCCAAGTGACATACTGCAATCTCTTCTTCTCACAGAATGCAATCTCTTCTTACTCATTATTTAGAAGATAAATGAATTCTATAATCAGCAAGAGTTTTCCAAACAATCCACAGTAATTGATTAGAGGCAAGGGGAGTGAATCCTCACTCCTCAGCAACATCCCAGACCCCATCAACAATAAGAGCAAAATAGGTTTTCAATCAGCTATCCAAATTATAAATGCATATTAATAAATTTCCCCGTAAAAGATGCCAGTCTACTGCTTTAATGTCATGTTTACAAGTATTTATCTGATCATGTACTCTGAAAGATAGGCGAATAACCCAAAAGCTAAAATGACAACTTGTAATCCCATCCATTAAGATGTCCTATAACCCCTTGTTACTTGCCCAATTCAAAACAAAAATAATAAT
This sequence comes from Salix dunnii, assembly GCA_015731905.1. NCBI lineage: Eukaryota > Viridiplantae > Streptophyta > Magnoliopsida > Malpighiales > Salicaceae > Salix > Salix dunnii. Next base: position 13,440,848 of record CM027666.1, on the reverse strand, counting down.
AATTAAATATATTCATTACAATATGTTCCCAATATATATATTCAAAATGAAGAAAAAAATGATTGCATAAGAACACAATCACACAGTTTTACACATAAAGGTTGAGTCCAATTTCTAAAAATATAGATGAGAAAATAAAGAAAGAATAAATTGATGGTTATTGGAATTACCATAAGTGCAGCTGTCCCAACATCAAGAACAGAGAGCCAAAAGATTTTGTGGCCTGGTTCTATAAAATCATGAATCCCGTTGATAGTGCCAAAAGCCCATGATCCTATTAAGATGAGTGGATAGTATCCCCACCGGTTCATTGACTATGAAATGAAAGAGAACAAGGGAAATTAACATTTTTTACCACGTCCCCATCAAACATTGAGCTAACAATGAAGAAAAGATAATAGGAGGGACAGCGAAGTTAGATAGCCATAAAACAACACATTTCAACTTTTTGGTTTTTAAGAAACATGGTTTTAACAGTAATGTTGGCAGAAACACAAAACATTCTTTTAAATGAATTTCTGAAATAGGTCAAATCACCATGATCTTGGAGAAAATGTGTAAGACGCGTTGGGTTTCTCCAGCATAGGTGTTATTCTAATGATTTTCTTCGAAGTAGTGAAAGTGGTTTTATAAGTTCCATAGGAAGCCAAATAAACCACATGGAGTGGACTAGGAATTCAGTTAATAAGAAAAGGGTGATATCTGCCGAGATCCAAGCTCCTCTTCATATCTTTAACATAACAGACGTGAAGACTCTAATTCAGCACACTAGCAGCTGGGAACATACCTTTTTGTCTGCCCTTGCATCAGATTGATATGCTCGGTCTGACATTCCTACTGCCATCTGAAATTCCCACATACAGTGTAAATGCTGTCTCAACAAATAGACAATCCAGAGAAGGAAAGAAAATGTAATTGAGCACATACTCTTGTTGCATTGTTTAGCATGCGTATGACTTGAAAGTATGTATATCCATTGTAAAGAATTGCACCCCACAGTGGTGCATAAAATGTTATGAATTGAACTGCCTGCGTATGTAGAAAGGAGCACATGAATCTTTTTAACAGAGAATAAGCACGAGTACTGCATAGCACTAGAAACAAAACAGAAATTTCAAAGGTTTTCCTTTATCTCATCAAGCATCTAAGACCACTAACATTCACAATCAACTAAGTTTTGTAACCGCTTGCTCTCACAATGAAATGATTTGAAATGTTTGCTGTATAAAGGTCACAATAATACATATCCGGAGCCACAACTGAAGAAAAAACTTTATATCATGAAAACAAACTATAAATGACTAAATCCCAGAGAGAAAAAAAGGAGTTTCCACACCAAACTCCTATATGCACTTACCTTTCTTGTTCTCCCTGTTTGTGTCAAACACCATCCACCTAAATGTCTGTGGTCATTACCAATGGAGCGTATTACAGTCAGAAACAATGAAGTCCCTGTAAAAAGAAGTCAAACTTAAAATTCAGTTTCCATTGGCAAAAGAAATGCCCACTAGTATGACTGAAAACCATGTTAATTTGAATTGCAGAAAGAAAGTGTTTAAGACGGCAACAGATGCAATAATCATGAAAAGGAGCAGTAGAAGAACAGAAAAAATAAATAATAAAGTGCAAGAATTCATACCCCAAACATACAAGTGAAACATGGCCTCAAGATCTTCAACATCTGTCTTGTGTTTAACAACAGTGCGATGAAGTGTAAAAGCAATGGTCGTAGTCCAAAGAAATGATGCTACACAAAAGAAATGTGTACTGTATCCTTGTGCATAACAGAAGAATCCTTTTGATGGATCCCTGCTTATATATATATATATATATATATATATTATTTTTTATCAGAGAATAAAGAAAGAAAATTTTATACAAACAAATTAAAAGAAAAAAGAATAAAAATCGTACCCAACAATGCTGAAGAAACTGCAAAGCATATCCTGCAATGAGCATAAATCCCATACATATATTTCTTAATATAATCTATTAAACCAATAGAGTAACTACGGATCATGATTGCAACATATATATACTAAATGAAGTGACAACTGATGAAGATGAATTGATTTGGTTTTGATCCATCAATTTAATAATTAATAAGGAGACGCGTAAGTGAGATCCACTACCATTAGCTAATAAGAAAATTAGTAACAAAAAATTGTGAGTAAAAGAGGGGGAGAGAGAAATGGTTACGGAAAGGGCGAGGTAAAAGACGAGCTTGAAGGAGAACTTGCGGAGTTCTTTGAAGAGGAGGTAACAGAGAACGATGAAGCTCGACCCTACGAATGACAGACTTGACGCTCCTCCTTTCACCGCCATCAAAATCCAACGCTGGTGAGCCGTCAGGCTCCCTATCATCGCCATGGTCGCTGGGTTTTTTTCGGATGGGGGTTTTCCCTTTTGTTTTTAACTAGTACCGCCGAGAACCTGCTCACCCATCTATCTTTCTTGTGTTTTGGAGTTGGCAAGGAAGGGAGGAAGTAAGGAACCATAGAAGCGTGGTGGAATTTATTTTATTTTATATTTATTGCTATAATTTATTATCGAGAGAAATCACCACCACCTTGCTTCCTGCCCTCGGGGAAGATAAAAAAAAAATAATCAAAATATATATGTAAAAGAAATTTATCAAGAAAATAGAAAACTGAAAAAAAAATTCTAACTAATTAAACTGAATTAAACCAAACCCTGAAAAATAAATATAAAAAGATGTTTTATAATATAATTTTATAGCAATAAATATAAAAAATGTTATTTTTTAGAAGGCTTATTGTTGTAATGGAAATAAACTCCTTTTCCTTTTCTTTTATCTTAAACCCTCGAAATTTGCATCATTTTGTTAATACATGAAGTTCATATTGTCCCTCATATATATATATATGACGATACATGTTTACATGTTTTGTTTATAACAAATGTTTGTGAATACATTTACAAATATTGTTCGGTTAAATTTATATTTTTTGACAAGCCATAAAAAGTCCCCTAAAAAGGCCACAAACAAGCCACGTTCAAACATAAGTAAACCAAAATTGGCTGGTTTGAATATGTTGTTTAGGTCATGTTCTAAATATATGAAAAAAAGTGTTGGTGTGTTTATGTTATTTAAAAAAACAAATAAAATGAAATGAAAATGCTTGTTTCACTCCTTGCAATATATATAGATAATTTTAGCTAAGATAGCTCAAAAGTCTTTATAGTTAACTATTAAAAAAATATGATGATTATTATTATTATTTGTTATGCAAATTTAAAACAATATTCAGTTATACTTTGTTAATTGCTTTCAAATTATACTAAAGAACTTTCTAATTACGTAGTCACTTTTGATCATTATTTTTTTTAATTTAGTAGAAGTTTTTTGAAAGGGAAATACATACACTTAAAAAAATAATTAAAATTTGTCATATGCATACTAAATAAAACCGCTTATATATTGTTAAGCTAGTATCTCCTTTTGACATCCACACTGTTCAACTAAATATCAAAGCAAGTTCTTTTTTCATAATAGCTATTTTGTCTTGTTTAGTTTTTGCCTTTACTTTCTCTTTCTTTAAAACATATGTTTTTTTCCCTATAAATTCACTTTCTATTTTTATTTTATGTTCTTTGTAATCCTTTAAAGTTGATCTAATATTGATACAAATCTCGTGATCACATGATCATGTAACTCACAATTAAGATTGAGATATGATCCTAAATTTTTTTTTGATAGAATTGTGATACAATAAAAACTTGTTTCAAGACATTAATATTATTGGAATGAAATTGAATGAAACCATTAAACTAGTTAATCTTCAATAAATCAAATTTAATTTGTTCAAGAACTAAAGAATGCAAGAATTAGTCTTATATAAGTTAAAAACATTTTTTTTTAAATTTTGGTTCATAAAAAAAGGTCTCATCTTTAGACTTTACAAGGGTTTATATACTTCTGAAAATATTGCCCTAATAGATATACCCTAATGGATTGATTTGCCTAACTTGAAAAATTAACTCAAAATCCTAAACTAAAAATCTCAAAACCTGATCCAAATAAACCTTGGATCCTAGTTGGAAATAAAGAATTCCAAACAAACCTTGAGTTGTAGCTAATTTGTAGGTCCATCTTACTTCATGTGCTCTAAACTAACCCATTTAATGTCTTTTTAAGTCTATTTATCCTAACTCTTATAATAGGCTCTTTTGGCACCCCCAATAGGTTATTTATGTGATTAGGCTTGGTGTTAGGTTGATTCTCATCAAAAAAGTTAGTTGGGCTTTTAAAATAACACACTTATATTTTGCCTACTCATATGCTAAAATACCTCGTTTGGTATTGAGATTGTGGTGCATAAGTGACCTTTTATATAAAATTATAAGTAGGTTAAACAAAAATTAAGTAGTAAAAGGCTTGATATATTAATCAAGGTTAAGGAAGAAATTAAGAAACAATAGGAAGGTGGATTCCTTGGAATAGCCATATACCCCTCAATGGGTATCCAATATTGTAGTAGTACCTAAAAAACACAACAAGATCAAAATATATGTGTACTTCAGAGATTTAAATAAAGCAAGACTAAAAGATGATTTTCATTTGCCTTATATAGGCGTGCTTGTGAAACCAACGAAGTCGTTAGGGTTTGTGACAAGTAATCAAGGAAGTTGCTAGTCATATGCTAACATACATGATTTCATAGCATAAAAACAATAACCTTTGGCAATTTAAAGCAAATACTGTAATGTAGCCTACCTTAAGTAGGATACTTAAAAGGTGATAATATCTTTTATTTTGAATAATCAATCTCATACCATAGAATCTCTAGTGACCGGTAAGTGTTTCTAATGGTCATAATACTAAGCAGTGGCAACTCTTTGAACTAGATATTTTCCCTCTAAAAACAACTTGTCATATAGTTGTTATTAAAAAAAAACATTTAAAATTTATGTGATGTTAGGTATAGCAATTTGGATTAAATTGTTCTTAAGTGGACTATATAAAATAGTGTTATAATCTATATGACATGAACGTTGTTGAATGAAGGGTAATTGAGTTAAATAAAATTTTACTTTTTGGAGAACAATAATCAAAATTAGGTAGATTTCTTCCTTAACTTCCAGAAAAGGTTCAATCCTAAAAAATGATGTAACTTATGGGAGGTTGCTTATAAAAATGATAGTCATGGATGTTATCTTTCCAACAAGATCGACCTCGCTTAATTCTAGATTATTGAGCTCCTTTAATGAATATTTTAAAGCTTGAAATGTTTACATAGGGTCAACATAGGAGTGCCAACAACATTTGGGTATTAGTTTTCTAAAACCAAACATTTGGGTGTTAGTTTTCTAAAACCAACTCTTAGAAGTTAGCATGAGATGAAAAATGTTAAAGAACTTAAAATAGTGACGGGAATTGATGTGCTGGAAATCAAACTAGATAGATGCTAGAGCATGGTTTGAAAAAGCACCAGGTGTGCCAAAATGCACATATGTTGATTTTTGGATAGTAGATCAAGAGGGTCTAACCAATGTCCTATTTATTTTGGTCCTAATGTTCCTATTAGTCCAAGTGAAGTGGATGCTTGAATAATTAAAGTCATTGAGGCCAAGATTGGAGCAATAGTTCCTGAAACTTGACACTTCATAGTTTAACACCACCTCACCTTAAAGCTTGTTAGCTTCCAAAAGAATTGAGTTTAAATAGGCCAAAACCATTAATAGACAATAGCATTTTCATTGTTACAAGTCATCCTATAGGGATCTTCTTGCAACAATGGTGTTGAAACCATAGATAAAAGAGGCAATAAACTAAACTGATTCACTATATTGGTGATGATAACATAAAAGCTTTGGGCTGGATAAGCAACCAGAATAAGCTTAATTATAGAGGGGTTCTAGAAGATAACAATTTTTGCATTTCTTGAGGCCTCAACATTTGTTAGGAATTGCTAGTCTTATAGCCAAAACTTATGTATGGTCACCACATTAGAGTTAATCATTTTTATTTTCAAAAGACCACACACATCAATTTTTTATTTCTTGATGAGGGTTGCAATCTCATGTTGCTTTAGGGGACTATTGATACCCCCAACATTCTAGTAATAGACTAACATCAATAGGAAAAAGAGGTAGGAAATGTCCTACCATTGACACTGAAATTGAAATATTGATTTCTCATACCATTTTTGTGGTTACTTCTTGAGAAGTGCTTTCACTTCCCTTTCCACCATCTCTAGCACCCATTGAAGATGTGTCTCCCATCCCTTTAAAAAGATACTTTGCTTCTGGCCCTATAATAACCAAGTCTCTTTTATTGTGCTTATATTGCCTAACAACTTCTCATGCTTCAATAGTTGTTGCAACCTTCATTTGCATTGGGTCATTATTAATCAAATATTTTTTTCTATATAGGATAGACCTAAGCATTTTGTATCATGGATAAAACTTTCATCTCCCTTTAAACTTGTTGTCTTAGTAGCAGTCTCCTTGCTAACATTTTGTTGAGCTTCCAAAGCCATGCTTTGGGGGACATGTATCGTGGTTACAGTTTCCAATTGCATGGGGTCTAGGTGTTGCTCCTAACATCCTTTCTTGTCATTAAAAGGTTTAGTTATATATATTGGTTTGACATCATCTAGTTTGTCAAGGATTTGGGTCCTCCTTTTATTAATGCCTTTAGCTGCAATGCCATGTGTAGCCTAAAACTCAATAATATTTACAGAATTTCAGCAAGGTTTTGTATACCATATATTGATAAAGAGGGTGCCCATTCAATAAGATAACATCAATAGAAGATGGCAAATCATCTATTAAATTACTTTTGACCAAGACTCTATAATATAATAGCCTTAATATGGAGAAAGTCGGTCTATCACTTTGTAGAGGTTTGACAAGCACACTTGCAATTTTTGACAAGCAATTTGATGACCAACACTTTACTTTTGACCAAGACTATTGAATATAATAGCCTTAATATGGAGGAAGTTAGTATATCACTTTGTAGAGGTTTGTCAAGCACATTTTTAATTTTTGACAAGCAATTCGATGACCAACACTTAAGGGGGAGATTTGGGAGCTTAACCCAACTAGGATAGTGGTTATCTCAGCTAATCCAAATTCAAAATACTTTATCATTGGCTTTAAGATTTAAGGTCTACCATAAACAAGGTACAAGCCGTCTACCATAAACAAGGTACAAGCCACCACTTAAACTTTGAGTCTATCTTCTTCATTACTAAACCAATACACTAACCAACCAAATTCATTCATGGATAAAGAAGCTTTACAATGCAATGTCTTCTCAATAATAATGCTCAAACCCGTAAAGATAGGAAATTTCCCAGCAACATACCCTACTATGCATGATTTCCATATATCACAATCAAAATCAAGGTCTTCAAGCTAAAAGTTTGCAACTTTTTGCAATACTATTTTTAGAAAAAAAGTGCTTTAGCTTCGGACAACAATTTGGAATAACATTTAAGGCTAACACGTTACACCATTTTCCAATAAAAGGTTATAGGAGCTTTGAGTTACTTAGGCCTTGAGCAACCATCAATTTTATCAAGTGACCATGAACTCCAGGAGTTAGCTTAGCAACAATAGACTTTTGATGGTTGGGATGGGAGGTGAAGACCCTAACATGGAAAGTAGTAGATCCATTATAAAAGAAATAGAGAAAAACAAAAAAGAAAGTAATTGGAGGGGAAATAATTTATGGGTGCAGAAATATCATTATCATAAAAATTATTATTTACATTATCTACTTTAAGCTATCAATAGAGTACAATGAAAAAAAAGAGAAACTTTCTACTGTTTCCAAAAGACTTTTACATTTGATATGGTCATAGTCTCTTAATTTATAAATGGTTCATTTGTCTTCAAATGGTAAAAGACTAGAATGGGGACTCCCCATGTCCTTTGTCTTGATATGAACCAGTCAGAGCGAATTGAAGTCATTGTTGATATTTTGTTTTCTTCCTAAATAATGGTCATACAAGTGTTGAAAATTCTCATGTAATTAAAACAGAATTGAAGCTGATTTGTAGAAAGTAATCTTGATGCAAATAAACCATTGGTAAAATAATTAGCAAATGTTGCAAATAAGCCAAAATATAAAAATCATATAAATGAAATTAACAAGATTTAAATTATTTCCCTTGAATCAATGCCTTGACATTCATGAAAAATAAGCTTTAATAATTGCACTGCAGTAAATAAATATTAAAATACTACCATTTTAGAACTACATCCTTCAAAAAATTAAAAGAATTTTCTTCTTAAAAGAGGTCTAGCTAGAAGCTTAAACAAAAGTAGTGCTCCTCTCAACATATTTGTTTTAGGAAATTCAAGACCTAGTATTATACAAGGAGACTTTGAACAGGCTATAGTTACACCTTGGTGCAATTGTTAAAAACTCTCAAGTAATTAAAGCAAATTTGAAGTTAATTTATAGAAAGTAAAAATAGAAAGTCAGATATTATTTCCTATAAATTAGAATCTAGTAATAATATTTATTTATCTGTGGTCAATAGTTGTCCTAATATATATCTATAGATATTATATATATTCAAGAATTCATTTTGAAATAAAGTGAAAAGACAGAATTTAAGAATTCTCCGCATGGTATTAGAGCACTAAATAAAGCCAATTTTTTTTACCAAGTCTATCTCTTATCTTCCTATCTCTCCTGACAATCCAATCAATTTAGCAAACCTATGAAAAAACTTATATGAAAACACTATAAAAGAAACCCAAATATCAGGGGAATTCTAGAGTTTGAAGTCATCCTATAGACTGAATGGAAAAAAACTATATGAAGTGGTCACATATAGTAAAAACCTTTCTCAAAGGAAAAGGAAAGATAAACCATTTGATGAAAAGTCCTTAAGTCCAAAAGACCCAAAGCTTACACTCTAGGATGGAGAAGATTGCATGATTATGTCATGGCTATGGAACTCTATTGAATGCCAGAAGTTTGTGAGCCTTACATGAATTTGGTTATAGCAAAAGACATATTGGATGCAATGAAATAAACCTACTATAAAATAAAGGATGTTGTGTTAATCTATGAGATTAAAATGAAGCTTTCAATGACCAAAAAAGATAATATGATGATTATTGAATATTACAATAGTATGAAAAGTTTATGGTTGGAATTAGATTATTATTAGGATTTACACAAATATTTGGGATAGACTATCAAGAAATATTTGTTTTAGTTGCTAAGATGAATACCATTTGAATTCTGTTTCTTTTATTTGCTAATTTTTGGATGGTGTATGCAACAATATAATGTTAAAAAAAATGCTTTCTTACATGGAGAGTTGGAAGAAAAGGTTTATATGGATCCACCATCAATATTCAGTCACTCCTTTCTTCCCAACCAAGTCTGTAGACTACAGAAGACATTATATGGCTTAAAACAATTTCCTAGAGCTTGGTTTAAAAGGTTCACCAAAGTCATGGTTTTTATAGGATATCAACAAAAACAAGGAGATCATACTTTATTTATCAAACACTCAATTTCAAAGGAGTCAGTATTTTGATTATTTATGTTGATGACATTATAATAATAAATGATTCTGTGAATAGAGATAAGTTGAGAAAGAGACTTGCTGCAAAACTTGAAATTAAAGAATTGGGGAAATTGAAATACTTTCTTAGCATAGAAGTGGCACATTTGGAAAAAGGATTTTTCTCTCTCAATAGAAATATATTCTTTACCTTCTAAAAGAAACATGAACTGTAAACTATAGAACGTGTGAGACACCTATTGATCTAAAACACAAACTTGATAACGATAAAGAAAAGGTCATAATTAACTAACAAGGGTCAAAATACAAAAGGTTAGTTGGTAAACTGATCTAATTAGCTCACACTCATCCAGACATTGCTTATGTTGTGAATATGGTGAGTCAGACATTTCAGTAACACACAATTCAGTGTAGAATGGTAAAACTAAGTATGAGAAGGTTGATAAACATTTCATCGAAAAAAAGTTAAAGAGTGTATTGATATTCACTCCTTATGTTCCTATAAGGGAACAACTTATCGATATACTTACTAAAAGTGTTTAGAATCTTGCATCCAAAAACACATTAGACAGTCTAAGAATGGAGGATCTCTTCCATCTAGCTTGAGAGGGAATGTTGAAGATTTTGAAGCTAATTTGTAGAAGGTAAAAACAGAAAATCAAATATCTTTTCTGATAAATTAGAATCTAGCTATAATATCTATTTATGTGTGGGTAGTGGTTGTCCTACTACAGATATGTATATTCAAGAATTCATTCTGAAATAAAATGAGAAGTCAAAATTTAAGAAATCTCCGCATGAAGAACTAACTTGGAGTCATTGTCATGGTTATGCTAATTGTGTAATGAAAAATCTCCGTTCTAATTGATCCGCTCCGTGATCTAGGCCCGGTGTTACAAAAAAGATAATTTGAAATTCATTTAGTCAACATGGTCAAAATCATATTATTTTTAAGAAGATTAAAACAACATAGTTTTAATTTTTATATTTTTTAATCAAACCAAGTCCTAGATGAACATCAAATCTGATTTAATAACTACGAGCGAATTTGCTCGCGCGATGCGCTGGACTTTTTTTATCTATATAGAAAACTGATTGAATTTTAATCTGTTGTAATTTTTTATTTGAATATTTAATTGGTAAAATTATAATTCATCAAATCTGTTAGAAACAGGTTTTTTTCTACCAAAAAACGATTGAATGTTGCTACTGCTAAAAATTTTTTGATAAAAATTATTAGAATTTTTTTTCTGTAGGAAATTGATTGTAAAATTTATTGTTCATATTATTATTTTAAAAATATTTTAGAATACTAATAGTAAATTATTATTTTTTGAAAATAATAAATGTCATATATATATATATATATATTAAATAAATATCAAAATATATAAATAGTCTTACATATTATAACAAATTTTTTTTATAAATAATTATTATCATTATTTTGAATATTGTGTCTATAATAATAAGAAATTTCAACACCTAACAATATTAATAAAAAAAAGACAATTAAAAAACTAAATAAATGACAAAACAAAAATAAATATTATTACATTTTAAAAAATTATTTGAATTGAAGAATAAAAAAAAGAGAGAAAATAGACAATATTATTTTTGAAATGATCACCAACAGAGGTTAAAATGTAAATATTAAAAAAATAAACTTAATAACAGTGGAAATAATAAAATTGATGGAGAAAAAAAATTCCATAATTTTTTATTTTCATATTATGATATTAAAAGTATTTCAGAACAATGATATTAATTTTTTTAAAAAAAAAAACTTAGGCCATATATATAAAACACCTTTTTTTTTATTTTTTATCAAAAATATTTTTGAAATGCAGTGTCAAACACCCTGTATATAGTATATACATCAGCCAGAAGATATTTGTTAAAAATTAGCAAAATGATAAAAAAAATTAAATTTACATTAAATATTTTCTCTTTTTTCTTTAAAAATTGTTAGAGTTAGAAAACAATTTTTTTCAACTTTTTAAGTTTTTTAAAAAAGGGTTCAAAAAGTGAAAGCTCTTTTCGGGGAGAACCAAAAGGAAGTTCATTTTCCATTCCTCGAAATGTTGAAAAACAAAAATCATGTTTTTGTCTTTTGCACCCTTTACATGTATGGCAAGTTAAAAATTAGCAAAATGATAAAAAAGAAAAAATACACATGGATTCATGGAGATGCAGGGGATCGAACCCTGCACCCCTCACATGCATGGCTAGCGGCGTGCCACTTGAGTTACTTCGACGCTGACGTTCAGTTTGGGTATATTTGTATTATTAATTAAAACTATTAATTTCACTATTACAATCCACAGTAAAATGAGTCTGGAGCTACAGTGATTGCTACGGTAAAAAACTCATTTTGTTTTAGCTATATCGAGTGGACTAGCCCGCGCGATGCGCTAGGCTTTTTTATTTTTTAAATTTTTTTATTGATTTTATGTATATTATATTTTGTTAATTTAATATTTAATGAGTAAAAGTATAGTTAATAAAATCTATTAGAAACAGGTTTTTTTCCACAACAAAGTGATTGACTGTTGTTGCTTCTAAAATTCTTTTGATAAAAATGTAATTTAATTGATTTTATGTATATTGTATTTTGTTAATTTAATATTTAATGAGTAAAAGTATAGTTGATAAAATATATTAGAAACAATTTTTTTCACTACGAAGCGATTGACTGTTGTTGCTGCTAAAATTCTTTTGATAAAAATATTTTAAAGATTTATGTCATCATAAATATTATATACATAATTAATATTTTAATCATTATTGGTTATAATATAGATAATACCATAACCATTGGTAAAAAAATTAATTTTTTTATTTATAAGATTTATTTGTCATATTATTATATTAGAAGTATTTGAAAAAATTTATCATCAACTATGATTTTATTTACAAAGAATAAGTAGGTTATATATATATATATATAAGTACGTTAATATTAAATGAATATAAAAATATATATTTAGCCTATAGTAAACAAACAGTAAATGTGAAAATTTTGAAATTAAAAAGAAAAAATTAATGATATTGGAAATAAAGTAAAATTGGAAAGAAAAACGAAGAGCATATATATGTAAATATGAATAAAAATAGGAACTATGCAAGAAATATACATAAGAAATAAATGAACAAAAATAAAATACCACATTAAAAGTATAAGGGATAAAAAAAATATATGTAATAAATTTAATTTAAAGGATAAAATTAAATAAATCTCAATAACTAAAACCAGAAATGAAAAGAATTAGGACCGAAATGGAACTTAAAAACGTAATTTATTTGCATGGAAGGATAAAATTGAAAGAAATCAAACTTTGACACCGAAATTATTAAGGATTGATGACAAATTTGCTTGGAAGGATAAAATTGAAATAAATCAAAACTTTGATACCAAAAACTATTAAGGATTCTGGCCAAAACGCAAAATTAAAAGATCAGGGACCGAACTGCAACTCCTTTATATAATTACTTTGAATTAAAGGACGAAATTGAAACAAATCAAAACTCATATAATTGCAATTAGGGTAAGAAAAATAAAATCAAACGTTCAGGGACTAAAATGAAATTTGACAAAAAAACAGCTGCGCTAACGTCAACTTGAGCAGGGAGGAGAGAGAAATGAGGGGGGGAAATTAAAACAACCATTGACACCTATCCGGACACCATCTAGATACACGCGCCGCTCCATGTGGAAGAGAGCATGGCGAAAAATCATTCTAGACGCCGGTTGGGCATTTTCGGACGCCGTATGACGATGCACGTGCCGTCCGAAGAACGCGTGAGGGCGGAAATGGATGGCGCATACGGTGACGCGCCAACAGTAAACCAACACTAAAAAGAATAAAAAATTGGCTAATTAACATGTCGCCCCTCCCGCGTAGTATCTCTTTTGTTTTATCGAGGGTTAAAATCATTATTTCACTGTTCAAAGAAATATATATATAAAAAACCCAGCCGGACAGACCGGACCGGACCGAAAACGCGCAATGACCGTGGTGCCCCTCAGTCCGACGCCCTTTTTTTATTTCTTTAGGAACAATATAGTCATTACACTATGCATGGACGGGAAAAAAAAAAGAATGGATGAACTCGCGCGGCACACCGAGACAAATTATGAGTCCACAATGCTTTGTGTGAGTGTATAATGAATGAACAGTAAATGACCAATCTATTTTAGCTATAAGGTAATGGCTCAAGTGCTGACTTACAGTTAAATGCAACATAGCTTCTCACTTCATAACTTGACACAACATGACCTGATGTCAGGTGCCTTTTGTCATTTACTTGAAGTGACTAACCTGAGCAGTGGAGTGCTGTCAAACAGCATGGAAGAACTGATGGATAACTCAGACAAGACTGAACGTTATAAAGATTTTATGGCACCATGCAAAACAGGAAATTGGACCACCAAGGTATTTTTACAGGATAGCTGGGATTCAAATCTAAAATCTGGTTGCCGAATATGCCTCGTTCCTCTTTAACAATAGCAACCAAAAATCCCTTTTTATTGCTGCTTTTCCCCTCGATATGCGATTTTGAGCAAGAACATTAACACTGAGAATCGAAGGAATCAAGGAACCAAACGAGTAGGATTCAACTCATTATTTAAGAGCTCAGCCAAAAAAATACAGATTTAAATTGAATGTCCTGCAGACTGGATGAAGCAGCTATAATCATAATCTTGCAGACATGTGAGAATTTGACTATCTTTTCGCTATATGTCTACCCTCTCAAAATTGAAATTCTAACAAATAACGGTATATGGAAAAAAGAACCTAGTAGTCTAGTGTGTGTGAGTTGCTTGCAGCATAACCATTATAGATACTCCTCAAGAGTGATGTAACCATTGGAACAATAGCAATGAGGGCAACTTGCATTTCTGAGCTGCTTGTCTTGAGGGTGATCTGCCCACTTCGCTTATTGTTTATTCCGACACGGACAACCATTTTGGAATTCCGACCAATGGAGAACTGAGACTGCAAGTTGGCCATCAGACCCAAATCACCCCTCCACTTCATCAAGGACAAGCCTAATGTGGATTGATCCTGCTCTATAGGGAAATCCTTACTCTTGAGACACACTTCAAAGTTGGCTCCATATGCTGTATCGCCTCCGGATCTCACAGCACCAGCAGCTCCCACCAAAGCCAAGTGCTTTGCAACAGCAATCTGATCCTCAATTTTGAGTCCAGTGGCTACATTCTCACCCAACAGAGTGAAGGATATCCCGGCTGATGTTTTGTTCATCTTGAAATTTTTGAATTTGGTTTCACTTCTCAGGATGTAGGCAAGCTGCCTTCCTACATTCTGAATATCGAATCCTGCCATGGTTGATCCATTTTCTCCATGCTTAGCACAAACTGAAGAATCTAAGTGGATATTAAAGTCTTTCTTGTCTTTTGTGATTTGAACAGCAAATGCACCTGGAAACTGACCAGCAACAGCAAGATTTCTTTCAAGGCTAACACCATCATACCCACAATCATGATCCCACCCATGGGAGTCCAGAACTGGCCTCACAAGAATCTGGGAAGTGGGCTCCAATGCTCGATACCTGTAAGAAGGATTGTCACTGTCAAAGGAGGGTGGGAGGACAAAGTCAGGCATGGCAACCGGAACAGTGGCAGGACCGACATCTTCCTGGTCCACATCTTCACCAATGCCATCGTAACCATCTTTGCCTTTCTTCTTCATCTCCTTCAATCTTTTCACCTCTTCTTGCCACTGCTTCTTTTGAAGGAGTTTCACCCGATAATCATACTCCTTCAAATAAGCTTTCCTTTGTTCTTTTGTGAGCTTCACAACATGAGATTTCTTCAAAGGCTTGAATGGTGGAAGCTGGTCATATTCATCCTCAATTTCTTCATCAGAATCTGATAAATCCACCCAGTCAATATCTGAATCAACATTGTCTCCTCCCTGATCAGAAGGGAGTTTAGGATGAGGGCGAGACTGCAATAGAGAAGACACCAGGTGGGGTAAAGGTAAAGAGCGGGGATGGATACCAAAAGGCTTCTTGTGATCAAAAGGATCTCGAGGCTTGGCTAAAGAACTTGCTTCTGATAAAATCTTCAATGAATAACATAGCAGTAATAATTGTGGTCTCCAACTTTGTCCATTTGGAAGGATATGTTCACCATTTTCATTCATCTGGCACAGTGGATGGTTCTCAACAAGAGACACTGGATGCATCATTCTTGGATGTATCAGACGCAGATCACCAACTGCTTGGCTGATGGCTTGCTGAATAGCATGGGATCGTCGACCAATAAACATCTCGAAACTTAGGGGAGACCCGGATGGTCCATCAGGAGGAGGAGAAGTGGCATGGGTTAGAGTGACAACAGAATTTTTCCATATTGATGAAGTGAGAGATTTAGTAAGCAATCTTAAAATTGGCAAATCATTTAGATCTATTGAGTGGGTATCTAGCCGATCAGTATATAGGACAACATCTGGTGGGAACTTGTTTATTGAGTTTTTTATAGATGCTAGTATTTTCCGGTTGATAGCTTCTTCCTTCACAGAGGACCTGAAACCTGGTGTGTCAATGATTCTGATTTTAACTCCATCTATGATTCCAACAACTTCCTTCAACATAGTTGTGGCAGGCTCAAATGCATTGATCTCAACTTTTTTCTCACCGAAAATAGAATTAATGGTCGCACTCTTTCCCACTCCAGTTTTCCCAAGAACCAAAATGTTCAAAGAGAAATCTAAATCATCTTTCCCCTCAGCTTCAAGCTGCCTGGCCATTTTCTCAGCATTTTCAAGGCTAAACTCTTGATTAACATGTGCCCTTGTAGCCATGACCAGCCTATGTAAAACCTGTGCAACTATGGAATCTTCAGGAGATTGTCCAAGTCGCTGGACAAGCCTCAAGAACTTCACTGTGATTTGCTGTATCTTCTCAATCACCTTCTTATCTTCTTCGCTCAAATCATTCTTTGCTACATCCTCAACTGTTTCGGACAGCGGAGCAGATCTCACAATTCGAAATGGGGAATCTGAACCAACAAGACGTTCTAGAGAAAATACCCTGGAACCATCAGTAGAGGTTATTGCAACTCTGCCTCCATCCATACCAGCACCACTTGCTGCCTTCAAAAGAGCAGCCAATGCATCTGACTCTAACAAGTCATTTCCTATATGCTCTGAGTCAACATCTCCTTCTTCTTCTGAGTCTGTAATAACCTGACCATCAGTTCTACCTGAAGATGCATCAAATAATCCCTCTCCAATTTGTTCATTGATCAAATCCACTTCTTCATCTGAGTCTACAATAATCCGCTCACGAATACTCTGTGAATGATCATGGGAAACCTCCACTCCTGAAAGAGAATCAAATAGTTCCTTTTCCATTTGCTCCTCAACTATGTCTGCTAATTCCCTTCCCATTTGCTCCTCAACTATGTCTGTGTCCTCATCTGAGTCAGTTATGATTTGCTCGTTAGTTCTAAGTGAACGATCATGAGAAACATCAGCACATGAAGGAGAACCAAATAATTCATTTCCCATTTTTTCTGTAACTATTTTTCCTTCATCTGCATCTGCAACAATCTGCTCAACAATTCTCCCTGAAGTCGAATCAAATGATTCGTCTCTGCTTTTCTCCTTGATTATGTCTGCTTCTTCATCTGGATCTGCAGTAATCTGCTTGTTTGAATAATCATGAGATACCCTGGCAGCTGCAATATTCTGCTCGTCAATTCTCCCTGAAGGAGAATCAAATGATTCCTCTCTGTTTTTCTCCTTAACCATGTCTCCTTCTTCATCTGGATCTGCAATAATCTGCTGGTTTGAATAATCATGAGATACCCAGGCAGCTGAAGGAGAATCAACTAATTCCTTTCCCATTTGCTCCTGAACTATGTCTGCTTCTTCATCTGAGTCTGCCATAATCTTCTCATCAATTTTCCATGAATGATCATCAGAAACCTCAGTCACAGAAGGAGAAGAGAAGGCTAATCTTTGCTCCAATTCACTCATGATATTTTCTTCTGAAGCCTCAGATATCAATTTCCTAGATCATCACCAGAAAGTAACTTTTTATGTTGTCAACATGAACCTATGATGAAACAACATGAGCCTTGCTGGAAGGCAGACATGAAGCAACAATATCCTTGAAATTTATTTTTATCTTCCCACACCAAAAAACCAAATAAGAACTTCATCGAACTAAGAAATATCTATCTTATTATTGATAGCTCATCAACTTTTCATATCCAAGATAAATTATTCGACCCTAGGACACTCTCAGAGCAGAAGTTACAAATTGGTAATAAAATAAACATATTTGAAATAGCTCAAAAATGTTACTAAACTCATATACAACATCTTTATGGATTATTGTGTCCAATGACTTAGTACAAAATCCTTTGACAAAGGAAGAACAAGAAATCAAAACTAAGGAAAACAAAGATGATTTCATGGTAATGAAATACATAAACTGCATTGCATGCAGTAAATTCTTACAATCAAAAGGTCTAACATTTCATCTTATTTAAAGAAAAAATGGAGGCGCCTAACAACTTTGTTTTAGAATTATTATTAAATTTGATCCTTTCTTTTGCCTTCATGGTGAGCTCAACTACATCTGATTTATCTGAACCTTAGATGAAACTCAAGTATGCTCCTCCCAACTCGCAACTAAAGGAAAGTGGTGTCCAAGCACAATGGTTCTTTTCAAAATTTTATTTTTTTCGTGTAGCTTTTCTAATCTTTTAGATGGATAATTTGTATTTTCTTAAAAAAAAAAGGGGGAAACTTATGGTTACTAGTTCCTCCATAGTTACAGCCAACTTCTCTCTTCCCAAGAATCAGACATAAGCTACGTCACAAAACCTCAGCTCGTAACTTGATTAAAATTTGGTGTAGCAGCACGAACATTCCAAAAGATTGCAAAATATCTGTGAGACAAAAAATCCCAATACTTAATTTACCTTACATTCAAAATCATAACCTTATCTGGGCTCACGTGTAGCACACAACAACCTCTCCATCCTATCCTCAAGCAAAACCCTTTACCAATTTAATCAAGTCATGCAAACCCCCCTTTGTGACATTTTATCAAGCAGATGGCGTGCGATACACCAAAACCAAGACCTAAAAATACGCAACACACCCTACAACAGAAGTTCCTTTCTTTTCTTCTCTTATCTCCTAACATTACAAGAAGCATAAAAAGTGAAACTAAGAATAAGCTAAACATGAAGCAACGCATGATGGGCAAAAACAAGAGTGAGTGTTTACATCATACATACCTTATTACTAAGGAAAAATGATTGGATTACAGATCTTGTAGCTTTCGGTAAGAGTGAATACTGGATAGTTTGCATGCAAAGAGGATTTGTGTTCTGATGAAGGATAATTTGATAGCTTATGTGTGGTTACATTTGCAGACTTTACTCCTGTTTTTATGAGGCTGGAAATAGAAGATTGGAGATAAATTTGTGGATAAGTGAAACAAAAAACTAAACAGCCTTTGTTCTTTAATGGGTTTTGTTATCTTGGATTCCCTAGCAAGGGCTACAAGCACAAGTATCTCTTCTCTGTTCAACTTGCATGCAGTAAAGATTTTCCTTATCTTCAGCTCCATGTTTTGTTTTGTTTTGTTTTGTTTTCTAACAGTAAAAGGCATTCTCGAAACAGGTTTGTAATTGATAAATTGTTTTAAAAGTGTTTGTAGTATGATTTGATTTAAAAAATAATAATCTTTTTTTAAATTAATGTATTTTTTTAAATTAATCTCTTCTCTTTTTTAATTTATTTTTCTTTTTATGCATTTTGTTTTTAGAGAGGTTTTTCTTATTCATTTATATTTTTTTTTATCTTATATATATATATATATATATATATATATATATATATATATATATATTAAGTTTTAATACTAAAAGTATTTATTTTCAAATAATATTTCTAACATGGCAACATTGAATGATATTTTTTTTTTATCAAAAATTCAATATGCTTGTTGATTTTGTATTATTGTTGTTAAACAAATTTAAAATCAAATTTATTTCAATAAACAAATTTAACAAATACAATAGAATAAATATCCCATTATACGATATTGAATATTTTGATCTAAGCATATATGTTAATTTTTTTAATTTTAGTTTGGTTATTATTTATAGTTTTTTTATCAACACACATAATTCTTGATTTATATGATTACAGATATACATAAAAAAAATTATTTGAATTTATTTTTTAAAAAATTACATAAAAAAGTTGAAAACCACTATGTATATTATTTTTTATATAAAAGATAAAAATATAAATCGTGGGTCACATAACTAAGATGTGAATTGAAGTGAAATTGTGCCAAAAAAAATTGAATAGTTGTTAATAAAGGAAATGGCAGAAGGTCAGAATACGATATGTATGGTGCTAAAGACAAAGGGAAAAATCTTCAATCTCCAACTTGGTCACAAAATAGATTGGCGAGGACACAGATGGTGAACCAAAAGCATCCAAGGAACATACAGCCCGCCGATCTCCTTCGGAGTGTTTGGCTCTGTGATTTAGAAATATTTTGAAATTTTTATTTTTATTTTAAATTTTTATTTTTGATAGTTTAGATCATTTTAATGTATTGATATTAAAAATATTTTTTTAAAACATAAAATATCATTATAATACATTTCTAAATAAAAAAAACATTTTGAGAACTAACTTCAACTATATTTTCAAACAGAAACTCTACAAATTCATTGACAACTAACTTAACAAAGAAAGAAAGTAGACATTACTATCCTTGTGCCAACCATACCTTACATATAAACCAAACACTTGTTGGGAATATCAATATAGAGCTTATTTGGTATTGTAGTTGTTTTTGTGGTTGAGATTAAAAAAATATTTTTATAAAAAATACTTTTACTTAAGGTTCATAACTGAAATTGGAGAGTTTGGTTAAAATTGTGGTTAAGTTTGAAGTTTAATAATAAGTAGTTTTTTATGTTTGGTTAATATGTTTTTCATATTGATGTCAACTTATGATATTACTTTAAAAAATATATACACACGCACACACTATCTATCTATCTATCTATCTAAGATATTGTAGATTTAATAATCATAATTATATAATATAATTAATAATTCAAGTAAATTAGATACTTGTTTTTATTCTCCCATCAAACTATTTGCAATTCCATCACAAACAAATTCATACATAAAAGCCTCCACATTCTTTGGCTATTTGATCAAGAAACAATATCTAATAAAATATTGTTAGGAATAAAATTAGGATTGCGATATATTAAGAAAAAGTTATATAATCTTGTGATATTTTAATAAAGTTATGTAGTGTCATTGATGCAACTACAATATTTACTTATGTGTTTGTATGGATAAACAAACATATTTTTTAAAAAATTCTTTACCTCTGTTTCCATACTCTAAAAGAATATCCTATCACATTCGTAATGAGAAGTGTGCGCGATTAAAAACTTCTTCACAACCATTTGGTTGTCCACGATGCCTAAACTCTTATAAACGATACCTCTAACCTTTATAAGGACTTAAATAATCATACTCATTAGGATATACAGTATAAACCATATAGTATTTGCTTACAAAAAAGACAAAAACACAAGTATATATAAAATCATAAACTAGTGAAGAATATTATTAAACTTAAATATGTATAAAATGTCAACCTTTTAGTGGTTTGAGAAATTTGATATTATTATTTTTAATAGCATCTAGAAAAATATGTGTGTCATGTGTATTGCCTTCTTATCCTACCCACACAAATTTGAATTACATGTCTAAACTACAAGTAGCCATAACATTTTAGGTCAGTATATTGTTTCTTCCAATAAATAGAACTTGATTATCGGATAATATGCAAGCACTAACATGTGTTCCATCAATTACACCGACACAATTCTACATGAAAAAAAGTGAACATTCTAATTAATTACAAGCATCGATAAAAGAAAAGATATTCATTAAAACATAATTAAAATAAAAACATCTGGCCTTGAATATAACTTGGATTCATTGCAATTTCTCTTGCAGTGTTTGTAAATTCTAGATCTACTGGTTTTATGACTTTACAACTAATAGATATACTGCTTTAAGGACTTCATTTATACTTATACTAGCAGTTTCGCCTGAATATTTGAATTTCTCTTGCACTTCCTTGTTTGATACCCCAATAGCTACCATATATAGAAACATTGTCATCTTTTCAATCTCACTTATATGTCTTGAAGGCTTTAAGCCATAATATATTTCTAAATCATTACATAAACTCAACAAAATTTTTGTATCCATCCTAAACATGTTAACGGATCGCTTCTAATGACGTTTTAGTAATTTGATAAGCCAACACAAACTTATATTGTATGAAACCATACATAGTTCTATATGCATATAACTTATGTATTACATGTTTATAGCACTAGTTGTGCATATAATTAATTTGTCCACGTCATATTGTCTCCTTAGAAACAATTCATTTTCTTTGTCATTGTCATCGGTATTGTCTTCATCATTATAGGTATTGTCATCGTTGTTGTCGTCGTTGTTTTTATCATCAATACCCCATCATCATTGCCCCATATCAACACACTAACACTTTTAAAAACATGATAATTAATGTGTTCTACAATGCGGTTCATAACATTATCATAATCACCATCAAAATCTTCATTAACTATAAAATTATACCATGGATCATTAATTTCTTCAAATCCCATGAAAAAAACAAAAGCAAATGCTTTTTAAAATACAATTAAAAAAACATAAATATTAAGGAGAATAAATAAAAAAGGCAAGTACTTAAGAATTTTTTTGCAACAAACCTATTTATTCAACAATGGTATTTCACTTGTAGAGATTCTCTTCAAATGATTTTTTTTTAGATTATAAATTTATTGCAATACATTGAGAAAGACTCCCACCTAAATAGGAAATAATGAATGATGCCTTGCTGATAGACAATTTGTTTTTATCTTTTGTACCAGGTGAATTGCATATAATTGTTGGCAATAATTATAAATGCATGAGTTGGAAAATGCATTATTAATGTCTTTTGGTACCAAAATCTTGTATTTCACTTGAGTTGCTTCCAAATTATTTTATTTTTCTTTTTCATTCATTATGCCTTATCTCTGCAACTTTGAAATTTCTTTGCATCATTTCCTTGTCCTTTACCCAAAGTTAACCAAATGAAAAAGAAAAAAAACACAAATTATTGCAAGCTTTCTTTTTACATGTGAGTGAACAACACATGATTTCGAAGTAATGTGGGAAAACAAATTTAAATAGTAGTAGCCAAGTGTTCTTATTTTACAACATTATTGACAACATATTTTTAGTACCAAAAAAAAAAAACATAACATACATAAGAAAACCCATGACATAGCTTAGCAATTACATGTTTATAATCAATTAATTTATGTGGCCAGAAACAATCACTCATGAATTAAAAAATTAATCACACATAAGCATTAAAATAACAACAATACAACCAATTTATGTATCCCAAAATAGTAACTCAAGAATTACAATTCATATACAAACTTGAATTACAATTCAAATAAAGAAAAATGCAATGAAACCCAACAATCCAATAACTTAACAAGTTTATGGGCAAATTAATAAATAAACTATACAATAACTAAACCAATGATTAAAACATACAAAATATTACAGCAACGAAACACATCTTCAACGATACATGCATTGCAAACTCATGCTTTCAAAACTGACAGCGCACCATGCTGCAAATGTAATCTACATATAAATTATCAAGCATGTCAAATAACATAACACATGGCATTTAGCTAATATTCCAACTCAAAAAAATAATTTACAATTTAGAAAAAAGAGTCATACCTTTGATTATCATTGTTTACTCCGTGTATACATTCTCTTCAACCATTTTAACTTCTCTTAAAGACCTCTCATAATAGACCACATTTTTATCTTCATTCTTAAACTCAGATATTTTGTTGCAAAGTCATGACAATCATTCTCAATTAAGACTCCAAGAATTGAATGGAGTTCATCCATCATAACCTTACAAGTACTACATCCTTCTTGATCCATATGCAAAAAAGTAGAATAACTCCTCATCGACATATTTTCAAGTAGTTGGTCCCACTCCCACTTTAAAAGTAGTTGAGCACCAATGCAAGACGTCTTCTTCTTCTTTGCTCGACCCTCATAAGTATCCTTCTCTTTTCTTTTTTCACTAATCCTTGTGTTGCTGCTACTTGACATGTTCATCTCCCAACTAACTAAGAAATGTCATTGTCAAGCATAAGATTTATATCTTCTTTCAAATCACCACTTCCTTCTTCAAAATTAATTGCATAAATGTTGACATTGTTAGTGTCAGGCTCAACACAATTAACACCACTTTACACTCTTGATGATGGTGCCCATGCATACTCTCTGGTAGCCACAATGTTGGAATACATTCTGTCATGTTTTAACTTCAAGGCAGACTCAATATCGGCATGCCTAAATTTTTTTACTCCTTTTATTTCCTACATATAAGAAAAACACATAATTCATGCAAATATAATGTTAGAAAATATTCAAAAACAATGCAACAAAAATTTAAATATGTTGGATAATGATAATTTAATTTTTTGCTTTCCACCACTAATTCATTGCTGAGATTGTTCCCATTCCACTACTCCATTCCACACCAATTTCATAAATTAGTTTTTCCATATTATCTCCCCAACACCTCATGCTCACTTTTGAGCTTTATTTGAGTATCATACACCTGTTTGGGTGTAAGAGGTACAAGAGTGATGGTTTTACTATCTTTTACAATGGTATACTTATTTTTAATCATATCATGAATTGCCTTCCTATCATATTGTCATGGTCTCCCCAACAAGATCTTGCTTGCATTGGTACCATAATGTACAGAACTTTATCAACATATTTTCCAATCGAAAATGGAACCATGACTTGTTTAGTCACTTTCATTTCAACATTATCATTCAGCTATTGCTGTCTATATAGTTTTGCATGCTTAACAGTACTTAAATTCAGTTTACTAACAAGGGTGGTACGCAAACATTAACACAGCTTCCACTATCAATAATTAAACCACACACCTTGCTTTGTACGTAACAACGTGTATGGAAGATGTTCTCTCTTTGTTGATTAGATTCATCTTTCTTGATCTGAACCTGAAGTGTGCACCTTATAACCAAGGACCCCACAACCGGTAATGCTAACGCATTCCCCTCACTATAGTCCAATTGTGGCATGCCTTCACAATCAGATCTGTCACTTTCGGATTCCATATCACCATCATATCTAATCATCATTATTCTCTTCTTTGGACACTCCGAAGCATAATATCCATGCCCCTGACACTTGAAACATTTAACATCACGAGTACGTTTAAGTTCAGTTTCAGATTTACCATTGGCACTTGTAGGGACATCAACTTTAGCTGTTAATGGTTTAGTTTTAGACGGAACAAAGGATCTTGGTTATACAGTACCCTCTCTCTTCAGATTTTTCTTTTAAGATGATAAAGAACTCGAATTAAGCCCTAGCCGAACATGTCCCTTCCTAAGTTATCTCTCCACCTTTGCAGTTATGTGCACCATGTCCTCTAGCTTTACATAGTGTTGTAGCTTTACCATATTGACAATGTCCCAATTAAATCTATTAAAAAATCTAGCCATGGTAGCTTCTCTATCCTTAATAACATTGGCTTGAATCATTGCTATCTCCATCTCTTTGTGATATTCATCTACTGTCTTATAGCCTCGATTCAAACATTGTAGCTTTAGGTATAGGTCTCTGTAATAGTGGTTTGGCACAAATCATCTCCTCATTAAGACTTTCACCTCCCTTCAACTCTGAATGGGTCGCTCCCCATTCCTCCTCCTACTAATTATAATCTGATCCCACCAAATCATTGCATACTTTGTAAACTCAATCATCACCAATTTCACTTTTTTGTTCAGAATAGCTATGACAATAAAAAAATCCAATCTACTTTTTTCTCCCACTCTAAATAAGCCTCGGGATCATTTTTACCTTCAAAGTTAGGAATTTTGAGTTTGATATTGTCCCAATCCATATCTTCATAATTCCCCATGCCATGGAAATTCACATTCCTCCGAGTTCTGTTCGGTCTAGACTTGATTCCTTACCTAACAACCATAGTCATCTTCGTCCACATCTACGTTTTCATCAACATACTCTTTAAAATCAAATTTATTATTCCGTATGGTTGTACGAACCGTATTTCCTCGGCGATTAGCCCCATTGTTCTGTTGCTTTATTGAATTCACCTTATCTTTCAGATCTTTGTATGTCCTAGACAACAACTCAAGTTGCTGACCAATGACTCATAATTGGAATGCTACGTCAATGTTTTTTTATTGTTGATTCATTATTTTTAGACATCTTTTGAATCTGTAAAATTTAGTTAGTAGTAAAAAAAAAATCCTCACAACTCTCGTGTATCACATAAAAATATCAAGGCTTTTCACTCTAATAAGCTCACTATGTCTTTTACCTCACAACTCTCGTGTATCACATAAAAATATCAAGGTTTTTCACTCTATTAAACTCACTACGCCTTTTACCTCTCAACTTGCTATTTTTTTGTTCTTTCGGAACTAAAATCAACAAATCAAAGCTAATATTCTTCGCAATGCACTCTAATTATGATTTTCAGACTCAAGAAGTAATAAAAATACTATAAACAAAGCAAAACAAAACTACGATTATGATTTCACAAGTAGCAATGCAAATTCGTACGAATTGTGGACGATACGAAGATACAAAATAAAACAGAAGAAAATACTAGCGACAATAATTACTTGACTCCTAGATAACCCAAAATAGAATAAAAAACAAATTAGACAAAAATAAACAATAAGGCTCACTTTTTGAGAATTGAATAGAATCTAAACTATTATGTAATTTTTACGTAATAAAATTGAAACCTAGACCAAATGACCTCTATATAACCTCAAATTCAATATTTATTGTTTTAATACTAAAATAAAATCAACACTCAAATTATAGGTCGTTCACGTACTTCTAGGTACTCAACCCCTTGTGTGATCAAATTTCGACATAAACGAACCTCCAATTGAAAACTATAGTATATGATATCAAAATAAGCCCAAATTCAATATATCATGTGATTTCAACCCCAAGACACAGAATGTAAAGTTTCAATTAATTCTGAAGTGTTTTTCTAATGTTTCACAAAGGTAGTGTTTTTATGGTAGAAATGAATTTCAAAATAAAACCTTAGGAAATCAATATTAGAATAAGGCCAAATTTTACATATGATTCTATGTCAATCCCAATAAATCGAATATGAATTTTCAATTGATTTCGATGTGGTTTGCTTATTTTCCCCCCGAGTTGTGTTTTCTACAGCAAAACTTCATCTAATACCTTTATCTCTCTTTCTTTCTTTCTGTTTATGTTTTTTTAAATATATTGAATCTCTGTTTCTTTTCTTTTTCTTCTTTTTCTTTTTTTCTTTTCTTAAATTAATTAAATGAAGAGACAAAAAAAAAAAGAAATATAAGCTTTCTTTTTCTTTTATTTTCTTTTTTTTACTGGATCACACAGACACGAAGAACAAGGAGATGAACACAAACATTGAAAAACTTTATGGAACACTAAAAAAATAAAAATAATAGAATGATATGACCTTGTTTCGGAGCCTAGCTCTAATACCACCTGATGCGAACCTCGTGATCACGTGGTCATGCAACCCATAAGGAAGAATGAGATTTGATCCTGGAAAGCCAAAATATATCTGATAGGAGTATGACACAATGGAAACCTACCCCAAGGCACCATCACTATTAGAAGGAGTAAAATGACGCTACGAAGCCATTCGATCTTCGATAAGTCAGATTTAGTTCGTTTAAGAACTAAAGAATGCAAGAATCACTTTCATACATAAACTGAAAAGTTCATAATCAAAATACATCAATGGCCTGAAATTTAGGTTACAGGAGTTTAAATAGTTCTTGAAAAAGTAATCCTAATAGACCCCTTATGTGGACTTAAATGTGGTCCACTCAAAACTGGCCCAAAATCCTAAACTAAAAAGCCTATGAGTTAATCCAAACAAGTCTTGGATCCTAGCTGAAAACAAAGTCTTAATTAAACCTAAACAAGCCTTGGGCTCTGGCTAACAAAATTAAAGAAAGCTCATCAGTCTTATTTATAGCCTTCCATCTAGCCTCTTAATCCTTGCTGGTATTTCTAGTTCGATTCACATCAATTTCTCAGCTATGTAATCTCATAACAAGTAGTGGTCATAGAACGATACTCTGCTTCTGCACTTGATTGAGATACTATACTTTTCTTTTTCTTTTTCTTTTTCCAAGAAATTGGTGCTTAACCGAGTTGAATGCAGTAGCCAATTATCGACCTTCTCATATCAAAGCATTAAGCTTAATTGGTATCACAAAATACTTGTAGTTGTAATGAACCTATGGAAGGTAATAAAATTCTTTGTTTAGGTGTGTGCTTGATATATCTAAGAACCTTATATGTTGCTTTACCATGTGGTTATCAGGGTTTTTTCCATGAATTGACTCAACACATCACAGCATATGCTACATTAGATCTTGTAATGGTCAAGTAAATTAATCTACTCGCAAGCCGTCTATATGAAGATGGATCATTTAGTAGCTTCCTATTTGTCTGTGTGAGTGACAAGTTTTGTTCGATTGGAAACAATGAAGGTTTAGCACCAAGGAACCCAGCATCGTCTAATATTTCTAGTGCATATTTCTATTGACACGGTATAATACCATGTCTTGACCTTGCAACCTTTATTTCTAAGAAATATTTAAGTTGTCCCAAGTTAAATCTCTTAGAAATAAATTGCTTAGTCTCCTCAATGTCCTGCAAGTTGTTGCCTACCAATATCACATCATGCAATGAATCTACCTTGATGATTTCAGATGAACAATGAGTAGTTTGACAATGATTGATGAAATCCATCAACTTTGAGAAAGGCTGGCAATTTGAGAAACCATTGCCTTGGTGCTTGTTTTAGTCCATACAAGGATTTTCTTAACTTGTATACATGAGTCCCCCCCTTTCAACCTAAACCAGGAGCCAAGGTCATGTAGACATCCTTAGCAAGACCACTATGTAAAAAAGCATTGTTCATATCTAGCTAATGTAAGTGCCATCATTGTAAGGCTGTAACACTAAGAAACAAATAAATGGTCACCAATTTGGCTATAAGGGAAAACGTTTCCCTATAATCAATCCCCTCGACTCGACTTAAATCTCTAAACGAGCTTTGTTTGGAGGGGAAGACTGCTTCAATATGGAATTCCTGCAAAAAGGATGGGAGTTTAATTAGATGGGCACTGTGCCTTAACAACAGTGATGTGGAGGAGAAAATGGGTTGGAAAGATGGTGGATTGAAAATGGGTAGATTCGGTATAGGTTTAGGGGATACGCTTGTAAGTTACATTTCAGTAATTGAGTCCGTTTATGGATTTGGGTAATGACTAGAGTCTTTGGAAATTTAGGCTAGAGTTATGGGTTTGGAGAATCAACATCAAATGTCAAAAGGGGGTTGCGAGGCTTTGAAAAGGATCGAGATGCAGTGGAATTAGGATGGTTTTGAAAAGGAAATGTTTCTTTAAAGAAAAATACAATGAGTTGCACGAGGGTCAAATCTTGAAGGCTTTTGTGTGTGGGTGGAGACAAAACATAAACAACTAAATACCTTAAGTGAGAATAATTAGCAGCTTGATAAAATAATTTCTCATATGGCATTTTACCATGAAGAAAAGTTGGTGTTCTATTGATGAGAAATGTTGAAGCAAGAATTGCATCCCCCCAACATTGTCCAGGTAGCCCAACTTGAATAAGCAAGGCTCATGCCACATTGAGCAAATGCCTATGCTTGTGCTCAACATTACCATTTTGTTGTAGTGTGCTGACGCAACTAAACTGATAGACAATTCTTGTGAGGGCATAGAAACTTTCAAGTTTGAATTCAAGACCATTGTCACTACCTATAATTTTGACTTTTGAATTGAATTGAGTTTCAACCATATAAATGAATTTAATTAGGAGATGCCTTATGTTGGATTTCTGTTTCATCAAATAAACCTATGTGCTCCGAGTAAAATCATCTACAATAGTGAGAAAATATTTCACATCAATAAGAGAAACAATTTTATAACCACCCCAAATGTCAACATGTATCAAATCAAAACATGCTTTACTTAAAATAGAACTCAAAGAAAACGATGACCTTGTTTGTTTTGCCAATGGGCAAATTAAACACTAGTTTATATCACAAGATTTATTTTTGGAAAAGAAAAATAACTAAAAAACTTTGGTTAATGGATGTCAAAAGTGTTGATGTCAAAGACCTAAGGTTATAGTTTGGACATAATTGCATGTCCTTTTATTGGGTGGCTTTAAATAATAGTCCCTCCTGCTCAAATCCCATCCTAATAATCTTCCCCGAGCGTAGGTCCTGAATAACACAAAATTGTCTTAGAAAAATTGTTATACAAAAGGAATTGGAAATTAGATTGAGATAAAAAAGTGGTACACATATGACATCATCAAGGATGAAATTGGGAGAGAAAATAATATGTTCAATATGAGTGACTAAAGCAGATTAAGCATTTGGCAATTCAGCAGTATGATTTTCAGTCCTTTTTTACTGTGTGAGCAAATTAGGGTTACAAACCATATGATCCATAACACCACTATCGAAGATCCATGTGTTCGTCTTGCCATTGTAAATGAGGAAAGAAGCTTTACCTGGCTGTTCTTTATGATTTGAAGAATTGCTGCCGTGGTTGGCTATAGAGATTTTGTTTTTTCTTAACATTTGAAGAATTTGTTTACATTCCTCCTGCAAGAAAGGGAAATTAGGTGTTGTCATCTTCTTGTCGGGTGCATGTGTTCTAAGCTGATTGCCCCGTGAGAGATTGTCTTATTCAGTTTTTAATGTCATCATTCACTTACGATAGTAATCAAATGTGTGACCATTCCAACCACAAAAGGTACTCTTGAGATACGCATGATAATTCTTAGTGTTGTGGTTTGTCTTGTTGCATTTTGCACATCGAAAACCCCTTCCATCTAATTCAAACCCATGATTTAGATTTTGCACTGCAAAAACAGTTGCTTCTAGTTAGGTGGAAATATTTCCATTAGAAATCTCTTCTTGTCTTTCTTGTCAAAGAACAAGTAAATATGCTTTGTTCATTATATGTAATTGTTATAGTAATAGCGTGTTACTATGGATAGTGGTGTATGTTTCATTTAAACCTTTGAGATTGTTTTCTAGGTTTCCACATATGAAGCAATATTTTTTTATTGTTCCACAGTCACATGCCAAAATAGAGCATAGTGTATCCCATTCATCCCAAAGGCTCTTCAATTTAGTGAAATAAGAGCTTACAATCATGTTGCCTTATATGTAGTCATGGATCTCATTCTCAATATGGGAGAGATGAACAATATTTACATAGGAGAATCCTTTTTGGAGATCAAACCACATTTGGCTTACTTCTTTGTAGTGGATGACACTACTAGCGATGTCTTTCAACATTGACCCTAATAGCCATGTCTTGACTATGTTGTTATAGTGTTTCCATTGTTGTAATTCATCAAGTTTATCCCCACTTGGTTCTTTGATTGACTCATCAACAAAGCCAATTTTGTTTTTGACCGTTAAAGCCATGCTCATGGACTGAACTCAGGTGTTATAGTTGTCTTCCACTAAAGGTTGTGGTACAAGGATTATGTTAGGTTGGTTTGCATGATGAAGATAGAAAGGATGGTTGGATTTTCCCATTTTGGTTTTGAAGACATGCCTGTATTGGTTGTCTTCCTCTTAGTGTTGTCTCCCATGGCTATGTTACTGGTGATTCTTGTGTTTGGTTGGGTTTCTCAAATTATTGCTTTAATACCATTAAAATAACCCAATTGTTGAAAAATTTCCTAAATGATGTATTTCATGAAACACTGTTACAATTTTATACAAGAATTGTTAATGTATGATCCTATTATATTGCCTATAATTATGACTGATCAAAGATAAAAACAAGTGAGTAAATAACTAAGTATCAATTTGCAATATCAATTGATTATCTTGTGTGATCCTCTTTAAAAAAATGTGCAGAAAAAAGGGATAAAAAACAACAATTGTAAAACCTTGCGACATTAAATATTATTTATTTGACACAAAATGGAAGTAATTTATGAATATCAACATCATTTGTAAGAGGTTTGCATCCTTATTGGATCATGTAGCACTTCACTAATATAACATCCCTCTTATGGTACATGTACACCATGAAACATGGCTAAATTAGGTATCTAACTAGAAAATGAAACAATTTCTCTACCTTCTAGGCTGATTATATGTCTATTTATTTATAGGTCATGTTACCTTCTTATCTAATATGTCTAAAACCATCTCGTGAAAGTCTAAACGATTGGAACCATTCAGGATTTACCTTTAACGCTTGATGTATCTTCCACCATGCAACCACCGCCAAGTGCCCCTCCAAATAGGTGGAGCCTCGCATTTAGAAAGACCTACACTAAAACATTGAGGACCAATTAATCTTCTTGCAAAGTAACAAGTCAATAACTTCAAGAGTTTGTGCTACATCCAACACATAATCATTCATTATATATACATAATACGTCATAACAAGTGATTCTAAAATATATTTGGAGCTTTCACTTCTATAGGAAGTATTTGACCGTTCCCAAGAGGCGTGACATGATGGTAGAGGGCTTGCGATATGCACAGCAGGTCTTAAGATCGAGTTAGAACATACACCTTTTGTAAGAGCTTTGGACAGTCAGGGTTTTACTTACTCACCTAGACCCACAAAATGTACTTTACAGGAGGTGTAATTTTCTTGCATAAAAAAAAAAGATAATATCTAACCAATTATTTATTTCAGTCTTAATTCATTTGATTTCATTTCTACAAGTAATTTGAAATGAAATGATTTTATAATTATACTTTCCATATTAAAAAAGGATGCAAATGCAATGTATAATGAAGAATATGGTTTCTTCTTTTTATTTATTTAAATATCATATAAATTATTTTTATTATTAATATATTTTTATTTGGTAATTATATATGGAAAACCTTAAAAACTAAAATGTTTCATCAACTGGAAATACCCTAACATCAACTAATGTTCCAACTTAAACACTAACTCAACATCAAACACTACAAGATCTGCCACGAATGACAAAGTTAAACAACTTCAAGTCCTTATATTAAGAAAAAGAAATGTTGATGATAAAAAGAAGTTACAAATTTAGGATCCCATTACAAAAGTTGTAATTATTATGGAAATAATTATGCATGTTACATTGTTCTTAATAGAGCAAGTAATATGTGGAGTCAGTTAAAAGCATGCAAAATGTTTTCTTTTGTGATTGATAAAAAGCCAAACATTTTGGTATTAGAACATAAGAAAAAAAAGGATGAATTGGGAAACCAAAATACAGTCAGTCTTAAGACAATATATTATAATTATGATGAATATAGACAAAAACTAGCAACAAAAGTTATAATTGATGAGATGTCTATTAATTATATGGAGGGTAAGGGATTTAGATTATTTTATAGGATCTTACAACCTAGATTTGACGTTCCTTTTTGTTTTACTATTGAGAGATTGTTTGAAACTTTATGTTGAAGAGAATGAAGGATTAAAAACAACTCTTAGGGGTCAACGTTTGTGCTTAACAATAGATACATAGACATCAATCCAAAATATTAATTACATGTCCTTAACTGCTCATTGGATTGATAGTGAGTGGAATTTGCATAAAACAATCCTTAATTTTAGTTAAGTTTCCAATTATAAGGGTGAGATGATTGGTCAAGTTATTGAGAATTATTTGTTAAACTAGGAGATTTATAAACTTTTGACTATTAAAGTAGATAATGCAAGTTCTAATAATATAACTATTTCATATGTGAAGAACATGATGACAAATTAACCAACTAATATATTGTCAATTAAGCATTTATATGTTAGACGTTGTGCACAAATTATAAATCTCATTGTATTTGATGGCTTAAAAGATATTAATATTTCAATTGTTAAGATTCAAAATGCAATTAAAATTATGAGATCTTCACCTTCTAGTCAACCTATATTTAAAAAGTGTGCAGAGAAGCTACATGTAGAATGTAAAAATATTATATTTGGATGTTACAACTTAATGAAATTCGACTTATCTTATGTTAGAAATTGCTGAAAAATTTGAAAATGTGTATGTGAGGTTAGGTCAAAGTGAACCTAGTTTAGAAGATTGGGGAAATGGTAGAACTTTGGTGAAGTTTTTAAATATATTTTATGTGATTACATTAAGATTTTTTTTTCTCAATGCATGTGACATAAAATTTCTTCTTCAATGAATTGATTTACATGCATACAAACTTGTTGTAATTGTGTAAGAGTAGAAATAATATTTTACGATGAATCTAAGATGTATGCCTCATATCAAGATAACATTAATATATTTCTTTATCATTAATACTACATATAAATCATTTGGAAAAAAAAATTTAATCTTTTAAAAATTTATGCCTTTTCTCATGTAGAATCATCTATGAGTTATTGGTGGCACTTATATGCATGCTTGTGTATTTGTAAAAATCAAATTTTATTTATTAGTAGAAAATATGTACCATTTCAAAATGTAATGACTACGTGTTGCTTTGACATGCAATTCTTGTTTATTTAACTTAATGAGAAGACAACACATATGATACATGATTTTTTCTTAAGACAATTAACAATTTCAATATTAAATTCCCAAAGCAACCAAAAGGTAATAACAAAAAAAATTATGTTATTTTATGAGGAAGATTTAATGTTATCATGACTGTTATTATGGCTAATCTTTTATTGGTAAAGGCCTGACAAATTCATTATATGTTATTAAAAAATACTATTTAGTATATTCTAGATATCCAAATGAGTATAAATCTTACGTCCATGTAAAAATGAGAGATATCGCATACTAGATTTTTACCAGTAACGACAATTAAGAAGTTGGGAAGAAGTATTCAATTGTGCACATTAACCCACATGTTGTGTGACAGTACAAACATTTAAAGTGTGGGAAAAAAATGGAGAATTTCAAAAACATGCTCTTGAATCCTTATAAAATTCAAGTTCAAATTATATTGGTATCAATGGTATTACATAGTTATATTAAAAAGAAGTTACATGAAGATATGAAATTTTCATAAATCGTTTGTCATCTTAAATTTGTTCCTAATGATTTTGTAAGTGATGTTGTTTCATGTTCAGAAATCCATGGATAAAATAGCTTTCTCGAATGGATTATGTTTAGGATGAAATTGAAACTAATTTAATATGACAATAAAAACAAGATAATAATATCATATCACATTATTGTATTTATTAAAAAATTTAAAAACACATGTTATTAAATCTAGTCTAGTTGATCAAATCAATTTAGTGAGATTTTTTACTTTACTCAATCTAAATTTTAAATTAAATCTAGTGGTTATTGTGATGTCGCAATAGCACAAATTAATTACCATAGCTTAAAACAAATCAAATAATATAGTATAGAGCAAGGAAGGGGTCGATCCCATGAGGACAATTTATTTTAGATTTTCATACTATATGCTATGCAATTGGGGGGGTTGGAAGTTGTCTAGGCTAGGCTAAAACAAACTAAGTGAAAATTATATAAAACTAAAATTTATCAATAAAGCAAACCTTGGTCGCTAGTCAACATCCACCTATAAAAATCAGAATTGATCATGGAAATGACATATCAATTTATATTTTGAATATTTATCTTTTTTTAAAATTGATTCGTTAATGGATCCATCGTATAACTTACTCTAACCATCAAATAACTATAGTGTCCATACTAGTAATTTGATTCAATGACAGTATTAAAAAATAGATAAATTGATCAATTAAGAAACATAATTGTCCGCAAAATATGTTTAGTTCAATTGAATATTCTCTCTAAGATTAATAATATAGATCCGCTAAAATTATTAAGTTAGTTGCTCCACATGTTCATATATCACAACTCTGGTTTTAATATCAAACTTAGCAATAGATTGTCTACAATAATAACTTCGAGTTCGCTCTTAGCAATTAAATAAAAAATCATAGGAAAAGAAGCATAGGAGAACAAACATATTCATCATATAGATTGAAAAATTGAGGTAAAAATAGATATCATAGTTCTTGAAATCTGAAGGTTTCCGTGTCCTTGCAACCAAACAAAAGAGTCTAGTCTTGCATGTTTATTGAACAACTAAATAAAAGAATGGAAGAAAACATGATTTAAGATTTGGATAAGGAAGATTTGTGTTTTCTTTGCTGCTGAACAAAGTCCCTTGCTGCCTCTTCTCCTTTATATATTTTTAGAAACCTTAGTTTCTATTTTACAAAATAGTCCTTCCTTGAGTTGGTAGAATTTAGTTGTTCCTTATAAAAATCATATCTCATTAAAAACACATATTTTTGAGCTTACATTTGGATATTTTATAGGTCCTTGAGTCTTGAATCTAAAAAAATTAAGTTTGCATAAATCGGACTTCTGTATCTCGAGATATGGAAGTTGTAATGGACAAAGGTTGACATCAGCAGATTGCAAGATTTGACTTTGAAGGCTACGATTTCCATGATTTTTCTTATTTTATTTCCTTTTCCTTATATTTCCATAAATTTATGGATGTTAGCTTTTGAATGCCACTAGAATCACTTCATTTCGATCTCTAGAGCTTTTGCTCTGCACGAAACACCAATTGAAGGTCAAATATGTCAATCAACTCCATTTATCTTCTTTTTGCGTCTTTCATTAAAAAATACCTTCAAAATATAAAACAAAAAATATCAAAGTATTTTATACACAAAACATATGCAAAACACTAGATAAATATAGATGAAACTATTAAATAATATGGTAGCATTAGTGGTTTAAACTGCGACCCATTCAAAACTTATTCTAAGTTTTTCTTTTCATTTCAAAATAATATTTTATTTTATTAAAATAAAGTAATGAAGTTTTAGATTAACTGACCCATCCTGTCTAAATCTTTAGTCGGGTCTCGTCATGATATTTTTACTGTAACTTTTTATATTGTTTATATGGATACAGTTTACTATGAATTGTGACATTACAATTACTATTTTACACTTAGGGTCAAAAAATTTAACTCCCAATACTAAGATCATTTAAGATATTTTTTAGAGGATATGAATGATATTTTTTAAATTTTTTTGCACAATAAAAGCTATTACTTTACCCTGGGTGCTAAGAAAGGACGTGGAACATTAAAGGGTGTTTTTGATTTCTTACAAATTCATTTGTATAAAACTACAAAAATAACTTTCAAATAAATAAAAATAAAAAACTTGGAAACAGGGATATTGTGGGACTCTAACCCTTTATTTTTTTCATTATTATTATTGGGTCAAGAGAAATAAAGATGAATTATTATTCTTTATTAATTTTTTATTAAAACACTGCAATCATGGTTACGCTGCAATCATGGTTACGCTGACAATATTTCATGCACACACACTTAAAGGTGGCGCATGTTGCGTCGTTTGAAAATGAAAATTGCTCATATGACAATTTTTCATATGCACGGACTATAAAGTTAGCACGTGTTAGCGTCGTTTGGAAATGAAAACTGCTCGTAACTTTTCTTAAAAGGAAGCTTCTGGTACGGAGGCTTGAATTTTTTGTAAAATAAATATCTGGGCTGGGCTGCTTTTTAGTATAGCCTAGTTTGGGTCCTAAACATAAATTGGGCCTGGCATATTTCAATGCCTATAAGCTTTGAAACTCAAAAACCACAAAATGCCCCTCCTCCTCGCCTCTGCCATGGCGGGTACGCCTTACGCCACATTCACTTTCCTCTCAACCTCAACAATCCGAATCCCACACGCCGCCCCTCACAGATTTCGCCCGAATCCAGTCCTCTCTTCCACTTCATTCCCATCAAAACGCATAAGGAGGAAAAACCACTTGCGTCCCAAAATCATAAGAACCCTAACTAAACCCTTCCCTACCGCACCTCTATCCCTAATAGAAACAACCCCACTTCATAACGAAACTGTTTACGACACACCTTTGAAGGAAATCCTTTCAGGTGAAGAATTAGAGGTTGAAAAAGTCGAAGAATTTAACGTTTCGGAGACTGTTAGCTCAGTAGGAGAATACAGTGACAGTGTTGGTAAATTATCTGTGAAGTCTGTCTTAAAATATAGCGCTTATTTTCTTGGGGTTTTGTTGTTTCAAACAATTTGTGCTGTTTGGTTATTTGGAAATGCTGATTCTGAAGGAAAAGAAAGGAATTTTAATGAGAAATGGAATGCTTTGACGGATGTGAATGGAAATCAGGTTTATGTTAGTGAGAGTAAATTGGAAGAGAAAATCAATGAAATTAAGGTGATGGCGAGAGAAGCGAGAGAGAGGGAGAGGAGGGAATTGATTGAGGGGGATAAAGGGAGTGAGCTTCAGAAGGAGATTGGTGCGCGATTGGTTAAGTTGGAGAAGAGATTGAATTCGAAGAGTGAGAAGTTGCAAGATTCATTCACAGAGTATCTGGGGTTGTTTGGGGATTTTGAGGATGGTTCGGATTCAAAAGAGGAAAATAAGACGTTGATGTTTAAAAAGAAGTTTAGGTTTAAGAGTCCGTCAATGGATGCGAGTACTCCGAAATGTTTTTCGGGTTTGAAGGATGATAGTGGTTTTAGTAAAAGCGGTACTGGTCTGAATGGTTTGTCTAGAAAAACTAATGTGAGGTCTTTGAAAAAGGACACCGGAAGGAAAGATGGGAACGTGAAGTTGAATTCAGTGAAAAATAAGGGAAACAAGTTGGAGAAGAAAGGGGCAAATTTGCGAAAGGAAATGGGATCAGGTAATGTTTTTAAAACTGATGATTGTGTGATTGTTTTATGCTCAATTAACTTTTGTGAATGTTCTTGGCAATAAGGGATTAATGATTGTCTAATTTAATTTTTTCGGCTTAGTTGTGGATGGTGCCAATTCCGGATGCGTTATTACTTCTGTTGTCAGTTGAATTTCCGATACATTTTGTTGTTAGACTGTCTGCCAACCTGGGGTGTTTGCAAAATCTTTCAGGCAGTGTCCAGGAGATCAGGGAAGGAAGGTCTTCAAATGAAGATCCGGAGGCAGGAAAATCAAGAGATTTAGAGACCTTAAATTCTGAAAGCTCGGCCAAAGACAACCAGGAAACCTTCATTAAGGCTGAAAGGTCTGCTGCTACATCGAGTAGAAATGGTAGCAGAGATCCTGGAAAGAGACCATTGGCTTATAAATTTGGGGATAAACAATCAGACGTGCAGAAAGATTTGTGGTGGTCGAATCTTCCTTATGTTTTAGTAAGTAATTGAAACTGTGACCCAGTTGCTTTATTAATTGTTTTTTTAAAGCATATTATTCTCCTTTGAGCATTTGGAAAAGCTATGATTGTGAACAAGTACAAGGCTTTCTTTCAAAAATTACTTCTGTTAAAATGTTTGTGAATTAATGCTTCCAAATGCTTCTTCCAATTTGTATGCTAAACATTAATAGGTACAATTTCATTGCATTTCATAAGTAATAACTTGATATGTGCCCAGGCTATCCTTATGCGTAGAGGTTCAGAACATGAAGAATCTGGTGGGCTTTATGCTCTAAGAGTGCCTTCTCAGGCGGATAAACACGAGGACTTTTCTTACACCATTGCTTTTGAGGACCGTGGCAATGCCAATAATTTCTGTTATTTACTTGAGTCCTTTTTTGAAGATTTAGGTGACTTCAGCGCTGATATTGTTCCTCTGCAAGTAAAAGTAAGCAATCCAACCTGATCTCTTATAGACATCAAGCTTTATCTGTATGACCAAACCAATCCTGTAGTGCTGTTGAGATTCCGTGGTTGCAATAATGAAGACATCATTGGCTTCTTGTAATGATTTCATTGCATTTGCTTTTGTATATTATATTTTGTATTCATTAGATACCTCTTAATCATTGCTCCAAGTACTGCATATAATTGACTCCCTATTATGAAATTTGAATTTTTGTAGGAACTCCATGATGCAGTGAAATTGCATTCCAAGAAGGTAATTGTTGTGAAAAAGGGGCAGCTCAAGCTCTATGCTGGTCAACCATTTTCTGAGGTGGAGATGGCTTTGTACTCTTTGTTTGAACAAGATTAAAGCGCCCAAATAAATTGGTTCAACTGAGAAGGCACACGAACCAAAGATGGATTCTTCTGTGGATTTGTCTTACAATGGAAGCCAGTTTCAATCTGCGGGGCATATTCTAACGAGAAATTCCCTCTTGGAGTAGATAGATGGCTTTGCATGCTTTTAAGAGGTTAATGGCTGGAGTTAAAAACTTTGCGTGCCAGCCGTCTTCCAAATCTCTGGATGCATTTCTACTAGGAGATTCACTTGCCATTTTAACCAGAAATTTCCAACCTGCCCCCCAGTTGGTTGTCCTAAAATGGAGCTAAAAAAGAAGATACGCTTGCCGATTTTGCCTGCAAATCGAAGTTTAGAGATAGGTACCTTTAATTCTCGATAGAAATTGACAAGAAATGCTGGCACTAAATCTGTAGAAAATATCATTATATTTTTCTTCTCATTTTTTAAAGGATACGTTATTGCCCAATTACATGCTCGAATCTCGATAAGCATCCACTTCAACTTAGGTTTTTCCTTTCTTTATTATTGCTGCAAACAATTTGATAGAAGGGTACTGTTCCTGTAATTTGATTCCATGAAAAACAGTGGCTTGAAGAGTCGATGACGAGTTGTGACTGCTTGGAGGATGAAAAACCAAGGCTCCATGACCTTAAACAGCTACTAAAAGCGAGAACAATAAAATTACATCCAATAATTCCATAAAAAGCTGCGTCTGATGAGAAGGAAAGCAAAAACCCAAGCCTCCAAAACAATGACTCTTTCTAAAAACTATTAACAGAAACTACCAATGCATTCTGTGCTTCATCATCCTTTAATCATATGAACCCGTAAGAATAGTGACAATTCTAATAGTGTGCTATATACCCTCACATCGTTTTTTAACAAGCAAATGCAGAACTTAGAAAAAGAAATCGAACCACCAACCACATCACCAGAACAACTATTATTAGCTAAAATCAAGTAAACATGGAATTTACACAAACTCAAGGTCTGATTATCTTCTTCAGCGACCATAACCGTAGTTCTATTATCTCTGCTGATACAGTAAGCATAATGACAACATTGAATATTATTGAAAACTAGTAATTTTGACCATTGACTGGGCATGAATGGGTGGTAAACTGGATTGGCAAAAGTTTTGCCATGATTCCTGCTTCTGCTCCTCGTTTCGGGTATATGCTTCATATATACAAGTCACAATGTTCCTTGCTGCTTCTCTTGCCTCAGGCAGCCTGTCATTCAACAAATCTGCAGCCATTTGAACCAGCATAACCAATCCAAACTCGTTCATTCCTTCAAGGCCCTGAAATTTACCCCCATAAATTCCCACCAATTAATATCACTCTCCCCTTTACAAGCTAAAACTTGGCAATATCAACCCTAAAGAAATAGATCATACAAGTTTTACCATCTTGGAGACAGAGTTAGAGATAGTTATGGCAGCTTTGGCCCTGACTCTGGGGTTGGAATGACTAACACAAGGCCGGAGCTTCTTGAGCAAAGGCAGAGGAGTCATGGATTTCACCATTGCATTAAGTGCTCTATCTGCTTCTTCACACACAAACCTTTTGTCTTGAGAAGCTTTCAGTAGTAGTTGCAACAGCTGCGCAACCACATTAAAATCCAAACACATTAACCACCATTCTATACAGAACCCTCATGAACATAATAAAATTAAAATGCAAACAACGGCAACAAATTTTGAATCGAATAACAAAAGTTCCCCAGTCCTCACCAAGTTATCAAATGCATTATTAGTAGAGTCAAGTAACTGGTCACCAAAGGCCTTGAAAATATCAGATGAAGCCATGATAGATGTCTTGCACAGAGCACTTCTTGGATTCTTCATAGCTTTCACCACCACTAACACTACGTTTTCCCTATACAAAACATATTTAGCCACAACCCCATTATCAGAACACTTGAGAAAACACTACTAATCATGTCAAATATGCCAAAAAGACTAGAAAAAACATACATACAAGATTGGGAACAAGAGCAACGAATGATAGAGTGCAAATCTCCTAGCATCATTCAATGACTCGCAAACCTTTGTCCAATCCTTTGAATCTAACTCTTCTACTAAACCCTGAAAAAACAAAGCAAAAAACACAAGAAAACCCAAATTTCCTGATACACACACAAACAAAAACCCTCAAAGTCTAAAGTAGAATGGCATCTGGGTTTAGTCTAAAATGAAAGAAAAGATCCAAAAAAACACTTACAAGGATCTTGGATTCAGGATCTGAAATGGGTTCAAGATTCCCAGAAGAGATATAATCCATGATCGGATCTGCAGAAGGAGGCAATGATGCAGCTGTCTTGTTTTCTTCATTTACACCCAATATGATAGCTTCTTGTGGCAGTGGAAGAGCGCTGTCAATGGGTTTCAGTGCCATTTTTTGACCAAGTATGACTGTGAAAGAGAAACTGATTTTTGCAACGAAGGAAGGAGGGGTTATTTATTTCTTTAAATGTGAGCATGATTGCGAGTGAGGCAAATAAAGAAAGGGAAATGTAAAGATCATTTTGTTTTTTTAATTCTTTTGCCATCGGTTTATTCTGCTGCTTGAACATACACGGATGCAATTTCAAAAGGATTGATCTAGGGTCTAGTGGTTAAAAATATTCAAATCTCAGCACTGGTCCTAAGGTTTTGTTTATTCAATTTGATTCTCAAACCCTTTTTATGATTTAGTCATAATTGAAGATCATTTGATTTTAATTTCTTATAAAATGATAGGATTGAGAGAAAAAGAATCTGAACGAAAAAGACACCAATGATTTTCCTTAAGTTTTGGCACT
The DNA here is from genome assembly GCA_015731905.1 of Salix dunnii. Taxonomy (NCBI): domain Eukaryota; kingdom Viridiplantae; phylum Streptophyta; class Magnoliopsida; order Malpighiales; family Salicaceae; genus Salix; species Salix dunnii. Next base: position 13,398,260 of record CM027666.1, on the reverse strand, counting down.
TTGGCCATCAAACTTAAAAAAATAATGTAAATTATACAATTTTGGAGTCCAAATATTTCTTTTTAATTTTTGGTTGAGAGAGAATAGAGAGAGATTGTTGAATTCTAGCAGCTGAGAGATAAACATGTCATTGACACAAATTTAGACCAACAAAATAGATAATATTTGTGTTAAATTATTTTTTTGACAAAGAGAATTATTATTAGGTTTTTTTATCTTTAAAGTTTGTGAAAAAACATATCTTGTCCCTAGTTGATTTTTAGTTTTGAGTTTATCACAGGTTTTTGAATGGTTTTTTGTTTCCTTGAGACCATCAATAGATTTATTATGGTTCTTAAAGTGTTTTCGATCATAAATAGGTTTAAATATAAGCTTTTGCGTACAAAAATTGATACCTGATTTTTCAGCTATTATAGCGGCCGAAATATGAACAAGATTGGAGGATATGTCAACTAATTCTTTTATTAAAAGAAAATAAAAGCGTACCAAATATATATATATATATAAAAAAAGGTTTAATCACGCGATTTATGACAAAACAGGTCAAGCGTGCTAGCTTAGCTTGTTAGACCCAGCAACACCTAGTTTTTTTCTTCTAATTTTTTATTCAATTAGTGTTTTTTATATGTTTTCTTTCAAAAAAATATTTTTATTTATATTAATACCCTTTCTGTTTTGTTAGAGTCTCTTTTAAATGATGATTATTTTTTGATATGATAGTAATTCTAGAAAAGATTTTTATGATTCATCTATAATTTTTGTTATCTTTTGTATAGATGAACCATATTTTTAAAAAAATATCAATTTTCATATAATATTTTTAATATGTGTAGTTTTGCATAATATATTTTTTTTATTCAATCAATTTAATGTGTTTGTCTATTTCTATTACGTTTTAGAATAGCCTCTTGATTTTTCAAGTTTTATTTTTAGATACTATTAATAATTCTTTATTTATTTATTAGCACATATATGTTTGAATTATATTTTGATAATAATCAATATATTGAGAACAAGCTTACCCTTTTAGAGAATGGAAAAGGAGTACATGAACTTAAGCAAGAGAAAAACATAATCTAGCTAATAACTACTCCCAAGTCTTTGAGGATTAGTGTCGTGATAGTAGGAGACTTGCAATTTATATAACAAATCCTGAGTTTGAGTTAGGGCTTGCATATCTTATAATAACTTGAAATAATTAAAATTTTATTTGTTTATCTAGACCTATAAAATACATTTTCCACGATATGATTTACTCACGTAAAAAACTACCCCAAAAAGGAGCCCCTTTACACATTTTGCACCAGGTGATTGCCTATGTTGCTAAAATTCTATCATTTGATTTCAACTATATAGTCAATAAGATAATAATCAAGTCAAAAATTGTGTCCATTTTTTGAGCCAACAATATATGCCATGTTTTTTTTTTCTCTTATATCTTGCCAATTATAGAATTTGATATTTATGTTTTTTTTGTTTGTATTTAATTTTTTTGAGCTATAAATATCTACATATTTAATTTTTTATATATATATTTGATATGTGATTGAAGTGGGGTAATATAACTAATTTAATCTAAATTGAGATTTTATATTAAATTGGATGGAAAATGATCTAGATAAATCTAGTTGATATATGATTTACTCAACTTATTTGACTAACAAAATCCAAAACAATATTGTTTTGGACTCGAATCAACCTAGATTGATACACTCCATTTGTGACCTAAACTTTAATTGATATCTGTAAAAGTTTATTTTATTTTTAAAACATATTGTTTTTAAAAACAATGTAGATAGTAGAAAATCTTTCAATTCTATATAGCTTTTAAACCTATACTATTAAATGTGTGTTTGATAATATGATGTAAATGTTTTTATTTTTTTAATAATAATAATAATAATAATAATAATATTTTTTTATGTATATTTTTACATTTTTTTTTTAAAATCAGCCATATTTTGAAAAATCATTAATTTAATTTCTCTCAAAGTATAAAACAATTTAAAAAGCAAGAAACTACTAAATATCAAGTGGGTATTTGAAATTGTGATGAGTATTATTTTTCAAAATTTATTTTTATAAGAAATGTAACAAAATAATATATTTTATATTTTTAATATCAATACATCATAGCAATCTAAACACATAAAATTTTAAAAATGTATAGCCAAACCAAAATTCCAAATGCACAGAAATTTTGAAGTACATTAGCAGTGCACGAGTCCTGTGCCGGCGTATTGATTTGGTGGATTTGTTGAGACAGCATCTGCAAACCATACCATGTAGTTCCTGTTATTACAAAAGAGGACATACATTGAGGACCCAATGGCGATTTGTCACGTGGAGTTTAATTTTCTTTTGTTTTAATTTCCGTCCAAATCTATATATTTCACTAAAGTAAACGGAGAATTATGAAGCTAACTTTCCATCTTTTCTTTCGTGGAGAATTATGGTGGAGGATAAATTTTCAAAGAGGATTACATTTAATTCCAAAAAGAATTTCAGATCTTCTACCTTAGTGTAGCTAATATTATTTAACTTACCTTACCATTTCAAACGCTTCAAAGATTCATGATCTAAATATATCTTGAATTTTTTAGACCATATATAATCCTATCAAGTCTCAAAAGTTCTTACCGGGGTGTAGAGCTTATTGTCATATGTAGAGTAATTTATGGTTGTCCCATTAAATTTTTCATTAAAATACATTATGGGTCTCGTATCTTGAATTAAAATAATTTTTATACTTACACCTAAGACATCACACTCAACTTCACAAGTTTTTATAAAATTTAAAAAAGCTAAAACAAGCCTACAATAATTTTAATTTTAGTTAGAGGTATTACTTCTCTTTTTCTTCTCTTACTTTGGACCAAAAGCATCATATTTTTTATAATATTGTTTACCTTAAATGTTAATTGGATTTATATTAGACCCACTTTATTTCCAAAGTTTGCAACTTTTTCTATAAAATATCCTTAACAGTCTGTCCTCAAGCATATTTTTACTTCTTTAATGCTTTACTTTAAAATCCCACTCCATTAATATTTTCTCTCTAAATTTTTAATCTATGTCAAATGAAAATCTTGTTTTAAATTATGAATGATTTGTATAATGATAATGATATGTTTCTTTCAATGAGTCAAGCCAAAGACCATTTAATTTAGTTTATAGAGGCAGGAGCTTGATACAAATAGAAGCTAACAATCTAGACAAATTTAACATGCTTGCAACGGCAATTTGCAAAAAAAACAAGAAGAAAAATAAAGAAACTGATTGTGATTTTAAAATGTTTTTAATAAAATAAATTGATAATTATATGCACTAATAGATATTAATTTTTTTTTATCTATTATGATCTTAGAAAAAAAAAAACTAAATTAAAGAGCGAAGGGATAGATATAGTTTCACAGATCTAATCTTATACCTCAATACACAGTTCTATTTATTTAATATATGTAAATATGTTTTTAGAAAAAAAATAATAATTGAGACAAAATCATTTGCTTGCAAAATTCCTTTTTTCTTCTTCTTATTATGCTCATTTTTTTTACAAGAAATATAACTTTTTTTGCTTTATAATCTTTACTAAATAAATAAATTAAAAATAAGAACAAACGTAGAAAAATAGACAATTTGAAATAAAAATAACAAAGTCATTTCTCAAATCAAAACCCCATTTTTTTCAAATTGTTTTGACCAAAATATAAGTTATATATATAGAAAGCATCTCATAATAATCATAACAACAAGTTTAGGTTTTTTAAAAGTAACATTGTGGCATTTTCGATGAATATATTAGAAATATAAAAGTTATAGACAACTCTCGAGTTACTGCATGGAATATTTATAGTAATGTTATTAAAGCTATGATTGGGACTAGGCAAAAGTTGAGTTTCAAACTAAATCGGGTGGTAGTTGACTCAATGTCACTCGGTTGAGCTAGTGATTCTAAATGTGACCTGATTAAAACCCGGTTTTACAAGTAATAATTTAAGATGATATTATTCTAACTCTTTTTTATATATTGAGATGATGGTGTTTTGGCCTGGGTCAGTTATGGATCTAGTGTGTTCAATAATAATTTTTAATATATTTTTTATTCAATTATATGATAATAAAAATTGATATGAACAAAAAAGCCACCAAATAAAATTTTATAAAATCATTGCAAAAAGTTGTATATAAAGCTACAATACGGGCTATAAGTCTCTTGAAAGGAAGAAAACCCAATTCTTTCTCTAAAACACTTAAAATTTATCTTCAACGGTCTATGAGGTTTATCCTAACTGGTCTCGGTTTGTGACTCATAACTGGAGTTGACAATCCCAAATAAGTGAAACCAATTTTCTTGGATAGTAAACATCCAAAACTACAACTTTTATATATGAAAAAAAAATCTTAATTACCTTATTCTTTCACTCAAATTTTCTTCGAAAGTCAAAAGATTTTGTCCATATTTGTTATTTCTTCTCTTTGCATACAGACACAACATCCATAATTCATTTTTTTTTCTTACATTACAATTAATTAACTCAAATTAAAACAAAAATTCAAAATAATCTCCATCACTCCATAATTCCCCATTAATGGTCGGTCATCCTTTTCTTCCTTAACCTTTTAATTTCTTTAATAATTGATCACAATTTCATTCTCATTATAGCATACAACATATCAATTTATTCAATTCTTTACAATGAAACATTTTCTCCAAATTTATCTAGGAACCTTAACTTAGATCTTAACATAAATTCATTAATTTCTAATTAAATTCAAAATGGCTTGTAGAATCATGTTTATCACTCCTTACCAAGTAGTAAATAGAGTGTCGATCCTCAACGATTCAATATTTTGACTCTTTTTTTTTTGTATTGAAGTCACCATTCTTTTTTTGATCCTCCAATTTCTTCACCTCTTCCTTGTTAATTTCCATGTCTAATGGTCTCTCTTCTACTAATCTTACCTAAACATTGCATAAACCTAATGAATTTTGATGATTTATTCTCAAATTGGTGGAACAACATTCAATTTTTTCTTCTCCCTTCTTGCTTTAAAGTTGTTAGCCTTGATGTACAAAAAATGGTATTTATACCCCAAGGTTTCTCTAGTTACAATTAGGGTGATATGAACTCCAACAATTGTGATGAAATCCAATAGCAATGATGGTTTAGAACCTCTAAAATTATATAGACAAGATTGGTTGAGCCTTGACCCGATAGCTACCTAAATGAAAACCAAGACTATGAAGGATTGAAACACCACACCAAGAAAATTTAAGAATCTCTTAATAATCAAGGCGATAATTTTAGTTGTTTGAACACTACAAGATTAACTTGATAAGTTCTAATAGTTCTTTTAAGAACAAAAAGGAACACAAAACCTCATAATGATGATTATTTTTTGAAAATATAACTTGTTTATGCAATTTGAAATACCCATCTATATACTTGGAACAACCCTCCAAGAATAGGAGTCATAACTACAACCTTAAAACAAAACAAACATTAACATAAATAAGTCCACATGTTTTTAGGCCTATTGGACTTCTAAAGGCAACCAAAAATAGCTAAATGACTAAATTCAATGCATTTAACATAATCAGCCAAGACCAAATTCATTCCTCTATTTAATATCCTTGAAACTCAACAAATTCATGCCAATTATTAACCTCTTCAATTACTTTAATGATGTGGACTAAACATTGAATATTATTTGAGTCCATCTTGGTTTTTTTAGAATCAACCCAATTCTCTTGGATTAGCCAATTTAGTGCTTCCTTGAAATATTCGAATCTAAGTCTTGTAATTAGACCACTTGAAAATGACAAAGGGTCTTGGGCAAATTCAGCCTCATTCCCAAGTGTATGATCAATATGTCCAGCTCCTTAGTTTGCATCATAGGCCCTATTTTTTTCAAGTGTATTATTTCCCCCCATAATTTTTTTTTATATATATAATTATGTTATATTTTTATCATTACTTATAATTCCACCCCTCCAAATTTGTAGTTAATTTATTTTCTTTATTTTAATCTAATCCTTAATACTCTTTGGTTAAATCTATAATATTTTGAATATTTTGTTTGGAATTTTTACCTGGACTTTCCAAATTCTTTTCTTTTAAAATCCACACATGAATTTCTTTAGTTTTATTTTCTATTTATTTAGTTTTCAATTTGTTCCAACATTTAATTTGTAGGGCTTGCAGTTGGAATTAGTATTTCAATAGTATATGGCAGTGCAAATTCTTTCATCAACTAACTATTATTTGATTATGAAATGGTAGGCAAACCAACTAGAAAAATTATTCATTTCTAGTGTAGTAGGTTAGGCTCACTAACGATGATATCACTAAAGGTTACTTACTAGACCGCAAATAATTTTTTTCTCAACATGAAAATATAATTCTAAGAAAAAAAATATGTTAGTTAACTTATTAGTTTAATTGATAATATCAATAATATCATTAAAAAATGCAATGAAAATAAATAAACTAATAAAAAGAACATGACCTAAGCCATTTCAGATTATTAAACAACATACTGTTGAAGGGAGATATTAAATAAAAATTAAAACATAATAAAATAGAAAATTTAAATTAAATAGGGTTAACTAGAATCTTTGTGACCATGAGCATAAAATTGAGATAATCATATAGAAAGAAAAACAAGAAAGAAAGGTCTAAAGACCTATTTCTAATAAATCAAATGAGAATGAGATAACTCTATAAACATTGTTATTTTACACACACACACATTTTTTGGACTTTCTTAAATGATGTGGACCAGTCCAAAAACACTAGTAAGGACCCATTACATGTTCAGGGACTTGATTTGTGGTTTTGAAGGTTTCAGCCAAGTCATAATTGTAAGGACCATTGGAGTATCAAAAGAAGACCGTAGTGCATCTTATCCATGTATAGAAGAGGTCCAATACAATCTTATTTTAGGCCATGAAGTGTTGACAACAAAGCAAACAAAAGAATCCTACTACAATTTTGAAACAACATGGGTGGCTCCCTTTTCCTTTTGTTTCTAGGATTAAGGGTTGAATGAAAAGCTATAAATAAACCTTATATCAGCTCTATAATATTTTACTTTTCTCATCAAAACATGGATTTAATATTATAGGCTATATTTAATTTTGTTAGTTATAGCCCAAGACTTGTTTGGGCTTAATTAGTATTTTGTTTTTAGCTAAGATCCAAAACTTATTTGGATTAAGCTATGGGCTTTTAAGTTTACGGTTTTGGGTCAGTTTTGAGCGGATCTCATTTAAGTCCACATATGGGGTCCATTCGGGTTAGTTTTTCCAGAACTATTTAAACTCATATAAACTAAATTTCGATAACCATTGATGAATATTATTTCTGAACTTTTTAGTTTTTAAGTGTGAGAGTGATTCTTGCATTCTCCAGTTCTTGAACGAATTGAATTTGACTTATCAAAGATTAGTTGGCTTTGTGGCATCATTCTACTAATTCCAATAGTATTTGTGCCTTAGGGTAGGTTTTTATTGTGTCACACTCCTATCAGATCTATTTCGGCTTTCTAGGATCATATCTCAATCTTGATTGTGGGTTGCGCAACCATGTAATCATGAGGTTTATATCTATTGGTATCAAAGTTAGGCTTTGAAACAAGGTCATATCCTTTTGTTATTTTTTTTAGTGTTCCTTAAAGTTTTTTAGTGTGTGCGTCCATCTCTTTGTTTTACGTGTTTGTGTCATCTAAGCAAAGAAAAACAAAAAAAAATTTATCTTTTACTATCTCATCATATCAATATATTAAAAAAAGAAAGAGGGATCATTTAAAATTTAAAGGATCATTCAATTTTTTTACCATAGAACACATAACTCTGGTGAAACATAAGAAAACCACATCAGAATCAATTGAAAAGTCACATTCCATCTATTAGGGGTGAGATCATCTATTGGGGGTAAGATCGTATGATATATCAATTTTAGGCATATTATGATAATATTTACTTGAGGTTTTATTTTGAGGTTCAATTATGTCGCTGAAACACTACCTTAGTGAACCCTAAGAAAAACACCTTAGAATCAAATGAAACTTTACATTCTATGTATTGGGGTTAAGATCACACCATATATTAAATTGGAGCTTATTTTGATATCATATACTAGAAGTTTCAATAGAACATTCAATTTTGCTATAAAATGATCACACATGGGTTGGGAATATAGAAGTACAAGAACAACCTATAAATTGAGTTTTATTTTTTGTTTGGCATTATAATACTAAATTTTAAATTTGAGATCATTTGGTCTGGGTTTGAATTCTGTTACGTAAGAGTTACATAAGAGCTTAGATTTGCATGAAGTCTTAAAACATGATCCTTACTGTTTAGTTTTGTCCAATTCTTTATTTCTATTATATTTGGGTTATCTAGGAATCAAGTAATTTTTTTACGCTAATATTTGTTTTTGTTTTATTTCGTGTCTTTATGTCTTTGTATCTTCCACAATTTATACGAATTTGCATTGCTTCTCATAAAATCATAATCATAGTTTTGTTTTGCTTTGTTTTCAGTATTTTTATTGCTTCTTCAGTCTGAAAATTATAAGTAGAGTGTATTGCGAAGGGTACTAGCTTTGATTTATTGATTTTAGTTCCTAAAGAACAAAAAAAAGCAAGTTATGAGGTGAAAGGCGTAGTGAGCTTATTAGAGTGAAAATCCTTGATTTTTTTTTGTGTGATATATGAAATGTGTGAGGATATATTTTGTGTTACTAACCAGATTTTATAGATTTAAAGAATGTTTGAAAAAAATGAATCAACGACACAAAACATTGACATAGCTTTCCAATTGCGAGATATTGGCCAACAACTCGAGTTGTTGTTTAGGATGTACAAGGATCTGGAACAAGAGGTGAGTTCGATTAAGCAACAGAATAACGGGGATGATTGCTAAGGAAATATAGTTTGTATGGCCATACAAAGTAACAAATCTGAGAATGAAGAGTATGTTGATGAAAACACAGATGTGGATTAAGATGATTATGACTTTATATCTACCGGCCAAAGAATCAAGTTTGGACCAAACAATGCTAGGAGTAATGTGAATTTCCATGGCATGGGGAATTATGAAAATATAGATGGGGACTTGGACACCATTAAACTGAAAATTCCTAACTTTCAAGGTAGAATCGATCCCGAGGCTTATTTAGAGTGGGAGAAAAGGATAGAATGGATTTTTAATTGTCATAGCTATTCTGAACAAAAAAAGTAAAATTGGTGAAAATTAAGTTTACGTAGTATGCATCGATTTGGTGGGATCAAATTGTAATCAGTAGGAGGACGAATGAGGAGCAACCCATTCAAACTTGGGGGGATGAAAGTCTTAATGAGGAGACGATTTATGCCAAACCACTATTATAGAGATGTATACCTAAAGCTCCAAGAGGTTTGAATCAAGGCTATAAGATGGTAGATGAATATCACAAAGAGATGAATATAAAAATGATTTGGGCTAATTTTGTTGAAAATAGAGAAGCCTCCATAACTAGATTTCTTAATGGGTTGAATCATGATATTGCCAATGTGGTTGAACTACAATATTATGTGGAGCTAGAGGATATGGTTCATATGGCTACGAAGATAGAGAGACAACTTAGGCTAGAACATGTTTGTTCAAGGTTTAATTCATGTTTGTCATCAACTTGCAAAACGAATATGAAGAGAGAGCCTAATGTCCAGTTAAGATCCTTTGTTCCGTATAAAACTGAACCACTAAAGGCTAAAGTTGATGTCTCTACTGGTGCCACAGGTAAATCTAAAACTTGAACTAAACATACTCATGATGTTAAATGTTTCAGGTGTCAGGGCACAAATATTATGCTTCAGAGTGTCTAAACAAGACAATCATGATGATTAGAGATGATGGCGATATTTAATCTGAAAGTGACAAATTTAATTGTGAAGGCATGCCACCATTAAAGGATAGTGATGAAGATGAGTTAGCATTACCGATTGCAGAGTCCCTGGTTATAAAATGCACACATCATGTTTAGGTTTAGGAAGATGAAACTAATCAATAAAGGCAGAACATCTTCCATATGCATTGTTAAGTACAAAGCAAGATTGTGGTTCCATTTTTTATTAGGAAATATGTTGATGAAGTTCTGTATGACGTGGTACCAATGCAAGCAAGTCACATCTTGTTTGGGAGACCATGACAATATAATAGGAAGGCAATTCATGATGGAGTTAAAAATAAAATATCATTGCAAAATATGGTAAAATCATCATTCTTGTATCTCTTACACCCAAACAAATGTATGATGATCAAATAAAGCTAAAACATAAGCATGAGGCAATGGGAAGAGAAAATCAAGGTAAGGATCAAAGGGAGAGAAGACCATTAGATTCGGCTAGAACCTAAACCACTGCAACCAATTCAAACACATCCAAACACAAAAAATCAGACCATTCGACCACAACTCAAAAACACCCAAATCTGGTCGAGAGTGGAGGTAAGACAAGAGGAGTGAAGAAAGTCAGGAAGAGTGATGAAAATTATGTGGAAAAACTAAAGAAACAACCCAATTTTTATGCTAGAGAGGGCGAGGTCAGATTTGTATATTTCAAAAACAAACCAATGAATTCACTTATGTATAAAGAGGCTTACTTTAATACTACTGATCTTGATCATATGTGCCTAGCGTTGCTTTTCTTTGTTGCTAGAGTTTAATGATGTATTCCCCGACAATACTCTTTGTATATTACCACCATTATGCGGGATAGAGCATCAAATTGATTTTCTACCTGGAGTTTCAATTCCTAACCAACCAACCTATAGAAGCAATCTAGAGGAGACAAAGAATCTTCAAAAGCAAGTTCATAAGCTAGTAGAAAAGGCATATATTAATGAGAGTATGAGCCTGTGTGTTGTATCAGTGTTACTCATGCCTAAGAAGGATGAGATATGAAGGATGTGTGTTGATTGTTGAGTCATCAATAACATAATGATTTATTCGAGGTCGAATCCTTTCAAGGAGAGAGGGGATGATGCGGATCAACCCAAAAACACCAGCAAGGACCCATTACAAGTTCAAGGGCTTGATTCGTGGTTTAGAAGGTTTCAACCAAGTCAAAATTTTAAGGATATTGGAGTATCAAGAGGAGACCCTAATACATCTTATCCATGTGTAGAAGCGATCCAAAACAACCTTATTTAGGTAATGAAGTGAGGACAACAAAGGAGACAAAAGAATCCTACTACAATTTGAAAACAACATGGGTGACTCCCTTTTACTTTTGTTTATAAGATTAAGGGGTTGGATAGAAGGTTATAAACAAGCCTTATATCAGCTCTATAATATTTTACTCTTCTCATTAGAATATGGATTTAATATTATGGGTTTTATTTAATTTTATTAGCTATAGCCCAAGGCTTGTTTGGACTTAATTGATACTTTGTTTTTAGCTAGGATTTAAGGCTTTTTTGGATTAAGTTATAGGCTTTTAAGTTTAGGATTTTGGGTCAGTTTTGAGTGAACCTCATTTAAGTCCACATAAGAGGTTCATTAGGGTTAATTTTTTAAAAACTATTTAAACTCATGTAAGCTGAATTTTGGCAGCCATTGATGAATATTATTTCTGAACTTTTTAGTTTTAAAATGTGAGAGTGATTCTTACATTCTTTAGTTCTTGAATGAATTGAAACTGACTTATCGAAGATTACCTGGCTTCATGACGTTATTCTACTAAGTCAAATAGTGTTGGTGTCTTGGGACAAGTTTCCATTGTGTCACACTCCTATTAGATCTATTTTAGGTTTTTGAGATCAAATCTTGGTTTTGATTGTGGATTGCATGACCATGTGATCACGAGGTTCACATCATTAAATTTTATTTTATTTCTCCGTTCTCTAGGATGAACAACATCTAAGTGTAGGGTATTTGATACAACAATATTATATGATAATTTTAGTCATATTCATTTAGTATTTTGTTTGTGTTTTTATTTATTTAATGTCTTTATATTCTTTGTTTTGTATTTTAAAGTTGTTTTGGGATGTAAGATTTGAAAAAAAAAGTGATTTAGAGATAAAATTCATATAAATGTTATATGTATAACTTGAGTACTAAGCATCCAAATCATGTCAATTATTTTTTTGTATGTAAAAATTCTTTGTTTGGGCAAATTAACTTCACTAAGTCCAAATTCAAAGCTTGAAGATTTCATGCAAAATTATTTTTCTTTCTTTATTGGAAAGTAGTTATTATATTACTTAAATATAGATTGTCTACTTTGGAAAGAGCCTTCACATATTATTATTTTAAATGAGAAAAATATATTAGAGGGATGTCATAATAAATTTTTCTATTAAATAAAAAAAGGAAAAAAAGAGGCAACAAACAAGGTTGTTAAAATTGTGATTTTGACATAACTCAGAATTTGTTTTTAAGCTTGAATCATAAAATCATAAAACCACACCTCAAATTATTGTGAGACGCAAGTGTGCATCAGCCACTGCCAATTGTAGAAACACCATGGGTTTCGGTTTCAATGGATTTCATTGTGGGATTTTTGAAAGTGGATGACATGAATGCAGTGATGGTGGTTGTGGATAGGTTCTCTACATATGCAGTGTTTGTTGCTGCTCCATCAGTGTGTACAATAGAGGTGGCAACAAAGATGTTTTTCATGCGTTGAATACCGTTACATTGCCTTATTGAGTTTCGAATCTCAAATTCCATTGGATGTCCCTCCTGAAATAGACCTCCTCCAATAGCCCTATTCGAAGCATCTACCCATAAATCCAGTTCCACTTCCAATTCTTCTTCAGCAGATCAGAAAAAGGGGCGGCCACTTTTATTGTAATCTTTTATAAACCGACGATAATAGTTAGCCAATCCCAGAAAGGATCGCAAATCTGATACCATCACAGGGGCTACCCATTCTACTATGGCTTATATCTTCTTCAAATCCATCCGCACTTGGTCCATGCTTACCAAGTGTCCCAAGAACAAATTTCAACACTTATGAATTCACATTTTTCTCTCTTAACAAACAATTTATGGCTCCCTTAGCCGTGATAAAACTTTAGAAAGATACACTACATGCTCATTAATGCTTCTACTGAACACAACAATGTCATCCAGGTGTACGACATTGAAATCATCCAGAAACTCATACAATACATCATTCATTAAGTTGCAAAATGTAGTTGGAGCATTGGTTAAGTCGAATGGCATAACTAGAAATTCATAAGACCCATACCTCATAACAGAAGTCGTCTTGTGTTCATCCCCTTCGGCATAACTAGAAATTCATAAAACCCATACCTCGTAACATAAGTCATCTTTTGTTCATCCCCTTCGGTAATCCTTACTTGCTAATAACCAGACCTCAAATCCAGTTTCGTAAAGATAGAAGCTCCGCTCAACTTGTCCATCAAGTCCTATACTAGCGGCACTGGATACTTGTTCTTTATTGTCATCTTGTTTACTGCATGATAATCTACACACAGTTGAAGACTTCCAGCAGCCTTCTTTTAGAAAAGAATAGGGGCACCATATGGAGCTTTTGATGGCCACACAAACCCAATGTCTATCATTCCTCAAGTTGTCTTCTCAACTCGTTTAAGTCTCTAGGCGACATACGATATGGGGACTGCGATGGTGGTGTCATGCCTAACATAAGATCAATTCAGTGATCCACAACGCTTCTTGGTGGAAGTTGCTTCGGTAGATCGGAAGACATAACATCTGCATACTCCTCGAATACACTAGCAATTAAATTCGGCACTTGCTCACTCTATCCCGAATCCCCTCCAATTGCTACTACAAGATATACTTCGTTACCCCTCCTTATGGCTTTACTGATTGCGATGGCTGAAATTATACTACTACTGCCTTTCTTATTCTCGGTCGCCGAATCTTTGCAACAAGGCACAAAACTGGGGCATGTTTTGCTGGCAATTAGGATCCCACCCAAATATGGCATCAATACAATCTTAGCCTTTTTCAAGAAGTCTTGGCCAAGAATTAAATCGAAATCATCAAGGGTCACAACCAGCAAATCATGTTTCCCCTGCCACTTCTCCAATGTCAGAGGCACCCTATAAGCAGTTCCCATTATCCATTGTGCCTTAGCATTCATTGCCTTTATCGTTGTTAGACTAGTGCTTAGCCGTAACCCCAACTGCATCACCAATCTATCAGCCACAAATGTGTTCATTGCACCTGAATCTAACATGGCATTAATTTCCATTTCATTCACTCTAATCTTCATGTACATTAGAGTGTCCACAACACCCAACACACGTATTGTTAAACTAAATCAATGTCGACAGGGCTGGAATCGTCCATTGAATCCTCTACTTTCGCGACCAAACAGTTCAACACACGTATTGGGTTGACATGTGTGACTGTCTCTTCAGGCTAGCTTTCATCAATCAAAATGGCATTCAATTTTTCTCTCTTAGGACATTCCCTAGCATAATATGGCCCACCATATATGAAGCATCCAACATTTGGTTTGGCTTATTTCGTTGACAGTTCTGTTTGCTTAGCTTTTCCTTTGTCAACAAAAATCCTGAATCCATCCCCACCAAGTTTCTTGTTCTTATTTTTCAAATCCCTCTTATCTCTAGCTTTAAACTTTGAAGGGACAAGGACTGCTCCATCTCTCATCACTGTCTTGAAATCAATTATACTGTCTACGGCAGTGATGGCGGAGGACAAGTCTTTCACCTTTTGCTTGTGCCCAAGGTTGCAAACCTGACATAAAATTGAATAGTCTATCTTCTTCGGACATGTTCTCTATGTCCAATATTAAAGAACTACAATCTTTGACATAATCTTTGAGTGATCGGTCCTGCTTCAGCTTCTTCAAATCTTCCCTCACCAACCAGGACGTATTGTTTGGTAGAAATTGTTCCTTTAATTCTTGTTTCAACAGATCCTAAGTATCAATATGGGGACGTCCTGCATTCAAGTCTTCTTTGATCCAAGTTCTCCACCATAACTTTGCATCACCTGTCAAATACATCGCTGTGATGTTTATTTGTTCGTCAGCCCCAATCTTTGACACACCGAAATACTACTCCATGTCCCAAAGGAAATTTTCCAATTCCTTGGAATTTCTTACACCACCAAACAACTTTGTCTATAGCACTTTCGGCTTGGATGAACCACCACCCCTAGGGATGTTCATTACTGCCTTCTTCAAAACAGCGATCTCGCCCTCAAGATCATTGAACTTACGACTCATCTCTACCGCAAGATCAACATACTGCCCTGCAGCCCTCTAAGCCATTTCTATTGTGTATGCAAGTTTCTCATTCATGGTTTGATTTTTGTCTTCACCAATAAGACCTAGAATAGTTTTGAGATGAGCAAGTCTCTCTCGAACCAACTCCATGTTGCCTGATGCCATTCACTCTCGAGTCCAGACACAAAGACATAATAGATTGGGCTTTGATACCACTTAACATGAGAATAAAATTTTTGATAAGATTTTACTCCCAGCACGATAGTCTAGTCCCGCACTAGACTTAGCCTTCCTCACAATTCCAACTCGTGTTTTGCCTATCACTAAGGTGTTTCACACACCCAAATAACTTTTCCCAAATCCTTTCACGCAATAGACAATCAACAATAACACAAGTAAACAAATCAGAAACGCAGACACAGTTTACAGGAAAAACACTACAAGCCTTCATTAATTCCGAAACAAAGGATACACAAAACTAGTGTGTGCCATGCACAAATCTGCTTACAGGCTACACCTCTTTAGTTCCCTTTTATCTCAAAAGAATATGGAAGTTACATAGAAACCGTCCCCCTAGACAGATCTATACAAGTGGCCATTTTGGATAAAATCAGTAACTGTCGAAAAACTGCCTCCAACTGCCCCTTCATAACTTCCCATGGCCTACCACCTCACAAATCTTCAAACCAGTTAGCGGAGCCCTCTCTACCAATCTAGTTGTGCTTTTGCATGTCTTGGTAGTCCTCTATCCAAGTCTGAAATTGTACTGAACATGCTGCCAATGTTCGCACGCACCCATTACACATTGCTGCCAAATATGCCTCGGCCTATGCATGTTGTCGATATCCTAGCAATGTTCTTTTTGGCGTGCCCTCGCGATTAGGACTGTAACAAACCACATAAAGAGTCTGACGCCTTTGATGGAATCGATGTGAGGTAATCTCGCACCTTGTCCTCATACTACCACAAGTCAATATCTTTTTCCCTAACAACCTTGCCCTCATACTGCCACAAGTCAATATCTTTTTCCTTGACAAGGTGCGAGATTAACTCTTATCGATTCTGACGAGGGCGTCGGACTCTTTAGGTGGGGGTGGTTTGTCACATTCCTAGGCACGAGGGCGCGCCAATGAGAACACTGCTAGGATATCGACAGCATGCATGATAGAGAGTTGTCCAAGACATGCAAAAGCACAACTAGGTTAGTAGAGAGGGTTCCATTGATTGGCTTGAAGGTCTATGAGGTGGCAGGCCAAAAGAAGTTACGAAGGCTGGGAGTGTTTTTCCTGTAAACTATGCTTGCATTTCTGATTTGTTTAATTGTGTTATTGTTGATTGTCTATTACATGAAAGGATTTGGGGAAAGTTATTTGGGTGTGTGAAACACCTTAGTGATAGGCAAAACACGAGTTGGAATTGTGAGGAAGGCTGAGTCTAGTGCCTGCATGCCCTCGGCAGCTTGGTGAAGTCTCTCCAGCATAATTATACTCATAAAACTTTATTAGTTAAGGTTCATATATGATTTAAAATAACTTAAAAATATATTACAAAATAATTATGTCAATAGAATTTCATTATGTAAAAACTAACAAATTTAAAATAAATATTCAATTAACATGCAATGTAAACTAAAATCAACCTCAATTTCATCTCCCTCGCTATCTCTAAGACTTGCATCAACAACATCACCATCGAAAGGATTATTAGTACCACCACTGGTACTAACATCGATATTGCTAGTACTAACTCCAACTCCAACAAATTATTTCAGCATCAACACATAAAAATGATCTAAAAATACCAAAACATTTAATTCAAAGTAAAAAATAAAAAAATTATTTTTTTCAAAAATTTTAAGTATAAATTTTAAAGTTAATATTTAAATCAATACATGAGAATTAAGAAATTTTTATTATCTAAGAAATGGTCTATGCGTGCATTTAAAAATTTTGATTTTCAAACCATAATAATGATTTTTCTTAGTTGAAAGATACAAGAACCTTTGAATTTTAAAAACTATGAGATCCATTTTATCTTTTCTTTTTCAGTTTATATGATGAGCATGAATGTTTTCCTATGCTTATTTATTATGATTAATTAGTTTCATTGTTAAAGTGGGCTCTATATTATTATTCTAATCAATCTAATGCTAAGTTTACTATCAAAACAAGAGTTGTAATATTTAATTAGTGAAGCAACTATTTAACAGGAGTTGTAATCAATCTATTGCTAAGTTTACTATCAAAACAAGAGTTGTAATATTCAACCTGGAAGCAACTAAGCTTAATGATGATGACAGATTAATCTAATTCTTAAAGTTGTTATTGAATTAAATTATTAGTGCTAATATTTTAGTTGTTTAATAGTTAGGATGTTAGTTACACTGTAAATTGGTTAACTAGCTAATGCTAAGAAAAAAATTTCAAAAATAAATTGATATATCCGTTCAATTATCAGTTTTGATTTTCATATGAGAAAATTTACTTGACAACAAAGTTTTTCTCTTAATAAGTTTCAATTTATTTAATTTTTTGATTATTTTATATTGCTTAAGTAGTAGTGTTTGGTATTGTGATTGTAGGTGAGGTTGAAAAAAAATTGATGTTATGGATGATTGGTTATCTTTAAAAGTCAATTTTAGTTTATATGGACCTACCTAAAGTTATATGCAAGCCATGATTTTAGAAAAGCATTAAGAAGTTGTTTTGGATGATGAACGACACTAAGACCATGGTTTCACATTCGTAGCACAGGGCTTCGCTACCATAAGTCTTCTTGGTGTCATTAAATACTTGGAGTGGATATATTCTTTATACGGTGCAAGCTTGGATTAGTTTCGTGACTCTATGCTTGAAGATCTAGACCCTAGGCCCTATTATGCAAAGCTCAGGAAGGAATATGATTCAAAGGTTGAGGCCAAAATTCTGACAAAAATAATAATAATTAAGGAATATGATGTTTTTTGTTAAATATAATCATAATGTCAATTATATTCCCAAATATTTTTTACTAGATATTGTAGGTCGTGTAAATAATCAGGGATTGCATAGGTCTTCATATATGGATCTTGTTCGTGATGGTATTGCAAGTAGTTTGATAGAAGAATAAAAAGAAGTGTCATATTTACTTGAATTATTAATAATATTATGTTATTATTAAATCTATAATATTTAAAAATAATATATGTGTGTGTGGGCATGTTTCATTTAAAATAATTTCACACATTAACAACAATATAAAAAGTATGGTGATCTAACACACAAAACTGTTTTTCATTAAATCTTATACTCAACTACATTTTTAACCAAACACTACAATTTCAACTATGTACCGTAACTAAAAGTGTTTTTCATGAAACTATTTTTTTTAAACTTTAACCATAATAACAACCACAATACCAAACAGTCTAACAGTATAAGATAACCTCAAATCCTTCCACTTTGAATTGTTTATTATAAAGACTTGAACTAGATCTTTCTCAAGGGATTGATCCCTTTTCTTTTCTATTTTTTTGCTTTTTACTATCTTATTTGTTTAAGTTAATGTAATTAATTTATGTAATCATGACATCACAACAGCATATAACAAGATTAAAACACAATATTCTTTATATAAAATAATATTGATCTCAAGTCTAGGTTCACATCTTCACATGTGTCTTTTCTATAGACATGGAAACTCTGTTCATATGAGATTCTCATGCAAATTAATTTTGTTTGTCTTATAACAAGCACCCACAATCTTTTATCTCACCTTATAAGAATAATACAATGAACATAATAAGTATCATACAAGCTCTATGGCTCTAGTAAATATAGTGAGAGCATGAACCATGAATATTTTAGTAATAATATTTTGATGCAATAAAAATATCATAACTGTTTTTGCAAAATATTTTTATCTCATTAACTTTATTTTTACTTTAGATTCAATAATATAATATTATATGATATTAAAGATAAATTAAGAATTTTATTAATAATCATGTATTTATATAAATATAATAATATAATATGTAACTAACTAATTGATTATAAAACGTATTAAACTATCGGTAATAGCCACGGAAATTTAGCTATTATCACCTAAGTATTTTACTAGCATGTAAAGCAAGAAGAGGCCCAATAGTTAGCTTTGTATAAAATTCCATGCAAATGCAAATGAGGGAAGATCATCAAAATCGAAATCACCAGAACAGTGATAATCTTCTAATCATGTATTAAATAAACACATTCATGAAACTGAAGTTCTGGTTAATTAAACTTGTTGACGTCACCATAATCCTAGTTCCAATACCCTTGCTGATATTGTTTAACATAATATCTAATTAGAACTAGATGTAATTTTGACAAAAGACTGAACATGAATAGGTGGCAAACTGGATTGGCAAAAGCTTTGCCATTCCTCCTGCTTCTGCTCTTCATTTCCTGTATGAGCTTCATATATAGAAATCACAATTCTCCTTGCCGCCTCTCTTGCCTCTGGCAGCCTATCATTCAAAAGATCCGCTGCCACTTGAACCAAAGAAACCAAACCAAACTCATTCATTCCTTCCAGCCCCTGAAATTCATCCCCACCCAATACCAACAAGTCAGTACCAATCAATAGACAGGATAAAAAAACTGGCAATGTCAACTCTAACGATGCTACTTTTTCAAGTTTTACCATCTTAGACACAAAGTTGGAGATGCATATAGCAGCTTTGGCCCTGATTCTAAGGTTGACATGGCTAACATATGGCTTAAGCTTATTAAGCAAAGGTAGAGGAGTCATGGATTTCACCATTGCATTCAAAGCCTTGTCAGCTTCTTCACACACAAACTTTTTGTCTTGAGAAGCTTTCAGCAGTAGCTGCAGTAGCTGTCCACCCACAACACAAGCCAAACTCAGTAACTTAACAAAGCCACATGAAAAGGTAATGAAAGCCAACTGTATAATCTATTAAAAAAACGGGGAGAAACATTGAAGAGAAGAGATAGTCCTCACCAGATTATCAAATGCGTCGCTAATAGAGTCAAGTAATTGGTCACCAAAGGCATAAAAAATATCAGATGAAGCCATAATCGAGGTCTTGATCAAAGCACTTCTTGGGTTCTTCATAGATTTTACCACCACTGACATTACCTTTTCCCTAATGCACAAAAATCACACGCATGTTTAGGATCAGCAATTACCAACACGGTAGCAGCCTAATGATATCATACTCAAGTTCAAAATCACAAGCAAAAATCACTTACAAGAATGGTAACATGACAGAGGAATGATACAGTGCAAAACGCCTCATATTATTCAGTGACTCGCAAACATTAGTCCAATCCTTTGAATCTAACCTTTCAATTAAACCCTGAAATATGAAAATCCAAATGATAAAAAAAACGGGTTTGCTCTAAAAAACTGGAATTTAGCCCGAAATTGAATCTTTTTATGAAAAATCGGAAAACAAAAAAAAAGTGGGAATTTGAAAAAATAATAATCTGAGTTTTGCTCTAAGAAATTGATATTTAACCAAAAGCCGAATCTTTTATTGAAAAAACAGAAGAAAAAAAAAAGACCCACTCATAAGAAAGAGAAAAAGAGACTTACTTGGATCTTGGATTCGGGATCAGAAATGGGTTTAAGATTATCAGAAGAGATATAATCAATAGGGGAGTTAGTTGGGGGCAAAGGAGCCTTGTTTTCATCATTGACACCAACCTCGGATTGCTTTTGAATTGGAACGGAAACTACTTGCAAGTGCTTTTTGGGTCTCTCTGGTGCTACTGGAAGTGCATTATCAATGGGTCTCAGTGCCATTTTTTAAAAAGGAGCAAAATAAATGACGAGGAAGAGAGGAATTTCATTGATTCATAGGGCATAAGGGTTATTTATTTGTGAGATTGGAAATGCAATAAAGAAGGAGCATTTGCGCGCATCTCTCCTTTTCCGTTCTTTTCAAAATTTTAACTTTTTTAGGCGAACTTGCAAAGAGACGTTGAGCAGCTTCTTTTTTTTTTTTTTTGTAACGGTCATATTTTCTGCAGTGGGATTGGATTCTCCACCATTGGTGATGTTTTGTTTGACCAAGGAATCTTGCCGTTGCAGAACGGTTAACGATTTGAAAATTGGAGCCATTGATAAAGAACAAACATTGGATTAGTAATTTTGTTCGGGAGGTGCCACCATGGTTATAAAACTAATGATTTGTAAAGCATGATTATTTTTGTGTTTAAAATTTTTTTTTTTCAGATTTTTTTTGTTTTTTCAAATTGTTTTGAATGTATTATTATCAAAAATATTTTTTTAAATATATATATAATATTTCCAGGTAAATTATATTTTAAAAACAATCACAACTATAATATCAAACAAATAGTAGCCTTGAAATTTAACTTGAGTTAATTTTAAGTCAAACTAGATTCAAAAAGTGTTTTTAGCTTCTCTTGTGAAAAAATATATTTTATTTTATTTTATTTTCAATTTATTTTTGTGTTTTTAAATTTTTGATATGTTAATGTCAAAAATATTTTTTTAATTATATATATATATATATATATATATATATATCTTATTTTGATTTATTTTCTAACAAAAAATATTCTTTAAAAAGCTAACGATGATCAACCCAACATCAAATTTAATCACACAAATGACTCATTGGTCTTGAGAAATGGATCTATTACAAGAGCTAGGTTAAAAAGACTTGAAGAAATATTGAATGATTTAATTCAAAGCACATAGAGTAAAATTGTCTAGAGGGACAAAAAAGACCTATGAAGCTTAAAAGACAATCTTTAATTCATTTATAGCTTGTTTAAGAGTATGGTTGAGGTTGCTTTCAAAAGTGTTTTTCATTCAAAAATATATTAAAATGATGTTTTTTTTGTTTTTTTTTAAATTGACATCAGCACATCAAAATGATCTAAGAGCACAAAAAAAAAATTATTTTAAAAAAATTATTTTTTTCAAAAATATTTTCCAATCGCAATCTCAAGCATCCTCTTAATCCAAGGAGGGTCTCAATCATACTATGAATAGGGCCGATGTTTTAGACCCCATAACAACTTTTATCTGGGCTTATTTTTCCTAAATAACATTGGGTCCAAATCAAGATTATTTTCTAAAAAAGAGAGGATTTTTAGCATTCAAAAAGAGAAATTTTCTACTTTTAGAAATGAAACCTAAATAAATCTTTATATCTTATTTTTATGTGGTTGAAACTTAATTTTTTTTTCTTAATATTCATATTTTGTATTTTAGGGTTAATAAACATTAATTAAGCTTAGATACTTGGGATTTATGTCAAATTATAAGTGGGCTTTATACTAGTCTATATCTTTGGGTATTCTATGGTTTAGCTTAGATTACAAACATAGATGCTACCTAAGTTTTAGATTAGTTTTTTTTTTTTTATGCTTAATGACATTGAAATTACAACAACAACTTTGTATGCTAGTGAGGTGAGAATTCTTTCTTCCTTGGTTATCTAAATGACTAAAAATGATTTATCAAGGTTTGATTGAGTTCATGGCATCAATTCATACTTCTTGTTCGCTAATTACTATTCATTGGATAGGGGTTTGAATCTAATAGTGTATCTAGAAACAAGTTATTTTTATATCACACTCCTATCAAACCTAATTTACTTAGTTTTATGAGAATTGATGTCTTTACATATGAGTTGTTTGACCGCGTGATCAAAAGGTTTGTATCATTTGGTATCAGAGCTTGGCTCCATTACTCAAGTTATATCCTTGTGAAATTTTAGTTTGTTGTTGATTCTAAAGAAAAATTCTATTGTGTCCAATTTCTTCTTGTCCTTGAATTTGCAGCATATAAAAAAACAAAAAAAAGGAGTTATTTTGTTCTGTTACTATCAAAAATATAAGAGTAGCATAAAAAAGACAAGAATAAAAAATAAAATAAAACCTTGTTTAAAGATGTTTATTGATTTCAACCACGGAACACTAAAAAAGAGTAAATTGGGTAAACTCAATTTGGAATTAGATGAAATTTGAAATTCTATTTACTAGGGTCCTAATCACAAAAAATATTAATTTTAAGGTTAATTGGATGTCATTGTTTAGGTTTTAAATTTCAAGTCTAATCAAGTTTGATTCTTAACATTTTTATATCAGCATATCAAACCTTATCATAAATTGCTCAAATAAAATATTCTATCTATTTAAGTTGAAATCGTACTTCATCATAAATTATAGCTCAAATCTGACATCATTTACCTTAAGTTCTAGATTTGGGCTTGACTTGTTGTAATTAGGTTTATTTGTTTTTAGTTATTTTTGTTAGCTTTGAAATTCATTTTGTTTATGTTATTTTCATTTCCTCCAACATATTTACAACATATTTTGGTGTTGGTTCATCATTTTGAATACTTCATCTCTTTTTTTCAAGTCTTCAGTTTTGTCCATATTTCGAAAAAACTTGCTTGCTACTTGCAAGACTCTTATCACAATTTTGTTTTACTAGTTTTTTGTGTTTTTATTGCTTCTTGAGTCATTACACCTATTTAGATTATACTGCGAAGTTGGTTGTATTCGGTGTTGGTTTCAATTCCACAAGTATTACAAGAAGATGAGATGAGAGATGTAATCAAGTGTGGACATTAATAATGGTTGAGGGAGACATGAAAGCCATAAGGAAATTCTTTGTTACCTCTAACCAATTTTTGCAAGTGTTATCATGTTAGATTAAGATAACACACCACCCTCTCCCGAAGGTGAGTTTAAGTTCCAAATGCAAGTCATGGCAAAGATGGCGGAGATGATGAATTTTATGATGGGAAACATGATAACGAAGCTAGTAAAAGTACACATGATGCAAGGAAGGTTTGGGGTAAACCAAAATCAAACAATGTCAGGAGGGCTGAAAGGCCAAAGTGGGCTAATTATGAGGCTTTTAAGGAGGATTTTGATGTTATTGGCTATAATGGTTTTGAATATGAGACCAAAGGTCATAGGGAAGGTTTTCAGCAGCCTAGAAACCGAAGGGATTTTGGGAATAGAACTAGGGGCCAATTCGACAAAAGTAGAAACTTTTATAATTTTAGGGGACATGATGATATAGATGGTGATTTGGATGGTTATCAAACAAAAAATACCTACTTTCCTAGGTAAAAATGATCTCGAAGCATATTCGAAATTGGAGAAAAAGGTGAAGTGGATTTTTTTATTACCATAACTATTCAAAGGTGAAGAAGGTAAAATTTGTAGTCATTGAATTAGCGAAGTATGCATTGATTTGGTGAGGTTAGAATGTGATTACTAGGAGGAGGAGTGGAGAAAGTCCAATAACATCATGAGATGAGATGAAAGTGTTGATGAAAAGGTAATTTATATCTAACCACTATTATATACATTTGTATTTGAAATTGCAGGGTTTGAATAAGGGTTCTAAGTTCATGGATGAGTATTTCAAAGAGATGTTGATTGTAATGATTTAGGCCAATATAAATAAGGATAGGGAATCTACATTGGCTAGAGACATTGCGAATGTTGTATAATTACAATATTATATGGAATTAGAGGACATGGTATATATGGCAACAAAGGTAGAGAGGCAAATGAAGAGAAAGGGGAAAATGTTTTCATACCAATTTAGTTTTATTTTCCTCATCATGAAGGCCATATCTTAAGAGAGAAGGGGTTGTCAAACCAAAGCTTTATATGTATGTAAGGGTCGAACCATCTAAAGTTAAAAAGGATGTTCGTACGAATAGGAAAGGTAAATCTAAACCTACTCATGATAGAAATATAAAATATTTTAAGTGTTTATAAAAGGGGCACATTGCATTTCAATGTCCAAATTAAAGAGTTATCCTTACAAGAAATAATGGTGAGGTTGAATATGAAAGTCACAAATCTAAAAGTGAAGAGAGGCCATCTTTATAGAATAGTAGTGATGAGGAAATTGCATATTTTACTGGGGGGAGACCTTGGTTATAAGGTGTGTGCTGAATATGCAAATAAAAAGGATGATGTAGAATAGCAATGAGAAAACATATTTTACATATGATGCTAGGCCTTATAGATTGTAATGGTTAAATGAATGTAGTGAAATGAATGTTACTAAGCAAGTATCGATTGTGTTTCTTTCGGAAAGTATTTTGATGAGGCTATATGTGATGTAGTCTCAATATATGCTAGTCACTTACTATTAGGGTGTCCATGGTAGTTCAATCGATAAGCGATTCATGATGGGTTTAGAAATAGGTTCACTACTGTAAAGGATAGTAAAAGCATCACTCGTGTACCTCTATCTCCAAAACAAATGTATGATGATCAAATGAAATTAAAAAGGGAATGTGAGGTGGGAAAATTGAAATTCATGTGATGACATTGGTGAGATAAGACCATCAGATTCAACTAAATCTAAATCATTAATTAAACTAATTGAGAATAAAGGTAAAATCTGAGGAGTGAAGAAAGTTAGCTTGTGTGATAATAATAGTGTGGATAACTAAAGAAATAACCAAATGTTTATGCAAAAAGAGCTTAAATTAGATTTGTGTTTTTCACGAATAAGATGATGGGCTTACTTGTGTATAAGAAGGCTTATTAAACACTAACAATCCTAATTCTGTTGTTCCTAGCGTGGCTGTTTCAATCTTGATTTTATTGTTCCTAGTGTGATTGTTTCTGTATTGTAGGAGTATGATGATGCATTCCCTATAGACTTTCCTAATGAATTGTCGTCAATAAGAGGAATTGAGCATAAGATTGACCTTATACATGAAAGATCAATTCCTAATTGTCCATCCTATAGATGCAATCCTAAGAAAACTAAAAAACTCCAAAGGCAGGTGGATGAGTTGATGATGAAGGGATACATCTGTGAGAGTATGAGCCCTTGTGTTGTGCCAATGTTCATGCAAGCATAATCATGCAAATGACTCATTGGTCATGAGAAGTGGACCTATTATACGATCTATGTCAAAGAGACTTAAAGAGGCATTAAACGGGATACTTCAAAGCACATGGAGTAAGTTGATCTAGAGGGACAAAGAAGACCTATAGAGCTTAAAATGCAACCTCTAATTCAAGGCCAATAAGGGTCCCAATCATATTCTGAATATGGATGATGTGTTAGGCCCTATAACAATCTTTATTTGGACTTATTTTTCCTGATATGACTAGGAGTCCAAATCAAGATGATTTCCTAAAGAAGAGAGAAATTTTATCATTCAAAAGAAGAAGTTTCCTAGTCTAAGAAGGAAACCTAAATAAATCATAATTATCTTATTTTTATATGTCAGAAACTTAAACTCTTTATCACAATTCGTATTTTGTGTTTTAGGGTTAATAAACATAAATTAGTTAGATACTTGGGTATTTAGGTTTGATTGTAAGTAGGCTTTATAC
The DNA here is from genome assembly GCA_015731905.1 of Salix dunnii. NCBI lineage: Eukaryota > Viridiplantae > Streptophyta > Magnoliopsida > Malpighiales > Salicaceae > Salix > Salix dunnii. The sequence goes on along the minus strand of CM027666.1, from coordinate 13,371,663 downwards.
AAGTCCACATATTTAGGTATTTTAGGATATAACTTAGGTTAAAAACAAATATGCTATCTAAGTTTTAAATTAGGGTTTTTTTATGCTTAATTACATTGAGATTACATCAGCAACTTTATATATTTGTAAGAAAAGAATTCTCTCTTGGTTTTCTAAAGGATTAAAAATGACTTATCAAGGTTCAACTAACTATGTGGCGTCAATTAATACTTCTCGTTAGTGAATTGCTATTCTTTAGGTGGGGGCTTAAATCCAATAGTTTTAGTGCCTAGATACAAGTTATCTTTGTGTCATACTCCTATCAAACCTAATTTATTTGGCTTTTCGGGAGTTGATGTTTTTGTATATGGGTTGCTTGATCATGTGATCAGGAGATTCACATTAAAAGTAATTGCTACCATTATATCAAATGGACTCATTGTTGATATTGTCAACCTAGTTAACCTAGCAAGTCATTCTACACTTTCTATGGACTTATTTGACTGGGGTTATCTTGGGTCACATGTTTATCGAGTTGACCCAAGTTGATTATGTTTATGTTTTTAATTAAATTTTTTTTTCAATTTCACCCTCCAAAAACTCAATCTTCTTTTTTTTTTAAAAAAATAATCTTTCAATATTATGTGGTTTGGAAATTGATCTTCATCATTTTTTTATGAAATTATCTCGGTTATATGACTAGGTTGAATTGATTTTTTTTTAAATTGATATTTTTTTTATTTTATCCTTCAATATTAGGCTAGTTTAGAATTGAGTTTTTTATTTATTTATTTTTATTTTTTAGAGGGTTATTCCGATCTTATAATTTGAGTTCTAAGTTTGGCATGTTAACTTAGATTGACTCAGATAATTTTTTAATTTAATTTTTTTTTTAATTTTATCCTCTAACATTGAGTTGATTTGGAATTGACACTCCTAACTTATTTTGACTTGCTTTCTATAAAGTTATCATGGCCTTATGACTCAGATTATAAATTTAATAGGTTAATCTAGATTAATTCAATATATCAATGTCTTATTTTAAAAAAAATTGTTTATCAATATTTTAACGAGGCATCCTAAGATATTTCTTTGCCTAAGATAGAAAAAAAATGAGAAGTCTTCTTGTATTTGAATTTCATAACTCAATTTATATCTCAACTCACAGTAACATGTAAGTTGATATTTAGATTTCTAAGAAAGAAAAATATGAGGTTATGGTATAATCATTGCTAATTAGATTTTTATATAACTAATAGGTAGTTATAAAACATGTATTTCACAGTACCCCATATACTATGAAGACCCTTGATCCTATATTTGAAAATTATAAAAACAATCATGGGTTACGTGCTGGGTCAGCTTGATAAGTTTAGAAGTAAAGAAAATGTCATCTACTACTTGACCAAGAAGTTCAATTACTGTGAATTCCAATATAGTAAAATAGAAAGGTTATTCTATGTCTTGCTTTGGATCGTAAAAAGACTAAAGTAATATATGTTGTTTTACATAACCTAATTGATCTCAAAACTAGATTTGCTTTAATACATCTGTGAAAAACAAGTCAAATAGTAAGATTACAAGTCTTGTTAGTAGAATAAAAAATTGCTTATATAACAAGAAAGGTTATGAAGGAGAGTGTCAATGTTTATCATATAACAAATAATATTGTGGAGGATTACGAGCCACTGAATTTTGATCTTTTTTATGAGAATTTATTAAAGTTTAAGAATGATGGTGGTGTGAATGATTGGTTGACAATGTATTTTGATAAAGTTATAAAAGTAGCAGGGAATAGGGTTGGAACAATGATAATTTTTCTAGAAAACAAGCAATACCCTATTTCAATGAGGTTGTAGTTTGAATGCACTAATATGACCGAATATAAAGCCTGCATTATTGGTTTGAAAGTTATTTTAAAGCAAAAAGTCAAAAAGCTTGATATTTACGGTGATAATTTGTTAATCATATGACATGTGAAAGAGGAATGACAAACTAGGAATGAGAAATTGAGGTTATATCAATGTTATATCTCAAAGTTAGCTACTAAGTTTAATGAGATAAAACTCATTCATATGAGGATAGACAAAAAATAGTTTATTGATGCCTTAACCTCTTCGCTCTAATAATTTAAACCAATCTTAGGGGAAAGATCTAACTAATAAACATCAAAGTCAAAAATCTTTAAGCTCATCGTTGTTCACTTGAAGAGTTACTAAATGAAAACCAATGATATAATGACATCAAAAGGTTTATCCAACATTATGAATATCCTTTATAAGCCTTCAAGATGGATGAAAAGACTTTAAGGATGTCAAAATCTTATATAAAAGGTTGTTTAATGGGACTTTGCTTAGGTTTTTGAATGAGAAAGGTTAAGTAAGCATTATAGAGAGACTATAAGGGAATTTATGCCACTCATACTAATAGGCATATAATGACAAGGCACATATAAAGGTTTGGATACTAAGCTTAGGTATCAGATGCATTTAAGCATCACTATTAAATATGTCCATGCCTTGGCCTTTTGATATATGGGGATTGAGTTTCATAGGCATGGGTTCATATTGGTGTCCATTAATTACTTCATTAAATGGGTGGTCAACTCTTTTTCACATATGAAGGTGGGTATCAAATTTATTAAGAAAAATATGATTCGTCAACATGACTTGTTAGCAAGAATGATATTTGACAACGCTCAATTTTTAATTAAAAAAAACTAATTATTGAGTTTTACACTTGGTGAAAGATTAAACACCTTAATTCTTTTTAAGTGTTTAATTTAACACCATTAATATAACAAAGTATAATGGCTAGGGTATATAATAAGAAGGTTAGGCCATGAATGTTTTAGAGAAAACCCTGATATTGAAGAAAATCTTGCAAGCATCGGGAAAAGATCATAGTAAATATGCATTGTACTATGAAAGACCATGCATGTTCAAGAAAGCCTTCTCTAAAAAAACTTTAATTTTAACTTAGATGGATGAGATGATCTACCTAAACCTATAAACTTTGATATTATAAAGAAGTATTATGCCTGATATTCTTTATCAATAAATTAATAAATTCAAAATTCGGTCAAGATTTGTTTGGTGTAATTTTCTTTACACTAAAATTTTTTACATGATCTCTTAAGCTTAAAAACTTTGTTTTTCTGTTTTCACAAATTAAAAAAAAAATTAAAATTATTAGTACAAATATAAAGGTCAAATTGATTTTTTTGCTTTAAATAAAAGAGTTTTGAGAATTCAAGTGATCTTCCAATAAAGTGACCGAACATTTAGAAACTAGAAAAATAAACACAACCTAAAATAATTTTGAAGCTAAGTTTTAGTTAATAAATAATGATTTATAATCATAATCAAAAACCATTTTACATGCCTAAACCAATCACAATGATCAAAAAATCAATAATGATTCATAATCATAGTCAAAAAACCATTTTACATGTCTTATCTGAAGGCAAAAACATGAATTAAAAAAGTGATTTGATCGCAAGAATATACAATATAATCCTTAATGATAAAAAATGCTTAAACAAAGTTGGGACATTAAAAAAATCCTAAAACTTAAAAAGGTTGAACATGTCATACAAAATGGAAATGATAAGTATGATAATTAACTCTTAAAGTCAAATAACCAAATATTAAGGGCAAGTGTCCATTTAACAAAATCAACCTTTTGGTATATAATCCTTTGATAAGAAAAAAAGGGTCTAAGAACAAGCTTTAGTGATTCTTATTCTTAATATTTCTTAAACACCTTTTAAACCTACAAGTATTATTTCCTTTCATGAATAAAAATTATAACCCATATTCCCAATAAAGTCTTTTCTAATCTAAAGAAGCAATCTAGTTTGGTAAATAATGCTCTACCAAGCAAAGTAAGATCTTCAAAAGACTATGATTATGTTTTATTATTTGTAGAAATAAAATAAATGCTTCAAAGATTTCCTTATCTAAAACTCTTAAGTTGAAACTTAAACCCCTTTAAAATCCTGAAAATAAAAGGTCATGTCATATTTTTACAAAGTAAAAAGCATCAAAATATAAAATTATACTTTCATCAAACCTAATTCATAGTATCTATTTGAAATAAATTTTGATGCAAATCTCTTGAACACGTGGTTATGCAACTCACACAAATACATCAATTCTCGAAAAGCCAAATAAATCGGGTTTGATAGGAATGCGGCACAAAGATATCTTGTATTTAGGAACCAACACTATTAGATTTGAACCCCCATCTAAGAATAGCAATTCATGAATGAGAAGTATGAATTGACGTCACAAAATCAATTGAACCTCGATAAGTCATTTTTAGTCCTTTAGAGAACTAATGAGATAGAATTCTTACCTCACAAAGCATATAAATATACAATCGTAATCTAAATATCATTACCCATCAACATGGTATGAAACTTAGGTTACACATGTGTTTTTAACTCAAGATAAACCCTAGAATACCCAAAAATATGAACTTGTATAAAGCCCATTTACAATCAGACCTAAATCCCAAAGTATCTAAGCCCAATTGATGTTTATTCACCCTCACACACAAAATACAAATTTAAAATAAAACGTTTAAGTTGCAACCATATAAAAATAAGATAAATAAAATTTATTTGGTTTTAAATGTTGCTGACATGTAAGTTTCCTTCCTCAACTAGGAAACTTCTCCTTTAAAATTCATATTAGGATAAATAAGCCCAAATCAAGGTTGATATAAGGACTAACACATTAGTACTTTTTAGAACTTGAATGCTACTCTAAACTAGCCCATTCAACCTTTTAAGGTATGAAGAGATCATTTCAGCTCATTAAAAAAGATCTCTTTTCAAGGGTTAAGTTTACGAGTTGTGGCTCAAGTAAGAAAAAATGAAAAGCCATGTATGCTTGTTATGGAGATCTATCTTTGAGAGATAAATGCATGAAGAAAAGGGATATATTTCTTAAGTAAAAATATATGCATATCAATCATGAAGCATTATGTTTTGAACCTAGGCGACCTACCCAAGTCAAAATGGAGAAGATGAACTCATTGTAATAGGTGACCTACACAAGTGAAAATGGTGAAGATGATAAACATCTTAAGGGTGATCGCATTATAATGGGTGACCTACCCAAGTGAAAATGGTGAAGATGGTTTTATTGTAACGGTGAAGGTTTCATGGAATGGAAGATAGAGCTAGAAAGTGCATTATATAGTAGGATTTATGGGTGCAGGCTGGAAAGTGAACTATTTGAGTTAGTGGTCGAAAGCTAGAAAACACATTGTGTTGAATTAGTGGTTAAAGGCTAGAAAGTGAGGATAGAGATGGAAAGTGCACTATCTTAATTTATGGTCGAGGGTTGGAAAATATAGTTGGAAGGGAGGAAATAGAGTTGGAAAGCATACTATTTTAATTCATGGTTGAGGGCTAGAAAACATACTAAAATTAGGAGGGGAAATAGGACTGGAAAGTGTATTATTTTAATTGATGGTTGAGGATTGGACAATGCATTAGAATAAGGAGGGGGGAAAGGGTTGGAAAGTGTGATGTTTTAATTAATAATTAAGGGTTGGAAAACACACTCAAATAAAGTATAAAAATAGGGCTACAAAGCGCTCTATCTTAATTAACGATTGAGGGTCAAAAACATACCCAAATAAGTAAAAGAATGATAAGGTTGAAAAACACATTATCTGAGTTGATTGATGGCTAGAAAGCACACCCAAATACAAGAAAAAGATAGGGATGAAACGCGCACTATCTGTGTTGATTAAGGGCTCGCAGGCTTGCTCGGGGAAATCAAAGAGGTAAGGGCTTGAAAGCGTACACAAAAATGATGAATGAATGTATGTATATTACAATCTCTCCAAAACATTTCCTTAGATCCTCGTTATGGATGCAATGCATGATGATGTATGTATACTTACCTATGAAAATATAGGTCCCCTTTCCTTTTTATAGGCTTCTTGTTTTTAAATTTTGGATGACTTCTTGCTTCTGCTTACTAGAGCCGCAACTTGTGATCCTGGTCTTTATGGATGATAGATCTTTAAAATGTATTCATATGCCTTCCTCTATTAAAGACCCGCAATTTTGTTCAATATTCTTTATCTTCTTATGAAGGTAACGATGAAGTTTGTTGCATTTTAGATTGCACCCAGTCAAGTCATGTCCCACAAGTATTTTAGACTTTAAGTATATGCAAAAAGGGATTGGTTATTTACAAAGATTGTTTTCATGTAAGATTTTTTGAATTTCAAAGTCATTCCAAGTATAAAAACCATTTTGATGTTTGTTTAAAATAAACTTGCTCTCAAAATAATTCAAGTGAACTCATTATTAGGTTTTATGTTGCTTTTGATGTGAATGTGAAATGATGCTTGTTCCATGTATTACATGTAATAAAAGCTTCGATCAAGTCTTATGAAGCATGGAAAAGTATTTCCTATCGACCTAGATAACCTGTATTTGATTAGAAAAGGCTTTATCATGCTTATAACGTAGGCTTAGATTAATGACTACGCAAAAAATATATTAATAGGCTCAAAAGATATTTAAGGATTTTCTAGAGCAAGGATCAATAGTGCTTACTCTTAGAGCTCATTTTGGCCCATAGATTTTGGAACCATATAATTGATTTGCATAATGACTTGATAAACCCCCTCTAGTATTTTGTTTAGACTTTTAATCATGGGTTTTTAGCATTAGCATTATGTTTGTTATTTTGATTTGTTATAATGTACTAATATCTTTTTTTATGTTTATACCCCTATCTTTGTTTAGGCATCTCTTGTAATTAAGGACCATTTTTATATATTAAAAGTGCTTTTTGATCTTCACACTTACCCCTAGTATAAGGTGTTATCCTTGTCATGATTAATTATCAAGAAAAACTTCTTAGGCTCAAACGGGAACTGCAAAGGATATTTAAAACTTGTTAATATTATCAAAGATGACATCCCCTCATTTCAAAAGTATGCATTTAAGATTAGTAAGTTTTATTTTTCCATGATTTTTTTATTTATAAGATAAGAGTTTAGTTTTATTATATGGGCTTTTGGAGGTATGAGGTAACCTTTCAAGGAAATCTCCTGAATTCTCAAAACTCATTTGTTAAATAAATATCAATTTAAATTTTTCTTTCATACTAGACTTTAATTTGCCAAACACTTTTTACGAAATCATAAGATCATTTATAATTTAGATGAAAGGATATAAAACGTGCTTATGTTATTTAAATAAAAAGCAAGAGCTTGTCATAAACACAAGAAAATACATGATTTTATTGAAAAGAAAGTCTTGCTTAGCAAAAAAAGATCTTGTGGCATTACGAATAAGATTATCAACAAGTAAAAACTAAAATACAATGTGTGGACATGATCAAAACAAAGAGTAATTATGGAAGCAATCTTCATCTTCTAATTCTGGTGCACTTCCTTTTCAAAAGTTCTTGCAGGAGTCATTTTAATGTAGTAGACACTTGGCACACCTTTTTGATTCGTCATTTCCACCAAGCGACCGTTCTATTTCCGAAAGCTTAATTAGATGCAGGGTTTGGAGGGTTTGGAGTTTTCTCAATTGTTATCCATCCAACTTTAATTAGTTGCATGAACTTCTCTTGAAGGCATTGTAAGTATGAATGTTATATCTTACTACATCAGAATGATACTCGTAGGTGAGGTTGGGTTTGTACCAGGTAGGGTATGGTGGATGCAAATGTGTCTAAGGTTTAGGAGATATTTGTCCTATGCTTAGCAACTTGTGATATATTTTAATTAAAGGCAATAGTACCGAAGGTAGCTATTCTTGGGTTTTCTAGTAATTTCTTTTCAAGAAATTTCTACTTTGGTCTTTGGCTTAAAGATTGATGTTGATAATTTGAGATGAAGAGATGTGATAATCCTGGAATTGGTTTTTCCTATCCCTATAGCCATTTTCAAAATAGCCAACCCCTTTTCTCTTTTCTTCGAAATCTTTTTTCTCCACGAGTATAAAAATTCTACCACTTCGCACTCCCTGCTCTATTCATTTAGCTACCATAACAACATTAGTGATTTTTTTTTTTGTTGAGCTACCTATCTTCAGCTCATAGTATGGTGCCTTGAGTGTGTTAGCAAATAAGATCACCATTTCTTTATCTAAAGATAGGGGATGCATATGTGTAGTCAGATCTCTCCATCTCTGAGCATATTTCCTCATGTTTTTTTTATACTTTTTCTTTAGATCTTGTCACCCTAAGGATTATCTCCGAGCTTCTTCTTTTTAGTGGTTATGAAGCCCAACCCAAATGGGTGGCCCATTAGGCCCACCTTGGTTGTGAAGTTAAGCCCCAAGAGGGTGGGCCACTTAGCCCACCTAGACTAGGCAGCCCAATCACATAAAAATATATATAAAAAATGAAAATAATAGAAAAATAAAAAAATCTTCATGAAAATATGCAAAAAAAAAATATACAAAAATGTATCTTTGGTTTTATTTTTTTAAAAATATTTTGCTTTCGTGCATACAACAGAATTCTAAGGTTTTTTCAAGTATATTTTTCAAAAAAATATAGCATTTATCTCATGTTTTGAAACAAAAAATAAGATATCGTAATATATATAAAAAATTAATAATTATTTTGTTTTAGCTATCAAGGTGTAAAATTCCATTATAAAGTATACTCACAAATAATAAAAAAGGATATTAAATGCAGTGTAAAAAATTTGGACTTTAGAATAGTTAAGCTTTCGATCCAAATGAGGTAAAGACTCTTTCACGAAGAGAGATCTACTTCGAGACTTAAAAAAACAAACAAATAAAAATCTAACTTAAAAAAAAAAAAACAATCAAATAACATTACAACTTATCTTAAGTAGAGTGTATTGTGGGTGATATGTCTTTTTCTTGCACAACAAATCTTTTTACCCAAACTCTTACAGATTTTTAGGTTTCATATTAATCTTAATACTAGGTGGCAACTTCTAAAATGTATAGTCATAATTTTACCATTATAAAAACCCATTCTCACGCGTGTTGTCTCCTCTCTAGGGATGACAAAATGTGAAGTGTGAAAAAACTACTATCAAGATCCATGTTGCAAGTTTGATGAGTGTTACAAGTTAACCAAGTTGACTCAAGTTTTTTTTTTTTTATCTTTTTTTAATTGATCTTAAAAAAAACATCATTTGACATTGGATTGATTAGAAATTTGACTTCGTAGTTTTTTTATTTTTCTTGTAGAGTTATTCTAATCTTATGACCTGATTTTAGCAAGTTGACCCAAGTTGAGTCAAGATTTGTTTTTATTTTTTTAGTTGATTCATTTTTTAAATTTAATCTTTCAACATTGAACATATTGAAAATTATGCTTTATATATTTTTTTAACTTTCTATAGGGTTATCACAAGTTTATGACTGGGTCATTGGTCAACCTGGTTACCTGTTTTTTTTTTTAAATGTTTTTGTAATTTATCATTTAATATTTGGTTAATTAATAATTATGCTTCATAATTTATTTTAGTTCACTTTCTATGTGGTTATCATGACCTCATGACTTAGATAAGAGGTTTGATTAGGTGGTTTTTTTGGTGTCCTTTTTTTCAATTATTCTTCTTAATTTCATTTTTTAATATTGAGTTAATTGAGAATTGAGATTCATACCTTGTTTCATTTTTTTTTCTTTGTGGTTATCTTGGTCTTATGATTTAGGTTTGACTAGTTAACCTATCTTGACTTGATTTATTTTTTTAATTAAATTTTATATTAAATTTTATTTTTTATATTGAATTTTTTGAGAATTAAACTTATTATTATTATTTATTTTCTATAAGGTTATTAGCATCTCATGGCTTGGGTTGAAGATTTGATAGATTACCTAATTTTATGAAGGTAAATGAGTCCAATATGTTGTTATTTTAATATCTAAAAACAATATATATTTTTTTCTAGTCAAATTAATTTTTTACTAATTATTTAGATTGTATTTAAATTAAAAATTATATTATATTATATCAAACCTAGATAATAATATTTTTCTAGAAAACATATCAACAATCCTGAAATTCATTTTACTTTTTACATTGAACAAAGTAGACAATTATCTAGTGTTATTCTAGAAAAGGAAAGGAAGAAAATCGAGATTTAGTAATTATTTATGAGGGTAATTGAAGTTGTTAATGAAAATATTTTTATTTAAAAATATATTAAAAAATATTTTAAAAACACGATGATAAACACCAAGCGATAGGAGACCTGTCGTTTAATTATATCGTCATGCAAGAAAATCAAAGGTCCTCTTTAGTGCCGCGAAACAAAAACAAAAACCACCGTCTTCACAATCGCCCCATCAACATTTTTCAAAAAGATTCAAGCTTTCTTCTTTTCTAAATCTCCCAATTCAATTCATCTCTCTCCCTCTTTTTGCCTCCCCAAACCCTATTATATGGCAAGAATGCTTGTTTTGTAGATGGGTTTTGGATTGATAGGGTTTTTTATTTCAAAATGGGAGCTTTAACAAATAGTGGTAACCACAAAAGAGATCACCCATGTAATTATAATCCTTATTCAAATTCTCCAGATTTTCACATTTCTAAAAAACCCAGATTCTCTACCATGCATCAAACCCATAAATTCAACAACCAAACCCTAGGCTCTTTTAATTGTATTGCCTCTAGAATCTCTAAGTACCCAGAAACAGCTACGAAGTTTCGCCGAGAAGTTCATGCCCCTTGTAGTTTTCAGAAATTTACCTTGTCAAGGGTTAAAAGTGGTGGTTTTAGCGGAAAGGAGAAAAATTTTGGTCGTGAAGGTGGTGCAATGGGAAATTTCTTGAGTAAAAAGTTGGCTAATGCAAAACAAAGCTTGTTTGGTGCGATTAGGTATTTGGTCGAAGAGAAAGATGTAATTGATGTTGATGATGAGAGTGAGAAGATTGAGAAAGGAATTGTGTCTGAGGATTCTAGTATTATTGAAGATGTAAGAGAGGGAGAGTCTGCAGTTTTTGACCGGTTGTTGCGAAATGGGGTTGTGGGCAGTGAGAATGATGGTGATGTTAAAATTTTGGAAGAGAGATCGGTGGTTACTATTGATGGGAATTTAGGTGTGGAGAAAGCTGGGAAGATGTTGGGTTCATTGGCATTGAATAATGAAGTTGGGTTTTTGACTGTTGAGACTTACAAGAAGTTGTTGGAGGATACAGAGAGGAGGAACGGGAGGTTGAGATCATTAGAATTTGAGATCGAATACAATGAGAAAAGGTGGGATTCATTTAAGGCCTTGCGACCTGTAAAGAAGGAACCTGTGGAGGTGAGCTGTCCTCGTTGTTTTATTAAACTTCAGTTTTAAGTCTTCATACATTGTTTTGTTAGTGAGTTCGAGTAGTGTCTCCTTTTTCAGTTTAGGAGGAAGTATCTTTCTTAGTATGCCTAAATGTTTTTTGTTTTTCCTCCCTCTATTGAAGTTTAGTTCTGCTGGAAAAAAAATGATTTTCAGGAGATACCACAAGAGATTTTTATCCCTCTCACACCTGGGGAAGAAACTGAGGTTAAACGAGCATTTTTGCCCAAAAATAGGTATATTTGATCGATTTTTCCTTTTGATTGTGTTATTAATATTGCTTTATAACATTTTGTTGTTCATTCCTGCAGGAGGAGGGTCTTGGTCAGTCATGATAATTCCAATATTGATATTACTGGACAAATTTTGCACTGCCTTGCACCAGGAGCATGGTTGAATGATGAGGTGATGTTTTGGATTATAGATTTTTTTATGGTTCTAGTTAGCAATGTGTTTTCCTACTTTCTGTAGCTTGAAGTTAATGTTTCATGCATATCATATATTTAAAATGCAATGCTACTGAGTATTATGTTCATGCTTGAAGTTATTTTGCTGAGCTGCTAATATGGTTTTGTTGATACATTTATCTTTTCTATTTTCAGGTCATTAATTTGTACATGGAGTTGCTTAAAGAAAGGGAAAAGAGAGAACCGAAGAAGTTCCTGAAATGTCATTTTTTCAATACCTTTTTTTACAAAAAGGTTTGTGACTTTACTTTCTGTCCTTCAGTCTTTTTAAATATAAGTCCTACTGTAATGCATTGAAGTACTAAAAATAGTTCTCTTGGCAGCTATGGTTCCGTTTCTTGATAGTTAGTGAATTTTGAGATGTCAATTGTGAGCCTGTTTCTCCACTTTATGCCCCCCCCCCCCCCCACCCGGAATTTGTTCATCCTATTCTTACCATTACTTATTCTCAATGCAAATAACTGATTTCTCTGGTCTCTGTGATGTTTCTCTTTCATGTTGCTGACTGTGTTGTGTTTTGGCTGTGATTTTCTTTTGTTCAAGTCAGTATATAACCTAAATGTTAATATCCAGTTAACAGGTGGAGGTAAGGGCGGCTATGATTACAGAGCTGTCAAAAGATGGACAACAGAAAAAAAGTTGGGATATTTCTTGATTGACTGTGACAAAGTAAAACAACGCAAATCCTTTCCACTTTTCTGAGCACTTATTTTTATTCACTGTCAATTGCCATATTCTTATTTTTGCTATTGTGCTCAGATATTTGTCCCTGTTCACCAAGAGATACATTGGTGTTTGGCAGTCATTAACATAAAGGATCAGAAGTTCCAGTATCTTGATTCACTTAAAGGAAGGGACAACAGAGTTCTTGAAAGTTTGGTATGTTTTGTTTTGTTGTCTGCATATTCATATATATAGAGGGATGCCACTAACTAGTTCAAGGGACCTTGTAGCTAAAGCATCTATTTGTAAGTGGCATGGTTCTCTTTAGAAGCTAATGGACCATTGATTGCAGCTGTTTCTCTACTTTTCAAAAGCATGTCCCTGCAGCTTAACTCTTTAAGTTTGGAAACCTGCAGCTAAAAAGTTGGATTACATATTGAAGGATAAAGAATGTGTTCCATATACAATTCCAATTTTCCTCAAGTGCATAGCAGATGCTTGTTTGAGTTAACTATATATATAGATGGCTACTAATGGTGGGGTGAGGAGTTTCTTTTTAAATGTACTAACTGATACATATAATCTGTTTCTGTACATCCTGTTTAATGCTACAAAATCATCTCTCCGAAAAAGAGATTTAAAGGATAAGCTCCAATTGGCAAACAGCTTGTATTAGGCTCCTATATGGGATACAGGACTGAGTACCATCCATTGGGGTAGGTGGACATGCCTCTGATATGTTCTTGGGGAGCAGTTCCCCCTTTTGATAGAAAAGGATGCTTCAATTCTGGCCATGTTTTGCGAGAATCCTTTCAGATTTCATTGGGGTCAAAAGGGGTTGGTGATTTTCTGAAATTGGTTAGGTTTTGGATCATTATTTTGTAGAATTTACTCTCTAGTCTAGTCAATGACACAAGTTTATCCTTTGATTAAATTCTTGAGAGAATTGCAAACTACATGATTTATACGAAAGATTGTGTATGGAGGATTGCGGTGCTGTGCATATACGGATCATCTTACAAAGGGTCTTTAATCATCTGAAAGTTGGTTAGGTTTTGGAGCTGGTATCATTATTTGCAGAAGTTACTCCCTCAAATCTAGTTGATGAAACCAGAGTTTTTCCTTTGATTTTAATTTGATTAATTTTTTTAGATTTTTAAAGTAAGGATTTATTAGATAGATAATTATTGAGGACTGGGATCAATCATGTATGACCATGAATTATGAGATTAATGTTGCAGATCTTAAGTTTATCTGGGTAACAGGTGTGGTGCCATAGGATGGTTTATCTTGCAGTCAGGAAATTTGAGTTATGAATCTGTGATCTTGCACTTCAGTGGCTCCAAATCTTTATGCCTATTGCTGGTAGTTGCAAAACTGAAAGGGTGAAATAAAAAATATATGGGAAAAATGCTCAATCACACAACTTCTTCAATACTTGGCTTATGTTGTTTATTCATGTTTACCAGGCTAAATACTATGCTGAAGAAGTTAAAGACAAGAATAGGAAAGACATTGATGTGAGTAATTGGGAGCGTGAATTTGTTGAAGACCTTCCTGAACAGCAGAACGGGTATGTATTCATTATTCGCATCATTATTCTTCTCTTGGAATCTAGTGGCTTATCTATATATATATTGTTTGCTTCCATTTGTTGAAAAAAAAGATGTCTGCAAATCATCGCATCTGCTGAAGCTTGTGAGAGGGTCTAAAAGAAATACCTTGTTAGAAGCTTAGCTTCTACAAAGAATGAATGATAAAATAAATACAATTTAACTCAAACTAAGCCTCAGTGGCAATATAGTTGGGGCAGCTGAATGGTCCAGCCTTTTCAGTTCTATCATTATCTTGTGGAATAAATGTTTTGTGAGTTGTGATGTTATATCTGTAAATGAAAAAAGTCTGTCAAATGATCCTTAGAATTAGCAGGTTTTCCTCCTTGACTTCACATTTAAAATTGGCATGTAAAAAGAGTTGAAATGAGCTTAACATGCCTGAACGTGGATGCGACATTTTGTTCTCTTTGCTTCTCTGCTGGCTTTAAAATTTTAGGACATGGTGTGCTGTTAAGTTTTAGGATGAGGTTTCTTAGTCTTGACCCATATTCTTTGTTACTAATCATTCTAGAGAGTTATAACTTGATTTTAACTATTTTGTGACAGAAGCAAGTAGGCATGTGTACAGTAATGCTTGGTATTAGAAAATGATGGATTTGTTGATAAAAGAATCTCATTTTACCACTTCACTTTATCTGAGTTTCCTTATATTTTTTATGGATAATACTCCTTACTGACTATCATTGTTATTATGTCTACGCTGTAAATGTTCTGAAGAAACCATGTTACAAACTTACACGGGCTACTTTTGGTGCTTCTCCACTGAGGTGCCCAAGTTCCCATAGTATCTCCATCTATTATTTTCTAAACTGTAATTGCTTTGTAAGAGTTCCTTCAAGGAACTAGTATATGTTCCTGAAGTTCAGTGCATTGCAGCTTTCGTCTGGTTGTGTGGACTTTCCCAATTTAATTCTGCTGATCATCTAATCCACATAAGCTGTAACTATGAACTATTTAAATTATTTCTGGTATTAACATTGTTTCCCTGTAAATAGGTATGACTGTGGTGTGTTTATGATCAAGTATGCTGATTTTTATAGCAGAGGTATAGGACTTTGTTTTGGCCAGGTAAGATGATTATGCAATTTAACAATGATAATATATTTTCTCTTGTATTAACAGAATTTCCTTAGGTCTCTAATATATATCATTAACCTGCATTAGGTGAAGTTTAGAAATATGGGATTTGAAAGCCCATCCACCTGTCATACATAAGCAGCCTTGATGACTTCTTTTTCACCAATGGCTCTTCGTGGTGACTATCACCACCTCATGCTGTTCAAGGTTTCAAACCAATGAATCAACTGGCCCATAGGGGTCAGTCATCCAATGATACCCTATTTCTATGTAGCGGATGTGTCTCACTCCTGGTCAGATTGCTAGAAGTCCTTACAAGAGAAACCTCATTCTTTTCTTTTCTTTTCTTTTTTGGTACAATACAACCTCGTTCTTTATGTTTTTCTACATAACGAGTCATCCTAGAAACAAATCTTGGGCTACTAAGTAGGAAACCGGTGATTGTTGTCACCTGTAAGCTCAAATCTATATTTCCTTTTTATGTAGGAGAACATGCCATATTTTCGGTTGAGGACAGCTAAGGAAATTCTGAGATTGAGAGCTGACTGATTGAAAGTGTACATGTCCCATTCAAATAACATGTATCCATTATTTTGTATTAATGATCCTGCAAGGAGCAGATCTGTTTGGTAGATGACTATAAATTGTCTGTGCCTTGTGAGAAGAGGGTCCTCCAGCCTTTGTTAAGTGTCATCTGGTAGCAACAGTAGCAGCTCCAGCTTACCCTATTGTTATGATCGATCAGTCAATCAAGAACAAGGCAGGACCGGTTGCTGGTAATGAGTGCAAGCCGAGATGTGAGGGATTTTGTTTTTGCAAGAGCTGATCTAGGAAATGTCAAGGTTTTGTAATTTTCAGAAACAAATGAGGATTTTGCTTTTCTCTTCTCAGTCGTTCATTGCTGTTCAATTCATTAGACCTGGATATTTTAGTAGTCCTTCCGTGCTGGTTCATAATTGTAGTGATGCTTTTTGGGAAAAGAGAAAAATACATGGTGATAGTTCTTTGGCATCTTTGTTGATAATCACTCTCAGGTGTTGGTTCCATTTGATTTCTCAGACAATGTAACTGATGTAGAAAGACTTTTTTTTAGATTTGAGGATATTTGGTTGTTTTTTGCGAGCCGGGTAAAATCATGGGTGTTTATGTTTTATAATCTTACAAAGTAAACATATCCTAATGAATGAATTTAAAACCTGCAAAATAAATCTCAAATATTCTGCTGCCACAATGTCAGACCTTTACTTTTCCTGGAGAAAACATGTTCCCTGAATACAATACAGTAATGTCTCCATCTCTTCACCGTTCCCAAAACAAATTAATTTAATATTAAGAAAAAAATAACTAGTATAGTGCAGTGTTTTGTCTTTCTTTTTCCCTCTTTCGATCGGCTCAAGTTGGTGTTTATTTGGGATTAGACTGTAGTAGATGGTTTTGGTTGCCTTGCCTCGACGAATTTATTTGAGAGAAAAAAATGTCATCTCTGTTGATGTTTGATTAGCTAAAATTTAATTTTAATTTTAATTTTAATTTTATTGATTTAAAATAATTAAAGCTAAATTTAGATATTACAAGATATCTAGCCTTCATTTTTTTTTTCTTGATAAATTCAAAAACAAATTCACGATGAGGGTATGTTCAACCTTCTTCTTTTTTATCCTTTAATTAATTTATTTATTTTTCAACTCGATCCATTTAAACTGATATTTTAAAACAATTTAAGTTTTAAAAGACATTAAAAACACCGCAAATCTAGAAGAAGATGGGGTAAATGGGCAAAAAGATGATTTGGCTACTGAGCGCAACGCACTCCCTCAAATTTGAGACGTCTCTACCATTTTTTGATGCTCGGAAGAGTTGTACTATCACTTTTCTTTCGGGGTAGCTGGCAATTTTATTTTTTCTCCTACACCAGAGAGATTAGGCATTCCAAATTTCAGAGTAGTCCTCTCATTTATTATAACATCAACTTTGATCCTTATTGTTTGCAACGTCACAAGAAAAAAAATATAACAAAAGTCCATAGATCTAGTTCTTCAATCAAACAAGATTGTTATATGTTCTTTCTGTAAAACTAATCAAACAGTGCACAATTTGAACTAGATATTGCTTGAAATTCTCTTTTACCTACTATAATACAATGTTGAGGTGGCTCACGGAGCCATTCAGTTCACAATTGGAAGAAACAGATGACCAATGAATTTTTTTTTTTTTTTCCATTTCAATTTGCTGAAACTTGCCTTCAACATCCCACGCCACAAACCCGTAATACATGTCATCAAACTCGTATACACAATTCATTTAACACACCCATTAACATCAATGAACATGAATCCCCACCACCACAGCAGCCGAAAGCCAGGATGTCAACAGCAGCAACATTTGTCCTTGAGCACAGCCCGGTCGAATTGGACACTGGCAAAAACCAAACACCATTCCCTGCTTGCTGACTGCAAGAGTCAAATTTAAGTTTATAATAAAAGGGATTTGATTATATACAGGTAATTGAAATTAAATCTACCTAGGTGGAGTCAATTATACTGAATGAACAAAGGCAAGATCATGTCGTTGTAAAATACATGAGATAAGAAATTACAATGCAGGGCAGGATGCCATGTGCATAGCAGGGAACGCAAGTGCTGCATTAACGAGGAACTCTCTTCCGACTAAGTATCTCCTGCTCTTTTAATCTATGCTGGAACCTAGAAAGGCGTGCTTGTAGGCTAACCAGGCCAGCCGCTTTGCGCGAAAGCACAAAGCTCAACTGGGTCACATAGTTGTCAATGAGACTGCCTGGCTGGTCAACTTCTGCCAACAGTTTCATTTCCTGGTACACAAAGCCACACAGCATTAGAACACTGGGAGTGATCGCGCAATTAAAACAAAAGGAAGAACGAAAGTGGATGGGTCACACTTACTTCACGAACAATCTCCATTGTATCTTCTATTTCTTTTCTATGAGCAACGAGTAGGGCCTCTTCTTCCTAGAAAATCCCAGCAAGATGTTCAAGGCCACAACAAATATCAAACCAGGCCACATTAAAAATACCATGTATATTACCAACCTCTAGTATTGCATTTATATTCCCATCAGGAGGATAAGGTTCATCCTGTCGTGATCCAGTGTTACTTACACTACAGTTTCCTGTATTCTGCTGCTTTGAATATGAGGTGGGGGGGTGATCAGGTCCACTGCCATCTTTTTTCAACCAGTTTCCTGATTTTTCATCTCTGGATCCTTTTCTGCGGGTTGGTGACACCTTCGGCACTTTATCTTCTGTATCAACTCCGTGCTGGGTGTACGATGAATGGACCTTTTGACTAGTCAAACCACCAAAGGAACTGTCACTTCCATACCTCTCCCTGTCTGCTAAGCCAGAAGTCAACTCACTTTCTTCTTGTCCGTTGTATGAAAAACCTGATGTAAGACTTGAGGGCTGTTTATCATAATCAGAAGTAGGATTGAGTGATGAAGTTTCTTTTTCCACAACCCTTCTACCCATATCTGGCACCTTGACCTCTTGTTGCTCATAGACACCATCAGCAGCAGCAGAGACTAGCAGCAAAGATGTAGAGGAAGCATCCTTATTAGTTGGTGGTAATGAACTTACCTGATCCTTTTTTGCATTTCCACTTTTGGAAAGACTTTTAACCCTGTCATTTAAATAAGCAAGCTTATTATCAAAGGTACAAGATACCACTGCAACTATATTTCAGTTGAAACAATAGGAATATGCTTACCTATCTGCATATCTCAATGTATTGAGTGTATGTTCACATGAGCCAGCATTTGGGGATATGCAAGAGATCATAACTGTCCTAGAGTTGCCCACAAAAGAATCACGGAGTACTTCTGTGAGTTTGCTCCCTCGGAATGGTATATGGATCTGGTCATTGTCCAGAGCACGAATGCACTCCTTGAGAGCCAAAAGGCTCTTGTTGATTTCTGCACCTTCAATCCTGCAAAGAACCATAGGGTTCATTAGGAGTGCAAAACTGCCTTCGCAACAACCATCCAAAGCCATAGTGATTGTTGAGCTAACACATCAGGCAAGAAAACTTTTGCAACGAGTAAAACATATCCATCATCAATGGTCATATGGTTCATTAGGAGTGCAAAACTGCCTTCGCAACAACCATCCAAAGCCATAGTGATTGTTGAGCTAACACATCAGGCAAGAAAACTTTTGCAACGAGTAAAACATATCCATATCAATGGTCATGAGGATGGACATCAGGCAAGATGACAATGCCATCTAGTTTATGCAGTTTTATGTAGCATATGGAGAATGAATCCCATAGGTACAGAACTGGCATTACTAGTTTTGGTGCCAGGTCAGGAAAAATACGCGCTAGTTTTATAAAGTCTAAATGTGGATTTCTTACTGAATATTTAAATTACCCCACAGCAAACAGAATGCTAATCCATTAACATTAATATGAACACTGATAACCAGAAAAATAACAAGACTTGACTCTCCTAAAAAAGTCTAGATAATACGAGCTACAATCCAGCACTATTAGAAGAAAATTAGCTTACCCACTTCCAGCTCAATGAGTTCTAAGCATTTGTATAGGATACTCAGCTGACTGATAGCCCCGATTAACCAGTCAAAGACAAAGAGGCAACCAGATTGCAATAGCTAAACACTGCCTGACAGAGGTGCAGGAAGAATGGGAAGGTCTTTAAAAAATTTCATAATTTCATTCTAGGAGAAATTTTATTCGTCTTATGCAGTAAACTCGCTTACCTTAAACCTTAAAATCCTGAAGGTTTCTTCAGCAAAATAACTTTACCAAACAAATTAACAGCTTCGGACATAATAAATGAGTAATTAGCATCTCTTCCATAGAAACTTGTATTTTTCCGTCCCCCAAATTCTTTAGACAGACCAAGCTGGAAAGAGAAAAAAAAAATCTGTGGAGCCCCACCCTATTGACACACTAGTGATGCAGCAAAAACAGGTCTGATGTTGTTTAGCAGCTAATCAATAAATTGTGTTTGATTGACATGAAATAATAAATAGATTCTAAAAAACTCAAGCAATGGAGTTAAGTTAGTAATTAACAAAAACCAGATTAATGAACTTTAAGTTCGAACAAAAGAAGAAAAAAAGAGTATGGTTCAGACAAAGGGTACCTTGTTTGCCGGTCATTGTCAGTGGTGTCTGCGCCTCGTTCACTACCAGCAAGATCAATGAATGAAATTTTCCCAACTACTTTTCCACTTTTAGACTCATTCACATCATTGTTCCTCCTGGAATCTTTTACTTCACTGTGCTTCTTAACAGCGAGTTGTAAAATGGCATGTGATCTTGAAGATTCTTCATTGGCACCAGTAGATCCTGTACTTCTGGCAGCATTCCCCCTTTCAATATATTCCTTAACAATTTGTACATCAGAAACTTCAAATTCTTGCAGACCAACAATGCAAACTTGTTGCCTACCATCTTCTCTCATACAAAGTTTCCTAATTGAGAAGAACAATGTAATTCAGCATATGTGGTTGAACTCATCAACCATGCACACTTAGAAGACTTTTAGACACGTGAATGAACACATAAAAAATACTCTGAAGAAAACATACAGAAAAGAAATGCTTGCTTGACAAGGGACAATGCTGCTTCTTTGGTTACTTCAATTAACTTAAATAATGAAGCTAGCCCAAATTTAAAAAAAAAAAACAATAGTGAAGAAATTACAGAATATAAATGGATGTTACAGATTAAAAGTAAAGGTAAAATTACACTGCAAATGAATTTTATAGAATTAATGTTAAGGATAAAAGTCTTTTTTATTACTTCTTATGCCACAGCTGCACTAGAGAAACTTATACAAATGTGACTTTTAAGTCACCACAGCAAGCACCCATGGAACACAGTGACTGTAATGAATCATATCAGCAGAGATCTCAAGTCATATTTAGCCCCGTTAAAACTCAATTTAATAGATATCCAAGTTCGGAAGACAGCTTTCTTAAGAAAAAAACTAAATAAGCCAGTTAGAACAGGGAAACACTAACTTTCTTTCACTGAGAAGATCAAAGAGTTTTCCACCATATATTTCAAAAAAGCTAAGCCACAATTTGAATCTCTGATTATGATAAACTGGCTGACGCAACAATCTAACAAGGTCTTCAGCAGCTCTGAGAGGCAGGGGTTGCATTGTAAATGTCTTACCACTACCTGAAATATAAAAGCAGCATCAGGATTTCAGATGTGCAGAAGAGCTTGAACTAAACTTGACTTCAAAAAAGGGCAGCATCTATGAAACAAAAACTTCAAAGTCAAGATAAGTAATGAATCAACATCCCCCTCCATGCATTCCACCACAGGGAAACCAAAACAAATATGTAGATGGAAACAAGTAAAAGCGAGGCAGTGAATTTTATTTTTTTCAGTAGTCATAGAAACATAGACCCAGAGACTTAACCTGGGACAGTTTATACAGAAAATGTATCAGAAGGGGGGAAAAAAAAGAGGATTTCTACCTGTCTGTCCATATGCAAAACAGGTGGCTTTTGTTCGCTGAAAAATGGTGGGGATGATTGGTTCCACAGTAACCCGATATACCTGTTTCAGAGAGGGAAGCAATCATTTCTTTTAGCTAACCAATAAAAAACTACAAAGGAACTACTTAAGTGATAAAAGACAGAAAGATGAAAGGATTAGAGAAAAAATGTTATTAGAGCTGAATTTAAGCGTAAAATATCACTTATTGGTCATAGAAAAACTCATGATTCTCATTCTCTTTAACTGAGAATATCTTCACATTCTTGTAACTAAAAGCAAGCACAATTCATAGCAATGCTTGCCTTTTGAACTTTTATCCCAGATTTATAGACATTACCTCATCATTGGTGACACATTCATCCAGAACAGCATCAAAACAGAACTCATGCTTCTCAACATATGCAGTCAAGTCCACCTATCATGGTGGAATGAAATATCAGTCCTCTGAAAATGGAAAATGAAGAGAGAACAGTCTACCAGGACTATTTCAACAAAAAAAACTGGTATCTAAAAAAAATTCACAAAAATATTGTAAGATGTTTTTTCAACATCAAGGAAACAAACCTTTAGCTTGGGTTCAAGGACAGTCAAAGCATTGTCATACACAGTTACAATGTCATCCTCCTTCCTAGCAAGCTCTTTCTTGTTCAGCGGTCTTTTACGTACCTATGACACACATATCATATCATCAAGAGCTTTCCAGTAAATTTTGTCGTATGCTTGTGAATGAATTAAATGGCAAACAGAACAGGGACAAACAGGATATCATCCATACACCAGGACCGTCTAAGGCTGGAGAGAAAGGATTGAGAACATGAAAGACCAACAAAAATTAAAAAGGTTTTCCCAGTCTGTCATGCTAGCTAGTATAATGTGATTCCGCACATACTTTATGGAGAGAAAAAAAGCATTGTAACCCATGTCACATCTCTTACATTGGTTAGAACATTTCTCCTTAAAAAAAAAGATTTAGGATTGATTTGGTTTAGTAACAAACAATGCATCTAAGATTTTTTTTTTTTATTCGAGGAAACTTCACCCTCCTTTAGGCACTCGTTGTGAGCCCAGGTTAAGCTCGGCTGTCCTAGGCTCTTACAAGGTGAGCACGCCCAGACTCGAACCTAAGACCAACAAGACAAATCTCAAGCTCTTTGCCACTACGTCACGCCCCTTGGGGCTTAAAAGCCAAAATAGCAATACATGTTTGCTAGGTTAAAGCAAAATATTAGGGGAGTGTGAGAGCTGATCAAGGCAGACGCAGCAGTGAATTAACTAGAATTAAAGTTTTATGTCCATATCATCAGTGGTGATGGAATTCTTCACCCAACAAAAATGACTACTTTTCATACCTAAATTTTGTGCTCACAACTTTACCATGTTTCTTCATGCAGGCACACAAATGAAATCATGTAAGGCCACATAATCTTGCTACCCTCCAAATTAACTTACCACAACTTTAATTTTAGCCACATTATTTTCTTTTGAGCTGTTCTCTTTTTCACTAGTAGCGAATGGAACTGACAGATCTGCATCAGTTTGCTCTCTTTGTTGTCTGTTCCTAGTCACGTTGAAGTCATTTTCGATTCCTTTTGCAACACCAGGCATCAATGGTGATGGATCAAATGGTTCTGGGATGACATGCTGAAAAGGATATGAAAACATCAATAAAACGGAGTAAGAAGTATCCTCCCAATATCAAGAGAACAAAGAGAGACAATAGAGGAAGACAGTACTGAATATCCCAACAGATGTATCTGCTTATATGAAGTAATAAGCCACCAGACCAAAAATGGCCAAGGGAAAATCCATCAAGAAAAAGACTTATCAGAATTCCATAGCCTCCGATGATTCTAAACTCCTGAATCCAATTCTAGAATCAGCAACTACTATCTACTTACTGTCATATTAATTCAGTTGTTAGCAGCTTCACCTTGAGAGAAAAGGGAAGAAACTACAGCATATGAGCTATAGGCCCACTAGTGGACAGAGTGAGAGTGGATTGGTTCAAAATCTAAAAGCAAGATCACTATCTTAAAGAGCATCATCGCATTGACAGCTAAAGTTAATCATTTTCTTCTTGCTCTTCATTCTTGCATGTGAATAGAGTTTCACAACACTGACACAAGGAAGAGGGAGAAAGCAAATAACAATATCACCTATAATCTAGTGAAAGTAAAATACTTGGTGTTAAGAACTGGATCCTTTGCTGGTTGCTCACATTAAGGTCGGGACTCTTGAAAGCAATATAAGACACAGTACCTCAGATAGAAGCTCTGTATCATCCATAGCATGAAGATCCAAAAGCCCAGCTCCAAAATCGCCCCTAAACTCTGGAGAATAAAAACCGTCTGAGTAAGAAACACCAGCTGAAGTTTGGGCAGTTGGGGTGTAAGGCTCGGAAACAGATTCTCCATTAAAATTGAGGTTCCTCATAAGCTTGAAAAGCCTCTGTTTCTCTTCTGCAGATTGCGCTCCATAACCCTTTTATCAAAGACAATATAACCATCCAACTCAGATCCAGGCAGAGCCACAAATTCATTCGACCACATTTGCTTTACTTAACATGGTTTCTAATACATAATTACTACAAGAAGCTCACAAGTCAACGGTCCAAACATAACTCAGCAACAAAACCTCCAAATTTGTTTCTGATCCAAATGCACAATCACTTGAAATAGAAATCCAAATAAACACCATTAACTTGCAGCGAAAGCGCATTAAATATCGATCACAATTTCCGTCCATACCTGCACTAAAACATTAGGGAGGAGGCGATGATCAATGCCGGTAGAAGCCAAGGGAGAGGCCAGATGCTGCAAGCCGGCAGACTGAAGCCACCTGGCCATAACCGCATCGCCTGCATCACTAGTGGGACCCAAGGACCCACCAGCGCCGGTATGATCATAAAGTGCAGTTGCAGTAGCAGCAGCAGCAGCAGCATTGGTTTGCTGCAACTGGCCACCCATGTGGCGCTGCGATCGCCTTTGGGGAGCCAATTTTCAAGATCTATCTATCACCACCGCTTCACACACAAATTAAATAAATAAATAAAGCAAATGCAAAACGAAAAAAATAATTAATTCAAAATATTAAATTTAAATAACGTACAAAGAGGAGAGGATTCAAATCCAAAAGAGAGCATGAAACGAAATTCAAACAAAATTCCGATCTTATCCCCCGATTCTTTTTTTCTTCGATTTTGTTTACGAGAGATGAAATTGTGAACAGAGAGAGATCTGCCAAGTGAGAGAGATATCTTTGATGTAGATCTGATGCTGATGAAGAGGAAGTGAAAACGATTTTCTTTTTTTTAATCTTTTGGAAATAAGGAGCGTCGTTGGAAATGTTTTGCCGTTTGAGAGGAGGAGGAGAAAAGAAATGTTGTTGGCAGAAAGCTCCACGCGGGGGGGGGGGGGGTTGCTGGCGATGCTGGTATGGTAAACATTTCTGCTTACTTTATGAAAGGGATATAATATGTGTATATATTATTTTATTTTATTTTTATTAGATTATTGTATTTTCATTTATTATATTTTTATATAACGGCTATTTGAAACTTTGTTTGGTGGCTGATTTATCCTCCTTGTTTTTGCTCCTTTTTTTTTTTTGAATATATAAAGTATTACAATAAGTAGTTTGTATATTATTATGGTGCACGGTGTTTATAAAAATAAAAATAGATTTAAATAATTATTTAAATTTTTAACATTCAAAGGCCAAAATTATTTAGAAAAAACATGTGAAAATTATTAATTTAATATTTTTTAGGTAAAAAATAATTTAAAAAGTAAAAACTAATATGATGTCAACATAATTGTTCTATTTCTAATATAACAAAATCATGTCTAAAATTATTTTTCATGGATATTAGTCCACGTGGCAATTAATATTCACTTTTGTTAGGACGGCATTTAAGGGGAGATACCTCAGAAATGTTGGGAATGAAATATTAAAAATAAAATGTTTGTTTGTTTGTTTGGATGCCAAGTCAAGTATTTACCAAACAATCAACAAAATAAAGAGTCTTGAAAGCATAGATCGATCTTAAAGCAAATGCCAATTATCTTGGCCGCTTTGCTCAGAAACAACTTTTTGAATGAGTGCAATATTCGTTGAATCATATGATGAACGGGAGGGTGTACATGCATTCATTTATTCATTCATTTTAATATTAAATAATTCAAAAATACAAAAATAATTAAAATATTTGAGACTCATGGGTGAGGTACACTCCTATTTAAAAACTACCCTCTTGAACTCATGTCATAATTTATCGACTACATTATTTATAATTTGATTTTAATGGTTTTAATTTGAGTTAGTTTTGAAATTAACACATTCATGATTCATATGATTTGATCAAATTTAATCGTGATCTCATTCTCTCTCTCTCTCTCTCTCTCTCTCTCTCTCTCTCTATATATATATATATATATATATATATAAGGCGTGGTGTTTTTACTGTGCCTTTTTCACTGTTTACCTAAACACAGTGCATTGTGGATTACAATATTATAATTACCATTTGCCCTAGGGGCATGAATGGTACTTTTGAATTCTCTACACAGTAAAATTACTATTTTATTCTTGGGTGGCTAAAGGATGCAGAACAATTAGAGGTATTTTCAATTTTTCTCAAATTTCCGCATAGTAAAACTACTTAATTAGCCCTAGAAAACGACAAAATATAAACCCCAAATCTGAGGGTATTAAGGTATTTTCCACCGAGGTTTTTTCATCGTTATCATTGGGTTCAGGGGTGTATTGGTAATTTACCATTATTTAAATATTTCTTTTCAAAAACACTGCAGGCGAATCTACAGACACATCAGCAGTGTTTCACGCACGCACATCAGTCAAGCGGCAATGAAAAACAAACGTCCAATGTGTCCTATGGTGTGCTGACATGTTTATTTCACTGTAAAAATAATTACCTATGATCCTTGCTTGTAATTAAATATGAGCATAAATTTCAATAGTTTGGTTTGAGTGATTTAATCTAATTCAATTTTTGTTCTATTATCTTGGATCAAACTAGATAAAAGATGTTAGGTTTGGTTTCATATATTATTAAAACTGATAATTTTAGTTTTAGTTAATAGACCTTTATTTGAGTTATTATTTATAGACTATGAATTAAGATGGTTTTTTTTTTAATTTGATTTGATTTGGAATTCTAGTTTTTCTAGTTCTAAAATTTAAAATAAAAATTAAATTGATTATGCTTGCATGTACATGATCATGAGAATTAGTTTAATTGGTAATAAAGTATGCTTTGATTTTATCAATCAAAATTTATTCTTACATAAAGTATATGAATTAGCTTGTTTAAGCAACTAATCCATAATACTTTGGTTTTTTTGTTGGTCCATGTTAGATCAGTTCTTTCACTATTTTTGTTGAAACTCGATCTAGGTTTTATGTCACACTAGGTCAATTTTACTTCTATTTTTGTTGAAACTTGATTTGGTCCAAATCCTGAATAATTATAGTTGATTGTGCATCAAAAGTATCATTAAGTCTCTTATTTTACATATGTATTTATTGTTTTTATTTGGGTTTTTATAATAATTGATGTGCTTTTTAGTAATGAAGTTTCTTTTAACGTTTTGACAGGTTTTTGGAGCTTAAATGAATTATTTCAGGAAATTTAATGTCGAAATTTGGAACAAAGAATTGAAGAGGAAATTTAGTTGAAGATTTGGACAAATTTTGGAGCACTTATTTTCCCCAAATCAGCCCAAGAGCAATCCATGATCTTACATGTCCACACAACAAATAATATTTGATTTATTTTGGGTAATCCATTGACCTAAGAGGGAAAGCACATGGATGGAAAGATGGAGGGAAGATTGTTACATCAATTTGGGTCAAAAAGAAGCAAAGTGTCAGCTCAAAAGGAGGAAGAAAATCGGGCACCAAAGTCTTCTCCAAGCTGCCGAAATTGACTTTCCAGAACACCTTTCAGTGTTTTAGACATAACTTTTGACTCCGAGCTTCAAATTAGATTTTATTTAATGTTCTGGAAAGCTAACAGAATTTAATATAAATATGTATCTAACAGCCTTCTCCAGGGGAGGCTTCTAAGAGGGTCAAATTTCTGTCCAAAGTTAGCATCAGATTGGTGTTAGAATATCTACCGAAATTGTGTTGTGTTCTTCTTTGTAGATTTTAGTTTTTTTAGTTGTAAAACTTACTATTTCAGCTTGATTCAAGTGATTTCATGTTTATTAGAGTGTTCTTATATATAATTATGGTTGGCTAATCTCTTTCTTGGAACCAAATCAAGGATAATGGTGATTGAAGTGAGTTCTTTAAGATATGAATGAATCTCAATGTCTATCTTCTCATTTTCTTCATGAATGTTTTATTATTGCTAAGAAATTTTAGAAATCATTTAGGTAATGTTATAATCTTGAATTTTTATGAACAAAACTTAGTTTTGGTATAGAGATTGCTTGATTCAATGTCTTACTTAATATGAAAGTACTTGTTATTCTTAAGCAATAATCAAGCTTCATCTTTTTAAACTTCATTGTAATATCTTCCGATCTAATATCACCATTGTTGATATTAGGTTGAGTTATCTTGTATATGTTAAAGGAATCACTAATACATTACCATCAAAATTGATTTGGAACCAAGACTTACCTTTTCTTGTCATTTAAAATCTATTTACACTCTTTCATCTTTGAAAACAAATCCATTAATTACTCTCTTGAGATTTTTGTTGTTACCTACCTTAATTTCTAGATCTAGCTCTCTGTGGATATGACCTCGATCTTACCGAGTTAATTGCTACATCGCACACTCGTGCACTTGCGAGTTAAAACAAGCCGATCATAAATAGCGGTCAAGCAATAGTCATGGATGAACTCTTCAAATCGGGTCAAGTCTTTACAATCCATAACAATCTAGAAATAGTTTTATTAAAAGAAACTAAAACCCTTTGTAAAAACATTATAGCCTTAGACCAATGAGCATTGTTCACTAGAATAATGTAGTGATATTTTTCCCTCCACCCAAAAAACTTTACACTAGATTCCGAATGAAATTGAAGTCTTTTAGCCCGACTTCTTTATCATTTTCAAATTGAATGAGGAAAAATAAGTATTTTTTTCAATGCACAATGAAACAACCAAAATATCATTAGAAACATAAAAAATAAAACTAATGTCGATGGGTATTTTCACAATAGTTTTTAGTTATTACAATTTAAGTTTATGAACAATTTAGTATTTGACAAAATATATAAGATAATAAATAATTAAAATGCACGGTAAAATAACAAAAGAATATCTGTAAAATCATAATATTTAAGCTTAGGTTCAAGGAGTGATTTTGTTTTTGCAATATAGTTTTTTGGTAATTAAAAATTTAGTTCTCAAACATTTTGGTATTTACCTATTTTTTTATTATAAAAAGGTGTGTTAATATATTACACCTATGGGTGAGTGGAAGGTACCCTTACCAAACGATGAGTGTAGCCCCTCTTGACATCTAAAAATATCTATTTTGTCATGTTATTGGAAGCATCACCATATCCCTTTTCTATTGGTATAGCGTATCTCTATTAATATTTTGGTTAATTACTAGTAAACTTTTTTTCTAGTTTTTTAATTTCTCTCTCTTTTCTCTTTTGAAAATTACAAGTTGGCCCTTTTAGTGGTTGATATTTCAACTTCAATACTTTTTCTTTTGATTTTTTATTTTTGGTCTTGGTCTTTTTATACAAGTTTTATTTGTTTTTAATTTCATCCTTGAATTTCAATTTACCAATCATTATATTCTCTAATTTGGTATTGTGTTTTTAATTTTCTAATTTTTGTTTTGTCTTCACTCGTTTTTAAAAGTTTTATTTATTTTTTCAATTTCATATTTCAATTCAAAATGATGGACTATGTTATTCAATTTGATCCTTATTATTTTGATTTCTATTTTTTTTCTTGGTTTTTTTTATTAATGTTCTTATTCTTTTCAATTTCACCCTTTATCAAAATGTTGTTTTTTATGTCAATTTTGACCCTCATTCTTTTGTTTTTTTTTATTCTTTTATTAAATTGATTTTTCTTTTGAATTTCATATTTAAATCAAATATAAGTTTATTTTATATTTTAATTTTTTATACTCGTTCATTTAATTGTTATCCTTTTGAATTCTTGTTTATAATCATGGATTATTATTAGGTTGTCTTCATCCTTATTATAACAAGTTTTTTTTTGTGTGTGTGTGGGGCATGGTCTAGTAGCAAAGCATTGGAGGCTAGTGTATTTGACTGGCTAAACAAGGACTGAAGAAACACTGTTGTTTGCTACTCTGCCTCTCCGTGTCGACTGCCGCAACAGGAATTTGTCAACCAAACTTAATTTAGAAAACTAGAAGAGAATCTCAAGCAAGCATGTTCGTTAGATATGCTGTCCTGTCATGAAGTCCTATCCTAATGCTGCTGCAAGATCCAAACTTTCATAATCGTAACTGAGATCTCAATTTCACATATCAGTCCGTCTTGTCTTCAATATACCGAAGAGGTCGTATTGACCCTTTTTTTTATCTATATTCTACTTTGTTGGTTGCAAGAAAACAATGATTCAACAAGCATTTCTGCATATTCACCTTAAATTAATAAAGTTGAATAGAAAACTGTGGTGGGTTAATTGCAGAACCTTTCACCTGAAAAAGTCTATTAAAACATAATAATATATGTTTTTTGTTTTTTGGTGTGAATGTACCCAATGCAAACCATGGCGACATGGGAATTGAGAGATGATTGCAACAACAATGTCTGAATAAAACACGAGGCATTGTTATTTTGTCCAAACTTTGTGCATCGATCAGCCTGACCAGAGACAATGGACATTGCGCTTTGTTTGGCCGGAAAAAAGGTTTTCAAGGGCGTGTTCTTCTGGTCAACGTGGGGCAGACGAAGAAGAATGGTGCTAGTGGATCTCAAAGTGGGACCCAGCAAAAAAAAAACCCATTTCCCCTTCTCAATGTTGCAACCTGTCAGACCCTGCAACGCACTCCTTTTGTAGAATAAAAGGCCTTCGCTTTAACTTGAAGTATGTAAGGTTGAGATCTAACGATTAATTAAAGAGTGCAAATTTGAATTGAAGATGGATGGTTTTCTTGACTGAATTATATCATGCATACTTGTGCTTGCTGGTGTAGTTTACAAGTGAATAAAGAAGAAGAAAATAGCACATGGCACTTGGAACTTCATCTCTTTATATTCTTTTTACTTATTAATTTTTGTAATTAAATTTGACACAGATGATTTTTGTAATAAAACTAAATATTGAACATTCTTATTGCTTCATTAAAGTGATCCTTCATTAAATAATCATATTATTTTATTAAAATGATTGTTCATTGATTAATTATATTGTTTCATTAAAGTGTTACAAGCTTGTCAAGTTTGCGTGTATATATAGCTTTAATATACAAAACAAAAGGAACCACAAGAAGATGAATTTGTTGTTGTTAAGGACAAAAATTTGAGAAGTAACAAAGATGAAGTGCCATGTTAAGGATATTTTTTTGAATACCCTTATTAGTCAACTTTATGACATCTTTTCCAAATCAAATTCGCCAAAGGAAATTTGGGCAACCTTGGAAACACATTACAAGCAAGAAAAACCAAGTGCTAACTATTTTCTTACGTTGAAAATTTTTTAGTATAAGATTACTGAGAACAAGCCAATCATGGATAAGTCTATAAAATTCAAATCATGATATCAAAACATAATGATCTTGATATAAAGGTTCCCAATTCACTTTCAAGTAGGGAATATTTTGTCAAAACTTCCTCCATTTTGGAATGAATATAGGAAGAAAATGTTACATGCAATAAACAATTATATATTTAAGCAGTTTCAAACATATTTGCAAATTGAGGTTCAGTCTCGTATGCATGAATTACAAGCAATGAATTCTAAAGTGAATTTGGTTACTGAAACTGTTTTGTCAATGACCTAAAGCAATATGAAAGTGTTAAAGAAAGGAAACAAATTCAAGAAAAAACAAAATAATAACAAGAATAGATTTTGTTTTTATTGTGAAAATAAAGGGCACTATATAAAAGAGTGTTGATACAAGAATTTCATGAAGAAAGATGATGCTAACAAAATGAATTTGGTTGACCACAATAAAATCAAGGAATTGGTTGTCATGGTTTCAAACATTCAAATTGGAATGATTACTGAATTAAATATGGCAACTATTGTGAAGACATCATATTAGTGGTTGGATTCTGGTGCAACAGTTTATGTTTGCAACAGCAAAGCATGGTTCAAGACTTATAAAGAATTTAAAAAACTTGAAAAGGTCTTTATGGAAAACCATAATTTTATCGAAGTTTTGAGGAGTGGAACTGTTGAATTGTACTTCACTTATGGACAAAAATTGTCTTTAGTCAATGCATTCCATGTTCTGGAAATAAGGAAAAATCTTGTATTTGTTAATCTGTTGAACAAGAAAGAGTTCAAGATAGTTATAGAGTCTGATAGGTTATTGTAACTAAAAGTGGGATGTTTGTGGGAAAAAAATTATTCTTGTAATAACATGTTTAAGTCTAGTATTGATGAAATTAATGTTGTTTCTACTTATATGGTTGAATCCACTTCTTATATTTGGCATGTCAGATTATATCATCTAAATTATAGACATTTAAAATATATAAATAAGCATGGTTATATTTCATATGAGGATGATATAATGATAAATATGAATTATGCATTAGCAAAGATGACTAAAAAGCCATTTTCTAAGGTTGGGAGAAATACTCAATTGCCCGAGTTAGTTCATTCTAATGTATATGAAATAAATGGTATGTTAACATAGAGGAGGGAAAAGATATTTCATAACTTTCATTGATTGATATTCTCGTTTTATCTATGTTTATAAATATGAAGCTTTTGAGAAATTCAAAGAATTCAAGAGATTGGTAGAAATAAGTAAAAAAAAAAAGTGATAGAGGTGATGAATACTTTCTTAAGGAGTTTTCTACATTATAATATAATAGGCTTGTTGAAAGGAAAAATAGAACCTTAGTGGATATGGTCAATGTCATGCTTTTGAATGTTAAGTTATCAAATAATTTATGTGGTGAAGTTTTGCTTACCACAGGACATAATCATAATGAAATATTATCTAAGAAATTGAAAGTTTCTTCTTATGAATTATAGAATGGTAGAAAAGCAAATCTAAATTAATTTAAAGTGTGGAGGTCCATAGCCTTTTATAAAGTTTCTAATCCTTAAAAAACAAAATTAGGATCTAGAGGTCTTAAGAGTGTTTCTATTCATTATGCACAAAATTCAAGAGCTTATAGGCTGTTGAATTTAGAATCTAATGTAATAGTTGAATATGTACATGTTTAATTTATAAAAAATTAAATAATAAGTGATTCAAATGTGTATGAACCATATCTAATAGTATTGACTCTTAGCTTAATTTTAAGTGAAAAACATAAAAAACCAGAAGTAAAAGGTTTGAGTGAACCTAGAAGGAGTCAAAGAGTTTGAAAGGAAAAACACTTATATACAAATTTTATTTCTATTGATTCAGTTGTATTTTAAGTAGAAGGTGATAGAAATTTATTATTGAAAATGAAACCTATAATCTAAAATGTTGATCCAAAGACATTCTATGAAGCTGTCTTATAGGGATCTTGTTTTTTGGAAAGAAACAGTAAATGATGAAATGGATTTAATATTGTCAAACAATACTTGGATCTTAGTGGATTTACTAAGTCAATATGATGTAAATGGATGTTTAGAAGAAAATATAATACAGGTGCATCTATACAAACTTTAAAGGAAAGATTAGTTACCAAGGACTTTACTAAAAAAATGTGTTGATTATTTCAACACTTATTCTTTAGTGGTAAGAATTAAATCTATTAGAGTTTTATTTGCTTTAACATCAATTTATAAATTATATGTTCATCAAATGAACATCAAAATGACTTTTGTAAATGGAGACTTAAAAGAGAAAGTCTATATAGAGCAACCTAAGGGCTTTATACTTCCTGGAAATGAAAATAAAATTTGTAAATTGGTAAAGTCTTTATATGGTTTAAAGCAAACTCCAAAACAATGACATGAGAAGTTTGACAAAGTATGTTTGCTGAATGGTTTTCATCATAATGGTGCAGTAAAATGAAAACTAAAATGTATCTCATTTTTTTTTAAATGAAAGATCTTGGTAAAGTAGACATGATTTTAGGTATTTAAGTTAAGAAACATAATAGTGGTTATGCATTTAATTTGTTCCCAAGAGACATGATGTGATGTCAAAGAGTTTGAGATCTACAAAGCAGGTCTCAAGTTCGAGTTAAGGCATGTACCTCTTGTAAGAGCTATAAAAGTTGTTTCCCAAAAGTTATGACTTCAAGTTAAGGCATATACCTCTTGTAAAAGCTACAACTGAGGTTTTACTCATTCACCTAGGCCTATAAAGTATGCTTTTTGGGGGGGGGGGTGGAGTTTTCTTGAATAAAAAAAGTGTTGAGAAAATGCTTGTTAAGTTTAAGCATCTCAATATAAAGGAGTTTAATACTCCATTTGACTTTAGTGTGAAGTTAAATGATAATTATGATAGAACGATAACACAACTAGAATATGCTAGTGCCATTAAAAGTCTTATAGCCAGGATGGATTTTTACACTTAGAGGAGGTGCAATATCCTAGGCATCCAAGAAATTAAAATGCATCTCTCATTCAATTATGGAATCAAAATTTATATATCTATGTCTGTTGTAGGTAAAGAAGCAAAATGACTAAGAAACCTGTTATTAGATATTAAGCTATAGCCACAACCTATGCCAGTTATTTCTTTAGGCTATAACAATGAAACAACTATGTCTCATGCTTGTTATAATATTTACAATTGTAAATCAAGACATATAAGTATTTGATATGAATATGTTTAAGAGTTCATTACAAATAGGTAATCATCATTGTCTATGTGAAGTATATTAACAATTTTATGGATTCATTCATTAAAGAACTATCTACAAACATGATAAAAAAAAAGAAGCTAGTGGAATGGGTTCGAAACCTGCTATTAAAGATATCAGTAATGGGAAACCAACTTTGGCTTAGACAAAAGCTTATCTCATTGTTTAATGGGTAATAACAAATTACTATAGTATTTGTTGGATATTGATAATTGATTTTGAACCATATTTTGATAGTCAATGCGTTCTATTCCATAAAGGAGAATGAACGTGGGCTCTTAATGGAATTAAGAGTCCGTGTCTAATGTAATAGAGATATTTATAATCCATTTATAAATATAAAAGTGGTGACACTTTTGACAAGAGTTAAGGTTATTTCTTGTAAAAATTCATTAAAACCAATTTTTAGCACATGACCATAATAAGTGCTACGCAATTGTAAATCTCTAATAAAGTTTGGATAGTACTATGTTTGTAGTTTGTACTATGTTTGATTTTACAATAAAAAATTTGGTTTAATCTGTAAACACCAATAACTTTAGTAGGTTCAAGTTCTAACACCAATTGAATGTTTAAAATGAATAATACCTTTGGGTAAATATAATTTTATCATGAGAAAAGACATTCATTACAGACTAGTGGGGGATTGCTGGTATAGTTTGTAAGTGAATAAAAAAGAAAAAAAATGGCACTTGACAACTTACAAGTAGATATGTTAGATTAACTTAATTAATCTAATTTTTTTTTGTAATTAAACTTGACAGACATGACAGTTGGAGTAAAATTGCATATTGAATGATCATATTGTTTTATTAAAGTAACTATTCATTAAACAATCATATTGTTTCATTAAACTGATCGTTCATTAAACAATCATATTGTTTCATTAAAATATTGCAAGTTTGCCAAATCTGCCTATATATATAGTCTTAGTATATAAAATAGAAAGACATGAAAAACATAATTTTCTTTCTCTCTGTCTTCTCTTTTTATTCTTTCAATAGGTTTAAAGAGCTTAGTTGTATCATGTAGATGTTCTCTCTTTGTGGAAAAATAAACACCTTAAAGACAATATTATTTTCATGCCTTTAATTCATTATTCATATTATTGAATTTGTTTCCATATCAAAAGTGTCTAATAGTGTTTCCACCATATTTTCTGATAGATTGCAACCTGTGGCTCCCGCTGAGCTTTTATTATTACTTGTTGGGTTATCATATTATATATACCTAATTAAGTCTTTGTAAAAGTTCTTCTAATGGTAGAGTGGAGGCAAAATAATAAGTATTAACATTTTTTTTCTATCAATGAAAGGGTACAAGTTAGACAATAAGAGTTATATTCATTTTTGTAGAGGTGGATATGAAGAGATTTGATCTTTATGGAGGTGAAATTAGTACTCTCTAAAACTCCATGAAGTTGAGTTTTGTGTGTAATTTACTATATTTATAATTTTTAATAAATATTAAATAAAAATATAAAGCATGCATTTTTTGTAATTTTATTTTGATCTTTTATTGGTTACACTGCGTGTTTTCTCATTTTGAAAGTTCATGATAAAATAGATTTGAATTTAGATATATTTTTTTGTTTCAGGTTATTTTTAGTTTTTGCCAGGCACAAGTTTACCACAACTAATAAAGTGTTTGTTTAGGCTTTTCAGATAAAAAAATGAATTGGAAAAAGGTTTTTAGGTTGAAAAACCTAAAACCCTGATTTTTTGAGCACCACAATGACCGAGATCTGGGTAAGATCGGCGATGGGTTGTTTGATTTGTTTGATTTTTTTGTTTATTAACACAAATAGTTCTTGATTTATTTGGTTACATGCATAAATAAACTTTTTTATTTTTATTTTAAGTTATATTTAACTAATTGTTTTTTGAAAAAAATGTTTTCAATTTTTTCCTGAGATTATAATGGTTAAATTTAGTTTATGAATAAAAGACATTTACTTTTTCATACTTTGTTTAATAATAATAATTTTAAAATAAATTTATATACTAATTAAAAAAACCAAGTCCATTTATCTTCCCTCATCTTTTTCAAAACAATAAGCATTGTTCACAGATATGCCTGTGTCGTTCCTGATACAAGTGCTACTTCATTATGAGGATTATGGCCTTGATCATGTGTTTGAAGACCCATTATTTATTAAAGTAACTTCATAGCAGGCTTCCAACCAATAATAAAAAATAAAATAATAATTTTGTGATCGAAGTTGTGAAAGCTTTTTCCATCAAAATTTTGACTGATTTTGGTGGCCCAATATGCGGTCCCAAGAGTAGTTCCCCCTGTAATGTTGTTATCCAGAAGAGCAAATATATATATTACCTAAAAAAATATTTCTGTAGTTTCTGTTACTCACACATGCTTAGATAACTATCCATTGCAATAATAAAATTATTATTTTATTTCTAGGGTCGAAAATTTTTAACCCCTAGTAATGGGTTATTTTTGAATTTTTCAGGAGACATGAATGATATTTTCAAATTTGTTGCACAGTGAAACGACGCAAATAGCCGACGAAAACAACAAAATAAGAACCAAGGTATTTTCATAATTTTTAGGGAACATGGATAATATTTTCAATTTTATTGCACATTATAACTACAAAATTGACTCTAGAAAACGACAAAAAATAGACATTGGGACCAGGGGTATTGTTGTATTTTTCACGGTGGTTTTTTCATGGTTATCAGGTGGATCCAGTGGTTATAGATAATTGCCCATTTTTTTATTATTTCTTTTCAAAAAGACTGCAAATGTGTCGTAATGACGCGTTTATAGTGTATCTGGTGCACCACCATTCAAGTGGTATATGCACCTTTATATAGTGGTAAAAAAACTGCTTCTACCATCTTCCATGGTTCGCTGTTATGTTCTCTTTTTCCTGGTGCAACGCGTGTCGGTGTACGATGGTCAAGGAAGCTCCTGCGGACTATTTTAAGTTTTTTCTTCCTTTTCTCTCTCCTGCCGTCCGGAAATACTCATCAGTCCTTGATGTTCTTGAAATATGTAGTTTGGTCCCTAGGCTTTTGATTTCGCTTTTATTATTGTTTCTTTTAATATAGTTTTTGATATCTTGCAATTGTGTACTTCAATTGAAACTGATTATATATGTTGGATTTCAATTCAATTCTTATTCTTTTGATTTTCGGTTTACTTTTGGTTATTTTAATTATTTTAGTATGCATATTTTAATTGCTTTTGATTGGGTCCTTCAATTGAAATTTATCATATATTCTATCTTTCATTTCGGTCTATATTCTTTTAATTTTGTAAAAACATTACAATTTTTTTAAAATGTCTTTATTTATGCCGGTCTCAAGGTTTTATTTATTTCAATTTATCATTTAATTAAAATTAATTATATAGTTTTTTTTAATTTATTTTGACTATGTCCTCTAATTGAAATTAGTCATGTATGCTACTTTTCATTTCAATCCTTATTCTTTTAATTTTTTTAACAAAATTACACTGTATTTTTTAAAAATATATTTATTTGTTTCGATCCTAATGTTTTTATTTGTTTCAATTTTTTTATTCGATTGGAATTAATTATATATTTTATTTTTTATTTCGGTCCTTATTGTTTGAATTTTTTATTTGCTATTGATTTTTTTTTATTTTTTCTATCATTCTTGGACAACGCTTATTTTTTATCCGTATTATTTTTTATTAGGAATTTATTTTTATTTGGTTTAGTACTGAAATTTTAATTTATGTTGATGATTATTTTCAAATTGATAATGCTCCTTTTTCTTTTGTTATTGTTTTTTGTTTTCTGCTATTCTTATCTATTCTTCGGATCAAATGATTTTATGAATTTGTTGTTTGCGCCATCATAATGATAATTTTAGTGATTATTTTTATTGTTTTTTGGTGAAAATATTTTGCTTTTTTTTATCTTAATAGAATTTCCACACAAATTTTTTATTTCACCAAAACTTATATTATAATAAAAAAATCTGACATATTTAATTTTTTTAGTTGAAAAAAATATGGTACCGCACGCGATGAGGCATGGGTTAGTATTAACTAACAAATAATTTGCGTGGGTTTATTACTGTTTATGCACTATTCACGCAGACACATTGCACTATGGAGTGGATATTTGCACCGGTGCTTCGAACGTGTACGCCCGTCTTTTTTTTTTCTTTTCCCCGTATATGAACAATGTATTAATGATTCTGCCCCTAGAAAACAACAAAAAGCGCCACCTGGACTGAGGGACTTTGCTGTCATTTTGCACCTCGATACGACCCGGTCCGGTCCAGTTCACCGCCCTTCTAATTTTTTTTTTTATTTTTTGGAATTGGTTAAATACGGATATAGCCCTATAAGACAAAAATCATGCATTTGTCACAGGGGTAGACCAGTAATTGACCCTATTTTTTTATTAATTCTTTCGGTATACTGTCAGCACGTGCGGAGCACGCGACTGACGGTTTTCCGCCTCATGCCCTGTTTAGGCAGTGCGTCAGAGGTCATACGGTGACTGGAGATGGGCTACAAGAGTCTCTCCCGATGAGTCGCCGCGTGGTCTTCCTCCTGGTGAGGCGCGTTTCGGCAACAGACGGCCGTGGACGCGGCTCTGGTCAGTTAAAGCCGCTGGCCACCTTTCTATCTCTCCTGCACGTAAAAGTGCAGGAGAGTCCCCCTGCTGTTTGTATTTTTCACTTCTGTCCCTGAACTTTGAATTTTGTGTATGGTCCTGATTTTTTTTATAGAAGTTTTGATTTAGTTCGATTTGGTACTTTGATTGAAATTAATTCAATATTAATGTTTCACTTCGGTCCTTCTTCTTTCAATTTCCGAATTGGGTTGAAAAATATTAATTTAATTGGTACAACAGTTTCAATTTTTTTCACTTTTGTCATTTGATTGAAATTGATAAGATATTTGATTTTCATTTCGGCCCTTATACTTTTAATTTTGGATTTTAATCCCTTTATATTTGATTTTCCTTTCGGCCCTTATATTTTTAAATATTTTTTTAATCCCTTGATTTCTTTTTATGATTTTAATTTTGTTAAAGTTTTTATGATTTTCTTAGTCTTTGATTTATTTATTTATTTATTTCATTATTAACACAATAATAATAATAATAATAATAATAATAATACTAATAATAATAATTTAATTGTTTTTCTTGCCTTTAGTTAATGTTTTTTAGTTTTTTTCTCGGGATAGTTTGATAATTTTTATTGTTATGACAGTGATAATAATGATAATTTTTGTTTTTGTTTTATTCTTTTGTTTGATCTTTTGTTGAAGTTTTTAGGCTTTTTTTAGTCTTTCAGTTTTTTTTTCTTTCATTATTAACACATAAATAAAATAAATAAATGAAAGTAATAATAATAATAATAATAATAATAATAATAATAATAATAATAATATAATTGTTTTTCTTGCTTATTTTTTTGTTAATGTTTTTGAGGTTTTTTTTTAGAATAATTTGATAATTTTTATTGTTTTGATAGTAATAACAATTATAATTTTTAGTTTTTATTGTATTTTTTTGTTTGATCTTTTGTTGTAGTTTTTATAATTTTTTTAGTCTTTCATTTATTTATTTATTCTTTCATAATAATAATAATAATATTTTAATTGTTTTTCTTGCTTACTATTTTGTTTATGCTTTTTAGTTTTTTTTCCTCGGTATAATTTGATAATTTTTATTATTTTGATAGTAAAAGCAATAATAATTTTAGATATTAAAACTCTGATGTTGCTATTGTTATAATATTTTAAATTAATATTGCTTCTTTTTTCCTTTTATTTTTTTTCTGTTAGTTTTTATTTGCTCTTTGAGTTAGATGATTTTTATGATTTTACTATTTGTGCAATAATAACGATAATTTTAGTGATTAATTTTATATTGTTTTCTTATAAAAATATTTTGGTTTTTTTTAATGATTGTTCAAGTCATTTTAATTATTTTGATTGTTTTGACAGTAATGTTGATAATAATTTTAATTGTTATAACAATGATAACGACATGAACGTGATGATGAATTTTTAATTTATGTTTTCATTTTTTTATCGATAGAAAATTAACTATTTATATTTGTTAATTGATTATTGCAAATTTTTATTTGGTATTAATTCATTTTGTTTTTTTTTTAATTCTTGGATAATGTTTATTCTTTATTTGTCTCTATGCATCTATGCTTTTAGTTTTTATTTTTTTATTGGGATTTCATTTTTAATCAATTCAGGTCTGAAATTTTAATTTATATTGATAATCATTTTAAAATTAATATTGCTCTCGTTTTTCCTTTATTCATTTTTTCCTGTGTTTTCTCTTTTTTTATTTGTTTCTTGGATTAGATGATTTTTATGATTTTACTATTTTCGCAATGAAAATGATAATTTTTGTGATTTTTTTAATTGTTTTTTTATAAAAATATTTTATTTATTTTTTTAATGTTTTTTCAGGTAATTTATTTATTTTAATTATTTTGATAATAATTTTGATAATAATTTTAATTGTTATAGCAATGATAATAAAAATAACGTGGGGATAAATTTTCAATTTATGTTTTTGACTTTTTACGAATAGAAAATTAACTATTTATTTTTGTTATTTGATTATTACATGTATTTTCACAATTTATATTTTATTTTTGTTTGGTTTAAATTGATTTATAAAATGAACTAATCTTAACGCAGTGAATTTAATAATTCAAACATCTGAATTTTCTTGCTTTTTTTTTTATTATATAAATTAATGCTGATTATTTCGTTGAAAACTACTAAACAGATAAATTTATCAAAAACTTCATAGGATTTCTATATAAATTTATTATTTTAGTCAAATTTATAATATAATAAAAAAATATATATAATTAATATTTTTTACATTGAAAAAAATATAAAATCGCCCACACGACACGGGAACATTTGACTAGTATATATATATAAACCGAGTCCAAGGCCGCAATAACCTCATGACAGTTGCCGCAAGCCCCCTTTTTTTTTTTTTTTTCGTCTACTGTAATGTTGTTATCTCAACAAGTTTAAAGCTTCAAATGCAGGACCCGTTTTTGTTTCTGCTTGAGAAGGAAAGAAGAGTTTGTGGGTGCTCAAGCTAAGAATACTGCGAAAATGGCCGGCACAGGGAAAAAAGTAATGGCATTGGGCATGGATAATAGCGAACCTAGCTTCTATGCATTGCAGTGGACCCTTGATCATTTCTTTGTTCCGTTTGGTCAGGACCCTCCATTCAAGCTCCTAATTATCCATGCTCAACCCCCTCTCGCTTCTGTTGTAGGATTCACCGGACCAGGTACCGCTTCGAGCCAATTTGAGAACGTGGGTGCTACCGCAGCCCGCGCCCTCGTTCCATCTGTTAGCCTTCCTCACATCACATTTCATTAAGTTATAAAAAATAGGGGAAAGACTGATGCGGCGTTGATTTTTGTATTATTTTTTTAATATTAATTAATGGGGTTCTTTTAATAATTCAGGATTGGTCGATGTTATACCAATCATGGAGGCAGATTCCAAGAAAAGAGCCCAAAATGTTGTAGAAAAGGCCAGGGAAGTCTGCAACAATACAGGGGTAATCGTTTGGTGTGCTTGATATGCCTTTTTTTTTTTTTTTGTGTGTGTGTGTGTTTTATTAGCATGACTCCCAGGTGATGATTTAGTTTATGTTTTATTAAAGATAGAGGTAGAAATTGGGATATCATATAACTGTATTTTTGTCTGGAAACATGGGTTGAACTACAGCTTGCGACCATATTTTCAAGCATATCCTTAAACTAAACGGTGTGATAAATTATCAGACCAATCATTCAAAATCTGCAATTGTCTTATAGCATGACTAGCATCAACATCATTAACATTTTATAATACATTTCTATTATTTATTATTTCGGAACCAAAGAAAAAACTAAATTTAAGTGATTAAATTACAGGTAACTAATGTGGTGGTAGAAGTGGTTGAGGGTGACGCTAGGAATGTCATATGTGATGCTGTGGATAGACACCACGCATCCATTTTGGTGGTGGGCAGTCATAATTATGGAGCTGTGAAAAGGTAAAAGTTTACCCTGATTCAATTGCGAATTGAATCTGTTCGAACCAACTCTATGATCTTTTAGAATGTACAGGCATCCTTGTCAGTGTGCTGTATTCTGACGGGAAATCTTAACCATATTTCAGGGCACTTCTGGGCAGTGTTAGTGACCATTGTTCTCATAATGCACACTGCTCTGTGTTGATTGTGAAGCAACCCAAACACTAGGAGGATATCTCTGTCTACTCTTGAATAATAATGTCACTATAGAACTATAATGTTCCTTAATTAGTATTGATTCTCTTGATCATTGAATTCTTATTATCCCAGATTCATGTTTTATTTGCATTTGAAGTTGGTGCTTTGTGAGTGAGTGTATCAGTTTGCATGCTCTAACAGCATCACACCGACTTCGTGAAGTAGAAAATGGCAATAAAAAACATTTATCATTTAGCTTATTTCCTGTTAATATAACGAAAAGATTAATGTTTTAATCTTCAAAACACATCATGTATATATTTAAATCTGTTAATGTGTTATTTATTTATTTATTTATTAATATAGGTGTTTGGGTTAGTTTGCATGCATCTTAACCAATCTCACAGACCTTGAAGTTATCAACCACCATGTAAGCCTCCAGTAATTATTGTATTAGCAAATATAAAGCTCGAACTTGAAACACAAGAGAAGTAAACCCCTTAGCACTTTTTTTTTTATCAATAAATAGAATGCCTTGGCTAATTTGGAGGGTAGGGTAAAATTCTGTAAAGGGTAATACTGAAAAGATATCCTATAGGTAAAGAACATTTTTGTAATTAAATTAACTCAATAAATGGATTTACAAAACAAATTAGAATTCCCCATTTCTAATCATCAAGGGAATAACAAACACCGACCATCAAGCATATAGCACTAATGAAGTGTTGTCTTTTGACTGGTTTATTTTCTTTTCTGGTTTCAACATGATAATGGTATTTGTGACATGTAATGGGCTGGTGTTAAGTTGGCTCGACATCTTATATTGGTTGAGATCGAAAAATTTGAAAGCAATGGTTAAGGTCAATTTAGCTTGAGTTGTTGGTTAGGTCAGGTAATCAGTTCAATTTATCTTATTTTATTTTTTTAAAACTAAGGTTGTTTTCACTAAGCTAGGTCCAAGTTGACGGGTGGTGTTATAACTTAGGCATAGCACTAAATTTGTTATGAAGAACTCCATTATTACATGGCGCTCCATATCAGCACATGCTGGCGTCGAGCGCCTGGAATAGTCAGATTTTTAACTCTCTCAGTTCGGACCACTGAGGCAAAACCTGATGCGCTGAATATGTATCAGTGCTAGGAACTCCCATGATTGATTCAGAGCCTGATTGAATTGTCTTGCAAGGACTGTTACTTAACAGTTCTCATTGTTTGATGGCGTTCAGCTTTCTGCGTTGATAATGCCCTCTGCTAGTGAGGATGCATTCGACCTTCGCTTCAGGGCTGCTGCTAATGGTGCAATTCGACCTCAAAAGAGAAATCTGATGGGAGACCTCCATGGATTAAATCAATTACAATTGCCCTTCTCCGAATGGATTAAGCGCTGCACTGGTGAAAGAACAGTTGTGCATTGCGGCTTCGACAGGGCTAATCTGGCTGTTTCAAGTGTTGTCAAACAACTGGGATTTTGACCGCAGTCTATTAACACAGGCATGACAATTGGTTCGCGTAGGCAGTTTGTGGACCGGCCAAGCCACCTCCATTGAAGACTAGAGTCCAAGGAACCAAGAATCCGTTGACATGTTTCAACCTGGCTGGATCTTACAGGTGAACTTAGAGTCTGACATGAGAGTGTGTCTGTACTGTTTGCCGCGGTTTTAGCTTTGATCGAGCCCTTTGATATCACATAACTCGACAGGGAACTTGAACTGGCAACATTCGACTCT
The DNA here is from genome assembly GCA_015731905.1 of Salix dunnii. Lineage (NCBI taxonomy): Eukaryota > Viridiplantae > Streptophyta > Magnoliopsida > Malpighiales > Salicaceae > Salix > Salix dunnii. Next base: position 13,327,126 of record CM027666.1, on the reverse strand, counting down.
GTAATTAAGGTTTACTATAATTGTTTTTCATCCAGTTATACAGATTTATTCACCATTGACGGTCTATCTACAGAATGACAAAAAAACAGAAGTATGAACAGATGAATAAAGAGAGTTTTATTTTTCTACTCGTAAGGGAACTTGCAACAACCTGAAAACAATTGGAAAACAATACGCAAACTTACACATCCAGAATTATATATTAAATTATAAAAGTATACAATTTCTGTCACACACATAGTCCAATAGAAATACAATTAAATATGAAATTACTCACAAAACTCAAAAAAAAGAAAAAAAGAAAAAGAAAAAAGAAGCGTCAAGCCATGGCATTCTTTAAAAACGAAAAAAAAGAAGAAAAAGGTAATAGATATTTTTGGACTTTTCCTGGATGTTATTTTACTCATGTCATAGTTGCTGTTTTCGTGATAAACATAAATTCGCGGTGTTTTTCTAAACTGATGCAACTTTCTCCATAGCTGAAGAGCTGATATTATTACAAGGAGATCGTGGAGCTGCGTTTTTTCTTTTTTCCTGTGCATTAATATGACATTATGGAGCTGTTCGAAAGGTGCAGAGATACCAGAATTCCATTGCAAATTGATCCTTCAGCAAATTTACCAGTACCCATTTGAGTCTAACAAGTACACTTCTGCGCAATAGCTCAGCATCCACTCATCAGCCGCCTCTGGAATACTTCACCAATAAACTACAGAGGTTGTATACAACATCTGAGATCAAGGTCAACCAGTACTTCACTCGGAAACTTCAATTAAAAATGGTAGCACAATGAACCTTAGATCAAGGGCTGCCAATATGCCTTCAAGGCATCATACAAGAACCAAACAAACAACAGCGACCTCCAATCAGATAAAACATAAAAATTCTAGTCGCCAAAGAAAAACACAATTTCTGTGCTGTCCATTTTAAATAATGAGAGGACTGGTAAGGGTGCTTGCAAGTAAAGCTGCAAATCAAAGAAATGAAGAATACGCAGAAATTTTTTTAAGCAAACTTTTGGATGACACATTAAATTATTTGTCAGGCAAAACATAAATACCCATCAACGAAGAGCTCATTATAGTTTCCAAACAGCGATTAACCCAAAGTAGGGGCACAAATCCATAAATATCAATGAAAACCATAGAGCATAACTTGGGCAAAACAAATTGAAAAAAAAGTAAAATCTGATAGAAGACCACTTCAAAGATAGGAGCATAAATCAATTAAAAGGCGCTTACAATTGCAAGTCCTTGATCTTTGAAATCAAGAACTTGGTGGCTCCCTCAATGTTTTTCTTAAAATGTTCTTTGTTTTCGACATCAAGTTTCTCCGACAACAACTTGATAAGTAACAAACTGCCTCTTGTCAAAAGCAGGTTGCTCCTGAAAATTCCGGCCAACCAAACTTCTTATCAACTTCTACCCCAAAATTTATCCTTCATCACTCAAAAAACAACTCGAGCCATTCAACAAATAGCAAAATAAAACTCACCTGGAGCCTAAATGTGTCAACAATGTGAACCACCTTGACAGATTGGTCATCAACACCCTCATCCTCATCCTCATTGCCTCCTTCAGCAGAAGGATTAGCGCCAATGTCTACATCGACAGATCCTTGAACAACCCTCAACATCAACAACCTAAGACTCACAGTCTAGCTAAAACGATAAAGGATTCAGTAACAACAGCCTCTCCTTCAACTTCCCACAGTATACCATTCTCAATTTCCTTGTATGGGAACGAGTCCGAGAGAAGCTCATCACCTAATCAAAAAACACAACAACCACATCAATCCAAAGAAACCCCTAAATATTCCATGACTGACACTGTCCTCATCCACCCGTAAAAACAAAAACAAATAAAACTCCATAAATCATCTTTACAAACAATAATAATAAAAACAAGAACCCAAAATTTTAATCAACCCACGCAACAAAATCACAAATATAAAACTCCCATGCATAAAATCCGCAACATTGTCCTCACTATTTTTTCATATTAAAAATCCGCAACAGGGTTATTAGATCCAAAATTCATCGCAAGTATAAAATTCCCATGCATAATAAACAGATAAATATGAGAAATAATAAGCAAAGAAAAAGATGTACGAAATTACCAGAGAGAAGATCTTGGTAGACCAAAATGAATGCGCAATGGAGGTTCTCCCTCTTAGATCGATCCAAGGACAGACGGAGAAGCAGGAGAAAGCGAGAGAGACCTTGCCGGGCCCGGGACAGGAGGTGAGGGTTTCGCCGGGAACCAGCAATAATCAACTGGGACTGTTAAATTAAAACAAAGTACGTTAAATATTGAATAATGTATGACGAGTCCTTGTTGTAGTGGGATTTAACCTTTTCTTGTTTTTATTTTGGGAGTGAGGAATTTGTTCTCTTTATGGGCGATGAAAAGGGACAGAATCACATAAAGTAACAATTTTTTTTTTTTTGTATTTGCTTGGCATCTGCATACTGTGATTGTTATTTTGCTTAATATCAATTAGATGTTTTGGGAGCATGATTCAATCATCTTAGGGTAGTGATAGCTGCTAGTTGACTAAACCTACAGTGACAGTGTTTAAAATTCATGCATGTTAGACCCAGTCCTGTAGTACAGTTGCTCAATATCTGTCGTATTGGGTATGCTCATCAGATTCTTTGTCGAGACAGAATTCGGAATTGTTGTTTTTACACAGCCCGGATCGAGTATAACTTTCCTTCCTTTTCAATCTCCCATCTTGTTATATTTTTACGTGCCCATTCCCCTGGTGCTTGAAAAAAGGGTCTGAAACACCAAGGCTAGCTACAAGTGCAGTGAGCTTTACGACATTCTAACACAGGTGTTCTAGTGATTCCGGGAATGTCTTTGCAAGCTTTCCAGTGCTATTGTTCTGGTGTTCTATGGATTGCCAACATATTTATTTAGAAGACAGAAGAGAGAAGATGAGTGGAGATCGACATATACACTAGTTAGATTGGTTGCACGCATTTGTAAAGAGTATTTATAATGGGTAAAAATTATGGGATAAAAATGATCCATTTTAATTCAAAATGGTCCAGTGGTGAACAGCGATAGCACGTCACCCACCAACTGGAAATTTAAAGCTTGATTAATATGGGGGGAAAGACAATTGTAATATTGTGTCGAAATCAAAGTCAATGAAGTTGGATGAATGGTCCTTTGTTTTTGCTAACCCTAAGGTTATTCATTGTTACAACTTTTATTATTCATAAAATCTAGCATGGATATAAGGTAGGAACAATACCTTTGTTTTTGTTGAACCACTAGCCTTCTTAAAAGGTCATCTGCTGATTGACTTTGTTTTCTGAACACGATCGGAATCGACGTGAAGTTTGCTCTTTGTTCCAGCATCTACATTCACACTTTACACCTCCTGCATCCCAAGTGGTGAGGTTAGGTCGTTGGCAAGGGGGCTAGATAAAGTGATGTATCGAAAAATACACAACATTTGATGTTTGAGGTTGTTCTTGTTGCATGTTAATTTGTTCACCCTGCACATCCTCAAATACAGTTGTTATCACAACGGTTTCTAGTTGATTGGAATACTCTGAATCGTAATTGAAAAATATGTTTTGTTTAGATTGATTGTAATAGGCGGTGCAATAATCGGTAATTGAATCCCTTGTTATAAACATAGGGATGTGGAGATGATACAAAAATATTTTATGCAACTTTATAAACCATGACAAAGTTTGTAAAATCCTTTTCATTAGTGACAATACAATCAAGTCAAAACATAAAGAAACTACAACAAAGGTTTATGAAAGTTAATATATTAAAAAAAAATACCACTGTGCATGCATAAATCATGAAGTTTGTATTTTTTAAAATTAATAAACCATGAAACAGAAAAAGATGTTGTTGCATCATGATCTATGCAAACTGGATTTTTAGCAATATCACCAAGTTTTTTGTTGCAATGAGGGCAACTTAGGTGTCACAATCCATTAAATATGCTGAGATCAGTCATGGATGGATGACATTTGAATTTCATATTCTATTATCAAGAAGGTAAAATAAATATAGTACATGTTTTATATGAAAAGTAGCATGAATGAATTGTTATATATGATAAATGGTGTCTAAAAAAGATAAAGAGGAAAGTGTACAGAGAAAGACATTGAGCCTTATGCTCGTATGGGTTCATACAAAAGATTTCTCTAATTGTTTTTTTTTTTTTTATGAATCTAGTCTTCAAATTTCAAAACAACGTTAAAGGATGAATGAAGTTGGTACATCTCAATATGCAACTGGTCGAAGCTATCAAAATAGAATTTACAAGCTCAGTTTAAGTGAAGAAAAGGAAATAAACCAATTGATGATGGTAAGGCAACACCTTTGGTATGCTAGGGTTAATATACTAAAGAGAAATAATTATTCCATTTAAATTTGGCTGACCTGACATCTGAAAGAGTTGGAATTGGGATGAGATGTGGAAATAAGAAAATAATTAAAAGTAGCAACAGAAAAAGAAGAAGTAGAAGTTTTAAGGTAATAATAATGTATTGAAATCTTGATATTCTATTACATTAAATCCTACAAAAGCCATTACAATTGGTGATTTGAGTGCTTGAAGAGCAGAATCATTAAACTCCCTTGTGCTATCACTCCACATAGTAATGTGTTTTTTGTCACTCCTTTAACAAAAACTAGTTAAACATGTTAAGAAGATAATATATATAGACACACACATACACAAGATATTGAGTTTCTTATGAAACCTTGTTCTTAAGAACAAATTCTCTCTTATTCTCTAATGTTTGTCCGCGAACTAATACTTACTTTGGCAGTTGAATAACTTTAAGCCTTCCAAGAACACCTAAATATAAAAAAATATAGATGTTAGTTTCAAATGGATATGCATGGACAATGAACAACAAAGTAAAGTTGTGTATAAGTTGGATAAAATATAGAAGAATCTTGTTATAGTTGTGAGAACTCTTGAACCTTTTCATAAAGAGAGAATATGTGCAAAGTCAATGAAGTTGAAATAATATCTTGGCACAGTACAGGCAAGAGGATTAATGGTTTTAGTTTTAATGTTAGACTTAAGTTCGATAATGACATTGTTATCAACAACTATATTTATTGATACATCTTCATGGGTATAAAAACCCTTAACTTCATAATAGAGACCTTCAACTATTGCGTCATTGAAATGAATAACATTTCTTGCTTTTAATGATCCTTGAATATTGCTCTCCCTTTTAAAAAACAATGGCTATGTACTGTATAAAAAGATAAAAGAGCAATGAAAATTGGATTTGAAATGGATGATTGCATTTGCATTGTTAAAGAAAAAAAAAACAAGTGGAGAAAAAAGAAGAAGGATAAGTTAGTATAAAACACACAACAAACAAACAATATTCTTTGTATAATCAATAGGCTTCCCTTTGTCATTGAGAGTGATTGTCTTGAGTCCTTTTTTGATGTAACTCTTGAAAGGGCTAAATAAAGTTGGTCATGAGTAAAAACTTGTTCTTTAAGAAAAACTCCAATAATTTTTAATGATTGCCCTTGAATTTTATTTATTGTCATTACATAGCATGGGCGATTACGAAACTATCTCCTTTGGATTGTGCATGCATATTTTCTATCATTTATTGGGAATACAATTCTTGGAATGAACACATGGTTGCCAATATTGGAGTCTGTTATTATTTGTGTTTCAATGACTTTTCTAGTTAGATGTGTAACTAAAAGCCCTTTTCCATTACACAAATCTATTGATGAATTTAAATATCATAATAACATGATTGACATTCCTATTTTAAAGGAAAGTTTATATGAAGGAATGACATTAAAATCAAGTCGATTGATAAATTCATTAATCACAAAAAATATAATATTTTTTGGTGCGATTATTGCTCTTTCTTGAAAATATACAAGATCTAGGTGATGGTTATTAATGTAAGGGTAAACTACAAAAACCATATATGCAATAGGGTTAAAATATGTAACAAAAGTAGTTTTATTGGTATCTTGATTAGAGATGCATCATAGTCATCTTCAAATGGGATATTTTTCCATTACCAATTAGAAAAACCCATTCGACAAATAAATATAGCTCATTTTTCTTAGTATCACTTAGCCCATTTAATGAGAGCCACATGTTTTCATTTAGCATTAAAATTTTAAATTTATGCCATAATGGTGAACTCAAAGAAGCATGGTTGATATCTTCTCTTGTCCTTCTAGGAACAACTAGTAAGACATGCATAAGATCTCCACCTAACATTATTAATTTGTCACCAAATGGTTGATATTGAATATGTGGGCTATTGCATGCTAGAACATCATGCAAAGAACGATCTAATGCCTTAAAGCAACACGATTATTCATCAAAGCTTCATCCCAAACAATAAGAGATGTAATTTCCAAAAGATGTGAAAGGTTTGTATTTTTTTTTATCTCATATAATGATGTTTTAAAAATAGTTGGTGGATCTTGAAGTTCGAATGCGTTGTGTAACCATTTGACAATAATAAAGATGATATTCCAAATGAGGAAACCGCAAGGACAATTAAACCTTCAGATTGAATTCTACTTATTATTGTATGCCATAAAAAGATTTTTCCTATCCCTCCATATCTATTGACAAATATTAAAGCTTGTTTTCTCTCCATAACAGCTACACCAACATATTCATTAAAATTTCTTTGGTACTCATTAAGAAATGAGAAAGTTGTTGAATGTTAGAATTTAAAATTGACTATATCATAATTAAGTTCCTCCCCTAGTAACCTATTTCTTATTTTTATAAGAAATCTTCCATCAGACATTAGAGCTTATACTTTTCAGTAAAGTTGATGTTGTATTGAAAAGCAATTTAAGTTCATAAAGCACATAGTTTTTAAGCTCATCACCATACATTATAGTATCACACATATTCAAAGTTGATCTTAAACAACATGTAATATCATCATGCATAGATCTTTAGAACTGAAAAAACAGTTTTTTTGGGTCATTAACTTCACAAAAAAGAATCAAATTAAAAAAAAAATTGTTTAATCTGTGGGGGTGCTGTTTTTGTAATTGCCTCACATTAAACGTCTCACCATTCTTTATTGTCTCTTAAAAGACCCAAAGATTTGCAAACAAGTTGGAATGTAGGATGCATAATTCCTAAAATGTTTCTAAGGTCATCAAAACTTAATGCTCCTTTGACATGAATCAAACAACATTGAAAAATATAACTCCTCTCTGCTGCAGAATGAACATATGTTAGACAACCAACACTAAACCCTTTCGCTCTTGTGGTCCATTATTTTTGCGAAACAAATTTGTTTGGAAAATCCATGGAATAGAGGTCTCGTGCAATTGGATTATTTTTATTGTATTCAAATAATTTTGTAGCATTTTTTTTAATAAATATTAGGTCTCCATATTACAAACATCAATATTCACTTCGTGAGTAGATAATATTATGTTGTCATGGCAAATGAACTTGTAGTTGTTCAAGTGGAGGATTTTTTGAATGGATAGAAAATTGAAAGAGTTGTCAGACAACATAGTTTGGGCAAATACAACGACAATTAAGATAGACTTCAATCTCATTGTTTCTCTCTTCTTGGATAGCCATCTATACTCATTTGATCATTTGCTAATATATTTGAAAAAAGATGATAAACATTGACTGATAACATATCTTGACATTGATGTTTGCATTATATTGCAATAATAACGCTCTTTTATATGAAACAACATGGTTGATGTACAGTGGTATCCCATCTTTAAGGATAAAATTATTATGTTGCTGATGACGTTTATTGTAAACAAAACCATTATGATCAAAAGTTGTTGTTTTGAATGATTTTGGAAATGATCTTGAGCGTTTACCTTTTTTCTTACATTTAGATTTAGATGTTTGGTTTGCTAAACCATATGACTTGTGCATCATAAACATTAATACAACATTATAACAAATTGGATCGTTAATCTTGTTAGGATTTTCCACTAAGACAATAGAATCAACATCTTCTATATTTTGACATTTAAATTTAGCATCTAGCCAAATAAGAAGGTGGATGTGTGTGGAAGTTTTTTTTTCTTTTGAAACTCATCTACATAAACATCTTATTTTGCAAGTTAAAAATAAAATAAGAAAAGGATAAAAATGACATTCAATGTATAATAAAATAATCCAGTAACAAAGAATAAGAAGTTATGAGCACCTACGATTGTTCTACGAAATGATTTGCCTTATATAAGCAATCATATTGGTTACTTTTATTCAAAATTTTATTATTTTAATTTGTAGGGAGAAGGTTTTTTTTTTTTTTTTAATTTACCCCTAAATATTTTCCCTCCATTCATTTAGAATTATAAGGCCCTAATCAATTATACAATCATGAAAGTTGTTTACAGTGAAACCATCACCCTGTGTGCATGTAAATGGATGTGCAATAAAAATGTATGGTCATAAATTAAAGTCTTATTTGACACTATATTTTAAAAATTAAAATTTATTTATTTTAAATAATTTTTTTTTGGTGTTTTTAAATGATTTTCATGTGCTAATGTCAAAAATAATTTATAAAAAATAAAAAAAAATATTTTATTGTATTTATGAATGAAAAGTACTTTAAAAAACAATTTCAACCACATTTCGGAACATGCACTTAGTAGGCCCATAGACAGGAGGATACAACTAACAAATATTTTCAAGCAAGTTTTGACAACTAGGCTCAGGGCTCATACTAAGAACTTGTTTGTCTTTGTATGTTTTAAAAGCGTTTTTGAAAATATTTTAAAATTTTGTATTTTTATTCCTTACTTTAAATTAGATTTTTTTTTGTTTTTATATAATTTCTTGTGCCCATATAAAAACAATCTTTAAAAAATAAAAAATATATTATTTTAATATATTTTTAAAGAAAAAACATTTTTAAATTCAACCTCATTCACACTCTCAAACAATCATCTAAATCAATGGTTGGCTATACACGATTTTGGAAGCCACGTAGTTCCTTTGCTGTTCTCACATGCACCTATAGATGTAGAACTTTACAGTAAAATCAAAGCAATTGGAAATATTTCCCAATCATCTTGAAAAAAAATAAAAAACCCACTTAACTATAATGAGTGAGGAAAAATATACTCGTATAACACAAATTAATAAAAAGAAAAAAAATAGAGGAAAGGAGATAGTAATTTCAAGAAACTTATTTTCCTTCATCCACTATAATCACACATTGCAAAGGAGCACCCACCTTGTCCATGACACTCCTGAAAACAAGAACCACAATGGTGTGGATCATTTTGAAGATCAACACACTTTCCATCACAGCAAACAAATCCATAAGCACATGTTTGCCCACATGCCCCACAATTGTTCGAGTCCCTCGAGGTATCTTTGTAGAGTTTCCTGAAACAACATGTGCTGCCTCCCCATGGGTTCTTCTCGCGATCCACACACACATTAGGGTCATCGGCACATGACAAAACTCTTTGCCTCCCCCGCAATGCCGACCGGAAGAAGTTCAAGGGCGTAGGAATGTCGGGCTCCGGCCGGTCAGCAGTCACAATTAACAGAAACAGGATGAAAGGGCACAAGTATTTTAAGCTCGACATGGGTTATCATATGTAAAAAAACTCAACAACCGGCCTTAGATAACGAGGCAACAAATTAACCAAACATCTATCTTAATAAGATTAATTGTTCGAGCAACTGCACTTAATTTGTCACATAAAGACAATCACATTACGTAGAGGATCAACCTAACAAGTTGACGAGTGGTTAAGTGAGGAGGCATGAATATGACTTGAACGCGTAATTATTGAGAGGAATTAAACAAAACAATGAAAGAGAGGTGTTCTTGTGCAAACAATACCTTTTTTCTTCCCACTCGTAGTTAATGAGAATCTCCCAACTAATCCGTTTCCTAATCTACTATTTTATTCCCGGGGAAATTGTCTCTTTAGACCAATGTGTATATACACCACCAAGAAATTAGCAAATGCCGATGGAATTTTTATGTCAGTAAATCATGGTGAACTTTACCGACATGATTGTTTCTCTCTACATCTATCGGTGAACACGACTACAGATATTTTATTCTTATATACCGAGAGAAATACAAAAAAACAAAAAAGGAGTTAAAAAAACCAAAATACACAACATGTCAAGATGAAATTACTGATGGAATTAAACTACCAGTGATATACATCAGTAATAAATAATTTATTACTTGTCTCAAGTCACGTTTTTATTTTTTATTTTTGTATTTTAATGTTGTATATGTAGTTTGTTTATGTATTTACTTGTTTTATAACTTTTTTCCATAGAAATTTATTATAGGAGTGTATGATTTATACATGTTAGGGTTTGTTTGAGATTTTGAAAAGTTATATCTACTTATAATTTGATGAAATTGATTTTGAATTTGTGACTTAGCTACGACCTATCTAATGAGTCAATTTTTATATTTTGTTAATTTTATTGTTGAGTTAAGAGTTTTCATAAATGTATAAGAATTTGAATTCATATAAGTAATTGATAATGATTTAAAAATACTTTTAAAATAGATTGAATAAGTTTAAGTTAAATCAATATTAGCTAATGTATTTAGTTTACACAGTTAATTAATACATGTTGTTATTAATATCCTATATACGTTTGATATAAGTAATGGATGATTATTCAAGGAGGTATCGAGATTCACCCGAAGAGTTGCGTACGGCGGATTAATGTAATGAGGTTGAGAGCTTTATTAATTATGTATTATCTAATCGAAAAAAGTAATAGTGGAGGCGATATTACATGTTTATGTAAGAGGTGTGAGAATATAAAGCTTCTTAGTGTAGATGCTGAAATGATACATCTTCTATAAAAGGGCTTCATAAAGAAGTACTCGTGTGTTGGTTTACACATGGAGAACTATATGTTTCTTGTTAAACCATGGTAAAAAGGATGAATGGATAAACTTCTAGTTTTAGCAATGCCCTGGAAATGGCCAAACAAGTATTCATAAAGGCCATGCTTACAGGTCCATTTGATGATCCATCGAAATATGGCTTGAAGGTTTTGAGTTTCCATGGTCATTGCTAGACATGGTGATGGAGTAATATCTGATAAATCCTCGCATGGAGAGCATTATTCAACTTTTCGATGTAGATGCTGAAATGATACATCTTCTACAAAAAAGGTTCCTAAAGAAGTACTCGTGTTGGTTTGCACATGGAGAACTATATGTTTGTTGTTAGACCATGGTAAAAAGGATGATTGAGTAAACTTTTAGTTTCAGCAATGTGCATTGATTTGTAGATGAAAATTGCAATCCTCGTATGAATATAATTTTGAATGCAATGAGAATGAATTAGGTTTATAAAGGTGAATGTCTAATTATAGATGAAGAACTTAATGCAGATGCGACAAAGTTTTTTGATATTTTGAAAAGATTCTAATGAGCTATTATAAGATGAGTGCATAATTAAAAAATAAATTATCTGATGCGATCCAACCGTCAAAGGATCCATTGGAGGTTCCAGTTGGTCTAGTTACTAGGCTTAGGGCTAAGAAGTTCAAAGAAGCTTTCAATGGACTTCTTCAAGATACATGGGCTAAGGTGGACTTCAAGAGGATTTTTAATAATAAAGATCAAGCCTTGATTAATCTCATTCATGTTCAAGAAGGGCTTGTTGGTGGAACCAAGACCATTACACAAGGATTGGGAGAAGAAGACTAGATTCGGACAGTTTGACCTTTGGTTATTCTTTTAGTCATAACTGGAGCTACAGATCGAATTTTGATGTGATTCTAGTTTTTATGGAAACTAGGCTTCCATAAATTTCCAACGGTATATGGAATGCCTTCTAATTATTTAAGATGAGAGAGAACCATCTATTTTAAGTTGGGTCTTGCTGCTACCCGACAAAATGCGGAAACAACGAACTTGTCTTATTTAATTAGTTGGGCTATCCAATTTTAATTATTTTGAGAGGAGAAATTTTTTTTGGGTTTTTAGAATTTTTTATTTATTTATTTTAATTAGTTTGGTCTAGTTGTAGCTTGGGTTGATTATTATCTAATTTGGTCTATGTGAGACCCATTAGGGAAACTAGAGTTTTGGCTTGGAGTATAAATACTCTTTAGGAAGAATGTTAGGGTACTTTTTTGAACAATATTTTCCAGCATTGTAGTCATCTTTGGTTACTTCATCTTGGTTCTTGATTGAACTTTCAACTCTTCAAAGAATTGACTATTCTTTATTGTGAATTTATACTTCTTTTGCTCGTCTCTAGGTGTAGGCGTTGTGATCGAGTTGGTTTATAGTCTTGTTGCCTTGGAGCAAGTCTTCCATTGTGATAAGCTCATTCAAATCTCCATAAACTTGGGTTAGATTGATCTTGGGGTCATGAATACCATTAAGTTCCGCTAGGGTTCGCATCATTATCAGTTGTTGCATAAGTGCTCACCATTAAGTTAGATCATTTATCAAATGAGGCAGATTATGATAAAATTATTGAATGGATGAGAAACATTTTACTAAAAAGGAATAGACTGAAAGACAACTTCTATATTGCTAAATCGATGATAGAACTTCTTAGCTTAGGATACCAAAAAATTAACATGTGTTCAAACTTTTTCATGTTGTATTACCTTGAAAATATAGAGTTGATTGAAGGTAGAACATGTGAGCATGCTCATTATAAACCCAAAGTTGGTAAGGAAAGGACTATTGTTATACATAGAAAACTTAAATACTTCACAATCAGTCATAGAATGCAAAGATTATTTATGTAATATTTTGAATTTTCACAAGCAAACTTATCAAAATAAATTCTAATATTATGATCACTAGAAAATCTAATAGTCTACTAGAATTTGAGTAAGGAGACTAGTTGTGCAAAAATTAAGATGCATCACTCTTAGTGCACGTTACATAGAAAACCTAACAATCTAAGACACGTTTTTATTTCATGGTCTCATATAAGGTTTAAGGTAAATCTTCCTTTGGAGGAAGTCACTACTTAATTGGGTTAAATCTTAACCTTTCTAAGACTCAGAATTAACATCACATTTATATACTATTTAGAGCCTTTAAAACTTGAGGATATACTTTACAACGTAATTTTATTCTATAAGTCTATAGTTAAATTCTATTACTTTGAATATTAATTAAATTTTATGGTGTTTTTGGTATTTTGGTTACAATATTCATTTTATATTTCTAAAAACATTATTTTATCTTTTTTAGAAAATATTCATGAAAAACTTCTAAGGATTTGATTGTATGCACGAAAACAAAATATATTTTTGTATTTTTTGAAATATAGGTAAGCTTTTATGGATTTAAAAAACTAGTTTTCAAATAAAAAATGCATGCTAAATAAAATGACTATTTTTTTTGTGATTTTTTAGTATGATAAAATATGCAAGTATAATTTAAAGTATAAGAGACTTGGCCACATGCAACTTAAAATATGATTGTATTTTTAAAAAGAAAGACTTTTGCTATTGTTTTATGGAAGAAAATTAATTAATTATTTAATAAAAAACCTCTCGCGGCGTGTAGATTACAATTCCAAATATAAATTTATGTGTGGGGAAAAAAAGTTGAGAATTCAAAATTAATAGCTTCATGATCTTCCAAAAAAATTAGAAATTATTTTGGCAGAAAATGTCTACTCCATATATTCACATCTAAAATCAATCTGATAACTAACGAGCAATAACCTTCTTCCACAAATAATTTCAAAACCAAACCATATTAAATCTCTCACAAATCAAACCAAATACTCAAGAAAATTTCAACATAAACTCATGGTCCCAAAATCTAACCCTAACCACTCAACATTCATACCTTCAACTCGATCAATCTTCTCCTCATCACAAACTAATTCAATATCCACATAAAACCTCTCCTAATCACAAACCAATCAAAATCACCTCCTAATCACAAATAATACAAGGTTAAACAACATTTGATTATAAATTAAATTTCGCATGTAAATCATGGAAACAGCACAACATGGTTTTATCAAGAAAGCTAAGGATGTTGGAACTTAATGTCCTTGTTATTGTTCATGATTGGGTCGAAGCTCATGGTTTGAACTAAATCTTGGACTACTACCGCTGAAAGGCTGTGCATAGATTTGATGTGCGAAGAGACTGCTTATTGCTACTTACAGCTGAAACAAGAGAGTAGTTGATGCAAATCAGGAAAAGAATGCAGATCAGGAAAGGAATCAGGAAAGGAATGCAAATCAGGAAATCCCCATAGGGTGTGACTTTCTATTGTTGTTTTCTTTTAGTTAATATTGCGATGTCACGGTCGCACAAATGAATTATCATAGCTTAAAACAAATCAAACAAGATAGTATAGAGTAAGCAAGTGGTTGATCCCACGAGGACGATTTAGTTATGATTTTTGTGCTATATGATATACAAGTGGGAGGGTTGGAAGTTGTCTAGGGTAGGCTAAAGCAAACTAAGCGAAAATTATATAAAACTGAAATTTATCAATAAACCAAACCTTGGTCACAAGTCAACATCCACCTATAGAAATCAGAACTGATCATGGAAACGACACATCAATTTATATTCTGAATATTTATCTCTTCTTAAAATTAGTTCGTTAACGGATCCGCCGTATAACTTACCCTAACCATCAAACAACCACAATGTCCGCACTAGTAATTTGATTCAATGGCAGCATTAAAAACTAGATAAATTGATCAATTAAGAAACATAATTGTCCGCAATATATGTTTAGTTTGATTAAATATTCTCCCTAATATTAATAACGTAGATCCGCTACAATTACTAACTTAGTTGCTTCACAAGTTCATATACCACAACTCCGGTTTTGATATCAAACTTAGGAATAGATTGTTTACAATAATAGCTTCAAGTCCGCTCTTAGCAATTAAATAAACAATCATAGGAAAATAAGCATAGGAAAACAAACATATTCATCATATAAACTGAAAAATTGAGGTAAAAATAGATCTCACAGTTCTTGAAATCTGAAGGTTTCTGTGTCCTTGCAACCAAGTAAAAGAGTCTAGCCTTGCATGTTTATTAAACAACTAAATAAAAAGATGGAAGAAAACATGATTTAGGGTTTGGAGGAGGAAGATTTGTATTTTCTTTGCTGCTGACCGAAATTTCCTTGCTCCTCTCTTTCTTTATATATGCTTTGAAACCCTAGTATCTATTTTACAAAATAGTCCTTCCTTAAGTTGATAGAATTTAGTTGTCCCTTGTAAAATTCATATTTCATTCATATCATATCATTTTGATCTGAAATTTGGAGCGTTTATAGATCTTTGAGTTCTAAATCCAAAAAAATTAGGTTTTCATTTATTAGACTTTTATAGCTTGAGATATGAAAGTTGGAATGGACAAAGGTTGACATCGACAGATTACAAGATTTGACTTTGAAGGATGCGATTTCCATGCTCTTCCTTATTTTATTTATTTTTACATAACATTCCAGAAAGATATGGATGTGAGCTTTTGAATTCCACTGGAGTCACTTCATATCGATCTTTAGAGCTTCCGCTCTGCACAAAACATTGACTGAAGGTCAAATATGTCAATCAGCTCCAATTATCTCCTTTTTGCATCTTTCATCCAAAAATGCCTTCAAAACATAAAACAAAGAATATCAAGGCATTTAATACACAAAACATATGCAAAACACTAGGTAAATATGGATGAAACTATCAAATAATATGGTCGCATCAATTAATTATTACTTTCCAAGTTAAAACAAGAAATCAATGCTGTTATGGTTTCCTAGCTATTTACTTTCCTAGTTAGAACATAGGACTACATTAATATTTAAAGGTTGATGAAATAATACATAAGGTATTTTTCTGGCCAAACCTTACGATTCTAATTGAATTGTTAATTGGAGTGATTCCAACGCATAAAGAGATTTCGTGTTTGTCTTTGTTCTTAAGTGATTAGTGTGAGGCTATTCTAAGAACAATGGCAATTTGGTATAAAAGTTGTGTTACGTATATGCCTGTAACTCATAGTGGCACTTCGTATGCTATGACAACCACTCACAACAGAAACAACCCTATTCCCTCCCACTGTAGTCGCTCGTAGCATACTTCTATTACTCCTCTGCAGGGCTAGTTGGGGGCGACTGCTTTGCTCGCTAGAGCCTTGGCCAAGATTGTGAGCTGGCTGGGCGGGGTAGAAGCTAGTTGTTCCTTTTTCTTTGGCTGTGGGCTAGTGTGTGCGGGGAGATTTGTGTGCTGGCCTTCTGCTCATTCTTCTTTTATCTTGGGAGGCTAGTGTGTGTTGGAAGTTTTAGCAGCCTTTTGTGTTGGCTTTTCTTTTCTTTGGCTTCATTGTGGGAAGAGTGCTGGCGTGTGGCAGGTGCTTCTTTCCTTTTTTAGAAGGTCATCCAAGGTGAGTGGCTGGATGGTTCTTCTCATTGGGGTGGTCAGCTGGGTTTGCTGCGTGCTGAACTGGTCTTTATGGCAGTGCTATACCATTTGTGTGTTGTTTTCCCTCTTTTCGGTTGCTTTGCTTCAAGTTCCTCGAGAGGAGTGGGTGCTAGTGTTGTTTCTCAAATGGAATGGCTGCCTTCCCTAAATTTCTCTTCTTTTGGGCTGGATTGGTTTCTTTAGGCCGGGTTTCTTCTGGGCCTGGGCCCAAGAAGTGGTGCCTCTTCAATTGGGCTTCGTCCTTGACTTGGTCTCCGACTGTCTATTTTATTTAGGCTGGGCTGTTGGCTTCTTGTTGGGATTTAGTCTTCGTTTTGGGTTGTTCTTTTCTGTGGGTTAGGCCTCGATGTTTTGGCTTTCAGTTTCTCATAGTGGAGAATGTTCCCTCCTTTGTTAGTTTGTAGTCTTGTGTTCTTCCGAGAATTTCTCAAACTTGTATATTCTTCTCTCGCTTGTTTTCTAGTTTTGTTCTCTTTGATCTTTAATATACTTACATTTGATAAAAAAAACCCCATTCCAATCAACCAAAACCTGACCCACCCTAACCCTACCAGCCACAACCTGATCAACCCAAACCTAACCTGCCAAGACCCAAACAACTCCAGCTCAAGCCATCAAAACCCAAACACCCGAGACTCATATTAGCCACAGCTGCATTATCAGCTTGACCAGATTCCAACAATTATGGCACAAGTCATTCATCGACTAGACATAATGGAGGAACACTATGCTCGAGAGGAGTATGGTCTCCCTAATCAGCGAGGCCGCAAAGTAGATCATAAAGGAAGGTTGAGCAATACTGATGAAGAAGATGCTCACGAGGCAGAGGAGGAAAATCAGGAGTTTGTTGAGCATGAACATCAAGCTCGTTGTCCTAGACAAGCTATGCACAGAGGACATGTTGTTCATCAACCACTTGATGAATTGACTTAGCGAATGAAGGTTGATGTGCCAGATTTTTTTGGCAAATTAGAACCCAACACGTTTAAAGATTGGTTAACAACCATCAAGGACTACTTCGATTGGTTTGTTGTTTTAGAAGATATAAAAGTTCGTTATGTTCAGATGAAATTAAAAAGGCATACATGAGCATGGTGGGGGAGTATTGAAGAGCAATTGTGCTGAACAGACAGACCAACAATTTCAAATTAGGAAGAGATGAAGGAACGATTAAAAGAGAAATATCTGCCCATTAACCATGAGTAGATGATGTTTAAAGAGATGTTGCTACTCCAACAAGGATCATTAAGTGTTGATCAGTTTACAAATCGTTTTCATGAATTAACGGTATGTAGTAAGGTTGTGGAAACGGAGCAACAAACACTAGCCCGATACCGTACGGGGTTACGCAGTCACCTGCATAAAGATATGTGGACTACATGCTTAATCAATCTGGAGGAAGCTTATCAGTTGACACTTTGCCTAGAAAAACAAACAGGATCTATCATTGGAAGGAAAATAACATCGTGGGATGCCAAAATAGAATTTACCTCAGCATTCGCAACACAAAGGCCCCCAGCAATGAGAGATCAAACGAGTGGTGAGGGTAATGGAGATTATAAAGGAAAGATAAGAGCCCCTAACGAAGGACCACAATGTTATAAATGCAAGGGTTACGGACACTATGCTGTTGTTTGTCCTACATAAGATAAGAAATTAAAATTTATTTATGAGAAAGAATTGATGGTAGAGGATATTGCTGCTGAACACATGGAGGGAAAAGAACTTGATGAGAACAACCTTAGCGATGAAGAACACTTGAGCGCCTTAGATTTACCCAGCTGTGTTATTCATAGAATATTGACAGAAACTAAGAAGGAGATTTAAACTAATCCTGACTGGTTGCGTACCAATATTTTCCACACCTGAATGGAACATAATGGTAAGGCCTTGAATGTCATTATTGACAATGGCAGCGACATGAATGTAATCTCAGAAGCTGCCATTGAATGTCTGGGGCTGAAGATAGTTAGACGCCCCACCCTATACAGGATTAGTTGGGTTAATGAGGCCAATTCAGTCTCAGTCAAGCAATAATGTTTGGTTCAATTTTCATTGGAGAACAAATATATTGAAGAAGCTTGGTGTGACATGATCCCTATGACCATCTGTCATATGTTGCTGGGGCATCCATGGCTTTATGACCGAAGGGTCTATTATGATGGTTATGTTAGCACTTATTCATTCAAGTTCCAAAAAAAGAAATTTGTGTTAGACCCCTTGCAAATCTCAAAATTTGATTCAAAGAAGGGGACCATTCTAGTTTTAACCATGCTACAATTCACTCGAGTTATACAAACAGAAGACTTGGTGCTGCTAGTAGTAAACCGTGAAGTAAAGCAACAGGATGACATCATTCTAATAGAGTTGGCAACAATACTGGAACAATTCAAGGATATCATGACTAATGAAATTCAAAATCAATTACCTCCGATGAGGGAGGTACAACATGCGATTGATCTAATTCTAGGGTCAACTTTACCTCATCTACCACACTACCATATGAGTCCGATGGAGAATGAAGAACTTAGTCAACAAATTTAGCAATTGTTGGATAAAGGGTTCATTCGGGAAAGCCTCAGCCCCTGCACTATCCCGATATTACTCACACCTAAGAAGGATGGTAGTTGGAGGATGTGCGTGGATAGTCGAGCAATTAATAAAATTACAATTAAGTTAAGTATCGGTTTCCTATCCCTCATCTTAATGATATATTGGATTTACTATGTGGCTCCTTTATTTTCACAAAAACTAACCTTCGAAGTGGTTATCACTAGATTCATATTTAAGTGGGAGATGAATGGAAGACAACATTCAAAATAAAAGAAGGTTTATATGAGTGGCTAATCATGCCATCCGATGTTATCAACATTTCAAAAAATATAACAAGCTAGAGAGAATGCTAGAAAGAGATGCTCTCAATGCCCTCCAGGCCGGCTGCTCACTGTAAATGGCCGAAGCAATCATCTTCCTTGCCACAAACTCCTTCCCTTTCAACCATCAACTCCAATTGGTTCCTCAACCACCTAAAACAACCACTCACCTGCCTAACAAGCCAACCCCCCCCCCCCACATACACAAAATACAGACTAGCCACCCCCAAGTCACAAAAAAAACCATGGCCATCTTAGCTCAAAAAACGATACCCAACCCAACCCTGTCACATCTTGGGCAGAGAGAGTCGAGATCACCAGCTCCACAACAAGGTTCACCCTAGAACCACTGCCACGACAACCACCAGGAGGTAACCTCATAATCCCAGCTGAAGTTGCTATGGAAAAAACAGACCATTGGCAGAGATATCTCGTGGGATTTTTCCCAGGATTCCGAATGAGTTATCACACCATCAACACCATTGCCAACCATGTATGGAAGAAAGAGGGGCTTGAGAATGTCATGACCACAGCCAATGGTTTCATCTTATTCCATTTTCACCATGAAGAACAATTACACACAGTTCTAGAGCAAGGACCTTAAATGTTCGGGGGAAAACACCTCATTCTCCAACAATGGCATCCAAGGTTCCAATTTGATGTTAACAAGATTGGCAAACTACCAGTCTGGGTATGCCTAAAGTGCCTCCCACTCCCTTTATGGTATGTCAAAGGATTAAGTTTTACTGCCAGCATGGTTGGCAAACCATTATCCTATGACCAGTAGACCCACAACTGCACAAAGCTAGAGTATGCTAGAGTCTGTGTGGAAATAGATGCATATCTCCCCTATGTCCACTCTTTTGAGATTGAGAGCATGTTGTCGCTAGAGCCCATGCAAGTGATGGTGAAGTACGAATGGAAACTAGTCAGGTGCCCCAAATGCAGTGTTTTCGGCCATTCATGCGGCGACCCCATTGACACCTTTAAAGGCGTAGACCAACCTAGGCCTATCGTTACCCATACTATCAAAAACCCTAAAAGCCAGCAGCCACAAATTGACCAAAACACTGACCCATAGCCCTCCACATGCTTAAACCCAGTGGTTAAACCAAAACACCCTCAAACCACCAGTCACAACCAAGCCCCCATAAGAACCCTAATCTCCCCCAAAGACACACATACCAACACTTCCCAAAAAGGGCCAACCAACCCACATGCAACATCGACCCTTACACCTCTTCCCCAAAATATCAACCCTAACCAAACAACCCTAGACTCTAGCCATGGTACCTTAGTGTGTGCTGAGAACAAACCTGCCTCCCTTCACGGCTAACACATCTACCTAAAAGAAGAGGAGGATGAAGACATATCATCCCATCCACCACCACAAGAGAAATACATTGCCCCTATAATGAAGAATGCCCTTCAAAAGAAAGGGGGGAAAAGAGAAAAGAGGCTAAGGGCCTCTAGCTAGGCAGCCACCTATCCCCTATCAATAAATGTTAAGTATCAGTATATGGAATATTCAGGGGCTTAACAAATCCCATAAGCAGAAAATGATCCATGAATGGGTCACCCAAAATAGCATCGATGCTATGGGTCTCGTTGAAACCAAAGTTTTAGTAGCAAAATAAGCTACCATTGAAGTGAACCTCCACCTCCAACACTGGAAATTTCTCAACAAAACCACCAATTCTCACCATGGCAGGATTATGGTGGGCTGGAACAGTCTTAAAGATCAACTATCATGCATCCATTGCTCAGCCCAATGGATGACATTTGATGTTTGCATGCTTCACAGCATGAAGAACAATCACTTTAATATGACGGTTCTCTATGGTCACAACTCCCTTACAAGTCAAGCCCTTTTATAAGACTACTTAGAGAGCACCAGCGTGATGCACTCTACCATCCCTTGACTAATCATGGGAGATTTTAACGTCGTGGTTAGCCCTACTGACAGGCTAGGAGGCCATCAAGACTGGACCAACTACCATAATGCCTTCAACAACAATATTCAAGCGGTTGAGCTCCTCGAAATACCATACACTGGCATGCAGTACACATGGCATAATAGTCAAGAAACAGAGGCTAGTATTCATAGAAAGCTGGACTGGGTGTTCTCTAGCTCAGTTTTCTACACCACGTGGCTTGGGGCCAAAACTATTTTTTCCCTAAAGACTGCTTTTGACCACAGTGCAACCATCACAACCCTAACTAACAACCACAACCGAATTCACCTCCCTTCAAATTCCTCAACCTCTTGACCAATAGAAAGGAGTTCATGCCCATCATTAGAGATGCCTAGGCAACCACAAACTAAGGGAACCCCATCCAAACCTTCAAAGCAAAGCTTAAATTGGTAAAGACTCAGCTCAAAACTCTCCATCAACAATGCACTTCTCATATCTCTTGCAGGGTAAAAGAAGTCACCAAGAAATGGGGTGAAGCTTAGCATCAATTGGAGCTCCACCTCCACAGCAGCCCCCATGCAGTCGAGGAGCGTGCCCTTTCTAAGCTTCACACGCAACTCACCATGGAAGAAGAAGCCTTCTACAGGCAAAGGTCAAGAATCCAATGGCTTCACTTAGGTGACTGCAACACAAAATTCTTCCATAAGTCGCTCCTCCATAAGAAAACAAGGAACACCATTTACAGCCTCAAGGATACGTAGGGAACCAGGTCACTAAATGGGAGGATCTAGGGCACCTAGCGGTAAACTACTACAAAAACTTGTTGGCAGTTCCCACCACACCTCACCACAACCACCATCACCATTTCCCAACTCCAAATGAAAATACCACGAACACTGAGATGGCAAAGAACATCACTAACGAAGAAATATAGGAGACCATTTTCTCCATCCCGGATGATAGAGCTCCTAGGCCTGATGGTTTCACCTCCAAATTCTATAAGCACAGCTGGGCCATTATCAAGAAGGACTTCGTGACAGCCATCAGGTATTTCTTTCAAACCCTAATCATGTCTAAGTTAGTAAATGCCACCTACATTGCCTTAGTCCCCATAAATGAGAACCCGGAGACCCTAAATGACTATCATCCCATATCGTGTTGCACTGTATGGTATAAATGTATAGCTAAAATCCTTGTGGCAAGACTGAAACCAGCCTTACCAGCAATCATTGACCCCTCTCAAACTGCTTTCTTGCTAGGCATAAGCATTTTCAACGCCATCCTTTTGTCCCAAGAACTCCTCCACAACTACTACAATAACAAAGGTCTAGCTAGAATAGCCTTGAAAATCGATCTTTGTAAAGCCTTTGATACCATCCAATGGGACTACATCATAGTTGGGCTGGTGGCCATTGACATACTAGCTGTCATGATCACCTAGATAGAAAAATGCATCACCGCCCCTCAATTCTCGGTAAGCTTGAACGGGGAGCTGCATGGATTCTTCCCAACAACAAGAGGGCTACAACAAGGGGATCCGTTGTTGCCTTACCTCTTCGTATTGGCAATGGAAAGGCCAATACATTTGCTTTGCTGATGTATCCTGCGCCAAAGGACAACAGGCAGGAGTTTCAAGTTCCATCGGAAGTGTCAAGTAACCCAGCTCACACACATTTGCTTTGCTGATGATCTCTTGCTATTCTGCTATGGTGAAAGTAACTCGGTTGTAATTCTTCAGGAATCCATGGCCACCTTCACCAAATGTTCAGACCTGGAGATCAATACAGCCAAAAGTTCTTTGTACATGACCGGAGTTGCAGAGTGGAGAGTCTAAATATTCAAGAGCAGCTAGGCATGAAAAGGAGGACCCTCCCAATGAAATATTTAGGGGTCCCCTTGATCACAACCTGATTTACTTACATTGACTGCCTCCCTTTTCTAAACAAAATCACCATAAAAATAAAGTTATGGACCATAAACTCCCTCACATATAGGGGTAGGCTTCAGCTTATTAAATTGGTGCTTTTCAGTTACCCGGTTTACTGGTCTTACCTCTTTATCCTTCCGGCTTCAGTCATTAGCAGGGTTGAAAACACCCTCTCTACCTTCCTGTGGAAAGGGAGTTCATTAAAGTGTAGTGGGGAAAAGGTAGCTTGGGAATCAATTTGCTACCCTACAGCAGAAAGAGGGCTAGGAATCAAGAAGTTAAGCACCTGGAACCAAGACGCCATGCTGAAGCACCTATGGGGCCTCTCACGGACGAGTCTATCTAGACTACCTGGGCACATAGAAACTTATTGAAAGGAAAATCCATATGGGCCATAAACATCCCCTCTAAGCCTTCTTGGGCTTGGAGAAAGATCTTTCAATGCCGAGAGCTTTGCAGGAGCCTCATGACCAACTTTATAGGGAATGGCTCAGGCACTTCCCTTTGGAATGACTACTACTTGCATCATGGTTGTAGATTAAGTGACTTTCTCCCCCATAGGATCACGGCCACCACAGGTCTTGGCTGAGACGCAAATTTTTTAGATATCATTAAGTAAGGGAACTAGGCCTTTCCGATAAGCCATCACCTTCTCACTACAATATGGACATCCATTACTTTCAACCTAAACAGTCGAGTTCTAGACCACAATGTTTGAGGAGGTAACCCATCAGGCAATTTCACAATTTCCTCTGCTTGGGAAAAGCTAAGGAAGAAAAATCCAGTCAGTGCTCTCAGCCAGCTCATTTGGTACCCAGTCCATATTCCCCGTCAAGCTTTCATCCTTTGGTTGGCAACTTGGAATCGCCTACAAACCTTAGACAAACTTCAACAAACAGGCCTCGTCTCCACCATGACTTGTGTGTTGTGTAACTCCTAAAATTAAACTCACAATCACCTTGTCTTCCACTGCCACTACTCCAAAATAGTTTGGGAAGCAGTTTTGGGGCATGCATGCATTAGATGGCCAACATTGCCCTGGTCGAATCTCCTTAGCTGGGCATCCAGAGTTTTCAAGGGGAAGAAAAACCTTCAAAGCCACATAGCCAAGACTCTTCTCTCAACCATAATTTACCATCTATGGTTTGTGAGGAACAATAAAACTTTCAAACAGGCTTTTCATACCCATCAGGAGCTGAAAAAGGAAATAATTCATTGTACTAGGCTGCACCTCCTCAGTGCAACACCAAGTGCTATGCTTGATAACCCTACAAGGCTTCGCTGGAATACTGAATATCATGTGGACCAAACACACTAGGGCCCGTCCCTCTCAAGGCCCTACTAAAGTTCAGAAAGAAAAGGCCTCTGGTCTAGCCCCTTTAGTGGCTTTTTTTTTAATGCCTTTTCAGTTCGAGCCATAGGCCATGTTTTGTTTTAAGTCTCTTTTTAGCTTTCCTAGGGTGTGCAGATTTCTTGTAACTATGCAATCTGGGCCCTCATTTGTATCTTTTCTTCTTTTTTATACAAAACAATTTGTTCAAAAAAAAAGTCATGTCATTCGGATTAACCAACGCACCAAGCATATTCATGCGCATAATGACGCAAGTCCTCAAACCATTTGTGGGAAAATTTATTGTGGTTTAATTTGATGACATTTTAATTTTCAGCCAAAGCATGCAGGAGCATTTGAGCCATGTCAAACAGGTGTTAAAAGTCTTAAGAGTTGAACAACTCTATATTAATAAAGACAAATGCTCGTTTATGAGGGAGAGTGCCAAGTTTTTAGGGTTTATAATTTCCAAGAAAGGAGTTGAAGCTAACTCAGCAAAGGTGCAGGCCGTCTAGCAATGACCAACCCCTAAGAGCCTATCTAAAATTAAGAGCTTCCATGGCTTGGCAACATTTTATCGATGATTTATTCACAACTTAAGCACTATAATGGCCCTAATCACTAAGTGCCTAAAGGGAAAGAATTTTGCATGGAGTCCAGTAGTGGCAAAAGCATTCACAAAGACTAAAAATAGAATGAGGGAAGCACCAGTGCTCAGATTGCCTGATTTCACCAAAATTTCTGAAGTGGTTTGTAACACATCACATGTGGGAATCGAAGGGGTGCTGAGTCAAGAAGGCCACCCCATTGCTTTTTACAGTGAGAAACTAAATGACACTCGTCGACGATATTTAGTATATGACATGGAGTTCTACGCTTTGATTCAAACACTCAAGCATTGGCATCCTTATTTAATCCACAGGGAATTTATTTTATTTACAGACCACAATTCGTTGAAACATTTGAATTCTCAGAGTAAAATGAATGCAAGACACGCTCGTTGGGTAGATTATCCACAACAATTCAAATTTGTCATTAGACATAAAGTAGGGACAGAAAATAAGGTGGCTGATGCCTTAAGCAGGAGACCACACTTGTTGCACATTTTTTCAACCACCGTGACAGGTTTCGATAATATGAAAATAGAGTATATTAACGACGAGGACTTTGGTAGTGAATATAAAAGCATCTCTGATCAAGGCCACATAATTGGGAAGGATTATGTATTATGGGAGGGGTTCCTATTTTACAAATCACGTCATTGCATCCCGCATGGCTCATTTTAAGAATTTCTAATAACAGAGTTCCATGGTAGGGGTATAACTGGCCACTTTGGGTACGATAAAACCTTTGCTTTGGTTGCTTACCAATTCTACTAGCCTCACATGTGAAGGGATGTACACACGGCTGTTGACAGATGTCGAATGTGCCAAATAAATAAGGGTACTAAGCAACAAGTAGGGCTTTATACGCCACTGCCCATACTAGACAGACCATGGCAACATCTGAGCATGGATTTTATCCTTGGATTACCACAAACTTTGTGGCATCACGATTCTATTATGATGGTAGCTGATCATTTTTCCAAAATGGCCCATTTTCTCCCATGCCAAAAAACATTCGATGCATCTAAAGTAGAAGCATTGTTTCTAAAGGAGATTGTTCGACTACATGGCATTCCAACTTCAATCGTGTCTGAAATGGATGTCAAGTTCATAAGTTATTTGTGGAAAACAATGTGGGCAAAATTAGGAACAAAATTGTTCTTTAGTGCCTTCCATCCTTAAACGAATGGCCAGACAGAAGTAATCAACAGAAGTTTGGGAAATTTATTATGTTGCTTGATTATAAATCATGTGCCCAGCTAGGGTATGGTGCTTCCACACGCTGAATTTGCCTTTAATAACTCAGTTAACCGATCGACAGGCTGCATCCCATTTGAAGTGGTTTACGGGTTTCGACCCAACACCCCGCTTGATATTACTTCACTACCATCACCATCTAGGGCAAGCGAGGTAGCCATAGATTTCTCCATCTACATGTGAGATATTCACGATGAATGCAAATGATGACTGACCATTCACATAACTTCTTGTGCAGTTGTAGCAAATGCAACATGTAAGGATTGTGACACAATGGAACCTTGCCCCAAGACACCAATACTATTGAAAGTAGTAGAATGATGTTACGAAGCCAATTAATCATTGATAAGTCGGATTCAGTTCGTTCAAGAACTAAAAAATACAAGAATCACTCTCACACATAAAACAAAAAATTTCATAATTAATAATTATCAATGGCTGCTGAAATTTAGGTTACATGAGTTTAAATAGTTCTTGAAAAAATAACTCTAATGGACACCTTATGTGGACTTAAATGAGGTCCACTCCAAATTGGCCCAAAACCCTTAACTAAAAAGCCCATGAGTTAATCCAAACAAGTCTTGGTTCCTAGCTAAAAACAAAGTCTTAATTAAGCCCACACAAGTCTTAGGCTATAGCTAATAAAATTAAGTAAAGCTTTATTGCCTTCCATCCAGCCTCTTAATCCTAGAAAAAAAAGGAAAAGGTAATCACCCATGTTGTTTTAAAGTTGTAGTAGGATTCTTTTGTCTTCTCTGTTGTTCTCACTTTATGGCCCAAATAAATTTGTATTGGACCCCTTCTGCACATGAAAAGGTAGATAAATTGATCAATTAAAAAATATAATTGTCCGCAATATATATTTAGTTTGATTGAATGTTCTCTCTAAGATTAATAACGTAGATCCACTACAATTATTAACTTAGTTGCTTCACAAGTTCATATACCACTTCTCTAGTTTTGATACAAACTTAGCAATAGATTGTCTACAATATTAACTTCGAGTCCGCTCTTAAAAATTAAATAAGCAATCATAGGAAAATAAGCATAGGAGAACAAACATATTCATCATATAAACTGAAAAATTGAGGTAAAAATAGATTTCATAGTTCTTGAAATCTAAACGTTTATATGTCCTTACAACCAAGCAAAAGAGTCTAACCTTGCATGCTTATTGAACAACTAAATAAAGAGACAAAAGAAAAAATAATTTAGGGTTTGGAGGAGGAAGATTTGTGTTTTCTTTGTTGTTGGCCAAAGTCAATTGCTGCCTCTCCTCCTTTCTATATGCTTAGAAACTCTAATATATATTTTAAAAAATAGTTCTTCCTTAAGTTGGCAGAATTCAGTTGTCACTTGTAAAATTCATATCTCATTCATAACACATTATTTTGTGCTGAAATTTGGTGAATTTATAGTTCTTTGAGTTTTGAATCCAAAACAATTGGATTTACATCAATTGTACTTTTGTAGCTTAAGATATTAAAGTTAGAATGGAAAAAGGTCGACATTAGTAGATTACATGATTTGACTTTGAAAGGCTGTGATTTCCATGATCTTCCTTATTTAATTTTTTTTGCCTTAACTTTCCAGAAATTTATGGATGCTACCTTTTGAATGTTGCTATAATCATTTCATATGGATCTCTAGAGATTCTAATATGCACAAAACATCGATTAAAGGTCAAATCTATCAATCAGCTCCCATTACCTTCTTTTTATATCTTTTATCAAAAACTACCTTCAAAACATAAAACAAAGAATATCAAGGCATTTAATACACAAAACATATGCAAAATACTACATAAATATAGATGAAACTATCAAATAATATGGTTACATCATATTGCAGATGATTATATATTGTAGTTTTATTTGGTCTCTAGTCTTTTAATTTCTTAATTGGTTTGAAATCCTTAATATTTTTGGCATCGGAGGTTTGATTTGTTTTGATTGTTTCCTTCAATTCAAATTGATTATATATTTTAATTTCATTTTGGTCCTAAATCTTTTAATTTTTGGTTTTGTGTTAAATTTGTTTAATTTTTTCAGTATCAAAGTTTTGATTTGTTTCAATTTTGTCCTTTAAATGAAATTTATTACATATGTGTTTTTATTTCAATTATTATACCTTTAATCTTGGATTTTATTTCAATTCCTTTATTTTATATATATATATATATATATATATATATATATATATATATATATATATATATATATATTTCCTAAATAGTTTCTATTTTTGTCTATATTCATATGTACATGCTCTTAATTTTTATTTCTAATTTTTACTATTTTCACTGTTATTAAGATTAGTTTTATATTTAATGTTTAAATTTTAATTTGTGTTGGTGATCATTTGAAAATTGATATTTATTATTTTTTCTTATTATTTCTTATTTTTTTTATTCTTCAAGTCAAATAATTTTTTAAAATCTAATAATATTTTTTTTTGTTATTTTTTTTTTGTTTTTAAATTGCTCTTTTGTTCATATTGTTAGGTGTTGAAATTTTATATTATTATAGATAAGGCATTCAAATTAATGATAATGATTATTTGTAAGTTTTTTTCCTTATAAATATGTGAGGCTAATGATATATTTTAATATTTTTTAATATTAGCGCCATAAAATATATAACCTAAGTTTTTTTGAAGAAAAAATTATAATATTAATGTTCTAAAATACTTTTAATATATTAATATGAGGAATAAATCTTATAAAATAAAAAAAATTAATTTCTTTTTCTCACAATAATTATGGCAATAATAATTGGAATATGAATTATTTATAACAATATTTATATTGACAACTACAATAATCATGATAATTTAACAATTATGATAATAATAATAATATCAATAATAATTGAAATAATTCATCAGTTGATGTTATTTTTCTTAGAAATTGACTTTTGTGATTTTTTATGTATGATATTTCATATATAACATTACATTAACAAAACATATATGAAATCACACGTAGACGAAATAGGTCAAAAAATTAGGGCATATTATTTATAATGGAAAATATATGAGCCAATTGCCCTCCACTTCTCCATACCCATAGACATTTTTTTTTAAATGAAAAAAATATTAATGATGCTAGATTTTTTTTTTATAATGCTATATATCTAAGTAAAATAATTAGCTTACAAAACTTTTGATTCTTACTATTACAAAAATATTTACATTAATAAAAATAATAATAATTATTGTATATTATGTTTTTATATAATCATTTTATTATGTAAAATATATTTAAAATAATGATAATGATTATTTTTAAGGATTTTTACCTTAAAAATAATTATATATTTTGATATTTTTTAATATTGACACCTTTTATATATATATAGTGGCAATGATAATATTGTTAGTAATGAATATTAATTATTTACAATAACAACTATAAAAATTATGATATTTTGACAATCATAATAATAAAAATAAGAATAATATTTAAAATAATTTATTAATTGATATTGTTTTAGTGAAAAATTGACTTCCATGACTTTTTTTATGTATCATATCTTATATTACATGAATAAAAATATATGAAGATACTATAAATAGACAAAATATGTGAAAAAATTTGGTCAAATGATCTACAAATAAAAAATATATGAGTCAATTGTCCTGCGTTTCGCCGCAAACAAAACCAGATTTTATAACATGTCAAAAAATATTAATAGTTCTTGATTTTTTTTAATAACGTTATATATTAGAGTGAAATAATCAATCTACAAGACTTTCAATTTATTTTATTATAGATAATGCATTTAAAATAATGAGAAAGATTATTTTAAAGGTTTTTTCTCTTAAAAATAATTATATATTCTCATATTTGTTTAATGTCAATGCCTTAAAAATATAACAAACAACTAACAATTGAAGATTAACTATACATGCAAAAGAGAAGGTTTTGTTTTCATTTCACACCACCAAAGATGAATTTATTCTGATTTTTTAACCAAAGCTATATTTAATATAAAAATAAATTTTATTAAAAATTAAAAGTTAAAACTAAGAGTATAGATACATAAATACAAATAAATTATTTAGAGTTATACCAAAATTATTGGAAAAAAAAAAGATTGAAACTAAATCAAGAAATAAAAGAATTAATTATTTTTTCCTTGCAATACTTTTAATTGTTTTAATTTAATCATTAGGTTAAAATTATTTACATATTTTATTTTTATTTCCACTCATATACTTTTAATTTTTTATTTTAATTTCTTTATTTTTTAGATATATTTCTAAATAGTCTCTATTTTTGTCCATGTTTATATATATATATGCTCTTAATTTGGTTTTTAATTCTAATTATTTCTTCTTTTGTTTAAGTTGTATTTTAAAAAAAAAAATTATTTTTTGGATTTTAGATTATTTTTGTTAAAAAATTACTTTTATAATATTTTTATGTATAATATTTCAGATATAATATTATGTAAATAAAAAAAAGAGGCAACACGCAAACAAAATGGGTAGACAAATTTGTTCAAGTTATCTACAATTAAAAAATATACAAACCACTTCCCCTGTGTTTCAATTACAATATTCCTTTTAAGCGGAAAAAAAATTCATTTCTAAGATATTTTATGTATTATAATTTTATCAATTAAATATTAAAATAACTAGTTATAGCATGTAAAAATCAATCAATTTCTTACATAGAAAAAAATCCAGCATAGCATGCATGTAAGTTACCTCGTAATTATCTAATTCAAATATCAAAGTAAAAAAGCCGTGTCGATAATATTTTATAAAATTATATATTTTAAATCATATAATATACTCAATAATAAATAGGAAATTAAAAAAAAAAAAAAAAAAAAACTATACATGTACATCATTCCCTTAACAATGCATCTATTTACAAGCACATTTGTAAGCTTAAAAGACTTAAAAAGATATAGATTCAAATGAACTTAAAATAGATTCAAATGAACTTGAGAATGAAGAATGAATATAATAATGAAAACATATAAAAGTACAACTTGATATGTAGGGAACATAGAACAATCCAAGTAAAAAAAATCGATTAAACTATACACAGCAGGTCTATTTGAAGTTCATCACTTGTTAAAAATGATCAAATAATTAAATTCAGTTTTAAGTAAATTAGTCTCCAAGAAACGTGGCATGATGACAAAAAGTTTGCGATGCACACAACAGACCTTGAGTTCGAGTCAGGGTATATTTTTACTCGCTTGTAAGTGACGAGACATGATAGCAAAAGATTTGTGATTTACATAACAGGTCTTGAGTTCGAGTCAGAACGTATTTTTATTGGCTTGTAAGTGACGTGATGTGATGACAAATGATTTGTGATTTATAGAATACCATTTATAAGAGCTTGAAACATTCAGGGTTTATTTACTTATCTGAGTCTATAAACTACGGCTATTAAGGGGTGACATTTACTCACATCTAAAAAAGATTATGAGTACATCGGATTAATTTAATTGGCTTAAACATTGAATTTGCTCCATCTTTAGTAAGCTCGTGAAATAATATTTGAAATGGATTTGCCCTTTTTGTTCTACTCACTAAACTAGCTTGATGATGCATATAATATACATGTGAATTTGACTCGGTATTTTTATAGCCTCTACATATATTATATGGTCTCGTGGTAGAAAAAATCTGGTGCCCGTGACAGACAAGGATCAAATCCGTAGTCACACATCTAAATTATTGCCCTACCAGTCTACCAAATGAAATGTCATCTTCTTCCTACTGAGAACAACAATAATGCAGATATATACTTTAACTTTCTTCTCCTTTTTTTTCAAATGATTATTATTATTTTAATATCATAATATTAAAAATGATTTTATTTTAAAAAAATAATATTATTTTAATATATTTTTAAACATTAAAACACTTGCTATTGGGAGAGTGGTGAGGGTTAGCACTTAGCAGCCTCTACATTGAATTTTCTTTTCTTTACACAATATACATTTAGGTCCCTATAGTTTATATAGTATTCAATTCTGTTCATATATTTCAAAACTTATTTGCATATATCCTTGATTTATAATATTTCCTCTTTTCAAATCTAAAAATCCATCCTTGTAGTGTGCATGTGTGTGTGTATAACATGCATGTGGTTTTTATTTTTTAAAAATATTTAGATTTTAATTTTTTAGAAAAATCTGGAAGCGACCGAGGCGGTCAACTCGATTGCTTATAACCCCGGTCTGGGGCAGGTTTAGTTCAACCATAGATGTAACAATATCTGCACACATTCCATCAGAACTTCAAGCCTTTCCGGGCCTCAGTTTGGCAAAAGAAGAGCGCTCAGAAATGGCCCTAAGGTTCTGGTACTAACTCCAGCAGTGTAATTAGTTTTGTCTTATATTTATATTTACTACTACAAAAAACGCGTTGTAAAATAAAGAGAATGAAGAAGAATTACCCAGGATAGTAAATCTATTACATGGTTCCAGCACCCCTGTAGATACTGTGAAGCTTCCACTGTCAAGTCAACATGCTGTCTGTCTGTAGCAGATGCTTTTAATGTAAAGTTACATGTGACACTGGTTTTTTATTTGGAAATATATTCAAATAATATTTTTTTATTTTTAATAAATGACAAAATGTATGCCTCGTGATCATGGAGAATATGAGGAAGAAAAGGGGTCTTCTTTTTTCTTTTTTATTTTTTTATAATTAATGCAACTAGAAGTTGCTTATGCAATTAATGGTACAGAATACAGGACTCAACACCCCCACCATACTAATGAGCTAAAAATCTTCCATTGCCACCAAAATAACTATGAAGAATCATAGAGTGAAAAAAAAAGAAACAAGCAGTAATATGATCATACAAGTATGTGAAGATGAGTGAACGCGGCATAGTTTATTATCTTTCACATCTCTTCACCTCCTGGATACAAGGCGATGGTCAATGCCTTGTCTTTTAAGCAGCAGAAATTGAGGGACCAGTGAAGTTTGCAATTTGTTTGCAAGTGTCACGGGGATTTGTTCCAGACCTTCAATTCTCTGCGCATACTATATAGCATCACTCTCTTATCCTCTATACAATAAGTCAATACTATTCTTCTTCATCTTTCTTCTCCTTGAGCCTTACAATATGTCCAAGAGTTCCCCTTCTTGTCTAGCTAAATCCCATGATCATGAGAGACCACATCTTGAATCCATAAGGGAAATTGTAGATTCGATCAATGAATACATGATTGGATTCCTGGAAAATGTTGAATCTTGGAATTCTTTGAAATCACTGTGTACTTCAATGCTAAATACAATTCGAAACCACAAGTTCTTTGAATTCGCTGAGCACTCAGTACTATCAAATCTTTACTGGGGAATTGAAAGCATTGAAGCTGCAATACAAGCAAAATGCCCAGAAGAGAGAACTGATCAGCTCAGGAACTCAGAAAGGTTGCTTCAGGTTCCAGCATTGCTTGATGAACATGGGATTACAGCAGGAATTCAAAACCAGTTCTTGGTTTGCTTCTCATACTTCTATCTCTCAGCCATCAAAAAGCTACAAAATGATGAGTGGCAGGTTGCGCTACATTATTTACAGGCAATGTTGGTCTCCCCTAGACTTGTTCGAACAGAATTCGCACCGGAGTTTTGTCGAGATTTTTTCCATCTAAGCAACAAATCTGAAATAGAGGATGAAACTTCCTGGGATTTTGGCGAGGACAATACTGATGAAGCAATCAGACAAATTGCAAGGAGGTATAAACACTGGTTGATGTATTGTCAGATCATGTTGCATGGAGAGATTTCTGGGCACTACTGCAGAAGCAGAAATACTTCTTCCCCTGACAAGGAATCACAAGATTTATCGTAAGTTCTGGGCCTAGTATCATCATAATTGATGAAAATAAAAACCAACTAATTAATTTTAACGTGACAGTGAGAACACAGATTTGGTGTGAGCCTTTTGATTAACCTAAGATCAACTATGGAAATGTACTGTGGAGAGCATGATTAATATCTTTTTAAGTTTATCTTTGGAAATTCTAAGAATCTGGATCCCCCGAACCATCCCATAATTATTAGCTCAATACAGGCATGTGATGAAGAGCAGCAGTGATCGTTCAAATTCAGTTAAGCAAGGACACTGCTTGCATAATTATCATAAGGTGAGTCTTAGTTATCTTTCATCTTATCCATGTATTGATCTGACTGCATGAAGATATTCAAGAGGGATCCCAGTTTTGAATCTACAAAACTACACATCGGTCACATGATGAGACAATTGACTTTATTGTGTTCGTTTGTGAAATCTTACATATGAATACAGAAATTAATGCAGTACGAGGGGCATCCGCCTGATCTTCAAGGAAATAGAATTGAAGGCACAGCAAATGAACCTAATTCCAACGATATTCAAGAATTTCAGTATTATAGCAATGCTCTGAAACATTTTGATCAAGTTCCAAAGGTCAACATTCAGAATGCAAACCTTGATAATTGTACAAGCATCAGACGCCTTCAGGAAATACTGATGGAAGGCGAATCGGATTCGCCAACTTCAGTATGTTCATGCGAAAATTATGATTTAGAAGAAGATAATTCAGAGGTAATTACCTGAAAGTTTGTGTTGCCTGATATGTGGATTATGCATACCTTTTTCTGGTATTTCAGCAATGCTACTTCCAGCAGCTGATATTTGAGAATCACAAGGCTGAACGCTTGTTTATATGTTGTTCATGAATCAGGAAAATATAGAAAACTCAACAACTACTACAAGAACAGGCGTTCATGATCGGCAAGCAGAATGTTGGGATCAGTTATGTTCAAAATATTTGTATTTATTGTCCAAGCATGTTGTAGATAAATGAACATCAGAATTATACTTACTTGAAATATTCAATTACAATGACATCAACAGGATGCTTCAGGCTCCTTGTTCCACAGTGCATTCAATGTCCACAACAACGATTTTGCCAAATGCTTCTCGGCACCAAATGCGGGAAGAAGCCAGTGAAGTAAATATAGATGACCTGTTTTCTGGAAGATTCTTAAGTTCTATCAGCGATTTAGATTTACGTGTATTGGAACTCGGAGGTAAGAGATCATACATCCAATGGAATTCCCATCTAAAAAGGTCATCTCAGAAGCTAGTTCAACACAGAGCTACAAGGACAATACAGGACCCACATAGCGGGGAAAACCTCAATAAATTTTGTGTGCATTACAGAAAAGACTCCAGCGCTGAGTTAATAGGAGATATTGAGAAAGTAATTTCAAAACTATGTTTCTCAGAAGGTTTAGCAAAGTTTGAGGAAGATTATGCTGGAGAAGTGATGACCATTTACGAAATGCTGAAAAACAAAAAAGGAGTGAAGTATAGTATGTTGAAAGATGTAATGCTGGATCAACTTCTGACAGCTATTTCAACTTCCAAAGAGGAAAGAGTTATAAGGGCATCGGTTTCTATACTTACAACTATCATATCGACAAACAAGTCTGCTATAGAGGACATCAAGAATAAAGGTTTGAGGCTGTGTGATTTAGCAGCTGCTTTGAAGCGAAATGTCCATGAGGCAGCTATTCTTATTCATATGATAAATCCATCTCCAACAGAAATGAAGACATTAGAACTCTTGCCAGCATTGGTTGAGGTCGTGTGCTCTTCAAACAATTACAAGGAAAAACCAGTGACACCTCTTCTGACACCTCCTGCAGCATCATTGATGATTATTGAAGTCCTGGTCACTGCATTTGACTGTGCAACTAATAACATGCATTTGGCTGCAATCAATTCGCCTCGTGTTCTTCGAGAACTCCTCAACTTCGCTGGAAATAACAATCCGGAAGGATATGTCTCCTTGGCCAATGTTCTAGTAAAATGCATGCAGTTTGATGGACAATGCAGAAAATTAGTAGCACAATGTATTCCGGTGGCTCCATTTATATGTCTACTCCGAAGAGATGAGAAGTGTGCCAAGTTCGCAGCACTGCAATTTTTCCATGACCTACTTCGCATGCCAAGGTACGAGTTTCAGATTGATTTTACTCGCATGCTATGGTTCTCTGTGCAGTATGTGGTTTATATACTTTGGCAAAATATCCTCAAGTGTATTTTTCTCATCTTTCTCAGATCACCGGCTATGAACTTGTTGCAGAAGATAAGGAAAGAAGGCGGCACCAAAATTATGGAAGTGTTGGTTTATTGTGTCCGAGAACTTCCAACTGATTACCAACTTTTGGCTGCAAATTTGCTGCTTCAATTAGACACATTGGTAAGTGCGTTATAGTTTGAATGTATAATCTTAAAGCTAATTACAGTCATTCCCTCCACTCACTTTTAGAAAAGTATACATGGATTCGTATCATGGCCAGTTGCTGTTGGATAAGCCTTTAATTGACGTGGCCATACATTGAACACATGCAGGAGGACTCATCTGGTAAAGATTCATTCAAAGAAGAGGCTATACAGATCATCCTCAAGTCAGTGGTTTCTGAAGTAAGCTCTCCAACAGAACAGTTATCTGCTTTCATTTTTGCAAACCTTGGAGGAACTTATGCTTGGTCAGGGGAGCCGTACACTGTGGCCTGGCTAGTAAAAAAGGCAGGATTGACCTCCTTGTGTCACCGAAATATGATTAGAAACTTTGACTGGTTGGATCAAAACCTAAAGGTGAGAGTTAAAATTATACAAAAATAAATCAATTTGAATAGGCAACGTTTGAAACTATCAACTATATATCCAGATTAAGTGAGGTGCATGAAAAGAATGCAGGATGCTGTGATTGACTCTTGGAGCAGCAAGATTGGAAAGCATGTAATTGAGGTAGGAAAACCTGTCTTCTATGCTTTAGAGAAAGGTCTAAGGAGCAAGGCGAAGAGGGTTTCTCGGGACTCTCTCACCGCAGTTGCATGGATTGGATTTGAAATTTCAAAGTTTCCACATAGCTTAAGATATTCTGCGTGTGAGATCTTGCTTAACGGAATAGAGCAGTTTTTGCACCCTGGATTGGAGTTTGAAGAAAGACTTCTGGCGTGTTTGTGCATCTATAACTATGCTTCTGGTAGAGGTAGTATGAACACAAAAGCAACTCTAAATGTTTATTATCATTTTTTAAGTCCATCATGACACTCACAACATAAGAACAAACCGATTCATTCAGGGTAATTCAACACTTGTTAACACTCATAATTCTTGTCATGAAGCATTAATATCACACTTATTTTTCTCCGGCATTTGCTATTATCGTATACCGATATCTTGCATCCTCCACTGCTGAAAAACTTTCGATACACATTAGCATGAGTGACGTAGTAATGAACAAGCAAAATCCAATCAACTCCAATCCAAATGCATTTTATTTTCTCTGGGTAGGGATGCAGAAACTAATTCATTTCTCCGAAGGAGTACGGGAATCGTTGAGACGTTTCTCGGAAGTAACCTGGATGGCAGATGAACTACATAGAGTAGCTGACTATTATTTGCCCAACCAATCGGTTAGTGTTATTTGACGCTACTAGTTGTAGTGCAGATGTTATATGCCCCCATGATTATCCTATCGAAATTCTTATTATGAGGAAACAGCGTATTTCTTGTGTTCACACGCAAATTGTGGAGGCACATGATAGCAGAAGCGGAGCCATAACTTCCCTCATCTACTACAAGGGACTGCTTTACAGTGGACATTCAGATGGTTCAATCAAGGTATGAAATAGACTCATCTTATATTTTAGATAATCAATTAGTCACTCTTTGAGATGGTGAATGTCATTAAATCCAGCATTACTATTCTATGTTGTTGAAAATAATTCAACTTATGGGAATGTTAATCAGGTCTGGGACATCAAACAGCAGTCAGCCACAATTATATGGGACTTGAAAGAGCATAAAAAAGCAGTGACATGTTTTTCACTCTTTGAAGAAGGGGACAGCCTTCTGAGTGGATCTTCTGACCAAACCATTAGGGTATAAAATTCTCATTGCAAAGATTATGCTATTTTATCAGTATTGCAATAAATTTGAATTATGTATTTGATGAACCACACCCTTCTTCTAACAGGTTTGGCAAACGCTACAAAGGAAACCGGAGTGCACTGAAGTCATAGCTATGGAGGAACCGATTCGACAGTTAGAAACATATGACCAAATGATTTTTGTTATCACCCAAGGCCACAGAATGAAGGTAATAACCAATAAGGTCATACATATGTGGAGAGAGGGAGCTTGTAATGCTCTTAGAAAATTATTTATCAGATTACCATGATCTAATGAAATTTTTACTTCAAGGTCTATGATTCATCAAGAACGGCCAGAGACATCTGTAAGGCTAAGAAGGTGAAGAGCATGGGAGTGGTCCATGGAAAGATTTACGTAGGCTGCAAAGATTCAAGCATACTGGTACAGTTTAAGAGCCTCATTTGATACATGTTGATGCAGAAACTGGGCATTAAAAGAGTGTGTGACACGTTCTTTCAGGAATTAACCATAGCAACTAAAAGGGAGAGAGAGATTAAGGCACCAACAAAGAGATGGATGATGAAAAAGAAACCCATCAATGCAATTGTTGTCTACAGAGATTGGCTTTATAGTGCAAGTTCAGTCATCGAGGGTTCAAAAGTTAAGGTAAGAACCATACACATCAATCTAGGTACTGTAATGCAAGAAGCTTTCAGTGACGCAGAATATTACAGGAATGGAGAACTC
Organism: Salix dunnii; assembly: GCA_015731905.1. NCBI lineage: Eukaryota > Viridiplantae > Streptophyta > Magnoliopsida > Malpighiales > Salicaceae > Salix > Salix dunnii. The sequence goes on along the minus strand of CM027666.1, from coordinate 13,288,124 downwards.
ATCATAAGCCGCGAATATCTATAGCAGCAGATAAAGGCAGGAACGTGTTACTAATGGGAGTAGTGGAAGATTTCATCTACATAAATTCCTCCCCGTCAACCAGCACCCTTCAGGTACAGCTAACAAGTTGCATTTTATATTGTTCAGAAGACTTTCAGCTTCGTTGCTGAGAACCATTGTTCTAACTTGGAATACCACATGTGAAACTAGATTTGGTTAAGAGGGATGCAACAGAAGGTGGGCAGAATTTCTGCAGGCAGCAAAGTAACAAGCCTTCTTACTGCCAATGACATGGTTCTATGTGGTACTGAGAAAGGACTAATCAAGGTTGGTTCATTTCTCATTATATGGATTCTGGATTCTAATTTTCTTCAAGTACATAGTTACTTAGGCAACTTTTTGCAACTTTCTATAATGGACAGGGCTGGATACCACTCTAGTGCTCAATCAGTATAACTGCAACTTCTAATCGATGATTTATACGTGGGTATAATGCAAGTAGCAGGGTTTAGTCCTTGGTCCGATATGAACAGGAAGAACTATAAGAGCACAAGCAGCTGGCTGTTGTAAATGTTACCCTCAAAGAACAACCAAGGAAATATGGGAGGTTAGGTTGAAGACCTTCTATGATGGCTCAAACAAAAATCATTTGTTTGAATTAAATCAAAAGTCTTTCTTTATCAAACAAGATGGTAGATCTGTGTCAGCATATTACAATGAACTGATTGCTATATTCTAGGAAATTGATCAAAGAACTACTTCCCAAGAAGAGATAGTTGAAGGCATAGTCCAATCACATTCAACAATGACTTAACTTTAGGTTTATATATTTCTGAGTGGACTTGATTCTGAGTTTGATCAAGTCCACAGAGAAATCTTACGTAAAAATTCAAAACTAGATTTCGAGAGCACATACATTTATGTAAGAAGGGAGTTTTAACAAAGAAAGACAATGGAGAGTTATCAATAATTTACTAAGCTCTCTGCACACTCTGTCATGATCACAAACCAATCCCGACAAGGATCAACATCTGGAATAATGAAGAACTGCAATAATCTATCCACTGGAAAGTATACAAGTCTGGTATATGGGCAATGTGGTGAATTGGGTCATTCAAGCAAAGATGTTATGAGATCATTTGTTTATGTGGACATTGTCGCGACGGCTATTTTTTCGCGCTTCGTGCCCCGCCGTCCCCCGCGGGTTTGGGGAAGATAACGGCGCGCAGTGAAAATAAGGGGTTTGTGTTATAGCCATAAAGTTACGACTATAAATATAAGAAGTCACCACCTAGTGTTAAGGTCACTAGGAACCTACTGGCCTGCGAGAGTTTTGGGTAAGGATACTTGTTGTACAAGGGGAAGACGCATTACCCCCAGTGCACCCTACCTAAGATAAGCTGTATTGTTGTTTGATTGTTTTCTTTTCTCAATTTATTCTTTTTTACATTGCATAAATAAAAAAATATTTTTTTTATCTGCGAGTTCATTTTACAATGTAATTTCACACCGCAACTACAAACCTTTTTATCTACGGATGTATTTTACCATGTAAATTTTCACCGTAATAGATAAAACAAAAATAGTTTTGATTATTTTTGATATTTTGGCCAAATTCCAATGGATAATCATAAACCGGTTATGATATCCAATTTTTGTTTTAAAACATAAGAAAGATGCACCATTTTTTGTACGAAAAATATGCTTGAAAAATCTTGGAATTCGGCCGTATGCACGAAAACAAAACATTTTTTATTTTTTTATTTTTTTGTAGCAATAATAGTAGTTTTAAAAAAATATTTATATATTTTTTTGTCAATTTGTATTTTTTATTTTTTTTATTTTTTTTATTTTTTACTTTTTTTTATGTTTTTATATTATTTATGGGCTGGGCTGCCAACCACAGTGGGCTGACAGCCCGCGCTGAGGGGGCTGGGCTTCCATTCCTCACGGGCTGGAAGCCCAAAGGTTTTTGACATGTCATGCCCGGCCTGCTCAATCGACGTTGGCCCGTGTGAGCAGTGGGACGCAAAATTACGTCCCGCTGGTTACATGCACAGGGGAGAAGACGATGAATAGTGATTTTTTAAGTGTGACGAAAGGTGTACCTATTAGTACCTTTGGGTAGAGGAGGTCGATGTGATAATTCCTGTCGTGGTGGCGCCAGAAAAGGAGGCTTGTAGTGGCCGGAATGAGGGCTGGAAGTTGAATGGTGGGCTGCCGTTGCACCCACTGTCGTTGCTGCTACCTTGTCGGAGGCCACGACTGGGTGGCTTACGTGGTGGAGGAGCTGGTGGTGGATAAGATGGTGGTGTTAGGTGTGTGGTCGGTTGCCGTGGAGATGAGAGGGAGCCGCCATGTGTGTGTTGTTTTTAGAAAGAGAGAGAGAGAACAGACCGAGAGAGATAAAGGAGAGAGAGAGAGCCCAAAAACGAGGGGATGAAGATTAACCGATTTTTCACATGAATTTTCCTCTATATTCTCTGTTTCTCTGTGCAATTTACACGATTTTTCTCTCATCAATCTTCTCTGTTTACGTGGTCTTTCTCTCTGTTTTTTTTCTTACTTCTCTTTGCCAAAATTTTCTGCAGAACTTTCTGTCAATTTCTCCCCGTTTTTCAGTGTTTTCACCAAAAATCTCTCCCCCCCCCCTTTCTGCATATACATGCAGTCTATTTATAGCAAGGGGTGGCAACCTTTCGGCTGCCCATTGCGTGCAACGAGGGGTTGCCGCCTATGCTCGCAGGTGGCGTGCCTGCACTATTCAGGTGACTGAACAGTGCAGTCACGCCTGTGATAATTGTGGGGAGGGTGAAAAAAATCAATTTGGTCCTTTAATTTTTAATTGGTTCAATCGTACCCCTAATTGGCTTTAAATTTTTAATTTTGTGCAATTGTATCCTCTCCAGTGTTTCGAGAGCAACCTTAGCTTTGCGCGCCTTTTTTATTTTGGTCCTTGGTTTCTGATTTACATGATTTGACCCTCAATTGACTAATAAACTCTCAATTGTTTTCAATTAGACCCCTGATTTCGCACAATTAGCTTGGAAAAATGCAATACGGTCTTTGAAAATTCCAAACTTCTCAATTGAACCCAAATTAAGCTCAAGAATTTGATTTTTTATCGATTAAGCCTTTAATAAAATTAATTTGACCCATTTAAAGTATAATTAAACCCTTGCGCTTAATTAGATCCTTCAATTGAGCCTGAAATTAATTCCCAAACATAATTGCACTTTTAAATTGGTCGACGATAAAATCAAATCAACCCATAAAAATATAATTATGTCACGCGACTTAATTTTTACATAGATTTATCAAATGATAAATTATTTTTTCCTTAAATCTGTATTTTCCTTTATTTTTGGGAACAAAAAGATACGATTAGACTCTCGAAAACAACCAAAAATTCTACATTGATTTCTCTACCCTCGCTGGCCCTTTTTATTTTATTTTTATTATTTTTTGATATATTTTAGAGAGTCACCCAAAAATCAGGTGATGATAGGCATTGTGGTGAACTGGGTCATTCAAGCAAAGGTGTTATGAGATCATTTGTTTTCCTGACTAGTGGGATTACTCAAGGAAACCAAGAAAGAAGTTTGCAAAAAAGGTCAAGATGACCACTATAGTCAAAGCTCAGCCTACTATTGAAGATAACCTGGAGCTTACTGCTAATGTTCCTCACTTAAGTATTGTTGGTAAGGTAAATGCATTCTCTGTAACTTATGAGAATAATACTTTGATTATTGATACAGGTGCATCAGATCATATGGTTAAAGACAGTGGTTAGTTACAAACCCTTTATTCATCTACACATTCTTTTATTTCTACACCAAGTGGCAATACCTTTCCTACTGTTGATGAAGGCATTGTCATCTTGACTCAAACTCTCGTTTTAAACCTAGTCCTAGTTGTCCCATCTCTTGAATATAATCTATTATCAATAGGCAAACTTGATTATTTATAACTTATAAAAAAATAGAGGACAAAAATTCAACCAAACATACCAGACTAAAAGTCCAGATATAGATCAAACAACAATATGGTTATGGCATCAACGATTGAGACATCTTTCTTTTAGATATCTTAGAAAATTACAACCGTGTCTTTTTAACATAATCCATGATTTAGATTTTCATTTCAATATTTGTGAATTGGCTAAAAGCCATCATATTTTTTTATTTACTAAGTTTGAATAAAAATTCAGATTCTTTTATCGTTATACATTCTAATGTATGGGGTCTTGCAAAAATTTCTTCCAAATCTTAGGCTTATTACTTTTTCATAGTTATAGATGAATGTACTTGAATGACTTAGATGTCTTTGTTCCATAAAAAGAGATGTTTCTATAGCACTTTAAGAAATTCATAGTATGGTGGGTACTTAGTACCATAAACAAATTCGCAGTTGGCAGCTGATAATGCCATGAAATTTCTTGATACATCGGTTTATAAGTATCTACACCACTATGCAATTCAACATCAAAATTTATATACTTAGACTCCACTATAGAATGGATAGGCAAAAAGAAAAAATAAACAAATATTAAAGGTGGTTTATGCTTCCCTCTTTGGCATGTACATGCCTCATTACTACTAGGGAGAAGCTATGAAGTTTGTCATTTATCTGCTTCATTGGACACCCTCTCATGTGATAGAATTTTAGACACCTCAACAGCATATGCAATCCTTACTATCCTCCCACATCTTTCAAATCTTGAACCTAGAGTGTTTGGATATACTGCCTACATCCATATTCCAAAGATTTTTGAACTAAATTTGATCCATATGCCACCTGATGTGTTTTTATTGGATATTAAGATTTGCAGAAAGGATACATATGTTATGATCCTCACACTCAAAAACTACATGTAACTTTGAACATCTCCTTCCGGGAATCCAAACCAGTTTATGTAGAAGGGTGTTCAACCACTTCTTCTTAGGGGAGCCGCCAAGCAATGAACATTTGATGCAAGGGAATGACAATAATGAATTTTTTAAACTAGAAAAGGTGAGTGCAAAGCTTCGAAGCATAAGCATTATGAGGAGTCACTAATAAATAGAGTTTCCTTTGTTAACACCATTAGCTAATAAATCCCCTCAGAATGTTGAATCTCAGGTACTCTTGCAACCCATATATGATGAGTCCAATGTATTTAGTGATAATACTCTTGTCCTTTTGGACAATATAACCTTGAGATGTCAATAAAGATCAAATAAAAGTGTCCCAAAGAAATAGTATAAACTCGATTATAGAGTTAATGTTCAATATCGAATCAATAATTATGTCTCTAACCATAGATTGTCTGAAACATATGCACTAACTATTAATAAATTATCCAATATATTCATCCCTAGTCAAGTGCAGGAAGCTTTGACAAATCTAGCTTGGGTCAAGGCAATAAATGAAGAAATGCACACTTTGCAAAAGAACTCTATATGGGAACTTGTCTCACTACCCGAAGGAAAGAAGACCATTTGATATTGATGGGTGTTCATTGTGAAGCTTAGAATAGATAGCAACATTGATAAATATAAAGCAAAGCTAGTCGCAAAAGGATATACACAAAAATACAAGGCAGATTACCAAGAGACTTAATCACCGGTTGCTAAGCTTGACACGATCTGCATCCTTATCTCTATAGCAACCAGTCGAGAATGGCCTTTGAAATAGTTTGATGTTAGAAATGTATTTTTCAATGGAGACCTAAAAGAAGAAGTATATATGAAATTACCATCGAATGTGTAGTGTAATTATACAAATAGATGCAAAGTCTAACAATTAAAAAAAATCTTTATATAAGCCAAAACAATATCTTGGAGCTTGGTTTGGGTGGTTTTCCTCTACAATAAAAGCATTCAGTTATAAAAAAAAAATAGTTCAGATCATACTTTATTTATAAAATATCAAAATAGGAAATTAATAGCTCTCATTGTATACGTGGATGACATGATGTTGACAATAGATGATCTAGAGGACATGACACTATTAGAGGACCATTTAGCTGCTGAATTTGAAATGAAGAACCTTGGATAACTCATATACTTTTTAGAAATTGAAGTCACAAGATCAGCTTAAAGTATTTATGTCATAATAAAAATATGTGTTTGATCTATTGACAGAACTAGAATTCTTGTTTGCAAACCAACATCAACACCTGTGGACACAAATCACAAGCTCATATTCTTTCTCAATCAAGTTCTAGCTAACATAAGTCGCTATCAACGGTTAGTGGGTAGATTTATTTATTTGTTATATACGAGACCAAACATAACTTATGATGTTATATTGTAAATCAATTCATGCATTCTCCAAGTGAAGAATATTTAAATGCAATGAACAAAATTTTACGATACTTTAAGGGTACTCTAGGAAAAGCATTATTTTTTTCAAATTATGGTGTCTAGCATCATGGGATATATAGATTCTGAATGAGAAGAAAATCAAATAACTAAAAAAAATCTACGTCTAGATACTTTACTGTTGTTAACTGTAATCTTGTTACATAGCGAAGTAAGAAGTAGAAAGTTGTGGACATATTAAGTGTGGAGATAAATATTCGAGGCATGACTCATGGTGTCTGTGAATTATTGTGGATTGAGAGGGTCCTAATAGAGTTAGGGTTCAACTATATGAATCCTACGGCGCTACATTGTGATAATAAGGATCATTTCCATTGCATATAATCTTGTCCAACATGACCACACAAAGCATGTTGAAATTCATCGTCACTTCATTAAAGAAAATTATATTTGAAACTTATGCAGTTTTTGTTAGTCTAGTCAAAACATTAGTTAGTTGATATTCTTACCAAAACAGTTTTAGGAAAGGCGTTTCATGAAAAAATCAACAAGTTGGGCATGACCAATATTTATGCTCTAATTTAGGGGGAGTGTTTACATGATGAGTTGTCTATTAGTTTTATATTATATATATGGATCGTGATTCTATAGTATGATTAATTATAAGAACTAGATCAAATTTTATATAGGTAGTAATTATGTGATTTGATTAATTATAGAAGTCAGATCAAATCTTGTACAATATTATTACAATTCCTTATAATAAGATTGTTGTCTATTTAGAACTACCTATATATTTCCTCTTAGAAGGAGCTTAAAAAAATGAATAATTCAGTTTGTAATCACCATTGTTTTCTACATAAATAAAGATAAATTGACTTGTAGCTCTACTATAAACAAAATTAATAGCTAACATTACAAGCAAACATTCAACAGAAAAAAAACATGAAATGTAGCATTCTGTTACATACATGAGATTTCATTAATCAAAAGATTTTAAATAAATCACAAACTCAGTAAAAATCCTAATTCATGCATTTGTTTTGGTAGGTCAAAGACTTCAGCAGTAATTGCACCTCCAAAGTTGTATGAACTTTTAATTGTATTCTTACTTCCTTTTCTTCTTTTCTATTTCTAATACTAGTTATACATTTATTTCCAAAATAACATTTGTTTCTCTAACCAACCAGTTATTAAACTTGATCTAAGCTGATTATGGATAATGACATGGGTCATAGTTAATTCTATTTTCTTAAAAATAATCAAAAATTAAATAAAATAGTTTTTTTATATGATATTTCATCTAGTTATCTCAAATCTCAGGTTAGCCTATGTTTTTAATGAGGTCACTCATATCTAATCTTTCCTTTATGTTTTGTGAAATCTAAAATAGTCTAAGCTCCATATCATCCTGTCATGCTCATCTAAGTTTTATAAGATTATCTATGATTTAATTTATATTCATGTTTTTTTTTATGATAACATCACCTTAAAAAAATTGTATAACCCCTCCTCATCATATATTTTATATGAAAGTTAAGTCTAAATATCATTGAAAAATAAAAGAAAAAATTTATTTGGATTTTAGGATTTTTCTTTTAAGATCTAATAATAGAATAACCTTAACTGTTAACAATCAATACAAATCAAAAGACTCGAATATAATTTATGGTAATTAAACTAACTAAAATATTATTTTCGATTGAAAATAGCTAAGCCATGTTGTGGAAATACTATTTTTTCATACTAATAGAACTTTGGATTCAAACAATTCTTTTGTTGTGTTGTGGAGATATTGTATTGTTGTGCCTTCTCTTTGCAGACGGTGATTAATTAATGCATTCTTCACTCTTTCATTTAAATAATACACTCTTTCTATATCATCTTTTGTGTTGTTTTTTAAATCCTTTGTCATTGATTTTGTCTTGGGATAATTGTGATTCGCCAGTCGATTGATGCAATCTTATAGGGCCCTTTTGATGCAATCTTGTGACCACCTTTGGTGGTTAATTATCCCACCCTTTTATTGTCAAATTTCAAAAGTTATTTAATACATCTATGAGTTAATTAATGCATCATAGATTGTGTCTTGGGATGGTCACAGTTTAGTAGTTAATTAATGCATTCTAGCAATTAATTGATGGATTTTGTCTTCGGTAACCACAGTTATAGGTTAAAGTGCACATCTTAGATAAGAAAGAGAGGTGCAAAAAATCAAGACAGCCCTTGCAATAACACTAAAACAATAAATCCATTAGGGGTTGATTCAGCAATAGAGTAGAAAATTGCTTCGACTGGATTTTCCCCTTGGCACGCGTTTATTAGATAAAACCAAGGGGAAAATGAGGCTACCCCTTTTGATATTGTGCGATGATAAAATTGACGGTGTACTGCCTCATGCAAGAGGATTGATGTCATGTAGTTTCTTAATTGGAATTAGCTTTGACAAAGGAAGAAAGTTCTAGAAAACCAGCATAGCCCATTGTAGTGGCATTTAGCTATCCAATTCATTCTTTTTATACTATCCATTAGAGTTATTAAATTTTTTGTTTGGGTTTGGGCTTTGAGGTGTTTAGTTTTCTCTTTGTTTATTTTCCCTTCGGCTTTAAACTTTAGTCATTTTCTGCATTACTTCTTATCCATCATTTTTTGCATCATCAGTTTAGTCATTTGCAGTGGGATTTGGCCAACCATTTCGTTCTTTCTTTTCTTTTCTTATATTGATTTTTTGGGTGCTCTTAGGTCTTCTTTGTTGTGCTTTCCTAGTTTTATGGTTTCGGCTAAATGTTCCTTTGTCATTGTCAGATTGTTGTTATTGCTAAGGTTGGTAAGATTTTGCGGTTGCCTTTTGCTTGGTTTTCCTCGAGGTTCTTGTCATGATGAATTTTATCCACTACTAATTTTTATGCTGTTAGTTTTGTTGCATACGCCTTTTTCCACATTGATTGCAGAGTGCTAGAGTTTATTGCATGCCTTCCCTTGCTGGACAGGTGGTTATTGGTGCAAGAAACTCAAGTATACGTTTTCATTGTAGCAAAAGAATCAATGGTGGTGATGTTACTCGTCTAAAGTATCACCTTACTCATATTAAAGGCCAAGTTAAACCTTGTAAGAAGATATCTCTATATGTGAAATGACAAAAGAAGCAATTGATAGAGGATTTTACTTGTCTGAAGTATATTAAATTCATTCATTCTAGAAGGCGAAATAGGCTAGAGCATAAGAGATTAAGTGATTTAGTATTTGTTCATTATAATCTAAGAAACCAATAGAGGTAAAATATCAATATTATTATTTTAATAATAATATTGAAAATAATTATTATTTTTTATTACAATGATATTATTTTTTTTATTTTTTATGTTTATTCTTTGTAGGAATTTAAGCAAAACAAGAGATACTTTAGATACCATTAACTTTAATAACATTAACCTATTAAATGAATAGATTTGTGAAGAACCCAATCTTCTTGATGGAGATGATATAAGCTTTGAAATTATTAAAGCACCTTTGTCTATATTAGATTTAGAAGATGAAGAAACATGTTTTAATGGCGAGAATGTATTTGGTAGAAATGATCAATTATTGGGATGTCTAATTGATGAATTTCTTTACACACCACCACAAGATCAAGATCCTTATTTTTTTTATTAATGATGTAGAGGATGTTTGATTTATATTTATTTTATTTTAGAACATTTTACTCTCACATTTTTTTTAGAATTTTATTGAAGTTAAATTACTTTAAGTTAAAGTTCTAATTAATATTGACTATTTAGATATGTTTCTAATTTGATATTATGTTTATTTAACTTTGTGTTTGTATTATATAATTTAAAATTAATTTATCTTGAATTTTAATTCTATTTGTTAAATTAATATTTTTATTGTTTTCATATATATAAATAGTACAATCTTGAAATAGAACGCCAAAATGCTCAAAGACCAATATATTTTGTTCCAATTAAAAAAACAAAACACTTATCGTAACAAAATTGACAACCTTGCATAAATACCATTTACATTTTTTAAAAAAAAAACAATGAATAAAATAACAATATACCCTTTAAATTGATAGCAAGGTTATTTGGCATTTCAAAAAAACACAAAATTATAGCTCAATTATTCAAGCTTTAATTTATTCTCTAGAAATTACTAATTTAAATCTCACATCAATCATGTTTATTGAATGTTATAATTGATTGTTAACTTCAAACCCTATAAAATTAATCAAAATTTACACAAATTAGTCAGACCCAAGCGTTCAAAAAATAACTAAATTAATTATTACAAGATAACCTTTTTTTTTTTTTTAATATCTTTGCTGTGAGCTATGGATGTTAAAATACAAAACCAACCCTAATAATAATGAAAATAAAAAATTACTTGTGACTGTGTAAGGTGATTTCCGACTTTTTCTTGCTTTTGGGTGGCTTCCCAAACACCCCCTGTGTAAGGTGATTTCCGACTTTTTCTTGCTTTTTCTTAATAATATAACAGCCAATCAATTTCATATATAACAATAAATTTCAACAAAAAAAAAAAAATGTGATAATACTAGTGATAGAACTGATCAGAGCAAGATGAACACAAATCAAACAAACAAGATGATAATAGAGTGTACTATCATGCTAAAATCTTCTACTTCAGGGGGTGTTTGGGATTGCTGTTGCGGTTGCTTTTCAAAACTTTTTAAAAAGTTTTTCGTGCCAAAATATATCAAAATAATATTTTTTTATTTTTTAAAAATTATTTTTGACATCAGCACATCAAAATGATCTAAAACACAAAAAAAAAAAATTAATTTTTATTGAAAAAAAAAAAAAAAAAGTTTGCACCGCAGCAAACCTGCGGTGCAAACACTGCCCCAAACGGGCACTTAGACTCTCACAGCTAATAATGAAGGAATGGCAGACAAGTTTGGAGTGATGCTTCTTTTGATCTCTCTTTTCCCATTTTTTGAAAATGGTTTGCTGCCCAAAGCTTTCATTGGGCTAGCGAAAGCCCATACCCAGCTCCTGCTCCTGCTCCTGCCATGAGTAAGAGGGCCAGCTCCTGATGATTTCCCATTCATATCTTCAGCTGATGATGAAACCCAATAGGATGATGAAGAAGAAGAAGAAGACGAGGTTATGATAAACCCACCGAATATACCACCACATCTCACCCTTTCTTTCATGTGAGAAGTCCCAACGGTGACCTTTGGCTTGCCCTCCCTTTGGGACTCCACTCTTCTTAGAGTGCAATCACCAAACCCAGTTGAGATTCTCTCGAAGAAGTCACCGGAGAAGCTCCTGCTTCCACACCCAACGGATCTAGACCTTGACACCTTTCTCTCAAAAGAAGTGGCAGAGGCAGTTGCTTGGCTGTTTAGACTATCATCATCATCATCATCCTCCTCCACTACCACAATATTGTCACCTTTCTTTGACAAAGAAGAACCTAAGCGCTTCTCTTTCGGCCTCACAGTGGACCCATCTGCCGCTGGTATAGTTACAGCCAAAGAAGACATCTTTTCTATTTTTCTAGTTGAAGTACTAGGCTTTGAGGAAGAGAGAGAGAGAAATGACCAAAGCCCTCTTCTTCTTGGGCTAAAATCCTCAGTAGCAGCGCTCAAGAAATGGCTTCTCCTGGGAGTTGCAGTGGATTTGCTTCTCTTGAAAACAATATCACGATCTGATGATGATACCATGGTTTTCTTCTTTTTAGCCATAAGAAAAGGGATCCTGACCCTCGTGTAATATTCTTGATAGTGACTATTATTGCCACCATCATCCCTACATTTTTTTGTTGTCGGACGCGCAGCAAGTGATAGTGAAGTACCTGCACCACCATTGCTAGAGCCACCAACACCAATATCAGATCTAAAAGAAGGAGAAGGGGAGGAGGAGGAGGAGGAGCCACGCACAGGTAAAGGAAAAGAAGAAGAAACAAGCTTGCCAAGCTTTTCTTGAAGACAAAAGGCACAGATCCCACCTGGGTTGTTTCTGTACGGATGGTCAGCGCATTGCATACCATCACTCATATCTTCTTCGCCTACACCAACTCTACCTGCTTTGATATCCATCACAATCTATGACAATACCACAGTACTAATTTATGGTTGTTACTGCAAAGCAGAAATCTTTATGATTCCTGGATAGAATGCAGTAGCTGCAAAACCTTGTATTTACTTCCTGGTCTTTTTTGATACCTTGCGAGTGCTTCTTGACTGGTTTTTCGTGTTTATGAGAGAAGGAAGACAGAAGCAAACGAAAGGAAGGGAACATATGGTCAGAGAGCATAAATGGAGTGCATTCAAGAGGTTAGAGTGGGGAGGGGAGAGTCCCCAGGAGCACGTGGAATACTGACTTAGCCAATATATTTTTAAATAAGTGTTGAGCAAGACAAGCAAAACCCTAGAAAAATATATCTGATCTTGCCCGCCCGCTTCCAAACACAGAAGAATCTATAAAAGCCTGTCCCTTCTGAGAGACTGATAGGCCTCTTAGTTTGATCCGCCACTTACCATTTCTTATCTGTAACAGTAATATTTTTTTCTCGGGCTTAGAGTTTAGCAGAGAAAAAAACAGAGTATTGTGTTGAACCAGGATAGCGACTTGCTTGTGAGAAGTTGGAGAACATATTATTTTGCATGGAGTAATTACAGAGGGAAAGTTTTCAAAGAGAACATCATGCAGTAGTTATTTTAAAAAATTAAATATTTAAAATGAATTTTTGAATAATATATATATATAGTTTTTTTATTAATATATACTTCAATAATAATAATAATAATAATAATAATAATAATAATAAATTAAAGAGTTATTTTTTATATTAATTAAATAAAATTCAATTATTTCATATATAATTTAATTATATAATTAATAAGAGTAATTTATATAATTAAATAATTGCTTTTGAAAAACCTTTCAATAATAAAATTATTTTTTTAATTATATTTGAATTAAAAAATAAATTTTAATATAATTAAAAGACCTATAATATTTAAAATTTAAAATTTTAAAATGTTAAAAAAATTTGGCAAAATTTCTTTTGAAGTTATTGTATGTTTTTCAAGTAATTGTATGTTTTTTTTTATGATTATTGTATTTGAAGTTAATTAATGTTATTTATTAACTTTAAAAAAATAAAATGAACACATTAACAAATAATCAATAAGTTAAAAAATAATTAATTAAAATGCATTCCATTACAAATAATTCAATAAAATTAATACTTTTATTTGTCATAATTTCCAGCTTTCTATTTTGAAAATATGCTACAAAAATTGGATTCAATGTAGAAGTATCCATCTTCATATTCTTCATTTCTTGTTTCTCTTGCCTTTGTTTAATCATTAGAGTTTGTTGCTCTAGCATAATTTTCTTGTCATGTTTTTTTTTCTCCCTCAATTTCAACCAATATATCCTTGAACTATTATAAGAGATTTGTTACAGTTGTCTCCCAAACGTTCTCTTTTTCTTGTCTACATTTAAGTCGTTCCTTTGCAGCTTTCTGACTAATTAGTCTATTTTGATAAATAAATGCTTCACTATCTTCTCCTAAACTAACAAAATCAGGGGTTGATGGATTTGCAGAAATTGAACTTGCATTTACATGATTTTTTTTTCTTGTTTGACTTTTAATGTAGACTTGCATGGTTAAATTGTCATTTGAGTTTTTTTTTTTTTTTAAGATAACCCAACAATGTTCTAGTTGAAATTGTCTATCAATAACTAAAGCATACATTTAACGAGCATAATTAATTTGGTAAAAAAAATTTAATAAATTAAACTATGTTATATAAGAAATATGTTAAACAAATAATTTAATATGAAAATGTTCAAATAAAAAGTCATACTAGTCAATTTAGTTATTCCTTTCATGAGCATTGTTTGCATTTTCATTCACAACTTAAGTTTTGTAATTCAAATTTATGTAAGGCTTATCTCTTTTGAAAGTTAAGATACCATGCTACAATTTTGTTAGAGGTCGAAAAATCCAGTTATAGCCTTAAGTTTCTCTAAACCTCATGTTACTGCAACATATGAAATCTTTCTAGTAAAGTACTCATCTGACCTCCTCTCAGTTTTTATATCATATATGGAGTTCTAGGACTCCAAATCAAGAAAGGTTAATCCCGTTGGAAAGATGAGAACCTTGCCTATAACTTCAATGGGGACTCTATACCAAATTTTATTATTTTCCTTCTTAAAACCCCTTTGGAATTCTAGGAATGAAAATGTTCGGTTTGGCTTACGAGATTGTAAATGATTTAAACAACTTCATTTCACCTCCTGCCTTACTCCACACCGATTTTCCATGTTATATACATTATAACATCATCACTCATCATTTACAACAAATTCAGCATAATTCATAAAGAGCATATTGCATTTCTCTCAATTTTAGTCCACACAGATATGGCAACAAATGCGTCCAAGACTCTATCGATTCATTCATGACCAAAATTATCTAAGTCTCTACTTTTAGAAATAAAACCTTGTCCCACAGACTATCCTATTTTCTGTAGCAACCCTCAAGCTAGAAAGAACTAACAATCCCTGACCACTTGGTGGAGATCTATTTGATGCTCTTAGAACACCAGCTGCAGCCATGGCAATAGCAAATGGAACATAGTCTGTCTTTGAAGCGTCTAAAGTCTCTTAAGTAAATATTTGCAACTTTTCCTGCAAACATGATTTGATGAAACCAGATATCACACGTTCAGTTAAATATAAAATCATGAGCCCATGAGAAACACTACCAGGTGGCCAACCTTCCTTCCTCAAACCCCAGTAATGCATTCAATACTTGCAAGAACACCTGGAAGACCCTGCCAAAGGAACTAACCACTTTGTACTCATCCTCCAACAACCTATACAGCAACTCCAAGCAGACTGTTTTAGAGGATTCCAATATTGATGGCACAAAAGAAAAGTGATGCGAACCTCGTGATCACGTGGTCACGCAATTCACAACGAATAATGAGATATGATCTTGGAAAGTTGAAATAGGTCTGATAGGAGTGTGACACAATGAAAACCTGCCCCAAGGCACCAGCACTATTGGAAGGAGTAGAATGATGCCACGAAGCCAGTTAATCTTCAATAAGTCGGATTCAGTTTGTTCAAGAACTGAAGAATGCAAGAATCACTCTCACACATAAACTAAAAAGTTCAGAATTAATTTCATCAATGGTTGCGGAAATTATTCCTAACATGAGTTTAAATAGTCTTTGAAAAGCTAACCCTAATGGACCTCTTATATGGACTTAAATGAGGTCTACTCAAAATTGGCCTAAAATCCCTAAATTAAAAAGCCCATGACTTAATCCAAACAAGTCTTGGTTCCTATCTAAAAAAACAAAGTCTTAATTTAAGCCCAAACAAGTCTTGAGCTCTAGGTAACAAAATTAAAGAAAGTCTATCAGTCTTATTTATAACCTTCCATCTAGCCTCTTAATCCTTGCTAGTGTTCCTAGACCGGTTCGCATCATCCCCTCTCTCCTCGAAAGGATTCAACCTCGAATCAAAACCATTATGTTTTTTATGGCTCGACAATCAACACACATCCTCAACTTTCCATACTTGATAGGCTTGAGTAGCATAGGTACAACACATAGGCTTATACTCCCACGAATATATCACTTATCTATTAGCTCATAAACTTGTCTTTGAAGCTCTTTTATCTCCTCGAGATTACTTATATAGGCTGATCGGTTAAGAATTGAAGCTTCATGTACAAGATCAATCTTATGCTCTAACCCCCGCATTGGTGGTAATCCGCTAGGAGTATCGTCGGGGTAAACATCATCAAAGTCCTGCAATAACATAACAGCAGCACTAGGCACAATATGATCAACAACATGAGTATTAAAGCAAGCCTCCTTGTATTCAAGTAAAATCATTGGCTTATTAGTTAAATATGAAGCCAAAAAATTAGGCTATTTCTTTAGTTTTTCCACACAATTATCATCACTCTTCTTGATCTTCTTCTCTCCTCTTGTCTTACCTCCACTCTCGACCATATTTGGGTGTTTTTGAGCTGTGGTCGAATGGTCTGGTTTGTTTGTGTTTGGATGAGTGTCTGAATGGGTTGTAGTGGTTTGGGTTCTGGCCGAATCTAATGGTCTTCTCTCCCCTTGGTCCTCGCCTTGATTTTCTCTCCCCATGGCCTCATGCTCACGTTTTAGCTTTATTTGATCATTATACACCTATTTGGGTGTCAGAGATACAAGAGTGATAGTTTTACCATCTTTTACTATGGTATACCTATTTTTAAACCCATCATGAATAGCCTTCTTGTCATATTGCCAACGCCTCCCCAACAAGATGTGACTTGCTTGTATTGGTACCATATCGCACAGAACTTTATTAACATATTTCCCGATCGAAAATGGAACCACAACCTATTTAGTCACTTTCACTTCTCCGCTATCATTCAGTCATTGCAATCTATATGGTTTTGCTTGCTTAACAGTACTCAAATTTAATTTACTCACAAGGATGGTACTGCAAACATTAACGCAACTTACACTGTCAATAATTAAACCACGCTTTGCTTTGTACGTAACAACGCGTATGAAAGATATTCTCTCTTTATTGATTAGATTCATCTTTATGACCTGAACCTGAAGTGTGCGCCTTGTAACCAAGGACTTCGCATCCGATAATCCTAACACATCCCCATCACTATCATCTGATAGTGGCATGCCTTCGCAATCAGATTTGTCACTTTCAGATTCCATGTCGCCATCATCTCTAATCATCATGATTCTCTTGTTTGGACACTCCGAAGCATAATGTCTATGCCCTTGACACCTGAAATATTTAACATCACTAGTATGTTTAGGTTGAGTTTCAAATTTACCTTTGGTACCGGTAGGGACATCAACTTTAGTCGTTGTTCATTCAGTTTTAGAAGGAACAAAGGATCTTGGCTAGACAGTACCCTCTCTCTTCAGATTCATCTTCCAAGATGATGAAGAATCCGAATTAAATCCTGGCCGAACATTTCCCTTCCTAAGTTGTCTCTCCACCTTCGTAGCCATATAAACCATGTCCTCTACCTCCATTTAGTGTTGTAGCTCAACAACATTTGCAATGTCGCGATTCAACCCATTAAGAAATCTAGCCATGGTGGTTTCTCTATCCTCAACAACATTGGTCCGAATCATTGCTATCCCCATCTCTTTGTGATATTCATCTATTATCTTGTAGCCTTGATTAAGACCTTGGAGCTTGAGGTATAAGTCTCTGTAATAGTGGTTTGGCACAAATCATCTTCTCATTAAGACTTTCATCTCCCCCCATCTCTGAATGGGTTGCTCCTCATTCCTCCTCCTCCTTATTACAATTTGATCCCACAAAATCATTGCATATGCTGTAAACTCAATCATCACCAATTTCATTTTTTTTTGTTCAAAATAGCTATGACAATAAAAAATCCAATCTATTTTTTTCTCCCACTCCAAATAAGCCTCGGGATCATTTTTACTTTTGAAGTTAGGAATTTTTAGTTTGATGTTTTCCCCATCCATATCTTCATAATTCCCCATACCACAGAAATTCACATTCCTCGTAGATCTATTCGGTCTAAACCTGATTCCTTGGCCAACAGATACAAAATCATAGTCATCTTCGTCCACATCTACGTTTTCATTAACATACTCTTCAAAATCAGATTTGTTATTCTGTACGGATGTACGAACCATATTTCCTCGGTGATCAGCCCCACTATTCTGTTGCTTTATCGAATTCACCTTATCTTTCAAATTTTTGTACGTCCTAGACAACAACTCAAATTGTTGATCCATGGCTCGTAATTGAAACACGACGTCAGCATTTTGTGTCGCTGATTCATTGTTTTTAGACATCTTTAGAGTCTCTAAAATTTAGTTAGTAGCAATAAAAAAAATATCCTCACAACTCTCGTGTATTACAAAAAATATTAAGGCTTTTCACTCTAAGAAGCTCACTCCGCCTTTTACCTCTCAACTTGCTTTTGGTTCTTTTGGAACTAAAATCAACAAATCAAAGTCACTATGCTTCGAACCTCATGATCACATGGTCAAGCAACCCACAACGAAGAATGAGATCTGATCCTGGAAAGTCGAAAAAGGTCTGATAGGAGTGTGACACAATGGAAACCTGCCCCAAGGCACTAGCACTATTGGAAGGAGTAGAATGACGCCACGAAGCCAGTTAATCTTCGATAAGTCGGATTTAGTTAGTTCAAGAATTGAAGAATGCAAGAATTACTCTCACACATAAACTAAAAAGTTCATAATCAATTTCATCAATGGTTGCCGAAATTATTCCTAACATGAGTTTAAATCAGGGTTGTTAATTCCATTCCGTTCTGTTAACAAAACCGAGATAAAACAACATCGTTATCATTTCGGTTTTAATTCCGGTCCGTTCCGAAAATTCCGACCAAATTCCGGCCGGAACATCTCTGTTCCGTTCTGGGTGTGCCGTTCCGGCCTTAAAATCTTCTTTATTTTGATTAATTTGTGATTTTTTTTCTAATTTTGATATTATATTTGTTTGATTTTGTGTTTGTATTGTATATTTAAAGTTAATTTATCTTGAATTTTAATTATGCTTGTTAAATTAATATTTTAATTTTTTTCATATATATATATATAATTAATTTTATATGAACAGTACAACCCCGAAACGACACACCGAAATGCTCCGAAACCAAAACGTTCCGTACCAATAGAAAAACCGGAACGGTATTGACAACCTTGGTTTAAATATTCTTTGAAAAGCTAACTCTAATGGACCCCTTATGTGAACTTAAATGAGGTCCACTTAAAATTGACCCAAAATCCACAAATTAAAAAGCCCATGACTTGATCAAAACAAGCCTTGGTTCCTATATAAAAAAACAAAGTCTTAATTTAAGCCCAAACAAGCCTTGGGCTCTAGGTAACAAAATTAAATAATACCCATCAGTCTTATTTATAGCCTTCCATCTAGCCCCTTAATCCTTGCTAGTGTTCCTAGACCGGTTCGAATAAAAAAGCCACCTAGTAGCAGTACACTTTTAGAGAGACACTCGAGCCTCTTCTTAGAAACAAATTCAATAGCTAACAGATGAGACGACAACGCCACAGAGGTCTCTAAAAAGGCTCAACAAAAATCTAGCTTGTTTTGATTGGATCATGATCTAACATGAATTTCAATCAAATCTCACTCTATCTTATCAAGAACCTAGCAAGTGGTCTCCAAAAAAGCTCAACAAAAATCTAGCTTGTTTTGATAACTAGAAGCTGAAAGTGAAAAATATCATTAGCAAGTAGCTTTCGTGATGTTTTTTCTTCTCTCCAAGTGAACTATAGAAAAAATAAAATCCTTTTAGCTTGCTTTAGGGCGCCTTCAGAGACAGTGGAATGCTAGTTTTGATCGTCATATGACACCGCACGCACAATTCGAAGGACATGTGCTGCGGAACACAATAGGAGCGTCTGGATGACGGGTCTACAGTGTTTTGGTTAATATTTAAAAATAGGTCAATTATTAATATACCCTGTACTGATTGGTATCTACAAAAAAACGAGAGGTACAAGTAATACCCCCAGTGCTAGGTGTTGTTTTCAGAGGACATTTTCGTCGTTTCACTACGCAACAAATATGAAAATATTATCCATGTTCCATTGAAAATTCAAAAATACCCTCAGTCCTAGGGGTTAAAAATTTTCAATCTTGGGGATAAATGGTAATTTTATTGTAGCAATGAAAAGTGCGCTGAGTTTGTTTAAATAGTAGAAAAAGTCATAGTAAAACACCAACGTGTTTTATTGTATAGTTAATATCTATTTCATTATGAGTATAGATGAATGATGTGATCAGAAACCTGTCTTGTTTTAGTTTTTAAAATAATAATAATAATATAGTAAAGTAATATCTTTTATATGAATATTAGTGTTTTTAATCAGTTATTTTTAATCCTGTTATTAAAAATAATATTCTAAAATGAAAAAAAGGCTAGGGCTAAAAGAGATGGGCTAGCTTGGAACCCATTTACGATTATGTATGGGTGTATGGCTTCTTCAGTGTTTACGAATTTATGTTCTTTGTGATATTTTCACTGCCCATGAATTTATATTCTTTATTCGATGGATTATTTTTTAGGATATTTCAAAGTGCGAGAATTGTATTATTTTTCAGCTGTTTTAACATATTTTTCTATTTTATTTTCAATTATTTCTCTAAAATATTTGAAATTGTTAAAATAAAGAAAAAACTAATTTTCAAAGATATTATTTTATTTCCCAGGTTTTTGTCTCAAGAAAGCTTAATTGATGATAATTTCAGCTTTTTTAATTTTATTTTTTGTAAGATTTTGATCTTATATTTTTTTTTAAAAAAAATATCTATAAAAGTCATTTTAAATATACATATATACATATACATATATATATATATATATATATAACAAAAATAAAAATAAAAATCAGGTAATACAATGATTTTAACAGTCGCAGAGGCATGTCGAGGCTGAGATTCACCATACTGCCTACTGTTTATGTTTTGACATCTCCGAAGATAAAAAAAAAAAAAAAAAAAAAGGCTATCATCCCCACAATCATAGAATAATCTCCACCTTAAGATCTTAATTTACATTTGTTCACCTGTTCATAAATATTATTTATTGTCGATGCTCTCATTTCTCATCAGAAAAAATATTCAGCACACGAGGAAGAAAAGGAAAGGATCAGGAAACATTTACTCCCAACTGGTGCATCAGGCAAGTTAAATCTTACAACCGAGACTTAGCATGCTCCACCGGTGAACTCTGCAACAAAACAGAACAAATATTAATCTGTTCTGCAAGAACAGCTATACAATCAGCTAATATGTTGTAATTGGTAAACAAATGGGCACTTGCTTCATTGAGCCAAATGGTAGCCACTCTGCATCTTTTAGACACAATCCAAAGGATACGCAGCTACGTATACTCATGTAAGAGTTCCATCCAGAATACAAACGGTTTTTTATCTGCTAGCTGTTACAAATAAGTATGCTTTTGAGGTGGGGAGGGGGGCGGATTTGATTCAGGAAATGTTGGAGACAACTACGTTAAAACCATAGTTAGAACTCATTAATTCACTGGCTACAAAATTTAGTGTCTTAAGAGGGTATTTAACATCTGTTTTTGGTATTCTATGCGGACTCCCTCAAGGACAGAAATGATTATAAAACGATGCGTGATATGTTATAACTCATGTACTCGCTCTTCAAATCACGTGATAAGCATACTCAGAAATTCAGGTGTCTCACCAGAGGAGCACCCTTGGCACTTCGCTCAGCCAAGAAGGCACAGGGCTCAAAGAATTCTCCATAGGTCTTTGACCATTCCTCCAATCTTGAGTAAATGTATTTGGATCCAAAAGAATCAGCCCAGAACATAATGCCACCCCTGGTCCAAAACAAAACAAATAGATCAGAGCAAGAGCAAGAGCCTAAAGGAAAGAAACCCTTTTCACTCGGTAAAAACCAAACCTGTACGGTGGAAAACCCATTCCCATAACAGACGCAATGTCAAGGTCAGCAGCTTTGACTGCAATGCCTTCGGCAAAGACTCGGCAGGCCTCATTCACTACTGGGAAGAATATCATCTCCACAATGTCCTCCTCAGATAATCTTGCAAGCTGTAACAAGCATTCATGACCCATAATGAGCAGAGAGAGGCAGAGAGAGAGGAAGGGAGGGAGAAGATCATCTAGAACATACACTTGTTATTTGAGGTCAGAATCCATATTAGGTGGGATGAAAACAACACCTAAAACTACAAGCAATAAGTGAGAAAAGGAGAGAGAATACCTTAGGATCAACAGCAACACCAGAAACGCTTCTTGCTTTCTCAATGTATTTCCTTAATTCAGGATCTTGCTTAGCTTTGCGCCTATCATCATACAAATAGAATCCTTTGCGAGTAGTTTCACCTAAGATTTACATGGTGAATAAGGAATGCTTCAGAAAGAAACATAGTTATTAAGATGGATCCCGCTAAAGAGTTGATGCATCCTTTCAAACTTTTGGAGCTAAGGTTTTACTTTATATTCATGTTTCATCAGGAGGAAATTCATAGATTAACCAGAGAAGAAATATACCTCCTCTCTTATCCTCTTGCATTAGTGGGAGAAGCAAGGATTTATAGGTTCTCTCTGCAAAATTCTCAACAAATTGCATGCCAGTTGCAATTGCAACGCCAAACCCAACCAAGTCAGCCAACCTGCATCAACAAGTGAAAAATTGTAGTCATTCAAGGTGAGAAAGCATATATTTTATAAAGTTACCAAGATGAACTGAAATATATATTTTCTACAGAAAAAAAAGAAGAGGGAAATGGTTACGTTTTTTCCAATGAATTTGCTACCTGAATGGGCCCATTGGCATTCCGAATTCGGTGATCACCCTATCAATTAGATAAAGATCCACACCATGTTCAACAAGTAAAATAGCAGCTTGTGTGTAAGGAAAGAACATCCTGTTGACAGCAAAGCCTGTGCAATTTCCAACCACAATTGGAGTCTTCTTTATTTTCTTCCCAACATCCATTAAATCTACAATTACTTGAGGAGATGTCTGCTTGGTTCGGACAATTTCCAAAAGTGGCATAACATGAGCTGGACTGCATCAGAAGCACAAATGATTCTTTAAGCCAAAAAAAAATGTGAAAACACAAAGTTCTTTCTCTACACCAGATATTACCTAAAGAAATGGGCTCCAATAATCCTATCTTGCGACTTGGTCTGCTTTCCAATCAAGTTCAGGTCGATTGTGGAAGTGTTACTGGCAAGTATGCAATGTGGTGGGCAATATTTTTCTAGATCAGAAAAAATTTGTTGCTTCAAAGATACATTTTCAATCACAGCCTGTCTCAAGCATCAAGAACAGATAATGAGAATACAGTTGTTTAATTTCAGGATAGAAAATTCAAAAGCAACAAAAGAAAGTTGAATCATATGAACATGCAGACCTCTATGACCATGTCCACGTCTATAAAGCTTTCATAATCAAGAGAACCCTTGAGAAGAGACAAGGTTTTCTCAAACTTATCTTGTGTCATTTTTCCTTTCTTGACACGACTTTGGAGATTGGCTGAATAAAAAAAGAATATTTACTCAGAAAAATAGAACCTCTTTAAGTAAACCAAATGAGAACTGAGTTAGGAGATGGTAAATTAAAAGCTGATCTCAAGACAGGGCACAGGTTCTACCTCTGACTCTACCAATACCAGCCTGCATGAACTGGTCATTTACTTCTTTCAGTATCACTGGATAATTACTGAGAATTAATGCAGTTGCTATTCCTGAACCCATCAATCCTCCACCAAGCACAGCAACCTTCTTCACTTGTCTAGGTACCAGGCCCAGATCAGTAATTCCTGGAACCTGTTCAAAATCAAGAGCTGATCAAGGTTTTGAAATATATGTGTGGAGTGTTAAGTGCCAGACAAACTTGAAGTAGACAAATATCTTCCAAAAGTTCAGATTCTAGAGAGCTATTACGTGTATATCAATAGCTCTAGAAATTCAATTGCATCAATTTAATTTCAATTCAATTCTTGAGAAACCTAAGTCGGTGCACCCTAAAAGAACAAACCTACAAACAAGAAACCAATCTGTGCAACCAAAATTCCTGACTTCAATCAGAATGAGTGAACCTACTAGTTGAATTCTACAATTAAAAGAAGTATCCACAAAACAGTTAAGACAAAGACAAATCAGCAAACTTGACCAAATATATCTTGCAAGAATATCAACGGTTGCAAGAACACATTAACATGGCTGACAGAAAGCATATTTTAAGATCTACTACAAACTGCAGATGAATAGCCAACAATTCCATGAGTAAAATTGCACTAGAACCTTGGTTGTTCCTCGCTGAGAAAAGAAGATGTGGACCAAGCTCTTGCTGATGTAAGAACGCACAAGATCTTGGAAACTTACAAACTCCTGCCAACATCAGACTACTTATAAAACAGTTGAATTGGCTACAATTTGAGGGTAAGGAAAAAAATTCAGGTACGGACCTTGTAGAGTCCAGCACGTGGACCAGAAACTATGCCGTGTTCAACAACATCAATGCAAACTATAGGATGTATAAGATTGGGGGCTTGTTTCTGGGCTTGAGCTCTCGCAAACTTGAATATTTCCCTTGCCTCGCCAAGGGAATCTAATTTTTCAGTCTTGTAAAGGCTAGCAATCCATGGTCTCCTACACTCCAAGATATCAAGAGCCCACTGACATGCAGCACTTACCAACTCATTTGGTGAAACAACAGCATCTACAAGGCCCAGATCATGAGCTTCCTCACCATTCACTGTTTTTGATGTCTAAATGCAGGAAGGGGAGTTGGGGATTGGATAGATATTGTAAAGCTGTGCAACTAAAGAAACATATGGATCAAGAAACTGGAAGACCTAGCTACAACATACCAGCATCATTTCAAGGGCCTTTGCGATACCCACAAGTCGTGGGAGTCTCTGTGTTCCTGAGACAATCAGAAACATAAGATTCAAAGTAAGAAAAGAAAACCCTTTTTTAAAGGAAAGTGAGCCTGATAAAATAACCATGTGTCAAATCAGAGGTGTAACCGTAACATTGCTGAAGGAAGAATTGACAGCTGATGGGCAAACATGACAACAAAAACAATAAACACCAAAAGAGAAAGTAAGTATCTCTCCTATCACCCTATTTGAAGAATCTGAGGAGTTTCATCCTTCCATTTTATGTTTAAAAATGTTAATCAGCAGGTTCTCTAACAGATTGTACTCACTTAAAATGATAAAAGATGTGCTAAATGAGTAGCTCATACACGTTTTTGTGCATGTTTAACCACAAAATCTAAATGACATGTGATGTAAGAGCACAAAATTTCTGATTCAGTTTCTGGAAATTGGATCATTAAGCTCTCATATCATGACATGGAAGTCATTTTTTGTGCCATTTGACTCAGCAAGATGAGAAAAAATGACATGTGATTAAGAGCACAAAATTTCTGATTCAGTTTCTGTAAATAGGATCATTAAGCTCTCATATCATGACATGGAAATCATTTTTTGTGCCATTTGACTCAGCAAGATGAAAATAAACCCTGTCCTGTCCAGTGAGCATATCATATACGGAGTCAAATGTTCTAGATTTCATGGCTATGTTATCATGTCTTCACACACCAAATCATCTAAACTGACTTTCATCTTGTCCTCCATCAAAACTATCTCTCACTTCCTACATCATCATTGATTTATCATTCTTTGTCTAGAAAGTAAATGGTTTTAATATTCTTATTTTGCTAGACATGTTGTCCTAAATACCCTACCATCATAATTTACAAGAATGCACATCCTTATTCTGGAATTTATTATTTAACTTTTGATATTTGCCAAGGTATCATGCTAAGCAGATTCAACAACTCCCATAGCAATTACTCACTATGTACTCATCAACCCTGATTTAGTGAGCACTATGCCCCCTTCACCTGATTTCATTTTTATGCAAGAGAACTAAAAAGGTCATCTTTAGATTTTCCTTGACATCTTGATCAAAACACCTAAAATGCACACCATTGAACATTACAAGTAAGCATAAAATACAATGCAAAATTTTTTATTTTTTTGAAATTACATAAAAGCAGGCATCCAAAACAAAAACAAAAAATGTGTAAGGATCCCACTGACATACCTCCAAAACCAGGAATTAGTCCAAGTTGAAGTTCAGGTAGGCCTAATCTAGCAGTAGGGGTTGAGATACGAGCATGACAAGCCTGACATAGCAAGCATATCAGATCATCTGAAGAAATCAATTGTAAAATGATAAATCAGTAATATAGAAAGGCGTACCATTGCAACCTCTAGTCCTCCACCTAATGCAAGGCCATCAATTGCAGCAACTGAAGGTTTTTTTGCAGCTGGAAAGCAAAGCAACTATTCAAAAACCTGAAATATATCGATGTAACTTCTTTTGAGGATATTCAAGCCATCATGAATGA
Organism: Salix dunnii; assembly: GCA_015731905.1. Taxonomy (NCBI): domain Eukaryota; kingdom Viridiplantae; phylum Streptophyta; class Magnoliopsida; order Malpighiales; family Salicaceae; genus Salix; species Salix dunnii. The sequence continues at coordinate 13,261,825 of CM027666.1, read as the reverse complement.
AGAAGAATAAACCAAGAGTACCTTCTAAAGTGTCACCGAGAACCTCAGAGAATTTAAAATCAGGTGTTGGTTCATTCACTGAGAGAACATAAAGGAGATTCTATTGGAGTTACAAGAAAGAATATCTTGAGCACAAGACATAAAATACCGAACATACCTGTTCCCTCCTGAACTTTCTCAAAAGAAGAAATGTCAGCACCACCAGAGAACTTTCCCTTCGCACCTGCATCATTAGAATGAGATCTTAGCTTGACATCTCACATTCTCACTCAGTTCTGATGTTTGAAAATGTCCTACAAACTCCTTTATTTTTTCACGAATAATTTCTTAATAGTTACCTGTTATAACAATTGCCTTCACATCATCTCTTCTTAAAGCTTGTTCATAACTGTCCCTCAAGCTGTTCAACACTGGAATGGGAGCAGCTTAAATAAGTTCCATATCCTTTCACCATCATTGAGAAACTTCATGTAACTTAAGACAAATAAGTAAACATGACATCATGCAAGTATGGAAGATGCCAAATGCTTTCGCAAACAAATTTGAGGAGAATAAGAAAACACGGGGAACCTAAAAGGTAATTCCAAATGCTATCAATCATTAGCTTAAACCAGAAGCGTTAAATATTCCAAGTTAGCCTATACAACTGGAGCATAAATTTTCCAGTGAGAAAATAAACCTCGAAGATGGCCTCCTAATTCCTTGAACAGCTAATCATTTAACATCGAGAGTAAGGGCGAGGATAGAGACCCTTTACCCCCTAAATAATCGCAGCATGGCACCCATCAATTTGTTAAAAAACATTTTATTGATTTGTTTATTTTTCTTGCTAAACAGAATATGAAATGTGAAATTATAAATTAAATTGACATACTGTTTCCTAAAAAAAAAGACCAATATTTAAAATTAATTCCTCAACGCCTGTAGAAAGAAAATCACCACCAGGAATGATCCCTTAGAATTCTTTATTTTATAGCCAGTCATCTTTTTTTCCTCAACCAATTACCATCCACTCCCATGAATTCATGAGCTTGAAAGATTAAAAATTTCCTAATCCAACAAACACACTAAAATTAGACCAACAGCCAAGCAAAAAAGCAAGAAATCAAGTTTAAATATCAAAAGGGTCCACATAAAATGAACTAAACAGACAGGATCTAACTTAATTCAGATCAAAGAAAGGGTGAAAGTACCATCAGAAGAGAGTGAATTGACAGGAGGATGGATGAGGGTGATTAGAGCCACCCCATTAGCTCCAACTTCAATAGTGGTTGTTCCCTTAGTCCTGCTTCCTTTCATGCTCCCTTCCTAGGTTCTGAGACGTCAATATTGTTTTCTTAGTCTATATATAAACACACACACACAGCAATGAGGTTGGCGTCGCGTGTTAGCAGAAGAAGTGGCGTTGCAGAGGTTTGCGAGAAAACTATATACTAAATATGCAAGTGTTATGTGTCTCAGAAATATTTTTAAAAATATTAGAAACATTTTAATTTTAATATATTAATATTAAAAATAAATTTAAAAATTAAAATATATTATTTTAATATATTTTTAACCAAAAAAAAATACTTTTAAAAACCAGATTTATCCCAAATCAGTCACATGCGGCAACAGCAACCGCGACCGACGTTCTGTAAACAATATTTTTAAAAGTTTTCTTATTTAAAATATATTAAACAATATTTTTATATTTTAAAAATTATTTTTAATATCATTACATAAAAATATCCAAATACGGAAAAGTCATTTTAAAACAGTATCAGATACAATATTTATTTGTTTATAAGTAGAGTTTAGATTATTTTTTGAGTATTTTTCTATTTATAAATGAATCAGAATAATATATTTTTTTAAAAAAAATATTTTTATTATCAATACATGAAAATAATTTAAAAATTAAAAAAAATAAAAATAATTTTTTAAGTGGTTGTTTTTTTTTCAATTTAAAAATATTTTATTTAAAAATATATATTTTTAGTGTTGTTAGATTATATAAGATGATAAAAATAATTTTAAAAAAATAAAAAAGTATTATTTTAATATATTTTTAAAAACAATATGCAAAACAATTCTAATTAATTCGTCACTTGGTCTTTTTTTGTTTCTTTTATGGAATATATTTGACACGTGTTTTACCCATTTCTAGCATTGAAATTGATTGGCTTTTTTTCAAAAATGATATTTCACCGAATATCCGTGCACTTTTCAAATGCAATGCATTAAAAAAATTGATTTTTCTCCATTAATAAATAAGGGGATTTTATGCTAAAATGTTTTTGTCCTATAAAACAGTGTCTTTTTAGAGAGAGAAATTGTTCTTCAAAATCAAATGAGCAGTGAGTGCAAAAACTAAATTTGAAAAAGTTTAAAAGACACAATTTGACATCTAAGAGGAACCTGATCCTGAGGATGTCCATTCAATTCCGCCGTTAATTTTGCTCTTCATCACAGCACCAGCTACGACCTGCTATGTTGTAACCTTTGTCTGTCATCTATGACACCATAAATGCCATTATAACAGCTCCTTGCTATTATATTATTTATATTTTTTTTTAATATGAAAAAACCACACCTATCTGAAAGTATATTTTATATGCACAGGTGAGCGAATAAAATCTCGGTTGTCTCAGGTTCTTACAAAAAATACATATCTTGACTCGAACTCGAGACCTACTGTATAGATCTTAAACCTTTTGTCACCACACCACACCCCTTGGAGACTACATTATTTATGTTGTTCGAGCTGTTGGTATTATTACTATGCCAACCAACTATTATTAATCTTTAACTAATACTATGTCTTTATTAACTATTCCTTAAAAAAACAATAAATTTCCCTTGAAAAATAATAAAAAAAAAACCCAGTTTGCACTTATTTGTGGTTCAATCATCATATTGTTTATTCCAATCAGGCACGACGAAGAAGATGGAAAGAGGTCACTCATGGAGAAAGATAGGGAAAACGCATTTTCCATCCCCCCTCCTTTTCTCTATCAATTCTCCATTGATTCGATTCCTTAGAGCACATTGCAGCAAGGTTGTCAATTCCGTTTCGTTCCGTCCAGAATGGCTGGAATATTTCATTTCATTAATAAAACCGAGACAAAACGGCATTGTTTTCATCTCAGTTTTAATTCCGGTCCATTCCGGAAATTCCAGCCAAATCCCGGCCGGAACGTCTCGGTTTCGTTCAGGGTGTGCCGTTCCGGCCTTAAAATCTTCTTTATTTTGATTAATTTGTGATTTTTTTTCTTCTAATTTTGATATTATATTTATTTGATTTTGTGTTTGTATTGTATAATTTAAAGTTAATTTATTTTGAATTTTAATTATGCTTATTAAATTAATATTTTAATTTTTTATATATATATATATATATATAATTAATTTTATATGAACAGTACAACCTTGAAACGATATATTAAAATACTCTGAAATCAAAATATTTTATACCAATAAAAAAATTAAAACAACAACCAGAATAATAATGATAACATTGCATTGCAGTGTTTTGGTGGAAAAGGAGATCACAGAATCTGCCCCAAATTCTCCATTGTCTCGCCTTAATTCTGCGTTGTCTTTTGTACTCCGCCCAATTCTAGTTCTACCATTTTCTCTTAAGAAGAAGAAGAAGAATCGATTGTATAAATAATAAAAAGTAAAGGGACTGTATTAAACAAATGTAAAAACTACAGTGACCACATGGGTAGCACTAAACCAAAGTAAAATCATCAAATAAATTCCACATTCACTTCACAGCGTTTCCACTGACAGAAAACAAGAAGACAGCTACATCTTACTACTCTCCTTTTTCCTTTTTAAAGCTCTCTCCTTTCTATCGAAAATCCCTAAACTTAATCTCAAAGCAAAGAAAATGAACAGCGAAGACACAAAAAGAAGCATCACTGGAGGTATGAAGGTTGAAAACGACTCTTATTACCGGAAATCATCACCGGCTGCAGCAACCCCTCCCGGTAAAAAGATCATCATCAAGAATGCTGACATGAAAGATGACATGCAAAAGGAAGCTGTTGATATAGCCATAGCAGTTAGCTTTCTTTCTTTCACCTAACTCTTCTTTTTCCCTTCTTAAACTGGGTTTCTACTATATAATTTTGTCTTTGATTTTCCTTTCTGGGTGTTTTTTTTAGGCATTTGAGAGGAACAATGTAGAGAAGGATGTAGCAGAGCATATAAAGAAGGAGTTTGATAAGAAGCATGGACCCACATGGCATTGCATTGTTGGTCGCAATTTCGGTAACCCCTTTTCACTTTCTTTTGATTTGCTTGGCTGCTTTTCTTGTTAGAATTGGTTGAGTACATTTCTTGTTTTGGAGTTTGAAGTGTTTTTGTTAACGATCTATATTTTTGTTTTATATTTAGGCTCAATAATCACAGGGTGATTAATGGTATTGTGCTGTTAAAATAATATGGAAGACATAGATCTAGGCCTAGATTAAACTATTTTAACTTGTTCCTGTCTGTTATAGAGGCAGCATGTAATTGCGGTGCGAAGGGGATGTGATAAGCTATGGTTCAATTGTGTGTTGATAGCTTATTAAGAGATGTGGGCTGTAATTGGATTTGAGCCACTGATTTCGTTAGGAATTAGGGAATTGTCCCAGGTTAGGTTTTGCTTATAAAGGGGATATTATGGATAACGCTGGATGAGAAAAAAACTTGATTTTGTTTTCAGCTTGAGTTGTTGCTGGGGCTTCAACCGTGTGAAGTGATAGGTGGGTTTGGATTCGATTATTTGGATAAAACATTATTAATTAGTTTTCTAAATGGCTAGGATGTTGTGTGTATTAGAATTTGGCTGTTCTTGTTTGATCTTTCTGGGTGATCTTATCCCAATGTGGATATAAAGGTTGGAGAGTGAATATTGCTGATGCCAACTGACTTTACAAGTGATAATATGTTCTCAGTGCTTTCATGCAGCATATTTTCTCCTTCAGTAGTTGAGCTCTAACTATGACCAGTTAATGTCTATGACTACATTGTCCGTAAGTTGTGCAAAATTGGTGATGGCAAGATTATGATAATTTGTTATTGGCTAGGCATGGTCCATGTCTTCAATAAAATGTGAAACAACCTCTGAAGATGTTGCAAGATTAAAAAGCAGCTCTTGAGAGGTGCTATTTGAGTAAATCAATACAATGCAAATTATTCAGAAGCCCGCTTAAGCTTCTTTTTATCAAATTCTTGAATGCATATAATGGATTTGACTTCATTTGCATGAAGGTTATTATATTGGTGTATCTGAAAAGAATCTATGTTACTGTAACGTGCTTTTTCCTGTTTAATTTTCTACATGTAAAAGTTAGTAGTCCTTACTTCCCTAAAGATATTAATCAGGCATGGTACACAATTGAAAACAGCTTGTACATACACATTGTTATTGGTACAAAGTCAGAGGGACGTTTCATTTGCTTGAGAATAGGACTTTGACTTTGCCTGTTAAAAGTTAGCCAAATTAAAGTGTTTATATGGCTCATTTGGCTGTCGAAAATATACTGTGTCAAATATATTATGGTTGATAGTCTGACAAAGGATATATAATCTTTAACATGATGGATCTCAACGCTCAGTTCATGTTGACTTGGGGTTAGAGTGAAACTGGTATATTAATGTTCTAGAGTTGCCCAAGGTGGAAAAAGAAAATTTCTTTCCTGTGCTTCAGATGGCTGTTAATCGACTACTTTAAAGGTAGCACAGCAAAAGTGTTTGTATTTTCACTGCATGAGGATTCATGATGGACCTCTTATTGAACAGAGCTTGTGCTGGAACTCAACTGTGTCAGAAACAATGAAAGTAGTTAATCAATCAGGAGCATCATATGTTAAATTCAACTGAAACTCGAGATTTTTGTTGAATTGACACCTTTTTTCAGTGTACAGAAAAAAATTATGATTATTTCAAGCCATATTATGTGGATTAGTAGAAATAGGATATCAACTCAAATCTCTGCTTACATTCAAAGTATCTCCCAGTTTGAATTTATTCAAAAAAAAAAAAAAAAACAGAACAAAGAAAAGATAGGTATATCTTGCAGTTGCTGGTAGAGGTACTTGACTTGCTTTTGTTTGAAAACTGCCTCCATTTGGGCTGCATTTAGGATCATTTGGTGCTGTATAACAAATCTATAGATAAATATGTGTAAGAACAACAACGTCAGAGTGTAGAAAAATATAGTGTTTAAGTAGGATTTTACTTGAAAACTCTACGGGTTAGTTTCCTGGATTGGATATAGCTTTCCATAAATTAGTTTTTTGCCTTGTTTTAAAATCAGGTTACAGTATGTTCTGAGGCTGAATTGGTTCTGATTTTCCTGGTGTCCAGCTTGAGTTTTTCAGCCTAGACCAGCTTGTTATTCTTTCCAAATATAACTTTGAGAATGATTTCTCTGTTGGAGCTAATAATTTCAGTTGTAAAGTACTTGCTTTTATAAACAAACATGGTTAGCAAGAAAAGAAGAAGAAGAAGAAGATGCATAAGTGGGAGTTAACCAAGTAAAGGGGTTGTTAAATGTGGGCCAAGGTGGGTAGAGCATCGCACTATCTGTCCTTTTTCAAGTAAATGTGCACGAATGCATCTGTTGGTTTCAATTTCACCCAAGTCACACGAGAATGGCACTTTGCCCATCCATGATCATGTTCTGACCTTTCCTGAAATCATAAATGAGAATGTGTAAGATTTCTAAACTAGTTCAAGCACTGCCACTTGCACATCTCTTTTACAGAGGAAAATCCACGGTTAGATGCTCAAACATGATTGATCTTTGTCTAGTAGTACTAGATATCCCATTTTCATGCTTCAAGAATATGTATCCCATGTTTGTTGAGACTGGTACATCTTAATTTGACTATGCACACTGTGTTGGCTAATTGTTCTCACTTCATTTTAGTTTATCTTACTGAAATGGTAAAAAAAGAAAATGCCTTGATTTCCATCCTTACTTACATTTTGATCCTTCGAGGAAAATTGGATCGCTTGTAACTTGTTTCATGAAAATTTTAGTAATGGTCATTCTTTTTTCATTTTGTTCCTGAAATGCAGGTTCATATGTGACTCATGAGACGAACCACTTTGTTTATTTCTATTTGGACCAGAAAGCTGTTTTGCTATTCAAATCTGGTTGATCCTGATGGTTATGGAGATCACAGCTATGCTGATAATGCATTTATGATCATGATGCTATAGCTAGTGTTTGTATGTATCGATTAAAACTCCCTGGCATGCAAAGACTCTAGCCAGGATTTCCTGTGCCTTAACATGTATATTTGATCACACTTACAATGGTTTTGAACTTATGGACATGAATCTCGCCCCTCAGTCAACTGTTTTGCTGCCTTTTCTTTTGTTAGTGCTTGTCATAGTAATTCATCGAATGTTATACTGGCTGTAGTAATTATCACGAGTAGCTCTCTCATCAAGGAAAGTTGAAACTGTTGATTCGAAGACTTGGATTGGTAAAATATCTTTTATCCCTGATATCTTGTTTAAAACTGACAAGTAATAAGAAAATGGTTAAGTCACGTAGCTCAGCTGTCACTGCTAAAGCTCTTCTTGGAGATGAATCTTTCCTTGTTTGTATTTTTGAAGAGTTTGACCGGGCTGATTTTTCACCAATTCGTGTTCACTTATACATTATATCCCAGGAATGCGGTGTGATTAATATCGTAATTAGATGACAGGTCCCAACCAAAGCTTTCACTGCAATTGCAAAGTAAATATAATTCTCTTCACTACAATTGCAAAGTAAATATAATTCTCTTCGGGTGAGAATGAACCACAATTAATTAGATAAAATAAGAATTGCCCTCCCTGTTGATAGTCGGTTCCAATTTAAATAACACCAAATTAACAACCTCTCCTAAAATAAAGATTTTAACAACTGACTGACAAATAAAAGCTAACAAAGACTTATTCTCATGCATCTTGGCCAACAAATCCGGATCACGTTTTCCACTTAATCTTCCCACTGAACTGCACCTAGTCTATTGACTCCACGCATGCCCCTTCACCCCACATATTTACGATTAGCTACTTGAACTCATTGGGATTTTCGTGGTTTATCAATACTCCCCTCTTTCACTGGAACCTTGTCCTCAAGGTTCAAGGATTGAAACCTGTCTCAGTATTCTCCCATGTTGCCTCCTCAACGGGAAGTCAACGCCATTTGATCAAGCTTTCCTCAACAAATTTCGACCCCGCCTTCAACATGTTGTCCCATATAGCTTCAGGTTCTAAAACCATCTCATCGTCATCAGTGATGGGCGGTAACTGAGTACTGGCAGCACCTACTTCTCCTACCTTTTTCTTATGTAAGGAAACATGGAAAACTGGATGACTTGTTGAACCTTCAGGAAGTTTGAGTTGATACGCGACCTTCCCGACACGTCCAAAGAATCGGCTGGCTAATTTTTGATAAGCCCTTTTGAACATCGTTTGCTGCCGATAAGGATGTAGCTTCAAAAAAACCAAATCTCCTTTCTGGAATTCAACATCACGCCTCATAAAAATCAATTGGCCATCTGTTTCATTCTGTTTCTCGCTGCATGCAGAAGATTGTCTTTTAATTGTTGCAATAATTGATCACGTCAGGCTAGATTCTGATCCATTTCATTGACCAGTGACTCGCCCAGCTGGTAATGAGGAGTAACAGGAGGTGGTCGTCCTTATAAAGCCTGGAAGGGCATCATTTTTGCGGATGCATGGTAACTGGTATTGTACAAGAATTCTGCCCATGACAGAAGGGAACTCCATTTACACGGTTTTTGGTGTGCCAAGCATTGAAGGTATTGTTCCACGCATTGGTTGAGTACCTTCGATTGGTTGTCTGTGTAGGGGTGGGAGGCAGTACTCATCTGCAATTGGGTTCCTGATAAACTTGAAGAATTTATGCCAAAAATTGCTGAGAAAAATGGGATTACGATCACTAATTATTGATTTGGGCATTCTGTGGCATTTAATGACTTCGTCAATGAATTTTTTAGCCACCTATTTTGCTGTTAAAGGATGAGTTAAAGCCAAAAAATGTGCAGACTTACTGAGGCGGTCTACCACCACTAAGATAGTATCCTTTCCATTGGATGGGGGAAGACCTTCGATAAAATTCATTGTTGCATCGTCCCACACTTGGCATGGAATGGGTACCGGTTGAAGAAGACCCGCAGGTGAGAATGTATCGGCCTTATTTCGTTGGCATACATTATTGGCAACAATGTAGGTTTGCACTCCTTGGTACATAGACGACCATTATAATTGTTGAACAAGACGTTTAAATGTTCGTAAAACACTAGAATGCCCCCCCAGTTGTTGAGTCATGGAATTCACGGAAGAGCTGGTTCATTATAGGGGAATAGGGCGGCACCACCACTCGATTTTTGTAATAGATGCCCACTTCGCCACCTGAAGCTAGGGCGCATTTGGGTAAGCCAACCTGCCAATCTTCTCCATGTAAGAATGCCCCAACTGCTGCATATTTGATGTCATCCCATAACTGGACTTGTGGAACAGACAAAGTGTTAAGAATTGTGCCACCTGCTACTCTTGAAGGGCCTGTCACCCTAGTATTTCAATTCTTGTTGTCCAAAGGCACATTTTCTAGCTTTAATGAAAAATTGTTGTGCCTTAGAATTTCAAAAGCTTGTGCACATGATGATCAAGATGCATGGTCGAGATGGGATTATAAACCAATATGTCATCAAAAAAGACAAACAATTTTTTTAAAAATAAGGGCAAAAGATGGAATTCATAATAGCTTGGAAAGTAAATGATGCATTTGCAAAGGCTAAAGGGCATAACATTGTGAGTATGAAATACAGTTTTATAAATAAGTAATGGTGTACTCGGTACCTGGCGATACTCAACTCTTAATTCTAATTTTGTAAAATAAGACACTCCAGTCATTTAGTATGGGAAATCCATCCTTGTTCAGAGCTTGATTAATAGTGCAAAAAACACCATGTACAATAATATTTTTACCATCAAAATAGGGGATGGAAAAGGACCAGCAGTGGTCTAAAAAGCCTCACTTTTAATATGTCAAGAACTTGTCTTTCAATCTCATCTTTTTCATACCAGTAAGGTCGCACGTTAACTGGCGCAGTGACTTTTTTTAAGAGGTATACAATGATCAACATCCCGGATTGGTGGTAGCTGCTTAGCTTCCTTAAAAATGTCAGCATAGGCTTCTAATATACGTTGAATATCTGTGGGCATGTCATGTTGTGCCACCTCCTCCATGGACTGTAGACAGATGACAAACATAGAGTTTCCTTGCCTCCATTCTTTAGAAATTGACTTCAAAGACATGGGTTGAATAACTTGGATGTCCGTACCCTGTAAGCTGCAGACCTGGTTATCCCGCTGAAACTCCATTGTCGGTTGCTTCCAATTACAAAAAACTGGACCCAATGGCTCCAACCACTGTATACCCAATACCAGATCCAAACCAATCAACAGCAAAGCATCAAGAGCGAGATAGAATGGGATTCTTTAGAGGAGCACGTGCATGTGCACGTGCTCATATTCCCTTGACACTGTAGCCGATTCCCATTAGCAACTTGTACCGTGAATGGATCAGTTAGAATCACTGGTAAGTGAAGCAGATTAGCCACCTTTGCACTGATAAAATTATGGGTAGACCTATTGTCAATAACACCATAACTTCGAGAGACCCAATCTTGGCCGTAGCACACATAGTTTTGGTTGAGGACCAGCCGGTTAAGACGTGCATTGATATTTCTGGTTCAGGTTGAGGGTTGGTTATAACCTCAGCTGCTGCTTCATCAGTAACCTCTTCACATATGAAATTGCCAGTGCTTCCTTCAAGCAACAAGAATTGTGGACCTTGACATTTATGACTCGTAATGAACTTGTCATTGCAATTGAAACATATACCTTGAGCACGTCGTTTCTACATTTCATCCCATGTTATGCGCTTCCGACCTTTGCAAATTAATCAAAAGAGAACTCTCTTCGGCCAATGAGCTGCGGCTCCCTCCTTTCCCCCCTCCCTCGCAAGCCCGTCACAGGCCTTTCCATAAACCCATAGTAAAAAACATAAAAAAGACGGTTCCGACCTCTTAAGTATTAGTACTATTAGTGTATAAATAATCGCAATTTTCATTACTCATTAATGTTGAAAAAATGTTTTCTCCTTGTAATTTTTTTTTATAACCATGTTTTTTTTTTTTTATAACTGGAATATTTGATAAAACTTAAATTTACAACGAATAATCTCTGAATTCATTTTTTTTTTTTTAAAATCATGTTTATTTTTTGTCACTTATATATTTTTTTGGTTTTTTATAACCGAAGTGTCTGGGCCAGCTTACGTACATTACAATTTTTTTTCTCACATATATTTTTTTTTAACTAAGATGTCTAGGTCAGCTTATGTCCGCCATGAATAATCTCTGGATCTATTTTTTTTCTTTTTTTTCCAGTTATATATATTTTTTTATAAGAGGTGTCCGGGTTAGCTTACATGTATCACGGCTATTATTATATTATTAGTATATAGCTAAGACTAACTAAAGGGGATCACAATTCCAAACAGTAATGAACAGTGAAATTGATGTTCATTACTGTTTGAAAAAGTAAATTGAACTGTAGTTTTGGTGGGAGATGACATAAGTATTTAGGAATGCGTTTGAAAAACGCTTTTGAAAAAAGTATTTTTTTTATGTTAATTTAAAAAAAATGGTGTTTCTAGATGATTTTTGTATACTGATATCATAAAAGATTTCTAAAAAAATTTAAAAAATATCATTTTAATACATTTCTAAACTTAAAATATTTTCAAAAACAACATCAACTACACTCCTAAATAGGCAAGATATGTGGTGGAGGTGGAAAATAAAAGACAAATTTAACTGCTAACTAAATTTTATCCAATAAATGACATTTATTATATATGTTTTTCATTTTGGTCCTAATACTTTTAATCTTGAGTTTTATTTTAATTCTTTTACTATATATATATATATATATATATATATTTCTTAAATAGTTTCTATTTTTGTCTATATGTATATGTACATGCTCTCGATTTTTATTTTTTATTTTTATTATTTCCAATATTATTAAGGTTTCTTTTTATTTAATGTTTAAATTTTAATTTGTGTTTGTGATCATTTGAAAATTGTTATTTATTTATTTTTCTCTTTGTTTTTTTATTTTTATTTATATAATATGAAGAATAAATCTTATAAAATAAAAAATATTTTTTTTCTGACAATATTTATGGTGTCATCAATAGTATGAACAATAATAATTAACATATGAATTATTTATAATAATATTTGTAATGATAGCTACAATAATTATAACTTAACAATTATGATAATAATAATAATAAAAATAATACTTGAAATAATTCATCAGTTGATGTTATTTTTATTAGAGGTTGACTTCTGCGGCTTTTTTATGTATGATATTTCATAACTAGTATCACATAAATAAAAAATATATGAAGTAACACGTAGACCAAATAGGTGGAAAAAATGGGAAAATTTATCTACAATGAAAAAATATACGAGCCAATTGCTCTCCACTTTGTCGTACTTGTAAATAAAATTTTTAACAAGCAAAAAAATATTAATGGTCTTAGATTTTTTTTTATATAATGCTATATATCTTAGTAAAATAATTAGCTTGCAAAACTTTCGGTTCTTACTATAGCAAAATTATTTACAATAATAATAATTATAATTATTGTATATTAGATTTTTATATATTCATTTTATTATGCAAAATGTGTTTAAAATAATAATGATAATTATTTTTAAAGATTTTTCTCTTAAAAATAATTATATATTTTGATATTTTTCAATATTAACACCTTAATATATATATATATATATATATATATATATATATATAGTAAGCTTTTGTTTTAAATTCTCAAAGTAATTTAATCTTAGTATTTTGGAATACTTCAAATATAATAATATGAAGAATAAATATTGGAAAATAAAAAAAATAAGTTTCTTTTTATAACGATAATGATAATGGCAACGGTAATGATAATGACAATGATAATATTGTAAGTAATGATTAGAATATTAATTATTTACAATAATCATTACAATAACAACTATAATAATTGTGATAATTTAGCAATCATGATAATAAAAATAAGAATAATAATCAAGATAATTCGTTAATATATGAGCCAAAATAAAAATAAAATATCTAATTTTTTAATTTCATCCTTCCGTTTAAGTTATTTAGATATTTTATTTTTATTTTGGCCCATATATTTTTAATTCTTTATTTTAATTCCTTTATTTTTTTAGATATATTTTTAAATAATCTCTATTTATATATATATATATATCTATATATATATATATATATATATATATAGAAACACACACACTCTTAATTTTAGCTTTTAATTCTAATTATTTGCTCATTCATTTAGGTTATATTTCTTAGAAAAATTAAATTCTTAAATTTTAGTTGGTTAAAAAATTACTTCTACAGTATTTTTATGTTTAATATTTCATATCTAATATTATGTAAACAAAAAAAATACAGGGCAACATATAAATAAAATGAATAACTAAATTTACCTAAATTATCTACAATAAAAAATATAAAAACTATTTTTCCTATGTTTTGATTATAATATTTTTTTAGATGAAAAAACCCAATTTCTAATAGATTTAATCTAATATAAATTTATTAATTAAATATTAAAATAACTAATTACAATATATATATATATATATTAATCAGTTTCATGTATAAAAACACCCGCACCACATGGGCAATTAATTAGAAGAGATCATTGAGGGGTAATTTAGGCCCCCACAGGTAATACAAGTAACTGGAAAAGAAAGAGAATACTACACAAGGGAATCGTCAAGCAACAGGGTTTCATTAGTTGCAGAAATCAATAAAGTGAGCAACAAAGCACCCCAAAATACAGCCCCACCTCCATCCTCCAAAAAGGTTCGAGCACCTTTGCAGCTTGCACTTGCTGGAAAAAGGGGCAAACCCCAAAAATATGGTAATAAACAGTAAAGAAACTGAAAGAGCACTCACGCCATTATCAAACCACCAAGTAATCTAAAACTTTTTATTCAAGTGACCAAATATATTGGCATTGCAGAAGTACTGGATATACTCCGTTGCTGCTGCTCCATGTTAAGCTCCCTCAGACTCAAATAAGGAATCTCCAAATCATCCTTTCTTGCCGGAATCAAGGTTCCGGCTAGAGGCCCTGAAGATGGTCTGCTAGTGGACCTGTAAGGAGTGCTTGACCCGCTTAAACTATCAGTTAAATAAACAGGCCCTGAAACTGAAACTCCGAAAGCTCTAGCCCTTGCTATATGAACATCTCCACGATCAAGATAATCATCTTTGTGATTACTGTGGATCCACTTCCACTTAAAGAATAACAAGGCATTTCTCCACCATTTCTTCTTCTTGTTGTTGGCTTTGTGGATCTTTCTATTAGCAGACTCCTCTTTTGAAATGGGTTTTTGGAGCTTGAAGTGTAAGGAATCAACGGAAGACCTTGCTGTTATTGTCTCTCTCTTGTGATTTCTTGCTTCCTCCAAGAACTGGTTTTTATGGAAATTGAAACAAATGGCTTCAAACAAAAAAATGAAAACATAATAGTAAATGAAGAGCATCATCATCATATAAAGGACTGATTAACAAACAAACCTGAAAGTAATCAATCTGTGGGTCAAAGCCATAGTCGCTGAAGTGTTGAGGTTCTGGCATGGGAAAAATCGGGGACCTGTTCGACATTTCTGCTTTGTGGTAGATCAAAAGTGAAGGGCCTTTAATTGTGGATTTGCTTTATAGCAGAGGATGGGCTAATTAATGGCTTTAGCAAGAGTGTGGTTGTGACTTGTGAGGAGGGAAAGCAAGAGGATAGAGAAGGTTTTTTGGGGGTCTGGGGCTCAAGGTGGGTAGTCACCGTTGAGGAAAAGCAAACCCTGGTAAATGCTGCTACTCCTGAGTTAAGTTGTATACATTTTAGACTTTCAATGGTACGGTCCTTAATTAACATCATTTATTGTTCTCACGCTCTAGTCTGACAGAGAGAAAGGGGAACTTGTTCGAAGCAAGTTCAAGACGAGGGAGTGGGGAACTCCATTTCATCACGATTTCTTCGATTTGACTATTTGATCGAAGATAAGGCACCTCAAAACCCTCCAGAATTGTGCAAGTAAAAGTGATTTTACGTTGATAAATATTACTGATATAAAATATAATGTTGATTTGAACCGGAAGGAATCTAGAGTTATGCATGGAATAAAATAAAAAATCAAGTTATGATAGCGAGTGGGTGCCCGCCCTCGCGACGTAAAATGCTTTCGATGTTAGATAGAGTTGAGCACTGTTTGTTCTTTCATCCCATCAGCAAACCTGGCCTCCTCAAGCTATTGAGATCAAGTAAAGCGATGTTTTTTAATACATATAATCAACCGACCAGCTATGGCATCTATGAACCAGGCTATGGTTAGGGTTTACATTTTTTTTATATTCTTGATAGACGACAAAACGTGATAGCCACGTGCATGTTCCTACTTTAAACAGCATCAGCAATGCCACGTCCTAAGAGGCAACGAAAAGGAAGAGAAAGAGTACTTAATTATTAGTGAAGATGTGATTTCCGTGAAGACTGGATCAAAGACTCACGTGAGCGGTATGCAGCAAATGAAAGACCAAAATCAATCAACTCGTGACTCGTTCCATGCGAGAACTAGATTCATAAGGAAAACGGAGCACTTGCGTTCACCTCAATTTACTGACTGTTTATTAACCATGTTTTATTAAAACAAACTTCAACATTTAAAACATGGTTCCATGACATGGTGTTAAGGGTTAAGTAGATCATTCTAAAATGGTGTCTTTTAAAGATGTTTTATAAAGAAAATTGAATCAAAGTTATGCGGGATAAAAGTATTAATTCAAAGCCCAACCACGTATTATTTGAATTTTGAACAGGTTGTTAAGTTGTAGGTTGACTGAGAGGCCTACTGTATTTAACATAGTCAATTTCTAATTCTTGTGATATAAAAACTAGTCTCACTCAAGTTTTGACTCAAAGATCATTGAATTAACTCGTCAAACTAGTTCAACTTTTATAATAATGTATCCAAATTGAAAATCACAAGAGAATAAAAGAATGAACCGAAATTAATGTAAAATATTAGGCATTAATAGAACAACAATAAGGAGAATTCCTTGTGAAATCCCTTGTTCTTCTTCTATTTTTGTGAACTGAAATAAAAAAGAAACCCTTAAGCACCCTTAAGCACTTTACTCCTCCCCCCCCCCTTTGTAATTCTCTTTTTTTTCATATACTAATAGGAATGTAAAATGTCATATTTTGTCTCCTTAATATCTAGCTTTTTGTATTAATTTGGTGTCAAATACACTCATTATTATCTTATTTTGATTGAGGATGCAAATGGAGGAGTTAAATCTGTAATGAAGCTAATGGGTGATTTTGGACAATTTTGACATTATTTCATAATCAGGGCATAACTCTCTCATCCTTAAATCGATTGAGATGATTCAAGATGCTATGGAACACCAAGAGATAGATCTATCATTCTTCTGTTTTGAGTTTAGAGTGATATTGCCTACATTAAGGTCAATTGTGTCCTTGACGTTGTTGCGCCTAAATCGTAACAATTCTGGAATGTCTCTTATCATACAATTCAAATGTCATAGATGTTTTGAACTCTGATGGATAAAAGTTTCAGCTGAAAATGCCACTTTCATAGTTTTATTAGGGCTTAGTTTTATTCACTTAATTGGTTATATTTGAATATTATTATTTGAGGACAATACCTAGAATATCTCAAGAAAAGTCAATATGGGAAGAAAAAACTAAATTGAACTTGTAAAAGGGAAAAGAAATAAGTATGGGGACCTTTTGTCCTGCACTATTATTCAATTTCTTATTTGAATTTTCATCATGGTTTTGTACAACTAAATTCGCATAATTGGTCAAAGGAAACGGAAATCATGTAATGAATAAACTATGAGATCTAATTTGTTTTTAGTGTTCAATTTAAACTTTGAAATATGATTTATATATCAAATATGTAATTGTTTGATCCCTCTAATTTGTGAAGTAACTAAGATTTAATGAATTGTTGTGTCAAAATTTATTGGATCTTAGAAAGCAAACACCTGACGAGATTAAATGCATCTGTTTGTGTTTGTGCTGTTTGGCTTCATCAATTTCTTTAATTTTTAAGATTGCTACTAGATTAAATCTTGACGCTTGTCTTGGGTTGTGTAGTAGTTAAGGTTAAGTAGATAGCTTGTTTTCTGTTTACCGCAATTAGAAGAGATAGGAAAATCTTTCCAATGAAGAATATTCAAAGTGAAAATTAACACATATTTGCATCGAAGATGAGTTCTAAAATTTTGATGGTGGATGTTGACTTAGACTAAAGTTTGTTCATTTGATTGATTTAGATACTTTAATTTGAATTATTTCTTAATTATTCTACTTAATATTAATTTCATTAAATTATAAAAAGCCCATTCTTATACAAGTAGCATAAAACTAGACTAAATACTCCCCGTGAGAACGATCCTTACTTCATTACTTCATGCATTTTTAGGAGTATAAATTTTAGTTTTGGTTATCTGTGATAGCACACCATATACCAACTTCAAAAATATTCTTCTATTTTCTTTCCTAAACCTAAACAATTATCCTTCTCTTTCTATTATGATTCCAAACACACAAGAATCAAATTTGACAAAATTTAGATTTACTTAATGGGCTTGAAGGTCAAGATAATATATTAGATAATAGGTCAATCTTCTAGTTCTAATGATTTAAATAATTCTCTTTAGCCAAAAAATGTTGATGGATAATACAGGATACCTGAAAACAAATCCTCTCATATGAATTTAAAGATTCTCTGATGTTTAAATAAGTATTATTTAAAAAAAGTAGAATCATTTATAAGATAAGAATTCTAAGAATAGGTATACATAAAAGAGTGGAGATAAAATCATTTATACTTAGTTATACTTTTATGGTCATACTTTGTTAAATATTTTTTTTAGCCTTGAATTGTCTAACCTTAACGAGGTTTAAGAGGGTTTTGTATCCTTCCTAGAATTAAAAAGATATAATTTCTTGTAGGTATCATCTTTGTTGCACCCCATCACAAGAGCATGACGTCGCGGTGACTCTCTCCATGAGCGGGGATGTTCAATGTCGGGGTCTTATCTTTATTTTTATAGAAAAGGAAGTTGTCACTTAGTATTATGGTTACTAGGAAACCTAAAACTGGTCTTTCAGAGATTCTAAGGTAAGGGACTGGTTGTGTAAAGGTAAGGTTTTAGCACCCCTAATACGCCCTACCTAAGATAAGCTGCTTGACGTTTTGGTTTGCTTATGATTTGTTATGGTTTTTGATCTTTCAAAGAATATATTAGTTAAATGATGATGGTGCATTATCCCCGTCGAATATTTTGGATATTAACCTCTTTAGGATTTATTTATCCAAACACCAACGGTGAATAATAACAAATTATTCCCATCGAATATTTTGGATATTGACCCCTTAGGATTTATTTATCCAAACACCGACAATAAATAATAGCAAATTATTCCCATCGAATATTTTGGATATTGACCCCTTAGGATTTATTTATCCAAACACCAACAATGAATAATAGTAAATTATATCCACTGAATATTTTGGATATTAACTCCTTAGGATTTATTTATCCAAACACCAACAGTGAATAATACCAAATTATCCCCATCAAATATTTTGGATATTGACCCCTTAGGATTTATTTATCCAAACACCAACAGTAGATAATAGCATATTATCTCCATCGAATATTTTGTATATTCACCCCTTAAGATTTATTTATCCAAACACCAACAGTGAATAATAAATTCCCAAAATAAGATTTTAATATTTTTAGAATATTGGCCAATACCCTTTGGATTTTTACAAACATGTTGTAGAATCCAAAAATACAAGAAATGATTTTTCTTTGCGAAATCCATGCTAAATATATTTTTTCTTCAAACTCCAAGATAATGTATATTTTTTTGAAACAAAAAGAATTTAAAAAAATATGCTAGTGTATTGCCCGTATGCACGAAAACAACACATTTTATTTTAACTTTTTAAATAAAAATATTTTTTTGTGCAAATTTTGAATTTTTTATATTTTTATATTTATTTTTTTTATTAGTGGGGTGGCTGCCCCACCCTGATGGGCCAGACTGCCAACTCACTTGCTTGGCTTGGGTCGGGCTCAAAGCTAGGCCCGCTTTACTTGGCCTACATGAATAGTGGGACGTGAATTACGTCCCACTACATGCAGGCAAGATGAAGAAGGTGAGTGAATAGTGATTTTTTGAGTATGATGAAAGGAGAAACTGTTAATACCTTTGGGTAGAGAAGATCGAGGTGATGATTCCTATAGTGTGGCGTTATAAACGGAGTCCTGTGGTGGCCGAAGTGGGCATCGAAAGGTGGACGGGTCACGTTGCAGTCACGGGTTGTTGCTCTGTTACCTTTGCTGGGGGAGGTGGCTGGGATGCTGGCATTGAGGGGTGGTTTCTGGTGGTGACAAGGTGACTTTTGGTGGTCGGAGGTCAATTGGTTTTAAACTTTTAATTTTGTATTTATACCCCCGTCAAAATTTCATATATTAGCCTCGACTTTGCGCGCCTTTTTTATTTTGGTTCTTGATTTCTGATTTGCGTGATTTAATCCTCAATCTACCATTAAACTCTTAATTTGTTCAACTTAGCCCCTGATTTCGCATAGTTAGCTTGAAAAAAATTCAAATTGGTCTCCGAAAATTCCACTATCATCAATTGAACCCAAATTAAATTCAAGAACTTGACTTCTCTTTGACTAAGCTCTTAATAAAATTAATTTGATCCATTTAAATTATAATTAAGTCATTGCGCTTAATTAAATCCTTCAATTGGACCATAAATTAATTCTCAAATATAATTACACTTTTAAATTGGCCAACGATTAAATCGAAATGGCCCATAAAAATATAGTTATATCTTTCGACTTAATTTTTATGTAGATTTATCCAATAATAAATTACATTAGCCGTGAATCTGCGCTCCTTTTCGTTTCCGGGTATAAAAAAATGCGATCATATCATTGCGCTTTTAAATTGGCCAGCGATTAATTTGCACTTTTAAATTAGCCAATGATTAAATCCAAATGGCCCCTAAAAACACAATTATATCTTTCGACTTAATTTCTACGCAAATTTATCCGATAATAAATTACGTTAGCCTTGAATCTGCATTTTCCTTCATTTTTGGGCACAATGCGGTATGATCGAGATCTCGAAGACGTCCAAAATTTTTGCCTTGATTTTTCTGCCGACACCAACTCCTTTTATTTTAATTTTTTCTTATCTTTGTAATGCTTACGACTAAAGTTTTGTACAAGACTTTAACTAGTAAGCATTGTAAGGAAAAAAGAAGTTTGTCTTATTATAATGGGTGACCTTCCCAAATGAGAATAGTCGATGGTCTCAATGGTGACGGGTGACCTACTCGGGTTAGACGGGGTCTCAATGGTGATAGGTGACCTACCCGGATGGAAGATGGGGTCTCATTATGATGGGTGATCTATCCGGATTAAATGGGATCTTAATGGTGATAGGTGACTTACCCGGATTATATGGGGTCTCAATGGTGACGGGTGACCTACCCGGATTGAATATGGGGTCTCATTATGACAGGTGAGCTACCCGGATGGAACTAGGTCTCATATGATAGGTGACCTACCCGGATGGAACTGGGTCTCATTATGACAGGTGACTTACCTGGATGGAAGTGGGGTCTCATTATGACGAGTGACCTATCCGGATGGAACTGGGTCTCATTATGACAGGTGACCTACCTGGATGGAAGTGGGGTCTCATTATGATGGGTGACCTACCCGGATTGAAGATGGAGATGGGGATGCAATGCATGATGATGCATATATACTTACCTGAGAAATATAGGTCCCTTTTCTCTGATGATCCATTATCATAGGATGCCTTTGCCTAATCTCCAAAGCTTTGTTGTCATTCATCCACCGAACTTAAGCGCATTGCTTATTCTGGGTTATCTGTGATGATCTCTGCTTTCATTGTTTATCAAGTCTGATCTTGCCCCTAAGTGTGGTGTTGCTTGATTCGTCATGAAAAGGTGTAACAAGTCATCAATTTTCTTGGATTCTCTTAATAACAATTCTTTGATTTATGCGTGTTCTGCTAACAACCATTGGAAGACTTGCTAATGTTGTCCCCATCTTGGATTGTCAATCCGTCATGGAGTTTTTTGTCAATTGAATTGTATTTCTTTCAGCATGTCATTATCAACCTTCATGGAATTGTCAAGTCATCCAGAATTGCATCCAAAACTCATCATTGCATGCTCATTGTTATCCACAATAAATTCCTCCCAACTCATGAGAAGAGATGTAATATTATCATCATGCACAATCATGCAATGAATTACACCTTGAATTGATGCAATTGCTAGGTCATGCAATCTGAAACTCTCATGGTAAACTTAATTTCTTCGGAAAAAATTCTTCTCAGTCTATGCAAAGAATTATAATGTTGTTATTAACAAGGTTCTTTCTGTCTCTCATATTCATGCGGTGAACTGAACCTTAAGTCGATGGGCTTCAAGTAGTGAAGCGAAGCTTGAATTGATGAACTCCAAGATAGATTATCCCGCAATTAGTCTTTGTGGTCATATACTCTTCAACATTTATCAACAATGCAGCTCATGCGATGACATCTCTTTTTATCACTGACATTCATGTAGTGAAGTGGAGCTTGAATCGAATACTTCAAAACATATTATCCCCTTGTCAAACTTGACGGCATGCATACTCTTCAACATTTATCAAAATGCACCTATACGACAATATCTTTTGGAGACAATAAAATCTATAGGTGAGCCAATATCTGACGATGCTCTTCAAATGCAATGTTAATGTTAGTCTCAACCGTTGTTGGAGCTTGTTAAACTATCATTCTTTACTAAGCAATTCTGCCTTGAGTTGATCTGTTGTTGCTCACTCATCTATTTATCACCAAAACATATTTATTGTCGTTATAAATCTGAGTCATTATTTGTTTTTTTCCCCTTAGGTTGATGTGAAATTGTTTGCATCCCTATCAAGATCCATATGGTGGCCTCTGACAGTTGGTCTTTCCAATAATAATAAAATATAGTCAATATTAAGGATTCTTTAAATCCGGTTAGTGTTCTCTTTATTTGCAAATCTTTCTTGTTCTGAAATTGAGTTACCCTTTTTCAAAGATCATGTGCATCCAAAGTCTAATCCTTGAAATAAAATCAAAGAGATTTCATTTATTGAAAATCAAATTCATTTGATCAAATACCAACACACGATATTCAATGCATACAGACCTGTAATTATCTTGTATTTAGCTGTAGTTGACTCATTGAAATCAATTTTTTATGGGTTTTTTATATTTCAATTCTAATCTCTAATTTTGGGCGTATGTTATTTGAACCAACATGATGAAGTGATAAATTGTGGTTTACAAACAATTAGAGTGTCAAGTAAAGACCCAAGATTTAGTTGAAAATTTATCTCCTTTTCTAGCACTTAATTTATCAATATGCATAACAAATTGTAACTTCATGAAATTATAACTCTTATGGAAAAAAACCCTAACAATATTGGAGAGCACCACTTATTAGTTAAAATTGTCTGCTTGATCTCAAAAGACTTTTAAAAGCATGTAATGAGGCTATGGTTCGTGGCTATAAAATAAAAGGGAATTCATAGGCTCAAAAAAGTGTTTAAGGGTTTCAAAGACCTAGGATCCCCATCATCTTGTTGGCAACTCTTTTTCTCTTGTTGTCAACTCTTTTTCTATTGTTGTCTTTGTAGAAGAAACGACATAAAAATGCGTTAATTATCTTAACGTGATTTTTTTATCAATCAACCAATGCTCTAAGAATCTCTACAACCATGTCATTCCTTTCATTGACAATTTCAAACTTAAAAGGGAATATTACAACTCAAACCATCATTTGTCGTCTAATGTTATTCCATCTTTTACTGCACTTAATATAGTCTAACAAAATAATTTTGCAAGATCTTCATTTTATGGATAACTTATCTTGAAGACTCAATAATCTTAATAACATTTCTTCCCATATGAGGTTTGACCAAAGATACCAACGGACATGGTATAGTTCAAATCACTTCTTCTTTTTCCTTTTTTCCTTCTTTTCTTCAATTTTTTTCTCTTTTTTTTTTTGAACTTGTCCTTAGCATCGACTCTTGGTTTTTTGCCATGTCCTACCTCAATTTGCTTGTTCTCCAATGTCGGGTTTTCATTCTTAAACATCCCCTCTTTTGTTGATTCTAATGTTGTCACTATATTCTCAAACTACAAATCTCTTATTTGCCCCCAATGTGTTTTTCCTTGAGTGAGGGTGTGATCCATGTCAGGTTTTTTCAAAGAAATGTAATATCAGGCTCAAATTAGGATTAACAAGGGATACATATTTAAAGAATAGTGAAGGAAATAAACAAAGATACCTTTTTGTCATTTTAAGCAAAGTTGGTTTTAATTGATAAATTTTGACCTCGTCTAGTGTAATGATTTGGACATGCAAGAGTAATGATTCGCAGTTCCATAACTACTGAATCCATTACATGTCAATCTACATACTAATAAAGCTTAGTTCTATGATGTGGTTCAAAAACTTGGTGTATTAACTCAAAAAATTGTCTAGTCACCCGGTATTGGCGATCATGTCATTTAACAAAAGTTGGGTCAATTCTGCAATCAACATACTCTTAATTTTCAAGAATGATAAACTTTAAATTTTACATGTTGGAGTTTGATCAAAATATTTTGTTAAAAATAAGAATGGTAAACATCTCTTGATTTTAAAACAACAAAAAGACAAGGAAAACACTTGCTTCAATAAAAGGATGATTTAACCCCAATGTCATAACCCAATTTTGGGTCATGCCCCGAAACTACACAAAAATAACAAAAGAAATAAAATAAATGGGGCTGGTGTCGGTAGAAAAATCAGGGTGAAATTTTGATTGTTTTCAAAAGCTCGATCGTACCTTTTTTGTGCCTAGAAATAAAGGAAAATGCAGATTTAAGGTTAACGTAATAAATTAAGTCGAAAGATATAATTATCTTTTTATGTGCCAAGTCGATTTAATCATTTGCCAATTTAAAAGTGTAATTATATCCGAGGATTAATTTAGGGTCTAAGCGAAGATTTTAATTAAGCGCAATGACTCAATTTTATACTATAAATTGGTCAAATTAATTTTATTAAGGGCTTAGTCTATGAGAAATCAAGTTTTTGAAGTTAATTCGAGCTCAATTGATGAGAATGAATTTTTCAGAGACCAATTTGAAATTTTTTCAAGCCAATTATGTGAGATCGGAGACCAATTTGAATAAATCAAGAGTTTAATGTTCAACCGAGGGATAAATTGCGCAAATAAAAAATCAGAGATCAAAATAAAAAAGGCGCGCAAAGCTAAGGATGCTCTCGAAATGCTGACGGGATACAATTGCATAAATTTAAAAGTTTAAGCACCAAATTGCACTTTACCCCAGCATCAACTGCATGTTTCCTGCACTGTTTCGACACCTGAACAATGCAAGAAACATAGAGCACAACACTGCTCCTCTGTAGCCACTGCAAGTAATGCAGAGGCATTGCAATATGCATGCCTAACGGTCATATTTTTCTCTATAAATACAATCGTCTGCTGCATGCACAAGGGGAGGGGAATTTGAAACGTAGAGCAGGGACGAAGAGAGGATTTCAGACAAAAAAGAAAAGAAAAAAGCAAATAGAGAACACAAGGAAAGCTTTACGTAAAATTTGAGATTCATCTCTCTCGGGATTGGCCCCTCTCTACTGCATTTTTTCTCGGTTTTTCGCCTCTCTCTCTCTAGAAACCAGCACGCTGGTCTCTCTCTCTCCTTCTCGGTGCAACACCCCAGCTATCAACTCCGGCCACCTCATCACAACCAGAAATCTTCCCCCCACTCCCGAAGCTCAACCATCTTCTCCGGGGAACAGAAGCAGCATCAGCGTCGACAGTAACAGTCGACAGCAACGCCACCCGAGCACCTTCCGAAGCTCCCTCCGGCCACCACAGACCACCGTTGCCGACACCACCACCACTGGGAAACCCACCTCGACCTCCTCTACCCAACAGTGCTAACAGGTACGCCCCTCGTCAAAGTCCAAAAATTACTGTTCATCGCCTTCTTCCCTGGTCGTTGCATGCAGCGGGACGTGATTCATGTCCCGCTGTTCATGCGGGCTTGGGCTGAGGCAAACGGGCCGGTATTTTTTTCCAGGCCCATGTGCTCGGTCTTGGTGGGCTCTAGCCCACATGTATTGGAGCCTAGTCCGCAAGTTTTAGACGGGTCCAGCCCAAAAATAGTTGGGCTTCTAGCCCATTTAAAGATGTAAGTCCAGTCCATGAATGAATGGGCCTAAGCCCAATAGCATAATAAGCGGGCCATGAGCCCATTCTAGAAATGGCCTGGAAGCCAGCCCATCTAGAGGAGGGCTGGTAACCAGCCCAAGGAGGGCTGGTAACACCGATAGTGAATGACAGCATATTATCCCCACCGAATATTTTGGATGTTAACCCAAAATATATAAAAGATCATAGCAACAGTAAGACGAACAAAAATCCCAAGCAGCTTACCTTAGGTAGGGCGTACTAGGGGTGCTAAAACCTTCCCTTTACGCAACCAGTCCCTTACCCTAGAATCTCTGAAAGACCAGTTTAGGTTTCCTAGTGACCATAATACTAGGTGGCGACTCCCTTTCCATGAAAATAAAATTAGACCCCTTCTCATTGAATTCCCCCGCACGCGGGGACGGTCGCCGGGGCGCTTCCCATCTTTTTTGGGGTGCGACACCCAAAACAAAGTGATGGCTGATGAGAATTCATAAGAAAATTATTGGCAATATGACAGTTTTCTCAAACTTTTCGAACAATCATTTATGTATTGTCACTGCTCATTGATCTTGCTTATGCTCGTGATGATTTATTGCTAACACTACTGATGATAACATCCTCAACAAAACCTGACTTGCCTTTTGCTGATTAAATTTCATACTTGATTACTGGAATTCTTGCAACTATTCATCTCTCTTATCTGGATTATGTCGCAAAAGGAAGGCAATTTTTTTTGCTCTCCACCGCGCTTCTCATTGGAGATAAATAGTGAATCGAGCTAGGAAGCACTCTTAACAAGCCACCAAAGTGCACAAATTGTGAACAATTTCATTAGACAACAAAAAGACTCTCTTGTGGCAATTTCATTTCGTCGAGCTTTGTAATCTTGCAGTGCACATGCGTCGACCTTTTAGACAGTAGAATAGATTTAACAATACCATATTATGTTTCCACACTTGGGATATTTTATCTTTGCTCTCAAAATAACATGGTCTACTGGGCATGGCAGCATAAGACTCTTGATTTGATAGTGCCGCAAAAACTCCACATGATCAGGAGAGAAATAAATTGATATTTAAATGGATTGACAACTTCTTTGACTGATGCTTGCTTTCTGAAAATGGACTCGCATATGGACTACCCACACTCCTTCAAAGGAAACCCGAATTTCCACAATCTCCATTTGATGAATGCATTAACACTTTGCAGATAATATATGAGCATATGTCCTAACTGATTTCATAGGAGAGCAGAGAGCTCTGTTGTTGGCTTGCAAGAACAACACAAATGTTGTGTTTTGTATCAGTGTAACTTCTTCTCAGCAATGTCAAATGTCCATGACTCTTGACCCTTCAGAGGATGACAAATTGAGGGAACCAATTTCAAACTGTGGAAATGCATGTTGAAATGTATATGCATGTTTTTTTTACAGACTCGCCCTTCGAGGTGTGACATGTGATCATAACAATTGTATGATAAACAAAAACTATAGTAATGCATGTTGAAATGTTTTTTTTTTACAGACTCACCTATCGAGGAGTGACATGTGATCGTAACAATTGCATGATAAACAAAAACTATGGGAATGCATGTTGGAATGTATATGCATGTTTTTTTTTTGACCGACTCGCCCTTCGAGGAGTGACACGTGATCGTAACGATTGCATGATAAACAAAAACTTGATTTTTACTTAAACCCTACAATGAAAATTTCTTAAGTGATGACCACTATGTCACCCAAAAGTCTTGAATTCAAGATGCTTCAAGAAGAGTTTGTCATAATGCAAAACAAAATGGAGGGAGCATCCACCCTAATGATTGGTTCTAAAATTTGGATAACAAAAGGTGAGTTTGCTACTTGGTTTCTAAAGAGGGTCTCTTGTTGTCCCAGTGATCACCTTCGTAAAGGTGATATGGGTGTTTAGTAGGTAGCGAGATGGTACGTATACCAATCACTACCAGTCTAAACACTCAGCAAAGAGTTAGGGTTTACACAAGCTTCAACCTTGACTCAAGTCATAGGTAAGCTGCTAGTCCCCCACCTAACTTAAAGTTTAATGTGTGTGCCAATAATAAAAGGTGATGTATGATAGGCATTTTTTCTTTTTCATATTCGATATGTCATGCATGACAGGATGAAAAGATGCATGCTAAAGCTTCTGAAAAATATAAACCTAACATAGCAATATGAAAAACAATAACATATCATAAACAAACAAAATTATCAATCCTAGTTCGAAGTCCCTAGTGGAGTCGCCATCCTGTCGCACCCCATCGAGAGAGCGCAGCGTCGCGGTGACCCTCCCCGTTAACGGGGATGTTCAATATCGGGGTCTTATCTTTATTTTTATGGAAAAAGAAGTCGCCACCTAGTATTATAGTTACTAGGAAACCTAAAACTGGTCTTTTAGATATTCTAAGGCAAGAGACTGGTTGCATAAAGGGAAGGTTTTAGCACCCCTAATACGCCCTACCTAAAGTAAGCTGCTTCACATTTTGGTTTGCTTATGATTTGTTATGGTTTTTGATCTTTCAAAGAATATGTTGGTTAAATGATGATGGTGCATTATCCCCGTCGGATATTTTGGATATTGACCTCTTTAGGATTTATTTATCCAAACACTAACAGTGAATAATAACAAATTATCCCCGTCGAATATTTTGGATATTAACCCCTTAGGATTTATTTACCCGAACACCAACAGTGAATAATAGCAAATTATCCCCATTGAATATTTTGGATATTGACCCCCTACTTAAGATTTATTTATCCAAACACCGACAGTGAATAATAGCAAATTATCCCCGCCGAATATTTTGGTTAGTAACTCCTTAGGATTTATTTATCCAAACACCAATAGTGGATAATAACAAATTATCCCCATCGAATATTTTGGATATTATCCTCTTAGGATTTATTTATCCAAACACCAACAGTGAATAATAAATTCCCAAAATAAGATTTTAATATTTTTAGAATATTGGCCAATACCCTTTGGATTTTTACAAACATGTTGTAGAATCCAAAAATATGAGAAATGATTTTTCTTTGTGAAATCCGTGCTAAAAACATTTTTTCTTCAAACACCAAGATAATGTATATTTTTTTGAAACAAAAAGAATTTTCAAAATATGCTAGTGTATTGACTGTATGCACGAAAACAACACATTTTTTTACCTTTTTAAATAAAAATATTTTTTTGTGCAAATTTTATATTTTTGTATTTATTTTTTTATTAGTGGGCTGGTTGCCCAGCCCTGATGGGCCAGGCTACCAGACCACTTGCTTAGCTTGGGCCGGGCACAAAGCCCGACTCGCTTTACTTGGCCTGCATGAATAGTGGGACATGAATCACGTCCCACTGCATGCAGGCAAAATGAAGAAGGTGAGTGAACAATGATTTTTCGAGTATGATGAAAGGAGAAACTGTTAGTACCTTTGGGTACAGGAGGTCGAGGTGATGATTCCTGTGGTGGTGGCGTCAGAAACAGAGGTCTGTGGTGGCTGAAGTGGGCATCGAAAGATGGACGGGTCATGTTGCAATCACGGGCTGTTGCTATATTACCTTTACTAGAGGAGGCAGCTGGGATGCTAGTGTTGAGGGGTGGTTTCTAGTAGTGACAAGGTGACTCTCAGTGGTCGGAGGTGATGGCTGTTGGCAGAGAGAGAGAGATGCCGACATGCTAATCTTAGTGAGAGAGAGACAGAGGAGACCGAGAGAGATGAAGAGGAGAGAGAGAGAGCCCAAAAACAAGAGAAATGAAAGTGGAAGAGAGAGCTGAAGCCGGAGGAGAGAGGGAGAGCCCAAAAACAAGAGAAATGAAAGTGGAAGAGAGAGCTGAAGCCGGAGGAGAGAGGGAGGAAGATTAACTCTAAGGGTTTTTACGTAAATGGCTCTACAACTCTCTATTCATCTCTATGTTTATTCACGTCTTTTTTCCCTCTTCTCTACCCCCCTTTCTTCATCTTTGTCCCTACATATTTATAGCAGAGGAAGAGCCCTTCGACTGCCCATGGTGTGCAGCCGAGAGGTCGTTGCGTCTGCCTTGCCCAATGTCAGGTGTTGCTGCGATGGGCATGCCTGACACTGTTCAGGTGATTGAAGAGTGCAGGCACGCATGCAGGTGCAAATGATTTGGGAAGTAAAAATGCAATTTACCCCCTTGATTTAAAATTGTTCTAATCAAAACGTCAATTGGTTTTAAACTTTCAATTTTGTATTTATACCCCCGTCAGAATTTCAAATATTAGCCTTGACTTTGCGCGCCTTTTTTATTTTGGTTCTTGATTTCTGATTTGCGCGATTTAATCCTCAATCTACCATTAAACTCTTAATTTGTTCAACTTAGCCCCTGATTTTGCATAATTGGTTTGAAAAAAATTCAAATCGGTCTCCGAAAATTCAAATCTCATCAATTTAACTCGAATTAAATTTAAGAACTTGACTTCTCTTTGACTAAGCACTTAATAAAATTAATTTGATCCATTTAAAGTATAATTAAGTCATCGCGCTTAATTAAATCCTTCAATTGGACCATAAATTAATTCTCAAATATAATTACACTTTTAAATTGGAAAATGATTAAATCGAAATGGCCCAAAAAAATATAATTATATCTGTCGATTTAATTTTTACGCAGATTTCTCTAATAATAAATTAGATTAGCTGCGAATCTGTGCTCTTTTTCTTTTCCGTGTATAAAAAAGTGTGATCGTATCATTACGCCTTTAAATTGGCCAGCGATTAATTTGCACTTTTAAATTAGCCAACGATTAAATCCAAATGGCCCTTAAAAACACAATTATATTTTTCAACTTAATTTCTATGTAGATTTATCCGATAATAAATTACGTTAGCCTTTAATCTGCATTTTCCTTCATTTCTGGGCACAAAGTGGTATGATCGAGATCTCGAAAACGACCAAAGTTTCCGCCTTGGTTTTTCTGCCTACACCAACCCCTTTTATTTTATTTTTTTTCTTATTTTTGGGTGGATTTGGGGAACAACCCAAAATTGGGTTGTTACAATCCTATTAATCAAAATGTATCTATAATAAATTGTTAATAAGCCTTGTTTATCTTATGATATAAACCCGGTTAGATCCAAATTTGGCTTTAAAATGTTTGTTGACCAATGTTGTACGATCAAACATATCTCTTAAATCATACATAAAAACAAGCTAAAAATTTATAAAGATGATATTAAAATATTTAGAGCTGACAAAAAAAATTCTTTGAATTATTTTGAGTTCTTATCAATTTTGAATTATAATTGTTTTTTCACCATGACATATAAGTTGTGAAAACGCTGTCCAGGAACAATAAACCATGTTAGGGCATTTACATGGATTTTTTCCTTAAGAATTTATGTTGGTCATATAAGCCCATAATAAAAAAAAACCAAATTTATTTGCACAAATAAATTATACTCATCAAATTACACAATGTATCTTATATAAGGTAGTGTGCGTTAAATGTTATTATACCTTTCTTAGCTAGAAGTAATATCTTACACTTGAATATCTAACAATACCAATACTCATTGGCTTTCCTAACAACCTTGAATCAAATAACTATGTTGCGACTTGAACGACCCCCTTACATCGCGTGGAGACGTGTAACAATGGGTATTACTTGATATTTGTAAAAGAAGTCATATCTTAATAATTTAGAGACTCTTTAATGCTTAAATAAATTTTGTTTAAGAGAAAATACAATAATTTTTTTAGATAATATTTATAAGAATAAATATATAAAAAAATGAAGGGAAAGAAACACCTCATATTGAAAGAGATATCTAGATTTTTTAGGCTTATTTTTCTTAATGAGAATCAATTGAAGTGTCAACATCATATTGAGAGAGATTTTGAGAGGGATATCCAAGTTTTTTTATAGATTTTTTAGGCTTATCTTTTTTTAATGAGAGTCAATTGAAGTGTCAGCATCATATCTATGTCACATTAGGATCAAATATCTCTAACTTGTTATATAATAAAATATTTGTCTTATCAAAGTAAAATATCCACGACTCATTTGAGTAATCATGTGACCCAAGATTCTTCAAAACTTAAAAGACTAGGCTTGACGTTTGATTGATTTTAAATATGGTTGGTATGGTAAAATGTCTAAGTTCAACACTTAGTTAAGCCTAGAGATGGTAGGCTTAATAGGTTGCTAGATTTATATATGTCTAAGCTTAACTCTTGGTTGAGATAAAAAAATAATGAGTTGTTGTCTTATGGGTTTTTTAGAGAAAAAAATCCAAGTAAAAAAAAATATTGATCCATAAAAATCTAAATTTATTTATGCAATAAATGAACTCAAACCTGAGTGATCCATCCACTACATATAGAGAAAGATACGCATTGAGTGGAAAGAGAATGTGAAGTGTTACTCATTTTCTATTTGTTTTTTTTATTTTAATAGTTTGTTTTCATCTTAACTGTAAACACCCAAGAAAATATATATATATATATATATATATATATGAATTGATGATTCAGTTTTTGCTGCCGATTTCGTGATCGACAGCGACGCGGTTCTGTTTTTTTTTTTCAAAAAGGGTAAAACCGGTTTTAGATAGAGCAAAACAAGAATAAGAACAAATCCAAACCAAACCCTAAACATCCCACCTCATTGCATGGGGAGTATAAATATAAAGAGGAGAGAGAGGACGATTCATCCTCTTCTCAAAATAGCAGCTGCACGTCGTTCTTCCCTTTCTCTTGCACAAAAAAAAACCTAAATCAAACCAGTAGAGAGTGCTTTGTGGACGTGTGAGGGAAAGATGAGACCTTGAGAGAAGATAGGAATTGACCTAAGATCTAATCTAGCTGTAAAGGAAAATGAAATTAACTAGGAGAACAAGGAAATGAAAATGAAATGAAGCCAATTTCATAACATCTAACAAAGAAAAAATGATTAAAACAAAAATAACAAAACATTGGTAAGGGGCTGGTTTTAACTATGTAGTTGACCGGCATTCATATGTGTGTTCTATTGGGATTTGTTAAAGGATTATGTGTTGAAATTTATGGTTTCCATGTGTGTGTTCTGTTGAGATTTGTTGAAGGATTATGTGTGGGTCTTGAACCCAAATTTTTACTGATCATAAGAGCCTAAAGTATCTGATGTCGCAAAAGGAGTTGAACATGCGACAAAAAAGGTGAATAGAGCTCATTAAGGATTGTGATTGCACCATAGAATACCACCCAGGAAAAGCAAACGTGGTGGCGGACGCCCTCAGTAGTAAAAATAAAGCCACCCTGGGAAGATTCACAATGGGAAAGGAGCGACAATTGGCGGAATTGAAAGAGATGGGTGCAGATTTGGACATTAATGCCGGGGGTGGGTTAGTAGCCCAACTAATGGTGCGACCAACGTATCGGGAACAGATACTACAAGCCCAATTCCATGATAAGGTTGGGACCAAGATTAGAAAGAAGATGGAGGTCGGGGTAGAGATGAAATTGGAGGAGATGGAGAGGCACAAATGTGTTCCCCAAAACTTGCACGAAACAGCATTGGCTTTGCAAGCTTTGCAAATTGTTCCCCATGTTGAAGTTACAAGTTTAGATACTAATAAAGTACTCAAGGTCAGTGGGCATCGATTGAGACCTTTCTATGAAAAATGGATGGTAGAAATCACTGTTTCTATGAAGAATGAGCATGTCATGCCACATGTCGAGCCAATGACACAAAACACAAGCGCTTATTGGGAGGCAACCCAACACAAAAAAAAAATCAGATTTGCTTTCTTTTCCCCTTATCTTTTATTTTTCGCATTTTATTTCTTTTTTGTCAATCTCCTATATTCCTTTTCTTTTATTTTCAACATTGAGGACAATGTTGTGTTTTAAGTGTGGGGGTATTGGGAAAATGTTAGTTTTTTTTTATTTTGTTTTTCTTTATTCTTCTAAAAAAAAAAAAAAACAGAGAAAAATCCATGATTGATCTTTTTGAACTCCTATTGGTTTAGGAGAATATGGGTATTATGTATGAGAATTAAGTGAGATAGATGAATATATAAATTGAATGAGTGAGTGAGCATGCAAGTTTTAATGTTTAATTGGTTGAGGGATTGACTTTGAGAATATGCCATGTTGACTTGATAGTGCTATACCAATGCAAGCTTTTGAGCCTTCAACATTATATTCTTTGAGTGCGCATTCTTTCAATGATATGTATCTCTAGAACTTGCTTCATATCTTGTTGAGATTACATTCGCATTACATATATGCATGAAGATGATAAAGGCATTAGGAATTTTAACCGCTTGAGCCAAAAAGCCAACCTAAAGCATATTATCCTTAGTGAGCCCCTTTTGAGCTTGTTTATCTTTTCTTTGCTTTACCCATGTATAAGCCTTAAACTTTTTATATGTCTTCCAAGGATTAGTAGAGCATACACTTATGATATCTCATGGAATTATGGTTGGAAATTATGTGAAAAGAAAGAAGTAGTGATGTTTGATGAAAAGATGGGCAAAGTTGCCAAAGGTGAAGAACAAAACAAAAAAAAAAGAAAAAGAAAGAAGAAAAGAAGAAAAGAAAAGAATAGAAATGAGTTTGAAATCGAAAGTAGCTAAGCATTGGTGTTTAAAGATTGAAAATTGATGTGTTTTGATGGAATATCTTGGTTGAAATATAAATTTTTTTTCTTTTAGAATGCTCTACTTTCTTTGGTTTGAACCTTTTCTTCTACTCTCTTTTACCTCACCTTAACCTTAGCCCCATTACAACCAGAACATAAGACCTTTTGATTTATGCATTGTTTGTAATATTTTAGTAATGGAGATGAGATTGAAGAGCAAGCTTATGGTAGAACATTTTCATTGATTGAATTTGAGAGATTTAAACACATAAGCCATAAACACATGAGTGTTGGAGTGTATATCAATGAGAGGACCTATCACTTTGGCATGGCATAGATTTCTTTTAAATCTCGAAGATTAATTGAGTTTTGAAGTTTGCATGTAAACAAATTCATGAAGATTTATGTTCTTTATCCTTCTCGATTGTATTCTTATTTATAATGCTTAAATTCTTGGATATTGACGGGAGATTAAAAAAATTTATCATGGTTACTTTTATTTTTAATTTAATTTTTTTACCTATCCTTTCTCGAGGACGAGCAAGAGTTAAGTGTGGGGGTATTTGATGCAACCATAGTATTTGATAGTTTCATACATATTTACCTAATGTTTTGCATATGTTTTGTGTATTAAATGCCTTAATATTCTTTGTTTTATGTTTTGAAGGCATTTTTGGATGAAAGATGCAAAAAGGAGGTAATTGGAGCTGATTGACAGATTTGACCTTCAGTCGATGTTTTGTGCAGAGCGGAAGCTCTAGAGATCGAAATGAAGTGATTCCAGTGGCATTAAAAAGATAACATCCATATCTTTCTGTAATGCTAAGTAAAAATAAATAAAATAAGGAAGAGCATGGGAATCGCATCCTTCAAAGTCAAATCTTGCAATCTGCCAATGTCGACCTTTGTCCATTCAAACCTTCATATATCGAGCTACAGAAGTCCGATTGATGCAAACTCAATTTTTGTGGATTCATTACTCAAAGAACTATAAACGCTCCAAATATCAGCTCAAAACGATGTTATATGAAGGAGATATGAATTTTACAAGGGACAACAAAATTCTGCCAACTTAAGGAAGGACTATTTTGTAAAATAGATACTAGGGTTTCGAAGCATATATAAAGGAAGAGAGGAGCAAGGAAATTTCGGCCAGCACACAAGAAAACACAAAATATTCCTCCTTCAAACCCTAAATCATGTGTTCTTCCATCTTTTGATTTAGTTGTTCAATAAAAATGCAAGGCTAGACTCTTTGGCTTGGTTGCAAGGACACGGAAACCTTCATATTTCAAGAACTGTGAGATCTATTTTTACCTCAATTTTTCAGTTTATATGATGAATATGTTTGTTCTCCTATGCTTATTTTCTTATGATTGTTTATTTAATTGCTAAGAGCGGACTCGAAGTTATTGTTGTAGACAATCTATTGCTAAGTTTGATATCAAAACCGGAGTTGTGATATATGAACTTGTGAAGCAACTAAGTTAGTAATTGTAGCGGATCTACGTTATTAATCTTAGGGAGAACATTCAATCAAACTAAGCATATATTGCGGACAATTATGTTTCTTAATTGATCAATTTATCTAGTTTTTAATGCTGCCATTGAATCAAATTACTAGTGCGGACCCTGTGGTTGTTTGATGGTTAGGGTAAGTTATACGGCGGATCCGTTAACGAACCAATTTTAAGAAGAGATAAATATTCAGAATATAAATTGATGTGTCGTTTCCATGATATTGGTGGATGTTGACTTGTGACCAAGTTTTGCTTTATTAATAAATTTCAGTTTTATATAATTTTCGCTTAGTTTGCTTTAGCTTAGTCTAGACAACTTCCAACCCCCCTAATTGCATAACATATAGCACGAAAATCTGAACTAAATCGTCCTCGTGGGATCGACCCCTTGCTTTCTCTATACTATCTTGTTTGATTTGTTTTAAGCTAGGGTAATTAATTTGTGCGACCGCGACATCGCAACAAATTTTGGCGCCGTTGCCGGGGACGTGATTTTAGTTGATTCTTGTGTTGTTGTGTTGTGCTGTGATTGATTCTACTTGTTTTTATTTTTATTTATTCTGAAAAAAGAAAAAAAAGAGAAAAAAGAAAGAAAAAAAAGAAAAAAAAATACTTGTGTTTGCGGAGGTACTGTTCAAAACAGATTTTTTGGTGGAATTAGGTATTGTTCTTTCTCTTTTCTGAAGGAAAACGACATTTTCAGAAGAACTAATGATCTATGGTCACTAGCCCCACCCTATCAAGGCCCAATTCGATCATTTGCTAAGGTTTCTGGACACTTTTAGTTTTCTAGCGTAGGATACTATTGCCGATTACATTGTTTTCAATCTCTTGTGTGGTTGGTTTCTTTTGAGTTTTCTTTGTGATTTATGCCTACAACCCGTTCTGCTAACCAAAGTCATCAAGTGCAGGTTGATCTCGAAATAGAAAACACTTTGCGCAGGTTACGAAAAGAAGCTCGCGTCAACATCATGGCTGTTGCACGACAACAAACACTCAAGGAGCTTGCTGCTCCTAACGTGGAAAACCAACCATTGTTCATTAACATAGACAATAATGTGAACTTTGAACTCAAATCTGGTTTTATACATTTGCTATCAACATTCAATGGTCTTGTAGGAGAAGATCCTCACACTCATCTCAAGGAGTTCCACATGGTTTGTGTTGGCATGAAACCAAATGGAGTCGATGAAGAACAAGTTAAGTTGAAAGCTTTCCCTTTCTCTTTAAAAGGGGCAACAAAGGCTTGGTTTTTTTCTATTCTCCTAGGTTCAATTGACACTTGGAATGACAAGAAGAAGATCTTCCTCGAAATGTATTTACCAGCATCTCGAGTTGCCAACATAAAGAAAAAAATATGTGGAATTCGATAATCTCATGAAGAGACACTCACTCAGTATTGAGAAAGATTTAAGCTATTATGCATTCCATGTCCTCATCATTAAATACTCAATCAGCTGCTCATTCAATATTTCTACGAAGGATTGACGCCTATTAATTGTACTATCATTGATGCTACAAGTGGAGGGGT
The DNA here is from genome assembly GCA_015731905.1 of Salix dunnii. Lineage (NCBI taxonomy): Eukaryota > Viridiplantae > Streptophyta > Magnoliopsida > Malpighiales > Salicaceae > Salix > Salix dunnii. Next base: position 13,224,664 of record CM027666.1, on the reverse strand, counting down.
ATTGGTAGATAAGACACCTAAGGCTGCATGCCAATTGATCTCAAATATGGCAGTCATCTCAAAACAATTTGTTACCCGTGCAGACTTCTTAAGCAAAAGAGTAAATGAGGCAAGTATTTCTAACCTTAAGAATAAAATTAATGATCTTACTTTTCTTCTATGTTCTTTGGATTGTGGAAATGTACAACATGTGAAAGTTTATGGCATATGCTCAATACAAGGACATGCTTAGGATATGTGCCCAACAATTCAAGAAGATTACATTGAACAAGCAAATGCGGTTGATGGAACATTCAATGGACAACCTCAGCGTAAGTATGATCCCTTTTCTAACACGTACAATCCTGGATGGAGAGATCACCCCAACTTTCACTACGGGAACCCACCTCATCAAGGCAATCAAAGGAGACAGTTCTATTCCCATGAATTTCAACAACAACCCCAGCACAATTATCAAGCAAGACAGCCCCCTCCGTTTACCAACTCTAATGTTATGGGGTCATCATCTAGTGATGATCTTTGTGAGATGATGAAAACTTTGGCTTCTAACACTGTAACCATGCAACAAAATGTCATATCTTTTCAATAGGAAACAAGGTCAAGTATTCACAACTTGGAGAAGCAAATGGGGCAAGTAGCTTCAAGTGTAGGGAAATTGAAAGCACAAATAAATGGAAAGTTGCCCTCCCAAGCATTGAATCCAAAAGAGAATGTTAGTGCTATCATGCTGCGAAGTGGGAAAGAACTTGAAGAGAAAAAGTTGAAACAAATTGAGATGGAGGAGGAAGAAGAGATAGAAACTGAATTGAGTACAAAGAAAGAACATCATCCTCCTCCACAAACTGAAACAAAGACCAACACTCCAAAGGTAACTTCTCACTCAATTAATTCCACTTTTAAAACAATTCCACCCTTTCCTGTGAGTTCTTCTAGGTCTAAGAAAGAAGACAAAGAAAAAGAGATCTTAGAGGTTTTCAAGAAAGTGGAACTTAACATTCCTTTGATTGATGCTATCAAGCAAATTCCCAAGTATGCAAAATTCTTGAAGGAGTTGTGTACTACCAAGAGAGCTTTCAAACTAAAAGGTCATGAAACGGTAAGTATGGGTGAAGTTGTATCTGCCGTTATTCAAAAGAATTTGCCTTTGAAACAAAAAGACCCAGGTGCATTTACTATCCCATGTGTTATTGGTAATGCTAGTTTTAAAAGAGCTTTATGCGATTTAGGTGCATCCATTAGTGTTATGCCCAAACATGTTTATGATTCTCTTAGTCTTAAGCCTTTGAATAAAACTAGCATTGTAATACAACTTGCGAATCGTAGTTTTGTTTACCCACTTGGTGTGATAGAAGATGTCCTAGTCAAGATTGATAGTTTGGTTATTCCATGTGATTTTTATATTCTTGATATGGAACATGATTCTTGTGATTCATCAACCAGCACTCCTATATTGTTTGGGAGACCATTCTTGAAAACTGCCAATACAAAGATTGATTGTGGTAAGGATACTTTGTCTATGGAGGTAGGAGATGAAAAGATTGAATTTAAGTTTCATGATCCAATGAAATATCCTTATAGCAATGTTTATTCTATCACATGTTATGACTAAATTGATAAGTGTGTGCAACAAGTTTGTGATTTTAATTGTGTGGATGGATTAAGCGTACCTTTGAGTTATGGCTATGATTTTACCCAATTGGAGGAGATGGAGAGGCACAAATGTGTTCCCCAAAACTTGCACGAAACAGCATTGGCTTTGCAAGCTTTGCAAATTGTTCCCCATGTTGAAGTTACAAGTTTAGATACTAATAAAGTACTCAAGGTCAGTGGGCATCGATTGAGACCTTTCTATGAAAAATGGATGGTAGAAATCACTGTTTCTATGAAGAATGAGCATGTCATGCCACATGTCGAGCCAATGACACAAAACACAAGCGCTTATTGGGAGGCAACCCAACACAAAAAAAAAATCAGATTTGCTTTCTTTTCCCCTTATCTTTTATTTTTCGCATTTTATTTCTTTTTTGTCAATCTCCTATATTCCTTTTCTTTTATTTTCAACATTGAGGACAATGTTGTGTTTTAAGTGTGGGGGTATTGGGAAAATGTTAGTTTTTTTTATTTTGTTTTTCTTTATTCTTCCAAAAAAAAAATAGAGAAAAATCCATGATTGATCTTTTTGAACTCCTATTGGTTTAGGAGAATATGGGTATTATATATGAGAATTAAGTGAGATAGATGAATATATAAATTGAATGAGTGAGTGAGCATGCAAGTTTTAATGTTTAATTGGTTGAGGGATTGACTTTGAGAATATGCCATGTTGACTTGATAGTGCTATACCAATGCAAGCTTTTGAGCCTTCAACATTATATTCTTTGAGTGCGCATTCTTTCAATGATATGTATCTCTAGAACTTGCTTCATATCTTGTTGAGATTACATTCGCATTACATATATGCATGAAGATGATAAAGGCATTAGGAATTTTAACCGCTTGAGCCAAAAAGCCAACCTAAAGCATATTATCCTTAGTGAGCCCCTTTTGAGCTTGTTTATCTTTTCTTTGCTTTACCCATGTATAAGCCTTAAACTTTTTATATGCCCCTGGCCAAGGATTAGTAGAGCATACACTTATGATATCTCATGGAATTATGGTTGGAAATTATGTGAAAAGAAAGAAGTAGTGATGTTTGATGAAAAGATGGGCAAAGTTGCCAAAGGTGAAGAACAAAACAAAAAAAAAAAGAAAGAAGAAAAGAAGAAAAGAAAAGAATAGAAATGAGTTTGAAATCGAAAGTAGCTAAGCATTGGTGCTTAAAGATTGAAAATTGATGTGTTTTGATGGAATATCTTGGTTGAAATATAAATTTTTTTCTTTTAGAATGCTCTACTTTCTTTGGTTTGAACCTTTTCTTCTACTCTCTTTTACCTCACCTTAACCTTAGCCCCATTACAACCAGAACATAAGACCTTTTGATTTATGCATTGTTTGTAATATTTTAGTAATGGAGATGAGATTGAAGAGCAAGCTTATGGTAGAACATTTTCATTGATTGAATTTGAGAGATTTAAACACATAAGCCATAAACACATGAGTGTTGGAGTGTATATCAATGAGAGGACCTATCACTTTGGCATGGCATAGATTTCTTTTAAATCCCGAAGATTAATTGAGTTTTGAAGTTTGCATGTAAACAAATTCATGAAGATTTATGTTCTTTATCCTTCTCGATTGTATTCTTATTTATAATGCTTAAATTCTTGGATATTGACGGGAGATTAAAAAATTTTATCATGGTTACTTTTATTTTTAATTTAATTTTTTTTACCTATCCTTTCTCGAGGACGAGCAAGAGTTAAGTGTGGGGGTATTTGATGCAACCATAGTATTTGATAGTTTCATACATATTTACCTAATGTTTTGCATATGTTTTGTGTATTAAATGCCTTAATATTCTTTGTTTTATGTTTTGAAGGCATTTTTGGATGAAAGATGCAAAAAGGAGGTAATTGGAGCTGATTGACAGATTTGACCTTCAGTCGATGTTTTGTGAAGAGCGGAAGCTCTAGAGATCGAAATGAAGTGATTCCAGTGGCATTAAAAAGATAACATCCATATCTTTCTGTAATGCTAAGTAAAAATAAATAAAATAAGGAAGAGCATGGGAATCGCATCCTTCAAAGTCAAATCTTGCAATCTGCCAATGTCGACCTTTGTCCATTCAAACCTTCATATATCGAGCTACAGAAGTCCGATTGATGCAAACTCAATTTTTGTGGATTCATTACTCAAAGAACTATAAACGCTCCAAATATCAGCTCAAAACGATGTTATATGAAGGAGATATGAATTTAAGGACAACAAAATTCCAACTTAAGGAAGGACTATTTGTAAAATAGATACTAGGGCATATATAAAGGAAGAGAGGAGCAAGGAAATTTCGGCCAGCACACAAGAAAACACAAAATATTCCTCCTTCAAACCCTAAATCATGTGTTCTTCCATCTTTTGATTTAGTTGTTCAATAAAAATGCAAGGCTAGACTCTTTGGCTTGGTTGCAAGGACACGGAAACCTTCATATTTCAAGAACTGTGAGATCTATTTTTACCTCAATTTTTCAGTTTATATGATGAATATGTTTGTTCTCCTATGCTTATTTTCTTATGATTGTTTATTTAATTGCTAAGAGCGGACTCGAAGTTATTGTTGTAGACAATCTATTGCTAAGTTTGATATCAAAACCGGAGTTGTGATATATGAACTTGTGAAGCAACTAAGTTAGTAATTGTAGCGGATCTACGTTATTAATCTTAGGAGAACATTCAATCTAAATTAACATATATTTTTGTCAATTATGTTTAATAATTGATCAATTTATCTAGTTTTTAATGCTGCCATTGAATCAAATTACTAGTGCGGACCCTGTGGTTGTTTGATGGTTAGGGTAAGTTATACGGCGGATCCGTTAACGAACCAATTTTAAGAAGAGATAAATATTCAGAATATAAATTGATGTGTCGTTTCCATGATCAGTTCTGATTTCTGTAGGTGGATGTTGACTTGTGACCAAGTTTTGCTTTATTAATAAATTTCAGTTTTATATAATTTTCGCTTAGTTTGCTTTAGCTTAGTCTAGACAACTTCCAACCCCCCTAATTGCATAACATATAGCACGAAAATCTGAACTAAATCGTCCTCGTGGGATCGACCCCTTGCTTTCTCTATACTATCTTGTTTGATTTGTTTTAAGCTAGGGTAATTAATTTGTGCGACCACGACATCGCAACAGGGGGGGAGAATATAAACACCCAAGAGAACATATATATATATATATATATATATATATATATATATGAATTGATGATTCAGTCTTCGCTGCCGATTTCTGCATCGGAAGCGACACAATTCTATTTTTTTTAAAAGGGTAAAACTGGTTTTAGATAGAGAAAAACAAGGATAAGAACACATCTAAACCAAACCCCAAACAACCCACATCATTGCATGGGGAGTATAAATATAAGGAGGAGAGAGAGGATGATTCATCCTCTTTTCAAAACAGCAGCTACACGTCATTCTTCCCTTTCTTTTGCACAAAAAAAACCTAAATCAAACCAGTAAAGAGTGCTTTGTGGACGTGTGAGGGAAAGATGAGACCTTGAGAGGAGATTGGACTACTTCCGAGAGGAAAGGAAAAAGAGGGCTAGAAAACGTGAGAGGAAGAAGGAGGAGAAACCGTAGGAGAAGAGAAAGAGTAGTGTCAAACCTTCCCCAAACTTGTTAGATTCGAAAGGTATGGGTCATGAAACTCCCTTTCTCTTCTCTTTAAGACCAGAAACAAAAATGAAGAAGAAAAAACCCTAGGGAAATTGACCTAAGATCTAAGCTAGCTGTAAAGGGAAATGAAATTAACTAGGAGAACATGGAAATAGAAACAAAATGGAGCCAATTTCAGAACATCTAACGAAGAAAAAATGAATAAAACAGAAATAACAAATCATTGGTACAGGCCTGGTTTGAACTATGTAGTTGGTTGGCATTCATGTGTGTGTTCTATTGGGATTTGTTAAAGGATTATGTGCTTAAATTTATGGTTTCCATGTGTGTGTTCTGTTGGGATTTGTTCAAGGATTATGTTCTGAAACTTATTGTTTTCATGTGTGTTCTGCTGGAACTTAGTGACAGAGTATATATGTTGGGGTTGTTACAGCATGTGTGGTGTGTTCATGCCAAAATGTGTGTTGTGCAGCGAAATGGTGATTCGCTACCGAAATTGGATTAGTCTGCAGCGAATTGACCTTCGCTGCCGAGTTGTGTGTCGCGCAGCGAAACTGTGATTCGCTACCAAAATTAGATCAGTCTGCAATGAATCTGTGATTCGCTGCTAAAATTGAAATTTCTGCAGCGAATTGACCTTTCCTGCCAAGTTGGGTGTCGCGCAATGAAACTGTGATTCGCTGCTGAAACTGGATCAGTCTGCAGTGAAATGCAGATTTCGTTGCTGAAATTGAAATTTCTACAGCGAATTGACCTTCGCTGCCGAGTTGTGTGTCGTGCAACAAAATTGTGATTCACTACCAAAACTGGATCATCCGTAGCGAATCTGTGATTCGCTACTGAAACTGAAATTTCTGCAACGAATTGACCTTCGCTGCTGAGTTGTGTGTCACGTAGCGAAACTGTGATTCGCTGTCAAAACTAGGGAGCCTACAACGAACTAGTTCTCGTTGCCGAAGTGGGCAACCTGCAGCGAACCAGTTCTCGCTGCCCATTTTACAATAAGCTCATAGACAAAATGACTTAAATGCTAGTAACAATTTCATGGTATGATGGTGTGAAATGCGGGACACTTGAATGTAAACATATGAACTCTTGAAATCAGTGTGATGACGAATGTGATTCAAAAATCAAACGTACTGATTTATGACCATTGATGTCGTAGGTGGTGCAGTCGAGATTGGACCATCGTCAAGACAAGAACAATTCACAGGCGGAGCGGGTAGGTGACTTGCACCTTCCTTTTTCATATATTGAATAATGAAATACCTTAACATGCATATTACCATATTGTGTTAGAATCAATATTATATGATCGAACATTTAAATGTTGACAAATGGTTGATTAGCTTCGGCTAATGGCATCCGAATGGATGACCAGAATAAATGGTTGATTAGCTTCTACTAATGGCATCCGAATGGATGACCGCGATGAGCTATTGATTAGCTTTAGCTGATGGTATCCGAAAAGGATGACCGGGGTGAGTGAATGGTTAACCTCAGTAAGTGATGCCTTAAGAGGATAGCCGGGTTTGAGATTGGGCATTTATATGCATTATAAGCTGTTTATACCAAGTACATGAATAAATTATAAATGTCAATGCTTCATTTAATAGCCAGACCGTTTAGTTACATTATTATTATTATTATTATTATTATTATTATTATTATTATTATTTGTATTAAGTAATTACGTTCTCTTGAATGTTTTGTGCTGCAGCAGAGACGACACATCCACGAGATGTCTAGAGAACCCAATACACGGGAATCTATTTTTGCAAGGAATCATGTAGATGCATTCTAAATCACAATGTATTTTGTATGAATCAATGTACTGAATGTATAATTTTTATTAGATCCTTTGTTTAAATTTGTAATGGCTATTAGTAGGCTCGGAATGTAAACTCATGTCTATGTATGTATATTTTTAATAGGAACTTCTAATCATGCGACCATAATATTTATGAAAGATGTACTTTTAAATAAAATGCTGATTGTATAGATTGTATTATAATGATGTGAAGGATCAGGTTCGCTGATTACCAGCACAATGTGTTATATATATATATATATATTCAGGTTGTCACATTAACACTTTGTTCGAATGAGTGTGCTATTTGTTTATCTAAATTTCAAGATAATAAAATGTGCTAGATCTTTTCCAAGTTTAACCATAGTTTCCACACTAAGTGTGTAGATTTGTTGTTTCATTCTTGGTATGATTTTTACATCTTTGTTTGATGGGAAAAGGAAATAAATATGCTTAAGAGAATTAGAAACTTTGACGATGAGTCACCATCAACAAGTCACTTGTTAGGCCTTATCAAATCAATTTGGTTGATTTAATGTTTTTTAAAACACTAAAACTCATTTAGTATTGTATATGTTGCTTTTTAAAATATTTTTTATTAGAAAATATATTGGAACTATAGATAGATAAATAAATAGATAGAAAATACAAAATTGCTTTAAATAAAATAAAATAAAATAATTTTTTTTTCAAAAATATTTTTGAAATGCAAAAACAAATACTCTAAATTGGATAAATTTTTTTATATAAAATAATTAAAAAAATGAATAAATACAAGCAAATCACATTTCAAGTCTTTTACTAAATACAATGAGAATAATTCAAATTATATATATATATATATATATATATATATATAGAATAAGCACTCTACAATAATCATTGAATTTATTATGTGTCCAAGTCGTATAGGGTCTTGTTTCATATTGCGTTTTAAAAATATTTTTAAAAATTTTTATTTTTATTTTTTATTTAAATTAAAAAAATTAGTGTTTTAAAATCATTATGTTTCTGAAATTTTTTTATTTAAATAAAAAAATATTTTTAAATTATTTTCATGTGTTAATATCAAAAATAATTTTTAAAAAATAAAAATATATCATTTTAATATATTTATAAAAATAATCTTAATTTTATTTTTTAAATGGACACGATACAGGATTAAAATATCCTTGCTTGTAAAATATCTTTATCAAGAAAAAACAAAATGACAAATATCATTAGTTTTTTTCTTTTCCCTATAATTTAATAAAAATATATACATAAAAAGGTCTATTTTAATTTTAATTACATCACAAATAATTTGATTTGATGGGGCTGATTATCGTATAAAACACAAATCTCAGTTCAACACATCGTTAGGAAAAGTCTTGGGCATTAATAGAAGGACAATAAAGAGAATTCCTTACAAAATCAATCCCTCGTCAACCCCGGCGTTCTTCTTCTATTTTTGTGTGAACTGATACCCTGAAGAAACCCTCAAGAACCTTCCTCCCCTCCATTAATTCTCCTCTTGCTTTCATATGCCAACTCTAAAAACACTTTTCTCTCTTCATTGCTGAACCAAAACCCGTGTCCTTCTCTCTCTCTCTCAAGTTAATTTCTTCAAGAAATGGACTCAAACTCGAGAGATCAACCAGCTGAATATAGAGAAGGCTATGCATTAAGTGGAAAGATAATGCTAACTGCTATTGTTATGCTCTTCTTTGTTATCATTTTAATGGTTTTTCTCCACCTCTATGCTCGTTGGTACCTCATTCGTGCACGCCAGCGCCAAGCCCGCCGTGTTCGCAACCGCCGCGCCCATCTTGTCTTCTACGTCGACTACGCCCAAAACCCAACAATGTCAGCGTTCATGTCACGCGTGGCCTTGAAGAGACTGTCATAAACTCGCTTCCTGTTTTTGTATATTCAAGAAAAACCCACCAAGATTCGATTGAGTGTGCGGTTTGTTTATCCGAATTCGAAGAGAACGAAAGGGGTCGGATCTTGCCCAACTGTAACCATAGTTTCCACACCGACTGTATCGACATGTGGTTTCATTCTCACTCCACTTGCCCTCTCTGTCGCTCTCCAGTTGAACTGGTGGCGGAAAACCTCGCTCCAGGTGCTTCAAATATCGGGATTTCGGGCTCGGGCTCGGGCTCGGGTCTGTGTACCTCGTGCCAGCACGAGGAGGATCGTTGGGGTTCGGCTTCTACGTCTTCGTTTAGGGGCGGAAGGAAACCTGTTGAGCTTATTGGTGTGACCATAGATGTGCCTAGGAGAAATGGGTATTTCGAGGACGAGTCAAATACCGATTCACCATCAGCGAATCAATCCTTTAGATCTCCAATGAGTCGGATGTTGTCGTTTAAGAGGATGCTAAGTTGGGAAAAAAGAGGTACCGGGTCTCCGACCATGGCTAACTCAGTAAGCTGCGGTGGTGGGTCAGGGACGACCGAGTGTGGTTTTGAGCAAGGGAGGGACGAGTCGATGCCTCAGCAAACTCGGTGTTAAAATCAGAGGTGGCAATTCTTGACCCGCTGGGATGGTAGTAGACACGTGGCGGCTCTCTTACTGAGAAAACCGGCGGCGATTGCCTGCCGCATGTGGCAGTTTTGTTCTCACGTGGCGATGTGGGGGTCCTTGTGGATAGGAGCGCCTCTTGAGGTCCTATGTTTGACTTTTGACTTGTATATAATGAAAGGAATCTTTATATTGTCTTTTATGATTTGAATATAGATAGAGGAAGGAATGGTTTTTTGGGCTTGGAAAATTATTATTTTGAATAATAATTATAATTTTCTTAATTTATTTTAATTATTACTATGAGAATGATATGGCTACCTGCATAGCCATATAATGTTGCCCAGTTTTTTTTTTTTATATATATATATATATTGTAGTTTCTCTCTCTCTCTCTCTATATATATATTATTGTAGTTTCTCACCTAGATTGTGTATAAAAATAACGTTTAAAAGAAAATAGGGGTGTAATAAAGAAGGCTTAAAAGAATAGTATCTTAAATTTTAAAAAGCAAAAGAGATAGGGCTTAAATAATATATTTAAACACACAGGACTATTTGGTAAATAAGAAAAAAACTAAACAAATACCCAATCCTTTTTTCTCTATCCTAAGAACAAACATCAACAAAAGGGGCAGATAGATTCAATTTTATTCACAGGGATTTTAAATGAGAAATACAAATGCTATCTGGGTTTATACAAGATTGAGAGTGGTGGGTGGGAAAAACACCTTTTAGGTAATAAAGATTGAGAGTGGTGGGTAGGAAAAACACCTCTTAGGTAATAAATTAGCAAGAAAATAAACAAAAAATTTAAAGATAAAAAAGAGAGGATGCAACCGACCAAGAAGGGAGAAGAAAGAGCTAAGAGTTTTTCAATTTATTTGGAAACAAGACTATAGATCTTATACTCTTATATATAAGCTTAATAGAATTTAATTGAGATTTTGATGTGTCACACATAAATTTAAGTTAAGGTTCTTAGGGTAACTTTGGGGCAAATGCATTGTATGTTGTTTAGCATGTGAAAACATAGTGAAGTATCAATAGAATTTAATAGTCATGAAGGAAGTGGTGGTTGGCCATTAGAGGAGGTGGAATTGTGATTTTCTTTGTAATTTGAATTGTAATATGTTATTCTAATGAGAATGTGCAAAAATTAGATGATTATGGGATGAAAGAATGAGAGAACCTTCGGCTCACTTAGACCAAGCTTTCAAAAAATGAGATAAACAAGGAGAGAAAAAGTTTTGATGTGAGGGAGAAATAGACGTGCAATGTGAATGGATTAGGACATCACTATATTTTATTTGAGGCCATATTAGAAAAACTTGGGAAATTTAATGGAGTTTTCCCATCCACAGTGAAGCTTATAGAATAAAGATATTTTTTCCTTACTATATAATAGTTATAATTAAAATAAAGTATAAAGAGCAACATCTCTAAAGTCAAGCAGGAAATTGAAGCTTAGAAATAGAAGCTAACCTTTTGGGACCGGGAACAATTAGGAAATTGAATCCATGCTGGTTCGATTTCTAGGGGTAGAAATTGGAAATCCTTTCCTTGCAATAAAACCATTTTACTTACCAAACAAGAAATTCAGATGGTCTCAAATCTGTGTCGTAATCCCCTATATGAGATCCTTGAATGACTCTTGACTCATAAAATTTGTCTTAATCCCTTGTATATTGTTTGGACTTTTTTTTTTATAATTAAATTCAATTATCGTGTTTAGTTGAAATTCAACGCATAAATAAATTGAATTTTTGAATTTTTAAAACATAAAATTCAATTCATCTTATTTTTTATATATCTAAACAAATAGATGGGTGTATTCAAGGTTGACTTTTTTCTTACTATAGTAAATTAGAAGGGTTAACTTCTGATTTTTTTTAAGATTGAATTCATTAAAAAAAAGTTTTGAAACTTAAAATAATCATAAAAAATAAATTTTATTAAAATCTCTTATTAAATTGAGAAATCATGGTGATTTTCCTAATGAAGTGCATGTTTGACACTACGGTCAAACTAGCGTCTGACTATTTTTTTTTAAATAAAATTTTTTTAGTGTTTTTAAATCATTTTTATGTGCTGATGTCAAAAATAATTTTTAAAAATAAAAAAAATATCATTTTTGGTATATTTCTAAACGAAAAACACTTTGAAAAGCAACCGCAACTACACTCCCAAATACCCTCGAAGAGATTGACTTGCATTTTGTACTTATTTTGTTTTCTAGCCTGTTTCGGAAGTATTTGAATAAAACTAATTTGTATTTTGCTTTCCATTAAATTTTTTTTTAATATTATTTTAGATCATTTTGATATGATGCGTAAATTTTTTTAAAATATTTTTAAATAAAAAAAGACTTATAGGTTTTGTCACTTGCATTTTTCCCCTTGTGTTAACCCTAGGCTTTGTAATTGTGGAGAAAAGTGGTGCCATTGTAGGGTGATTAATGGTGCATATTATGTAGAAAATGATAAGCATAAAGACGATAAACATAAGAATATAAGAATTAAGAAATTATTTTTATTTTCTTAAAAAATAATCTTATGTTTTATTTTTTAAAACAAATATGATTTTTGTAAGCAAAAATTGAATCAATCTTTCTTCTTCTTCTTCTTTTTTATTAAGAAAAATTGATCAGGAAATAATTAGTGATAATTGCTTGATAATTAATAAAAAAATTATTGTAATAATGACAAACTTTTAGAGTATATGTTTATTTGTGTCTCAATTGAATTAAGCACTTAATAGAAATTTAACCATTGGAAACAAGACCCACATTGTAAATGGATGCTTTTACTTTTTTAAAATATTTTTTTAATAATTTTAACGGGTTAATATATACATACATACATATATACAGTACACCACATTACTAACCACACACAAAGTCATTTCTATTGTTCATTGCATTTTATTTTAGCTAATAAAATGAATTATCACACTTTTCAATCGCTTCAATTACAGCATGATCAATAATAAAGTCATGCGAGCTTGTGCATGTGTGATGGTTGGAATGCTTGCATGTTATATTAATTAAATGTAAATAATATACACATTTGGATTAAAAATAATACATAATAAAATTTTTAATGGATGTGCGAATTTAAATTTGAATGCTATAATTTTAAATTCAATTAAGGATAATAATATGAAAGCAAGAATAAAAATTAAAAAGAAAACATTATTTTAATATACAAATATTCAGTTTGCAATAATCAAACAGTAAACAAAGGGTATGGGTAGGCGAGGTTTCAACGTCGCAGTGGAAACAACTTGCTGTCGTACGAAACTGCAATAACCGCCCGCCCGCCATCTCTGTTCCCCAAAGAGAGGTCCACGCGCTTTCGTAACTGTTTGTCTGCTATTTTTCTTTGGCTTTTTAGGTATATACAATGTATCAATTCATTTTTTTTTTAACCGGATATCGGGATAACGTACAAATATCACAATTAATTTTTGAATTTATTAAATATCTTATAAATCTAAAAATCAAGTAAAATCACCATACATATAATAAATATATACACAATAAAACTTGAATAAAAGAACAAATCTTATAACTGCACCCCACCTACAATATTATCGTTTTTCTTATACTGAATTGCGTGTCATGTGACACGTCTTGTTAGAGACCCACGAACAAAATACAATTCAATTTTTTATGCATTAATATAAAAAAAAGAAGTTTTAAAACGGGAGATTATTGGAAGGTTAGATTTAATAAAATATATAAAAACTATAAGGGTTATCAATGTATGAATTGGAGATTCGGAGATGCTGTGTACGGTTGAAAAAAATACATTTTTTTTATAATTTAATATAGAAAGAAATTAAAGCAATGAAAATCATATAATTTATAATTAGATTAAAATAGTGTCAACCATACCACAACACCATATTAAACAAAACCTGACCATAAGTGGAGTTAAATAATAGTTGTGGAAGAATTATGGCGATTGCACATCGGGAGGTCCTTCCTTTTAGTTATCTAAAACGACTGATATTCGCAAGCAATTCTTTTGGTTACCCTAAAGTCAAAAGCTATCGATTTCTTTCACAATTCTAATTTGACAAGGAAAGAATTACTTTGGCTAAACAAAAGTTAATTATAATTACTTCTCGAGGTTTAGTAAATAAATTAATTAGTCTCTATAGTTTTAAGAATTATTTATTTGAATCCTATGTTTATACCATTCTTACCCCATTTATTTTACTAATCTTTTCTATTTATAAAAACAAATCTAGATAAATTGAAAAGATTTGTTAAGGAAATAATGATTTTTTTAATATAAAAAACAAAATTTAGTTTTTTATTATAATTTAATATAAAAAGAAATTAAAGCAATGAAAAAAGCCCGTAAAAATCTTAATGAAAAGAAGATTCAGCCTCAGTTCCAAATATCTTCTCTATCTCAACTACTTTTGTATTTGAAGTGATTACACTATGCATAAAAATCAATAATCGAAAGAAGTTTGAATAATTCTGAGGGGTGTGAAGAGACACATGATCACTACATGTTGTTAAATGATAATAGCATGATAACAACAAGAGCAACAAGATCACAACTGGTCATAGCTGATTGACACAAAAATTGCAGCAACAACGTTCCATGATATGTCTTTCCTTAAATAAGAATGTCAAAGATATTAGACATGAATGCACAAGATATCAGATATAAAGATAGAAGAAATCAGCCATAAATAGATCAACTTATCTTGTATAGGTCCTTTGTAAACTGTATATAAATTAGTGAAACATGTACAAGCATATTTATTAAAATTATTATTTAGTCAACCTTTGCTGTTGTAATTCAAAGTTCTTTCAATTCTTTCATGGTATTGAAGCGTAATTAAGCTCGCTCTAGATCCTACTACCATGTCTTCTTCTGTTGCTATTTATATTCCTCCAAACAATCTTTTACAATTTGTTTCAGTGAAACTTGAAGAACCTTCTTCCTATTTGAATTGGTCTTCTCAACTTGAAGATGCTCTAAGCATTCATGATCTCTTGTACTTTGTGGATGGTACAAAGTCATGCCCAGATGAGTTCTTACTTACCTCTAAAGGGAGAACCAGAGAAACCAATCCCGATTTCACTTTATGGAATCGTAAAAACCAGTTTGTACTGGTTTGGATGAAATCCACAATATTTGATAAGGTTTTGTCAATGGTCTATGGTTTGAAAACCGCTCATCAAACGTGGGTTGCTCTAGCACAATGCTTTGCCTCTCCATCCATCTCTAATGTGAGTCAATTGAAATGTCAACTTCAAGCTTGCAGTAAGGAGGAATGAGTTGCTCAGATTTTATTGAGCATGCGAAAGCCCTTGCCAATCAATTAGCAGCAATCAGGAAGCCTGTTGATGAAGCTGACTTGATTTCTCTTGTTTTAGGAGGACTCAACACTACCTACACCTCATATGTGTTGAATTGCTACTTTGGTCAATGTGAGAAGCCCCTACCTTTGTTTGATTTCCAATATGAATTATTTGCCTTTGAAACACTCCTTGATAGCCTGCAACGAAGTTTACAAATTAACCATAATAAGTTTGCAATGATGGCTCATTAACTGGGAGGTGGCGCAAGAAATCAAAAGAAGCACATTAAAAACTGGCAGCAACAACAGTTTCCATCATCTCCATCAAATAAAAAATTCAATCCAAACAACGACATTGACAATATGTTCTCTTCTAACATTGGGAAAATACCTACCAATTGGCATCAATAATGCTTTATTCCACCACCAACAACCTAGAAATATCAATCAGGAAATAGAAATGGCAGTATTGACTCCTTCAATAATGAGCATCCTCTCACAAACACTGGACATGTTCCTACATGGGTAAATGATCCAACCTTTAATCCTTACGTCTGTCAAATTTATGGCAAAAGGAACCTTATGGCACTTGACTGTTTCCTCAAGTATGACTATAGCTATTAAGGGCGCCATCCACCCCATAACTTGCAACAATGGTAGCTCAATCAAATACCATGCACGATGATAATACATGGTATGCTAACAGTGGTGCTAATTAGCATATCAATGCTGGCATTGCTAATCTTCAAATGGCATAACCTTATAAAGGAGATGACAAAGTTGTTATGGGTAACGATAATGGTCTACAAATTAAGCATACTGGTACATGCATGTTAAAAACATCTAACTCCACTATGAAATTGAAACATATTCTTCACTGCCCGAAGACAATAGTAAATCTTCTATTTATTAATTGTTTTAGTATAGACAATGGATGTTATTTTATACTCATTGGATCTAATTTCTTTGTAAAGGACAACATCTCGGGATGCACTTTGCTAACAGGTAAGAGTGAAGATGGACCGTACCCTATTAAGGTTGATCAACAAACCATTAATAATCTTTATACGAGAGTTGCACTTGTAGGGGTTTGTACATCTCATGCTATTTGGCATGCCAGATTACGTCACCCTTCCTTGCATATTACCAAACACATTGTCAAGTCCTTTAAATTACCTATTTCTGGTTCATTTGAAGCAAAATTTGTCTGTTAGTTTTGCTTAATGGGAAAAGCCAAACAACAATTGTTTGTTGATTCATATGTTTTGTGTTATCTCCTTTAGGTCTTGTCCATTAAGATATTTGGGTTTCACTTGTTGTATCCAATGACGGTCATAAATACTATGTTCTCTTCATTGATGATTACTCTCGGTTTACATGGGTTTACCCTATTCATTCTGATGTTCTTTCCTGTTTTATACAATTTAAATCCTTGGTTGAAAATCGTTTCTCTACCATTATCAAGCAATTTCAATGCGACAATGGTGGGGAATATCTGTCCCATCAATTCCAAAAAAAATTACGCCAACATGGGATTCATTAACGTTTCTCTTGTCCCTATACCTCCCAATAAAATGGCATAGCTGAACGCAAACATAGACATACCATGGAGGTTGGACTTTAATTATTGGCTCAATCACATTTACCTATAAAATTTTGGGTTGAAGCATTTAGACTACCATCTATCTTATCAATCAAACTCCCTCTTCCATTCTAGGTTACGAGTCTCCATACTTCAAATTTTTTTCTCAAAACCCAAATTATTCTTTTTTACAATCTTTTGGTTGCACTTGCTATCCACTTTTAAGATCGTATACAAAGCACAAACTAGATTTTCATAGAAAATAATTTTTATTTCTTGGATATCCATCTCAGCATCATGGATATCACTGCCTAGATCTAGTGTCTAAAAAGATTTATATCTCTCATAATGTTGCCTTTGATGAAATCAAATTTCCAACGAAGGAATGGTCTACCTTCACAACTCTTGTTGACAAGAGCATCTCCAAGACAAGTATGTCATTTGATCTCCCTTCCTTCTGCTCACAACCTACACTGCATCGCATCCCTCTTGCCTCAATTGATAATCTTACAAATTCAGTTATCATTCCCTCTAGTCTTATTTAGGCACCTCTAAGTCCACTACCTCAGACCATAGAGAGTCCCTCAACATCAGTCATCTCTCAGTCCTCTATAGTCTCCCCATAATCCACTTGTTATTCCATCCTCATCCACTAGAAACTCTACTTTGCCTCCTTCTATGCATCACATGGTAACACTCTCATAGATTGGCACTCGTCGACCAAAAGAATTTCTAGATTTCAAATTGTTCTATGGCTCTAACCATCCATTACATGCATTCACTAGTATGCTTACCTATGTAGAACCAAAAATCTTCTCTCAAGCTATTCTGTCACAGATTAGCAGCAAGCCATGAAGTTAGAATATGATGCCCTTCTGGTTAATAACACATGGGAATTAGTACCACAAAAACCATATTAACATGTGATTTGTACCAAATGGGTATATAAAATCAAACAAAAAGCGGATGAGAGTGTAGACTGTTATAAAGCAAGACTTGTGGCACTAGGGTTTCAGCAACTAAGTGGTGTATATTTTGCTGAGACCTTTAGGCCAGTGATTAAACATGTAATTATAAGAGTAGTGCTAGCCCTCTCCGTGTTCTTTAATTGGCATGTATGGCAGTTTGATGTCTCCAATGACTTCCCGCATGGAACACTTGAAAAAGAGGTCTTTATTGACCAACCTAAAGGTTTTGTTGATCTTGTACATCTTGAGCATGTGTGTCATCTTAAGAAGGCTTTGTATGGTCTTAAGCAGGTACCACGCAGATGGTTTCTATGACTTTCTACTCGATCTGGGGTGTGTGGGTTCGTCAATTGACACTTCATTATTTACTTATCACTGTGACACAATTCATATCTTTGTTCTCATATATATGGATGATCTCCTTATCACAAGGTCTTGTCTTGATTTTATTACCACCCTTTCTGCATAGCTCAAGAATGAATTTGCTCTCAAAGATCATGGTGCTCTTAGGTATTTTCTGGGGATTAAAGCATCCCAAGATGCTTATGGTTTACACCTTAGACAAAGCACGTATATCTTTGATGTTCTTCATCGTGCACGTATGGTGGGTGCTAAACCATATTTGGCACCTTATGTTTTAGGCAACAAACAGAATGCAACAAGTGATGAACCTATTCACAATGTTACAACTTATAGGCAGATCATTGGGGCTCTTCAATATTGTAGTTTAACACAACCTAAAATCTCATATTCAGTGAATTAACTTTGCCATCATCTTCACTCACCCACTGTCACTCATTGGAAGGTAGTGAAACGCATTTTATATTACCTTAAAGGCGATCATGGTCTATACTTAGCCAAAGGGTCTCTCAATCTTTAGGTGTATTGTGATTCTGATTGGGCAGGAGATCCCATTAATCAACACTCCACTACAGGATATGGTGTTTTTCTAGGACCATGCTTAGTCTTGTCGTACGTCGCCGTGTGGCATCCCCCGGGAGGAGGGTCTTTTTGGTGTCTTGCAATGAAGCTGTTGAGGAGTCACCACCTGGCTGTTGAGGGTCACTAGGAACACCCGGTTACACTGGTCTGGTCATAGATTCAAGGGTAGGAGACTGATTGCGTAAAGGGAAAGTATTAACACCCCTAGTACACCTTACTTGAGGTAAGCTGCATTGTCTATATTGATGTGATTTTGAGTGCTTCAACGAGTTGTATTTATTCACATGAAAAATGTTCCGATTGCAAAAGAAATTGGTCACCGCTCAAAATAATCCTATGAATTTTATTAATTATTTCTTCATTTACCACCTGAAATTAACCATTAATCCCCATGAATTAATTTCACGATTGATCAATTCATAAAAAATTTGACCACTGCTCAGATTAATCCTGACAATTTTGATGGTTATTCCTGAATATATAAATGTTAGCCTACGCGTAAATCCGACAATTACTACCTAAAATTAACAGCTAATTCTCATGAATTAGTTTTACAATTTGTTTTAATATAAGCCAAATTTTCAAGATTTAATAAACTTGTTATTAAATCTAAGATAAATTTTCGGAAAACACTTTGGCCATTGCAATTGAAAAATAATTTTTTTATTTTACTTTATATTCTTTTTTCTTAACAAAACAACATAAAAGTTATATAAATAAAACACAACACAACGCAACACACACACACACACATTCTCGTTTTTCTTTCTTTTTCATTATAGTTTACAAATGAAATACAACTCACACACACATTATCTTTTTTTTTCATTTTTTTATTACATTTTAAAAAATACAATACAACTTCAAACAAACACATAAACAATAAAAAGAAAATTACATAAAAGACCCTAGGGGCAGTTCGGGAACAGTGGCAGTAGGAGGGGCCTGGTGGTGCTTCAGCCCATGCGCCACCGTCACTAGCAGCGCGTGGAACCACGCGCCACCGCAGATGGAGCAACTGGAGGGGGGGATTGGATCGGCCTCTTCTATTTCTTCTCTCATTGGAGATGGCCTTCTAACAACCTGCAAAACAACAACGAACAGCAAACAAGGCACAAACACAAAAAAAATCAAAATTCTTTGTAGATTTCAGATCTGCCCTTCTTCTTCTTCTTCTTCTTCTTCTTCTTCTTCTTCTGCTTTCCTCTTCTTTTTCTTTTCAGCGAGGGTGTCTTGAGATGACATGTGGACATAAACAAACAACACACAAGCAACACAAACACATCACAAAACACAATCAGTTCATTCTCTTCAGATCTCAGTTCTAAGGTCTGTTTTTGTCTTCTTCTTCACGGGACGGCTGACTGCCCATGGTAGGGGTTGCTGTGGATGCATGGTCGAGGCTGTCATCGGAGATAAAGAAACAAAGGTTGATGGCCGATATGGGTTACTACCGGTCTGTGAAGGAGGGGGGTTGTTGTAGGAAGGCCACAACGAGGGAGAAGAAGTCAGGGGGACTACTATGTTTGTGATTTTAGTGAAGAATGGGGGGCCATGTTGTGAGGAAGTGGAAGGGGGAAAGTGAGGGTTGAGGGCAGTGAGGTGGTTGGCTGTGGTGGTTTGAAAGAAAGGGAACTGGCGGCTGAGGAAGGAGGAGAGTGGAAAGGGAGAGGGAAGAGAGGTGTTTGCTGGGGAAATGGCTGGTCTGCTATGGGAGATAGAAGTGAGAGTAAAAACTAAGGATGAGAGACTGTGGGGTTGGTCGGAGAAGAAAAAAAAAGGGCAAGGGAAGGCTAGAAAAGGGAGATTGGTCGGAGAAGAGGGAGGTTGGTCTGGGGGTGAGAGGGAAAGGAAAGTGAAGAAAAAAAAAGGGGGAAATGGGGGCTGCAGCGGCTGCCAAGATGGGGGCGGATGCTGCAACCCCAAATGGGTAAAAAATTAGGTTTAGGGTTTTTTTTGCTTAGGGTTTTGAATGGATGTTTTTTTTTTATGCTTGATACCTCTATTTATAGAGTTTTTCATAGGCAAAATTCAAAATCAACCCTCAGCTTGCATGCCTTTTTCAATTTGTACTATTTGACCCTGCATTGACTGTTAAATTCTCAATTTATTCAATTTTGCCCCTGTAACAAGATATTTTGGATTTTCATCTTTTTTTATATATTTTTTTGTCTTTTTTCTCGAAACATAAAAACAAGTTGGTCAAAAATTGGGTAGCAACAGAAGCCTCCTTTTTACAATGCTTACGACTAAAGTCTTGTAGCAGACTTTAAATAGTAAGTGTTGTAAAGAAAAATAGAATGGTGGAGATGGTCTTATTATAACGGGTGACCTACCTGAATGGAAGATGGTGAAGTGGTCTCATAATGACGGGTGACCTACCTGAATGGAAGATGGTGAAGTGGTCTCATGATGACGGGTGACCTGCCCCGATTAGAAGAGTTAAGATGGTCTCCATGGTGACGGGTGACCTGCCCGGGTTAGAAGAGTTAGGATGGTCTCAATGGTGATGAGTGACCTACCCGGGTTAAAAGAGTTAGGAAGGTCTCAATGGTGACAGGTGACCTACCCGGGTTAGATAGGGTCTCAATAGTGACGGGTGACCTACCTGGGTTAGAATAGTTAGGACGATCTCAATGGTGACACGTGACCTCTCCGGGTTAGATGGGGTCTCAATGGTGATGGGTGACCTACCCGGGTTAGCATAGTTAGGATGGTCTCAATGGTGATGGGTGACTTACTCGGGTTAGATGGAGTCTCAATGGTGACGGGTGACCTAACCGGGTTAGCATAGTTAGGATGGTGTCAATGGTGACGGGTGACTTACCCGGGTTAGAATAGTTAGGATGGTCTCAATGGTGACGGGTGACCTACTTGGTGATGCAACCATATTATTTGATAGTTTCATACATATTTACCTAGTGTTTTGCATATGTTTTGTGTATTAAATGCCTTAATATTCTTTGTTTTATATTTTGAAGGCATTTTTGGATGAAAGATGCAAAAAGGAGGTAATTGGAGCTGATTGACAGATTTGACCTTCAGTCGATGTTTTGTGCAGAGCGGAAGCTCTAGAGATCGAAATGAAGTGATTCCAGTGGCATTAAAAAGATAACATCCATATCTTTTTATAATGCTAAGTAAAAATAAATAAAATAAGGAAGACCATGGGAATCGCATCCTTCAAAGTCAAATCTTGCAATCTGCCGATGTCGACCTTTGTCCATTCAAACCTTCATATCTCGAGCTACAGAAGTCCGATTGATGCAAACCTAATTTTGGTGGATTCAGGACTCAAAGAAATATAAAATCTCCAAATATCAGCTCAAAACGATGTCATATGAAGGAGATATGAATTTTACAAGGGACAATGAAATTCTGCCAACTTAAGGAAGGACTATTTTGTAAAATAGATACTAGGGTTTCGAAGCATATATAAAGGAAGAGAGGAGCAAGGAAATTTCGGCCAGCACCAAAGAAAACACAAATCTTCCTCCTCCAAACCCTAAATCATGTTTTCTTCCATCTTTTTATTTAATTGTTCAATAAACATGCAAGGCTAAACTATTTTGCTTGGTTGCAAGGACACGGAAACCTTCAGATTTCAAGAACTGTGAGATCTATTTTTACCTTAATTTTTCAGTTTATATGATGA
Source organism: Salix dunnii (assembly GCA_015731905.1). Lineage (NCBI taxonomy): Eukaryota > Viridiplantae > Streptophyta > Magnoliopsida > Malpighiales > Salicaceae > Salix > Salix dunnii. The sequence goes on along the minus strand of CM027666.1, from coordinate 13,202,593 downwards.
ACATGTTTGTTCTCCTATGCTTATTTTCCTATGATTGTTTATTTAATTGCTAAGAGCGGACTCGAAGTTATTGTTGTAGACAATCTATTGCTAAGTTTGATATCAAAACCGGAGTTGTGATATATGAACTTGTGAAGCAACTAAGTTAGTAATTGTAGCGGATCTACGTTATTAATCTTAGGGAGAACATTCAATCAAACTAAACATATATTGCGGACAATTATGTTTCTTAATTGATCAATTTATCTAGTTTTTAATGCTGCCATTGAATCAAATTACTAGTGCGGACACTGTGGTTGTTTGATGGTTAGGGCAAGTTATACGGCGGATCCGTTAACAAACCAATTTTAAGAAGAGATAAATATTCAGAATATAAATTGATGTGTCATTTCCATGATCAGTTCTGATTTCTGTAGGTGGATGTTGACTTGTGACCAAGGTTTGCTTTATTAATAAATTTCAGTTTTATATAATTTTCGCTTAGTTTGCTTTAGCTTAGCCTAGACAACTTCCAACCCCTCCCAATTGCATAACATATAGCATGAAAATCTGAACTAAATCGTCCTTGTGGGATCGACCCCTTGTTTTCTCTATACTATCTTGTTTGATTTGTTTTAAGCTAGGGTAATTAATTTGTGCGACCGCGACATCGCAACACTTGGGTTAGTATAGTTAGGATGGTCTCAATGGTGACGGGTGACCTACCCAGGTTAAAAAAGTTAGGATGATCTCAATGGTGACGGTTGACCTACCCGGGTTAGATGGGGTCTCAATGGTGATGGGTGACCTACCCGGATGGAAGATGGGGTTTTAATGGTGACGAGTGACCTACCCGGATTACATGGGGTCTTAATGGTGATGGGTGACCTACCCGGATTGAATATGGGGTCTCATTACGATGGGTGACCTACCTTTCTCTGATGCTCTATTGTCATAAGATGCCTTTGCCTAATCTCCAAAGCTTTGTTTTCATTCATCTGCCTAACTTAAGCGTATTGCTTATTCTAGGCTATCCGCGATAATCTCTGCTCTTATTGTTTAAACTTGCCCCCAAGTGTGGTGTTGCTTGACTCATCGTGAAAGAGTGTAAGAAGTCATCAACTTCTTTGATTCTTTTAATAACAGTTCTTTGATTTGTGCGTATTGTAAGACTTTGCAAATGTTGCCCTCATCTTCATGGAATTGTCAAGTCATCCAAAAATACATCCAAAAATCATCATTGCATGCTCAATGTTATCCACCATAAATTCCTCTCAACTCATGAGAAAAGATGTAATGTTATCATCATTCACAATCATGCAATGAATTGTACCTTGAATTGATGCAACTGCTATCATGCAATATGAAACTCTTCGTTGTAGACTCAATTTCTTCTAAACAAATTCTTCTTAGTTAACGCAACGAATTATATGTCGATGAGGTTTTTCCTGTCTTCCATATTCATTCAGTGAATTGAACCTTAAGTCGACTGGCTTCAAAGCAAATTATCCTCGGTCAATCTTGGTAGCTTGCATACTCTTCAACATTTATCATTATGCACCCATGCAATAACATCACTTTTATCGCTGACATTCATGTAGTGAAGCGGAGCTTGAATCGACAACTTCAAAACATATTATCCCACATTTAACCTTTATGACATGCATGCTCTTCAACATTTATCAAAATGCACCTATGTGACAATATCTTTTGGAGACAACCAAATCTGCGGGTAAACCAAATATTTCAAAATCTGAAGATGCCCTTTAAATGCAATGTTATTCTTGATCACTGTTCAAACTTGTTAAACCATCATTCTCTATTAAGCAATACTGCCTTGAGTTTAATCTATTGGTGTTCATTGATGAATTTCACAGAATCATTATTTAGTTGTGTTTTCCTGCCCCCAAGCTGATGTGAAATTATTTGCATTCCTATCAAGATCCATATTCTGGCCTCTGACTGCTGGGCTTTTCAATGATAGTCAAGAACTGTCAATGTCAAGATCCGGCCTATGTTTTCTCTATTTGCAAATCTTTCTTGTTCTGACATTAAGTCGTCAATTTCAAAAGATCATATGCATCCAAAGTCTAATTCTTGAAATAAAATAAAAAAGATGTCATTTTTTGAAAATCAAATTCATTTGGTCAAATACCCAACACATGATATTCAATGCATGCAGACCTGTAATTATCTTGTGTTTTGCAAACAATAATTGACCCATTATGAGATTGAAATCGTTTCATGGGTTTTTTGTGTTTCAATTCTTATCTCTGATTTTTGGGTATGGATTTGACAGTACATGATGAAGTGATAATTTATGGCTTTCAAACAATTAGAGTGTCAAGTAAAGACCCGAGATTCAGTTAAAATTTTATCTTATCTTCCAGTCTTCACTTTATCAATATGCATAACAACCTGTAACTTACTTCGTGAAATTATAACCCTTATATAAAAACTCTAACAATTTTTGAGAGCGCCACTTATCAGTTAAAATTTGCTTGCCCGATCAAGCACTTTTAAAAGCATGTAATGAGGCTATGGTTCATGGCTATAAAAGAAAAGGACATTCATAAGCTCAAAGAGGTGTTTAAGGGTTTCAAAGACCAAGGATCACCATTAGCTAGTCGTCAACTCTTTTTCTCTTGCTGTCCTTGTAGAAGAGACGACATAAAAATACGTTAATTATCTTAACGTGGTTTTTATCAATCACTCAATGCTATAAGAATTCTCTATAACCCTATCATTCCTTTCATTAACAATTTCAAACTTAAAAGGGAAATGCTAAAACCCGAACCATCATTTGTCATCTAATGTTATTTCATCTTTTGTTGCACTCAATATAGTCCAACAAAACAGTTCTGCAAGATCTTCATTTGATGGATAACTTATCTTGGAGACTCGATAATCTTAATAACATTTCTTCTCACATGAGGTTTGAACAAAGATACCAACGAACATGGTATAGTTCAGTATTCTCTTATTTTTTTCTTCATTTTTTCTCTCTTTTTTTTCTTCAAATTTTTCTTTTTTTTTGAACTTGTCCTTAGCATCAACTCCTTTTTTTTTGTCATGTCCTACCTCAATTTGCTTGTTCTCCAATGTTGGGTTTTCATTCCTAAACATACCCTCTTTTGTTGATTCTAATGTTGTCACTGTATCCTCGAACTACAAATCTCTTATTTGCCCCCAATGTGTTTGCCCCCAATACGAGGTTGTGATACATGTCGAGTTTTTCCAAAGAAATAATATCAATCTCAAATTGGGATTAACAAGGGATATATATTTCAAGAGTAGTGAAGGAAATAAACAAAAATGGCTTTTTGTCATTTCAAGCAAAGTTGGTTTTAACTGATAAATTTTGACCTTGTCCAGTATAATGATTTGGACGTGCAAGAGTCATGATTTGCGGGTCCATAACTACCGAATCCATTACATGCCAATATGCATACTAATAAAGTTTAGTCCTATGATGTGGCTCAAAAACTTGGTGTATGGCTCAAAAAAATTATTTGGTCATCTGGTATTGGTCATCATGTCATTTAACAAAAGTTGGATCAATTTTGCAATCAAAATACTCTTAATTTTCAATAATAATAAACTTTAAATTTTACATGTTAGAGTTTGACCAAAATATTTTGTCAAAAATAAGAATGTTAAACATCTCTTGATTTCAAAACAACCAAAAGACAAGAAAAACACATGCTTCACTGAAATGATGATTTAACCCTAAAACAAAGTGGTGCCCGATGAGATTTCATAAGAAAATTATTGACGGTACGACACTTTTCTCAGACTTTTCAAACAATCATTTCTATATTGTCACTACTCATTGATCTTGCTTATACTCGCGATGATTTATTATTGACATTGTCGATGATAACATCCTCCACAAAACTTGACTTGTCTTTTGCTAATTAACTTTCACATTTGTCTTTTGCTAATTCCTTGTCTTTTGCTCTTATTGGATTCAAATGTTACTTAAAGACCTCTGTGTACCTCTTCTTTCTCCTCCTGTAATCTGGTGTGACAGCCATAGTGCAGTTACCCTTGCAACTAATCCATTTTACCACGCTAGCACCAAACACATTGAGATAGATTTCCATTTCATTCGCGAGAAGATATAGAATAGAGATCACCAAATTCAATATATCTCTACCTCCGACCAAGTTGCTGATATTTTTACTAAAAGACCAACATCCTCCAGGTTTCAGCTTCTGAAAGACAAACTCATGGTTCGTGATCTCTTTATTCATTTACAAGGGGTGTGTTAAATGATGTTAAATGATAATAGCATGATAACAACAAGCACAACAAGATCACAGCTAGTCACAGCTGATTGACACAGAAATGGAAGCAACGGCTTTCCATGATCTGTCTTTCCTTAAACAAGAATGTCGAAGATATTAAATATTATTGTAAAAGATATCAAATATACCGACAGAAGAACTCAGCCATAAATAGATCAACTTACCATGTACAGGTCCTTTCTAAACTGTATATAAATTAGTGAAACATGTATAGGCATATTCATTAAAATTATTATTCAATCAACCTTTGTTGTTCTAATTCAAAGTTGTTTCAATTCTTTCACATGTTATATAAGAAATCAAGAGAATAAACAATTTTATGAACTGCCATGGACCTCACTACAAAATAATTGATATGTTTTTTAAAAAATATATTTTAGTTGAAAATTTATTAAAATAACTTTTTTTTAATTATATTATTAATAAAAGAGACATAATATTTTGAAAATTACAATTTAACATCAGATATTAATGTCATAGGTTCAAAATTTTGTTCACAATCTTGTTTCCTATGTGGCAGTTTAGTCCTACCAAACTCAACCTTCCACATAACCTCATTAGTGTTTAGCCTACAATCTAGGTGGTTTACACACCCAAAAAGGTTTTCTCCTAGCCCTTTAAGATCATAAGCAACAACAATACCATAAAGCACAAAAAGATAATGCAAGCACAAATTAAAGGAAAAATATATCAACCTTTATTAAAACTCAATAAAGAAGACAACACTTGCACGATACACATTATTTTTATTTATAAATAAGCATTACATGTATTGTTACTCATTTTAGGCCCTACGTGGTAGAGATGATGTATATCCTATTTGAACTAAATATAGAAGTTTAGCTCATGGCTACTGGACAATTCATAAAAATAGAGAATAATTTTTTTTTAGCCCTGTCTTTGTTGCCCTTTGCTTTCCTTATCTCTTCCTTTGATGTTGAATCATTAGGATTTTTAGATTAATTAGGACCCTTCATAATGCTAAAAACATTCTTTCTTTCTCTAGTCTTTAAGGTTGGATAAATCTCTTAGAATTTGCATGGATTTTGTTGTTGTCACAATTCTACTCTACATACCAAATTACTCTTGCAACTCAAACATTGAATCTGTCTTGGTTTCGTGCAATATCTTACCATCCCAGCTATTTTTTATCATTCATGACATGTTCAAAAATTGTTATGAACATTTATTGGATCCTGGAACCCACTATTCTTTTGTCAGTTTCTTAGTTAGATGGGGATGCTCGACATTTTCAATTACCGAATCAAATCAAGAGATCTTTTTAACCAAGTAGATTGCAGGCAAATTCTATTCTTCAAAATGATTTTTTCTCGCATTGGATCCTTTATGAAAGTTGTAATACCGTATGTATAGATGACTTTTTATGTTTTAATTACTTGATTTTGATAATAAAATATTAAGATATTCTTATTTAAATGTCTAGTTCTGCTTAGTTTTTGACCAAACACATTGTGGACATATTATATTCTTCAAAATGATTTTTTTCTCATGTTGAATCCTCTATCAAATTTGTATTCATGTATATATAGATGAATTTGGATATTTGAATTTCCTAATTTCAATATCAAAATCTCAAGATATTCCTGTATGAATATCCAGTCTCACTTGGTTTTTGACCCAACAAATTATGGGCAGATTATGTTCTTCATATCAATTTTTTTCTCACATTGGATCCTTCATGAAACTTGTGTTCCTATATGTATAAATGAATTTGGATTATTGAATCACCTAATTTTGGTATCAAAAGCTTAAGATATTCCTATATGAATGTCCAATCTTGCTTGTTTTTTACTAAAAAGATCACAAACAAGTTCTATTCTTGAGAACGTTTTTTTCTCATTTCAGATCTTTAATGAAAGTTGTGATCCTATATGTATATATGACTTTGAATTTTGAATCACCTGATTTCGATATCAAAAGCTTAAGATATTCTCATTTGAATGTCTAAGGCTGCTAGGTTTTTTAACCAAAAAGATTGCGGACAAATATTGTTCTTAATTTGTTTTCTTGTATTGTGCCCTTCATGAAAGTTGTGGTCCTATATGTATAGATGACATTGGATTTTGAATCACCTAATTTTGATATTGGAAGCTCAAGATATTCCTACTTCAATGTCTTGCGTAAAAGAAAAAAATCCTATCGCAATAATGATTTTGACCCGAGTTTGCAAGTCTTATTCGAGAGACCTCATGTAATGTTTTGAAGATTTATGAGGATATCAAAGACCAATTCTAAATCTAGAAAAATTAATTAGTCTCATTGAAAAAATTGGAGGGGCAGTTCAGAAAACATCATAATAATTTTTGTTGCTTGACTACTACTTAAGATTATATTTTGTTTCTTTTAATAAAAACCAGAGGCACCATTTTTTTTTCCATAGGATTGAGTTTAGAAAAATCCATCAGAGTTTGCACTACAAAAATGATATTGTTGTTGCCTCGAATTCAGTTTTTCAAAACAATTTTTGACCAAGCAAATTGTCTGTAGATTCTGTTCATCTAAAAGTTTTTTTCTCACTTCAAATCTTCATAAAAGTTGTAATCCTGTACATATAAATGAATGTGATTTTTTGAATCGTCTGATTTTGACATCATAATCTCAAGATATTCCTTTTTTAATATTCAATGCAAAAAAAGAAAATCTTGCCGCGATTTAATTCGCGTTGCATTGTTCATTGTCACCTGCAGATTCTTTTTCTCTACAACTTCACATTTGATTTTCATAATTTCTCATTTGATCTTTGAGCTGCAAATAATGTTTTTTTTGCCTCAAAATCATTAGAATATCAACTAGAATATTTTTTTCTATTTTGTTTTATCTAATTGTAGAAAAACATGATTTTGTATCACAAATTAAATCCACTATTTTTTTCCCTAAATAGAGCTATGTCTAGGCTATATATATATATATATCCCTCCTCTACTCACCTATAGAGGGGGAAGAAAAAGAGAGAGAAAAAAGGATAGAAAAGAAAATAAATGAGAGAGAATTAGCTAACAAAATTAAAAAGCACAACAAAAGTATCTCCTTCTAGCTTTTCCCCACTAGTCTCTTCAGCATTTTGACAATCCCTAAAAGCAACGATCACCAGTTATGCATGCGTTCAACATCATCGTCTTCCCCTGCTAGCTGCTAGGTAATTTTCCATGCATTCCTTTTCTCTTCACTTTGCATTTTAATTGCTTAGGTACTGTGCATACCTCTTGTTTTATTGTTCAAGTGAATTATAATTCACTTAAACAATAACCAAGAAGCCTCATGCATGCCTCTCTTTTGCCTAGCCAGTCCACTTGTTTGGGCAAGTGACTCGACTTTTGGGCAAGTGACTCGACTCTCTCTCTCTCTCTCTCTCTTTTCTTCTAAAAAATATATATAAAGAAAAAGAGATTTATGATTTTTTCTGCGTAGTTTTTTTTTAAAAAAGTTTGTAATTTTTTTTATTGTTAAAAGAAAATCTCAATCTTGTTTTTAAAATACTCGTTTTCGGCGCAATGCTACAAATATACAATTATATAAAAAAATACTTTCATACATACAGGCAATAACCTAACATGTCTTGAACAATCCTTTCTTTTTTTAAGAAAATAAAAAAATACAAATGTTTGAAGTTTAAAACAAAATGTATTTTCGCAGGGATTTCATAAACACAAACTATTTGCTTGCATCTTTGGATTCTTACAACATGTTTGTAAATTTCAAAGGGTGTTAGCCAATATTCTAAAAATACAAAAATCTTATTTTGGAGGCATTCATATATTATTTACTAATAATATTTGGGTAAAGAAATCTTAAAGGAGTTAATACCTATTAGGAATAATTCACTACTATTCACAATCAATATTTGGGTAAAAAACCCTAGATGATAAATATCAAAAATACTTTTTTTAGTAATAATACATCATTAGCATTTCAATTTTTGACTCCATGGTTAACGAGTCATGAAAGCATGAACACAAAAATAGGCTTTTAAAGTGTTTTTGAGTTTCCTTAAATTTCTAAATTTTTGTTTCTCTTTCTTGCAATTTATAATCAACTGTTTTATTGTTCAAGTGAGTTATAATTCACTTGAACAATAACCAAGAAGCCTCCACTTGTTTGGGCAAGTGACTCGACTCTCTCTCTCTCTCTTTTCTTCTAAAAAATATATATAAAGAAAAAGAAAGAGGTTTATGATTTTTTCTGCATAGTTTTTTTTTTTAAAGTTTGTAATTTTTTTTTATTGTTAAAAGAAAATCCCAATCTTGTTTTTAAAATACTCGTTTTTGGCACAATACGATAAATATACATATATGTAAAAAAAATACTTGTATGCATACAGGCAATATCCTAACATGTCTTGAACAATCCTTTTTTTTTAAGAAAATACAAATGTTTGAAGTTTAAAACAAAATGTGTTTTCATAGGGATTTCATAAATACAAACTATTTGCTTGCATCTTTGGATTCTTACAACATGTTTGTAAATTCCAAAGGGTGTTAGCCAATATTCTAAAAATACAAAAATCTTATTTTGGAGGCATTCATATATTATTCACTGATAATATTTGGGTAAAGAAATATTAAAGGGGTTAATACCTATTAGGAATAATTCACTATTATTCACAGTCAATATTTGGGTAAAAAAACCCTAGATGATAAATATCCAAAATACTTTTTTTAGTAATAATACATCGTTAGCATTTCAATTTTTGACTCCATGGTTAACGAGCCATGAAAGCATGAACATAAAAGTAGGCTTTTAAAGTGTTTTTGAGTTCATTAAATTTCTAAATTTTTGTTTCTCTTTCTTGCGATTTATAAGTCATGAACACTTGAAATATTAAAAAGAATAATGAGTTAAATCTGTTTAGATTTACATCCTAGTTGTTTCTTAATTCATAGGCTGTAAATTTATCAAACACAAATTTCACGAGATCTACATTGGTTCTCCTTGGCAATGTATAGACATATCTAAAGATATGGTCCATTTGGCTAAGAGTACTTTCTTTTAGAATTTGAACCTAAGTCTATTCATCATAGCAAAACTATCTTAGGAACAATTGATTAGATAATACCAATATCATAGCAATCATAAGGCAAACCAAAACACCAAGCAACTTCTCTTAGGTAGGGTGTAAAGGTGCTAAAACCTTTCCTTTACATAATTAGTCTTTTGCCTTATAATCTCTAAAAGACTAGTTAGGTTTCCTAAAATCCTTGACATATGCTTGCACTGTTTATCCTATTTCAACCGTTTCAAATCCTCCCTACCCAACTAGGACGTATTATTTAGAAAGAATTGTTCCTTTCAATTTCAATTTTAGACTAGCTCAAGTATCAATCTTAGAAGGCCTTACATTCAAATCATCATTGATTTTGTTCCTCCACCATAACTTCGCATCCCCTGTCAAATACATCTTTGTGATGTACATTAATTTACCCACTAAACCTTAGCGGAATCGAATTATTGTTCTATATCCCATAAAAAGTTTTTTGATTCCTTGGAAGTTACCTAACCATGCCCTTTAGATGTGTCAACAGTTCCCGAATAGTTTTCATACCAGTCAATATGCAAAACCAGTAACAAGGTTCTTCAACTCTTTGAAAATGACATTTCCAAAGCCTTATGTTGTTCTTGTACAAACACCAAATGACTCTGATATCACTTGTCACAGGGTCAGAATCTTGTTTCTTTTGCAATAGTCTAGTTTCTTTATTAGACTCAGCTTTCCTCACAATCTCATTCGTTTTTAGCCTACAATCTAAGTGTTTCGTGCACCCAAAGATGTTTCCCAAGCCTTTACAATAATAAGCAACAACAAAAATACAAAGCAACAAGAACATAATGCAAACATAGGTTACAGGGAAATTATCTCATCCTTTATTAAAACTCAATAAGGAAGACAACACCAATGTCAATGTGTGTGTTATGCATGATAAACACAATTTTGTCTATAAATAAGCATTACATGGAGGTTTCTACAAGCAAAATTGGTTCTCAAGGTTGGAGACTATATATGTATAGATTTGGAAAACACTAGCAATTGCCTATAATCGACTCCAATTACCTTCATGTCATGGCTGTCAAAATCACAAGTTGACTCGCAAAATCATATGATTTTACAAGTCAACTCATCAAACCAAGTCAACTCAGGTAGAAAAATCGATTTTGGTCAAACTAAGTTAAAATCATAAAATCAGACCAGATCGGTCTGATTTTACGATCCTGCTAATTAAACCTGCCTACCACGCCGCCGCTTCAAATTTTCAAGCTAATTCAAAATTTCACAGGCCCCCTCTCTCTTTATATATAGATATAGATATAGATATATATAGAGAGAGTTATATATATATATATATATATATATATATATATATATATATATATATATATCATGGAATTACTCTTGAAAATCAGTAATATTAACTTTAAAATGTATACTTAATTTTTTTTTATTTTTTACTTTAAATTAAAAAATTTTGATGTTTATAAATCATTTTCGTATTCTGATATCGAAATAATTTATTGGAGTTGGAGCTAGTACTAGCAATATCAGTGTTGGTACTGGTATTAGTACTAATAATCCTTTCAATAATAATATCTTTGATGAATGTATTAAAAATAATGAGGAAAATGACGTTAATGAAAATGATTTTAATTTATATAACACATCAGCAAAATATTTATTTTAAATTTGTTAATTTTTACCTAATGAAATTCTATGGACAAAAAATTGTTTATGAAGTTATTTTGAATCATGTATGAACCTTAACTAATGAAGTTTTATGGCCATAATTATGTTATATTGTATTTAGAAATATTTTACTTATGATTTTATGATTTTTCTATCTACATGATTTTAGCTGTGATTTTAGTATTTTTGTATAGAAAAATTCAGGTACGATTTTACAATTCGAGTTTTCAAAGCCTCTTTCATATCATGTCAAAATCATGATTTTGACACTCACGCTCCATGTTACAAATAACTCAACATGCCATCATCCATGTTGTCTGGACAACAGCCTAAATTTGGGCAGCTCACATGAACCTAATATCTACCGAATCGTCAACTCATATTGTTGTCGGTTCTTACATTCTACATGGCATGTTGTCACTGCCCATGCATGACGCTATTCTCACAGTAGTAGTTAGGGTTGTCGTTTGCGCGCCTATGTCCGTAACACCATGCCACTCGTCCCTGAAAGACAAGACGCTTTAGTAATTCCTTGATGAAGCAAGAGACAATCGATAGTCTCATTTATAAACATCGAACTGGAGTTTAGAGCAGAGAAGCAACAATGACAGCTTAGGCCGATGCAAACATGTTCATCTATTTAATGACTCTGCAGTCCTCCTATGTTGTGAAAACCAATCACCATTTGTATTGCTTAAACCTATTTGGTCTTGGTCAAGTTCATGAGCTGAGAGCCCCCACCCGGGTTTCATCACAAGCTATTAACACTCTTGTTTCATGACGAACAAAAAATACCAGTAACAGTGGATTTATACTTTTCTAATCATCAATCGTAATGGTTTATAATCACAGATTCATAAGAGAAAAAAAAATTAATCCAAGCAGAGAATAGCACTGCCAACATCTTGAAAAAATTGCCGTATGCAGATTGGTATTATTAGATAGTACAAGAGATGCTCATTCTACACTTTAACAATCAGCAGTTAGTAGTGTTATTACAAGGCCCTTCGCCTGCAGGTCCGTGAAAATAGGTTACACATGCTAGCTGGCCATTGTCTCTGGGACTACAGAGTTTCCAGTAATACAATCACACTGTAAATGTACCATGCCATTCAGCACAGGGATTATATAACTCTAGGAATAAAGTACAACTTGCTTATCATGATTTTGTTACCCAGCCGAATGTAAGTCAACTGGCTCAACAAGTCCAGGTCTTCGTCTCTTCTTCCCTTCCGTTGTGCACCTAGTGCCACCATTCTTCCCAAGTCTACCTCTCTTTCTTAGTTGTGATTTAAGTCTCTTTTTGGACATTTGAAATTGTCTTCCTTCCTGATCTTTTTTATTACCAAGGAGCCGAACATGGAAAGTATTCACAGCCGAGTGACAGAATGACTCCCCATTAGCTTGACTACTTTCCAAATCAACTTCTCCGTTGTTCACCTGAAATTGGAGAGTAATTCTTTTAGCTTTTGAAACCAATGAATGTATTTCACTCCAAATCACTTTCCAATAGAATTGATTTCATCCAACCCAACTTCATGTATAATAACAGAAATTTACGTTTACTTTAAGAGAATAACCCTGGAGCTTGTAGCCCACATGTCTCAAGTTTGAGGCCTCAGAACAGTTACTTTGCACACAATAGAGTACCTTATTTAGAGGCTAATCTACTTTAATCTACTAAGGTTGGTAGATTGAAATAGTGAAAGAGAACTACCAGCTGAAGAAGTGCAGAGAAGGTTCGAGCCACATCATGCTTTTCCTGGCCCTTTACAACCTCAGTGAAGGCCATGACATTTTTGCTATCCACTTCAAGAGAGAGTTTGTCAACAATCCTTTCACCATAGGCATGAATGTCAAATGGTGGATGTGAGCCCTATTAGAAATAAAATTCACCTTCAATTCAAAACCAAAAAAAAAAAATTGAGAGCAAATATAGAGCAGCAACAACATATACAAATGATGGTTGTAGTTGCCAAAATTGAAATTTGGATAATATGAAGAGAGCAGAGATATAGAAGTTACTTGTTCTTCCAAGTTTTGCTCAATTTTCTGTTTCCATGATGAAACCCGAGCAGCCAATTCAGATTGCTTCTCAGTTTCAGCAATATTGGCAAGGAGAGCATCCTAAAAAAAGGGGGTGGGTAAGCTACAAATGTTCTGGCAGTTATTGGGCAAAACGTTATATGAGATAAAACACAATCAATTCCAAAATTTTAGGGTCCAGGTTGATCTCCATAATTCAACTTCCTACAATTTCTAAAATTATTGCTTTCAAAAACCATGCTTGCATTTCCTGAAAATTTCAAATGAAAATAAAAACCAGCAAAGCGCACAGATGAACAATGATGAGAGCAAGGTTTCAGAAATGGCCAGAAAGTAAATGCAGAGGACTGAGTATGTGTAAAAGAACTGCAACGAGAGCAGAACTTATTCAATTGGTCTTCTGGACAAATTCAAAAATTAATTTGTAATGCATACAAAAAAGAAAACTTTGCGGACTACTTTCCAAACAGAGTACATGTTCCAAAAATATTAGGCAGGGTACTGAAAAAAGTTTGGACAGGAAGAAAAGTCACACTTAAACCCGCAAAAAAAATTCACCCGAACCCCTAAAATATATGAGTATAAGAGCACATGTACTATTTCCATGTTCTGGGTAGATTTAGTCAAAAAGCGATAGAAATATAAGCTTACAAGATGAGAGCGACATAGATCTTCTAGGCTTGCTTGAGAACTTTGATCTCCATGTCCAAAATCTTTAGGAGAGTCAGAGCAAGTGGCGCCATCATCATGCTGTGTAAATCAGCCAGTAAGCAACTGGATTGTTCCTTCTATACTACTGAAGATAAAAATTAGAATGAAGCTCAAGCCTGCGAACCTTTTCACGTGGAGGGTCTAAATCTTCATCCTTGTATTCTGAAATCTCATCATCATGCTGCCCAAAATCAGGGAACCCAGTGTCGTTTGCATTGTCTTCATTGTCATTCCCAGAGGTACCAAAAGTATCAGGAATATTATGTCCTTCATTATTAAAGGATTTCCTCAGCTGCAAATGGAACATCGGGTATGAGACAACAATCACAAGAAATTACGGTAAAGGTGATATCAGGAAGAAAAAAAAAAACCTTTTCATATAAGGGAATAGGTTGTGTGTTCCTATGTTTTCCAAGTTCATTTTGCCGCGCTTCCCACATTTCTTTGAGATCCAGACTAACAGGACCATGCAACTTTGCAAGTGGAAACAGAGTAATTATAGATGTCTGCTTAGCAGATTTTTGCCCATTCCTTCTGAAAGCTTTTACTGCTTGTTAAGAGAAATATATTATTAGTGCAAAGTAAAGATACAACTTGGAAAACCGGGGGGGGGGGGGGGGGTGGGGGGGCAATAAAAACAGAAACAAATTCTTTAATGACCTTTCTCAAAAGGTTTCACTTTTAAGTTCCCAGGTTCATGAGGATTCAAAGACTTCCAAGGATCATCGTCATCATCCAAATCTTCTGCATTCTCAGGTTCTGAATATGTGTCTTCAATATCAAATCCATGATTGTTGTCAAAATTATCATGGACAAGAGGATCAGGCCCCGTCTTATACTCATTAACTTGAAAACCACAACCAGCAACTGGTGGTTGCATGGGATTTGCATCCTGATTCTTTCCAAGAGAAGGCTTATGAGCAGTCCCCCCAGAATGTCTTGTCGGAGACTGAAAGGTTTTGCACACTGAGCTGCCCCTGTAAGAACCATAATGTGCCTTTCTAGTATCATCTGCTTTCAAATAATCATCTACAGCTATGGCGTCACATGGGTTTAACAGAATAAAATCCTGGTAAAGATCATTGGTGGCTAACTGCAACCATGTAGAAAAAAATAAGTACAGTGGATTGGGTCAGTAACAGAAAGATCAATATATAAAAATGTGGAAGTAGATGTAGTACCAGATATGACTCTAATTCCCCGCCATCACCAATGGTGTCTAAGCAACCACCTTCAAGAACAATAAGATTTGCTGGTGGTTTCACAAAGTGATAGAAAGAAGCATCTTTGCTGGTTGAAGCATCTAAGCAATTCCTTGGTTCAGCTGCAGTAAATGGATATCTTTTAGCCAAGAGTTCCATCATAACTTCATCAAATAGAGGGCAGAGTTAGGCTTACCTGGGACATCATCTGAGACCCAAAATTGATCATTCTCGTCATAAACTGCTTGGGAACCACTTCGTTCAGGCTGGATTGACAGACCCTCTGATTGATCCTGCTGACTGTTTCAAAGTTGTAAAACCAGTCTGAACACCATTTCATTTAGGCTTCAAGACTAATAATAAAATCTTCAATGGCTTTCTAGTGAGAATAAATTTTTTATTTGGGTATATATGTTGTCTCTTTTTTCTTCATGATATTGACCTTGTTTATAATCCATAGTTGAGCTTTCATGGGTTGGTCTGGTTTGAGAATTTATTGGGAAGAGCATATTAAATCACCAATTTGTGAATTTCTAATGATCAGTGTGTTGGACAACAATTAATATTTCCCTGACAAAATGATCAGTTTTCTGTAATTGACTGTTCCAATCTATTTATAAAATTCATGGAAATTAATTGAATATACAGTACATCCTAGCAATTTTTTTATTAAAAGATAGCAACATATAGTTCCAAAAACTGAACTTAAATATCCCGGGTCGATTAAGAAGGTAGTTGAATACATCTCCGATCATCTCTTAACCAGTAACCCCATTATCTATCTCCATTTCAAGCAGTGGAAAGTCACTCAAAAAAGACAATTGAATTAGGCAACTATACATATCATACACAAACACTCAAGATTCTTAAACTTGTAACAGCTATCAATCACAGCAACAAAATTATGAAATACTTATCCTGAAAAATTGTAGATTCAAAGCAACAAAACCACCAAATTTTATATTTAAACTGTATTGCAATTTAAAAACCAAATGACAATCACCTTTAACTATCAAATAAACTCACAAAAAAAGTAATTTACACACAAATTCTTAAAAGAAATCAATATTGCATCAAAAAGGAGCTTGATAAACAATCAAAACCCAACAAAATAGGCATAGAAGGTACCTTTCTTGAGAAAGGAAATCCAAAGCATGCAAAACCAAGTTGTATAGATACTCAACCTTCCTGCTATAAACTTGAACCGAACCTTGAAGCAATAAAGCAGCTACATTTTGCCGCAAAAAAATAAATCCATTAAAATCCCTCAACAGGACCCTAGAAACACAAATAATCTAAATAAAAAGCCCAAACCTTTGAGCAATATAGCAACTGCGCTGTTCAAGAAAATTATAAAACCTAACCTTCAGCGAAATTGACGCTACTATCTTCTTCGTTTCCAGCAATTTCACCAGAACAAATCTTCAACAAGTAATCTTCGAGTTTTTTTGAAAGGTCGACTTCCCAATTGGCTTCTAAATCACGCTCTGCTTGTATAGTGTGGTACTTGCATGGTTCTTCTTTGTTGTTGCTAATCATTGTTTTAGAATACTTATATAAGAGTTCATTTGGGGGGATTTTTGGAGCGCTAGGGTTTTGGGAATTTGTAGGACACAAGTGGAAATTCAAGGGTGTTTGCCTGCCTGGAAAATTAGAGAGAGAGTGTGGGAAAATCGAAAGCGGATTTGTGAGTTTAAAATTCTCGATGCCTTCTTTTCCCGCTTCTCTTTGTTTCCGATTTCTTTTTCGGCTTTTCAGTTGTATTTATTGTGTAACATTAATTCGAAAAAAATACACCATACATTGATTGAAGAAACTAAGCAAATATATTTGTTTTTTATATATAATTTTATTGTAAATTTCCATTTTTAAAATAAAAATAACATGTCACAATATTTCTTAATTATCATTACAATATCTTTAAAAAACTTTTAATTTTAAAATTATTTAGCTATAAAAATAAAAATAATTATTATTATAATTTTAAAATTCAACTCAAAAGTTTTTACAAAATAAAATTCAAGTCAGGAATCAAGACATTAACATAAGTTGACAACATTTTTTTCTTAAAAAAAATCAAAATAATGTTGTTTTCTTAAAAGAATCTAAAAAATGTTAATAGGATTTAACCAGGGGTCACCCTAGTTTTTTTTTTTTATCAATTATGGCCAATTCAATCTTTTCTCTATTTTTCTTAAACCTATATCAATCTAGGTCTTAGATTAGTTGAGTCACGATGTTAGCTCATAAGTCTTTGGCACCTATATTTTTAATATTTTTGATGATAGCAACAATTTAGTGATTTTGATATAAATATCAGGATATGATGTTGTAAGATTTTTTTTCTATCTTAATTTGGAGCAAAATAGGTTTAGTAGGATGCAAATTCAAAAATACATATGTAAAATCCCTAATAAAAAAAGAGAAAGTCAAACAAAAAAAAGCAAAATCACACACACACACATATCAAACAATATAATAAGCGTTGATGTTTCATTGTGTCCCTATAGACACATATTACTGTTGTTTTTAACAGTGAAATTACCTTTTTGCCCCATAGACCACAAAATTTAACCCTCAAAACCAAGGGTATTTTGGCCATTTCTAGGGGGCTTGTGTGACATTTACAAATTGTTTGACGGTGTTCTAGTCTTTTTAATATTTTTTGTGCACAATGAAATTACCTATTTACCATTGGGAGCTGACAAAAGATAAGAATTGGTTAAAGGTATTTTTGGTTTTTTTCCTGATATTGAACAATGAAATATCGCCTTTGCCCTGGGGTGGGACACAAGCAGGGACGTGGAAGTGAGGGTAATTTAGGTTTTTTAAAGAGATTCAACCAAGAAGAAAATGATTACGGGGAAAGTGTTTTGTTAGAAATCTTGATGAATTAATGAAGTTGATACAACATGAATGGTGTAGGATCAAAGAATTTCCATTACTTGCAAAACATATAGAAAAAAATCCTAAATTGGATTTTTAGGGTTCATGTGGGGAATTTAGAGAAACTAATAAGTAATGAGAAATTTGATAATAGGCATAGAAAGGGAGTACTATTGAGTTGTTTAGAATTGAAGAAAAATCTATAAGAAGAGGGGGTTCTAGGTTTGGCCAGATAGAATTATGCATGGGTGATAGTTACTTATAACAATTCAAAATTAGAAAAATTTATTCCAACAAACCATTTATAGTAAATTATGATAAATCATGTTTTTTTTTCTAATAAATTTTAAGAGAGTTTACTTTGTAATTATAACATTTCAAGTTATCAACTAAACATGTACACTTTTTTTTTTTTAAAAAAAAAAAGCTTTCTAGACTTGACCCAATCATCTTGGATCACATTACCACATCCATATCATGATTCATTATTTCTCAAGTAACATTGCGCTTGTCCCCCCCTCCAATGCACGAGTGTGCATGCGCACATGTGTGTTTGTGTATTCATCCTTTCAATAAAAAGAAAAGTTAAGAAAAGAAAAACTTTATGATTTAGACATAAAGATATTCTCTAGATAAATTTCAACTATAAAAATCAATTTAATCAACTAACAACAACTTGGTGAGTGATGCAAACCAAGGAGCTGGACTTGTTGATCATACACTCGCGGATGAGGACGAATTTGCGCAAGACCCGTTGTCGCTTCCAAGTGGTCCAATTACAAGACTTAGAGCCAAACGTTTCAAGGAAGCGCTAAATGGGCTAATCCAAGCGGTTTGGGCTGATTCTAAACAGATCAAGATGGGCTCAAATAATAAAGAATGCTTAGTCCACATCATAAAACCAATTGAAGAGGCTAATAATTATGCAAAAACGTTTCTAGCATGATCTGACCATCAAAGGCCATGAATTTGATGAGTTTCAAGAGATTAAATAGAGGATTAAACATGGTCTTTAATGGTGATGTTAAATACATTGAATTTAGTTATTTATGGTTGCCTCTAGAAGTCCAATAGGCCTAAAAACGTGGGGACTTGTTTATTTTGATGTTTGTGCTGTTTTAAAACTTTAGTTATGACTTTTCTATTCTTGGAGGGTTGTTCCAAGTATATAGATGAGAATTTTGAAATCAATAAATAGATTATGTTTTCAGAAATTTATCATTTTTGTGAGGTCTTGTGTTCCTCTTCGTTGTTGAAAGAACTCGTAGAACTTATCAAGTTGATCTTATGGCGTTCAAACAACCAAACTTATCACCTTCATTGTTGAGAGATTCTCACGTTTTCTAGGTGTGGCGTTTCAATCCTTCGTAGTCTTGGTTTTTATCTTGTTAGGTGTTAGGTCAAGACTCAAGCAATCTTGTCTACACGAACTTGGGGTTCTAAACCATCGTTGCTATTGGGTTTCATCACAATTATTGATGAAGTTCATATCATTTGGTATCAGAGCTTTGGTTTTAAGATAAGTTTGACTATCTTTCATTTTTGTTTTTTTCTTTTATATACTGTTACCTCTTACAGAAGACAAAAAAAATCTTCAAAAAAAAAAACAAGAAAAAAAAATCCTGAAACAATACGGAAAAAAAAAGGATGCACAATTCCAGTAGGAAAACTTCTTTTCAATCTTGTTTCTCACCTTATTCAAGTTCAAAAAAAAAATCGTGAAAAAAAAATACGATTACAGTAGAAAAACTTCGTTTCAATCTTGTATCTCATCTTATACAAGTTTTAGCCATTTTAGTTTTGGTTGTTTCTCATCTTTTGAATTGCTGTGGGATTTTTTTGAATTAGTTTTTGGAAGTTCGATTAAGAACTAAAGAAGACACAAAAGAGTGGATGAAAAAAAAAGGCAAGAGTGTGTGAGACCATAAAAAGGTAAAAGCCATTTATTGTGCAAACACGAGTGTAAGTGTATCAATTCTTGAGTGAAACACGTGAGGGAGTGCTTGTGAGGATTCTAACCTTGTTTTGCATATTCTAAATATGTCCAATAATCAAGAAGATACAACTGAAGAAGTTCGACAACCTGCAATTCCAAACCTCCAAATGCAAGCCTTGCTAGGGGAGATGAGGCGTATGTGTAAGGGCTGAATTAGAACCTATTCATGACAGGTTGGACAGGGTAGATGCAGAGGCTCCTAGGGGACATCAACATGACATTCCCAATAGGCAGCAAGGTGGGCGTGTTCCGTGGGGGAATGTTGACGAAGAGGCGGAATCGGAGTTTGAGGAGCCATATTTGAACCGAGGCAGGTTTCAACGTGGGAATGAGAATCGAGAAGCTAGGATGGGTAGGCCTAGGAGGGATAACGATTTGGGAAACATAAAGATTAAAATCCTATCTTTTCAAGGTAAAAGTGATCCTGAAGTTTATTTGGAGTGGGAAACTAAAATGGAGATGGTGTTTGATTGTCACAACTACTCGGAGATAAAGAAGGTTAAGTTGGCTGCAATTGAATTCACCGATTACGCCATTGTTTAGTGGGATCAATTACTGATCAATAGGAGAAGGAATAAAAAGCCACCTGTGGACACTTGGGAGGAGATGAAAATACTTATGAGGAAGCGTTTTGTACCCAACCACTATTATAGGGGATTGTATCACAAGTTGCAGAGGCTAAATCAAGGTTCCAAGAGTGTGGAAGAATATTACAAGGAGATGGAGGTAGCTATAATCTGGGCTAATGTCAACGAGGATCGGGAAGCCACCATGGCTAGGTTCTTGCACGGATTAAATCGTGAGATTACAGATATAGTTGAGATGCAACACTATGTTGAGTTGACAGATATGGTGCATCAATCCATAAAGATGGAGGAACAATTCAAACAAAAAGGATTGGTTAGGAGGGTTCATCCTATGGCTACCACCAGCACGTGGAAGACAGCTCCAAAACAGGATGAGAACCTACAAAATAAGTCAAAATTTGAATCCTCTAAGAATTCCAAACCAATGACCATCGCTACAGTAGGTAACACCGAAACTTCAAGTTCTAAAACACATGATATTAAGTATTTTAAATGCCAGGGGCGTGGACACATAGCCAGCCAATGTGTAAACAAAAGAGTGATGGTAATAAACGCCCAAGAAGAGCTTGAGTCGGAGAATGAGGAAGAAGTAGATGATGATGACATGCCACCTTTGGAGGATGCTGATGATGAGCAAAGTGCTGTGGTTGGAGATTTATTGGTAGCAAGGAGAGTTCTCAATATGCAGGTTAAGGAGGAAGAAAGTAACCAAAGGGAGAACTTGTTTCATACTCGGTGCTTTGTGAAAAACAAAGTTTGCAGTGTCATTATTGATGGAGGAAGTTGCACGAATGTAGCTAGCACTTATTTGGTGGAGAAATTGGCCTTAATTACCTTGAAACATCCTCACCCTTATCGGCTTCAGTGGCTAAATGAATGTGGCAAGATCAAGGTGACCAGGCAAGTATTGGTGACATTATCCATTGGTAAATATGAAGATGAAGTGCTTTGTGATGTGGTTACTATGCATGCAAGCCATTTACTCTTGGGAAGACCATGACAGTATGATCGGAGGGTTATGCATGATGGATTCACAAATAGGTAATCTTTCACTCATAGAAAGCAACCTATTACTCTTGTGCCATTGAATCCAGAACAGGTTAGGGAGGACCAATTAAAGTTACAAAGATCAAATGACCAAAAGAAAGAAAATGAAATGAAGGTCAAAATTGAAAAAAAAGATTTACAAAAAAAAGAAAGACAGAAAAATATTGATCAGAGAGAAAAAGAAAGAAGGGATTTCGGCCATAGTGAGAGCAAGAGAGGAAAAATTCAATTACATTACAAAAAAAAGTGAGATCACGAGAGCATTGTTTTCACACCAGCCCCTGATTGTACTCATGTATAAGGAGGCTCTTTTATGTACTAATGATCTCGTCAGTGATTTGCCGAGCAATATTGTTTCTCTTTTGCAGGAGTTTGAAGATGTCCTTCCCGAAGAGGTACCTAATGGATTGCCTCCAATTCGAGGGATTGAACATCAGATTGATTTCATGCCAGGTGCATCAATTCCAAACCGACCTGCTTATAGGACTAATCCTGAGGATACCAAGGAACTTCGGAGGCAAGTAGGTGAATTATTGGAGAAGGGGTATGTGCGTGAAAGCATGAGTCCGTGTGCGGTTCTGGTGCTATTAATTCTTAAGAAGGATGGAACATGGAGGATGTGTGTTGACTGTCGAGCCATCAACAACATAACGGTAAAGTATCGTCATCATATTCCTAGATTAGATGATATGTTGGATGAATTGCATGGTTCTTGTGTCTTTACAAAAGTGGATCTTAAGAGTGGATATCATCAGATTAAGATGAAAGAAGGTGATGAATGGAAAACTGCTTTCAAGACTAAATATGGTTTGTATGAGTGGTTAATGATGCCTTTCGGTTTAACTAATGCTCCGAGCACATTTATGCATTTGATGAACCATGTTTTACGTGCATATATTGACAGATTTGTCGTTGTGTATTTTGATAATATCCTAATTTATAGCAAAAACTTGAAGGAACATGTAATGCATTTGAGATCTGTCTTGGAAATTCTAAGGAAAGAAAAGTTGTTTGCTAATCTCAAGAAGTGTACCTTTTGCATGGATAAACTTGTTTTTCTTGGTTTTGTTGTTAGTAAGAAAGGAATTGAGGTGGACGAGGAAAAGGTTAAGGCAATCCAAGAGTGGCCAACTCCTACAACAATCAGCCAAGTGAAGAGTTTCCACGGCTTAGCTAGCTTCTATAGACGGTTTGTGCGTGATTTTAGTAGCTTAGCCACACCTCTTACTGAAGTCATAAAAAAAAGTGTCATTTAAGTAGGGCGAAGAACAAGAAAAGGCCTTTAATCTAATCAAAGAAAAGTTAACTAATGTACCTTTGCTTGTTTTACCTAACTTTGCTAAAACTTTTGAAATTGAGTGTGATGCTTCAGGAATAGGTATTGGAGCTGTTTTGATGCAAGAAAGTCGTCCGGTTGCTTATTTTAGTGAAAAGTTGAGTGGGGCAGCCCTAAATTACCCTACTTATGATAAGGAGATGTATGCCTTGATAAGGGCTTTAGAAAGTTGGCAACATTATCTATGGCCAAAGGAATTTGTGATTCACACGGATCATGAGTCCTTGAAGCATTTGAAAGGACAACAAAAGTTGAACAGACGCCATGCCAAGTGGGTGGAATTCATTGAAACATTTTCTTATGTGATCAGATACAAGCAGGGTAAGGAAAATGTGGTAGCTAATGCATTGTCCCGAAGGTATGCTTTACTTTCCATTTTAGATACAAAATTGCTCGGCTTTGAATACATTAAGGATTGTATGCACAAGATTCTGATTTTGGTGATGTGTTCAAAGCATGTGAAAAAGTGGGATTTGATAAGTTTTATAGGCATGAAGGATTTTTGTTTCGGGAAAATAAACTATGTGTGCCTATGTGTTCTCTATGTGAATTGTTTGTGGGAGAAGCTCATGGTGGTGGTTTGATAGGTCATTTTGGTGTAGCTAAGACATTAGAAATTTTGCAGGATCATTTTTTTTTGTCTCATATGAAACGTGATGTGGAAAGATTCTGTGAGAAGTGCATCACTTGTAAACAGGCCAAGTCTAAGTTGAAACCTCATGGTTTGTACACCCCTTTACCAATACCTAGTGAACCTTGGACTGATATTTCTATGAATTTTGTTTTGGGATTACCTAGGACTAAGAGGGGGAGAGATTCAATATTTGTGGTGGTAGATAGATTCTCCAAGATGGCACACTTCATTGCTTGTCATAAAACTGATGATGCTTCACATATAGCTGATTTGTTCTTCAAAGAAATTGTTAGGTTATATGGCATGCCTAGGACCATTGTTTCTGATAGGGATGCCAAGTTTTTGAGTTACTTCTGGAAGACATTGTGGGGAAAGTTAGGAACCAAGTTATTGTTTTTTACTACTTGTCATCCACAAACGGATGGTCAAATTGAAGTAGTGAATAGAACTTTGTCTACATTGTTACGTGCTATCACTAAAAAGAACTTGAAAACATGGGAAGATTGCTTGCCACATGTTGAATTTGCTTATAATAGAAGTATACATTCAGCAACTAAGTTTTCACCCTTTGTCGCCTTTGGATTTAACTTCTTTACCTTTGAGTGAACGTGTGAACCTAGATGGCAAAACAAAGACAAAATTTGTAAAGATGATTCATGAAAAGGCACGACTGAACATTGAAAGGAGGACTCAACAGTATGTCCAACAAGCCAACAAGGGACGCAAGAAGGTAGTGTTTGAACCAGGCGATTGGGTTTGGTTGCACTTAAGAAAGGAACGTTTTCCAGAGAAACGACGTTCAAAACTCCTACCTAGGGGTGATGGACCATTTCAAGTAACTGAACGCATCAATGATAATGCCTACAAGCTTGACTTACCAGGTGAGTATGGTGTTAGTGCAAGCTTTAACGTTTCTGATTTATCTCCTTTTGATGTAGGTGATGATTTGAGGACAAATCCTTCTCAAGAGGGGGAGAATAATGCAAACCAAGGAGCTGGACTTATTGATCATACACTCGTGGATGGGGATGAATTTGCTCAAGACCCGTTGTCGCTTCCAAGTGGTCCAATTACAAGACTTAGAGCCAAACGTTTCAAGGAAGCGCTAAATGGGCTAATCCAAGCGATTTGGGCTGATTCTAAACAGACTAAGATGGGCTCAAATAATAATGAATGCTTAGTCCACATCATCAAACCAATTGAAGAGGCTAATAATTATGCAAAAACGTTTCTAGCATGATCTGACCATCAAAGGCCATGAATTTGATGAGTTTCAAGAGATTAAATAGAGGATTAAACATGGTCTTTAATGGTGATGTTAAATACATTGAATTTAGCTATTTATGGTTGCCTCTAGAAGTCCAATAGGCCTAAAAACGTGGGGACTTGTTTATTTTGATGTTTGTGCTGTTTTAAAACTTTAGTTATGACTTTTCTATTCCTGGAGGGTTGTTCCAAGTATATAGATGAGAATTTTGAAATCAATAAATAGATTATGTTTTTAGAAATTTATCATTTTTGTGAGGTCTTGTGTTCATCTTCGTTGTTGAAAGAACTCGTAGAACTTATCAAGTTAATCTTGTGGCGTTCAAACAACCAAACTTATCACCTTGATTGTTGAGATATTCTCACGTTTTCAAGGTGTGGCGTTTCAATCCTTCGTAGTCTTGGTTTTCATCTTGTTAGGTGTTGGGTCAAGGCTTAAGCAATCTTGTTTACACGAACTTGGGGTTCTAAACCATCGTTGCTATTGGGTTTCATCACAATTGTTGATGAAGTTCATATCAGTGAGCAATAGTAAAAAATTAAAATAATAAAGAGAGTCAATTAATGTAATTAAAATTAAGATATAAAATAATTACCAGATAAGTTATTGTTGAAATTCATTTACATAAAATCCCAAAATCGTATTATAAAAAACTTTTGTTTGTAATTATATTAAATTTTATATTAGATTAAGTCTAACTAACCTAAAACAAAATGATCATATCTCTAATGAAAGTGCTACTTTAGTCATCTCCAAGGTAATCCTATAATTAAACATATAAATTAAGATTCACATGTCAACTATAATTTAGACCCTTTAAATAAAGTAAAATTTATCACTTGTCATTGTATTATGTTATCTCCTTCCATTAAATTCCTTATACACAAATTTAAATTCTTAGGAATAATAAAAAATGATTTCCATCAATCACAATTTAATTTAACCCAATTAATCTTGATTGTCATAATCCATTTTTTAGGTTATTTCCAAAAAATGAACTCAAAGTAAAAAAAAAAAAAAAGGTTTGACGTGGTGAAGAAATCAAGCTAGGAAGTTTTGACAAATTTAAAAGCTTAATCGTACTCATACTCTACTAAAAACCTAAAGAGAAATTCAGATTTAAGGTTAAAATAAATTATTATTGGACAAATTCTTTATATAAATTAAGTCCAATGATATAATTAAACTTTTAATAAGTTAATTTAATTTAATCATGGGTTAAATTAAAGTTTAATTATATTTGAGAAATAATTTGAGTTAAATTGAAAGATTTAATTAGGTGAAAGAACTTAATTATACTTTAAATGGGTCAAATTAATTTTATTCGGGAATTAATTGGTGAAAAAAATAGGTTTTCAAGTCTAAATTAGGCTTCATTAAGAAGAGTAAAATTTAAGGAAATCAAATTTATTTTTTTCCAAGTTAATTGGTCAAAATCAATGGGTGAAATTGAAGAAAATAAAAAATTTAATTGTCAATTAAGGATTAAATTTTAGAGACCAAGAACAAAAAAAAAACACGTAAATTCGAGGTTGCTCTAGAAGTTCAGTGGGGATAAATTGTTCAAATCTAAATGTTTAAATTAAAATAAGAGAATAATTAGAGTAATTATAAATTCAAAGATCAAATTAAAATTTATCAAAATGTCTCCATTTTGCATAATTTAAAGTTTGAGTTCTACATCATGATTCTGCATATTGTTGACACACCATCTTCTTCATCGTTGTAGAAGTGGAAAAGACAACCTACAAAAACTATCTTCTACACGTAAGGATCAACTAAACAACCACTTGATTCCCTAAAATACCTTTTATGTGTTAAGAAGAAAAGGGAGGGCAAAGTGAGAAGAAATGGTATAGAGAGGGAAAGATCAATGAGAACAAACATAATAGAACAAAAGAAAATACAAGGAAAGGAGAAAGAAAAGAGATTATAGGAAAATTGTACAAAGGCAGGAAAAAACAAATGTTATTGCTCTTTACTCTCAGCCATACAACCCATAACTGAACAACTTCAACCAAAATTATGTCTTTTTCTCTCGGCTACAACTTTTTTCCCTCTCTTCCATAGTGAGCAACCCTCACAAGCAACAATTTCTTCATCTATTCTTTCCCTCCTCACTGGTGAACAACTCCCTTTCTTCTCCATGAACATCAACAACAACTTCCTTTTTCTTGTCCACCATCGACAGTAGCTTTAGCAATGTTTTCCTCCTACAACCAACAACAACTCCATTATCGGTTAACAACAATATCTTCTTCTCCACCCAATGGCCAACATCAGGTATAGTTCTTCTTCTCCACCAATTGTCATCAACTCTAACCCATCTTCTTCTCCATGCAACAATTTTTTCTTTATCTTCCTCCAACCAGTGTTGACCATTGTTCTTTCTCCAATTCTCGGCTAGCCACCAGTAAAACCTCCTTTATTGCTAGGTAACCTCTTTCTCCTTCGGGCGATATTCATGTAATATATGAATAATTGTTTTCTTTTTTTCTCTTCAAGGTGTACCCGTTTCAGCTGAACCCAGTTGGTTGGGGGCTGGGTCCAACCCAAACCAAACATTGTTGGGCCATTTTTAGCCCACCATGGTTGGGCCAAAGCCAACCCAAATATATATGTTTAAAAATATAAAAAAATCGATACTTAGAAAAAAATATATTTCGTTTTCATGCATGCTAACGAATCTTAAAATGTTTTTAAGCATATTTTCATAAAAACAAAAAGTTGCATCTTTTCTCATGTTTTAAAATGCAAAATGAGATATTGTAACTAGTTTGTGATTATTCGTTAGGGTACAACAAAAATATGTATAGTTTCTTAACTAGTTTTCAAAGCTTTTATTAGGAAATTCAGTAACTAGGTCATCATTTTTTACTACTTGTCACCCATCAGTGATGAGACTTTAACTACACTTTTATGTATTGTCATTCAAAAGAACCTTAAGAATTTGGAAGATTGTTTACCATTCATTGAGTTTACTAATAATCATAATGTGTAGTTTATTGCTAATTTGCTTTACCATGTAGAGTGTTTATGACTTTTACCCTTTTACTCCATTAGATTTGATTCTTTTACATGTTGATGCAATAGATAATTTAATGGTAATAGAAAGGCACAAATGATGAAGACACTATATAAAAATATTAGGCAACATACAAAAAAGAATGACCAATTTGCATCTAAGGTAAATAAAAAAGTGTAAAAATTTTTTTCAACTAGATGATTAGATTTTACTGCATAAGCGCAAGGAAAGGTTCTCCACCCATCAAAAATCAAAATTAATCTTTCCAAATACATGAGAAGATCAATGTCTAAACCTTTCCAAATACTTGAGAAGATTAATGTCAAAGCCTATAAAGTAGATCTACTATGTGAACATGGTGTTAGAGTTACTCTCAATGTTTTTTTTTATCGTTTTTTGTTTAATGTTGCTAACAATTCAAGATTAAATATTTTTTAAGAGAAAAGAGATTATACAAACCAACCTACTAACATAATGGATGATGCTAATCAGCAAGATTTACCATATGATCCTCTAGAGTTACTAGTGAAGCCAATTAAAAGGTGAAGGGTCGAGAAGATTAAAGAGGGATTGATTGAGATGATTCAAAATATTTGAGTCAAGTGTTCAAACTTCAATAAAGGATGATCATATTAGATTTCTAATTGGCTTTGGAGTTAAGGATGGAAATATCTTGTAATCAAGGAAAAAGATGGTAATGAGACTTAAAAAAAAATTGAAATTAAAAAGACAGAGACATCAGACACTAGATTTTTTGAGTTTTGGAGTCTTTATGGGGCCAAACACAAGGCTGATAGCCATAAAAACACTTTTGGTTGCATGCTTTCATTGAGTTTTGAGTTTTGTTATTTTAATTGTTTTACACTTAATTTACTGTGTTTGCGGTCTTATATTGAAACCATTAAGTTTTAGGTATTTGACAAACTATAAATACCCTTTTCAAATATGGGTGTTAGAGTTTCAAATTTTATTTTGTGAATTATATATACATATACACTTTAAAGTATTATTCTACTTTGATTTTTTAATAAACTGAATCAACTTATTAAAAAATAATTATCTTCTTAGTGTCATTCTAAGCTCACTGTCATTTAAGAATTGTTATTTGTTGAGTGATAATTTTGAATTTCAATAGCTCTAATATTTTAGTTTGATATAATTAATCTTTGTATCACATTACCAAATCTAATTTCTTAGCTTTTCCAAAGTTATATTATTTGAATGTGGATTACATGATTAACTGTTTACCAAATTCACATCAAAATTCCTCAATTAAATATTTATAAAATAATTTAATAACTCTAAAACATAAAATTTAAAATAGCTTCTCTTTAATACAATATGTATTCTTTAACGAAAATTCAAAATGAAATAAAGTAGAATATATATTGAACTCAAAACTCGCATTTTCCTTAACTCAGGAAAACAAATATTTTAAAATAGCTTATCTCTCTAATACAATATGTATTCTTTAATCACCAATATTTTCCAAATTTTGACATGATTGTTTCTAACCCGTGTGGTCACGCACTCAGGAAAACAAGCGTGACCCACAAAAGGTTCCTTGTCTCCTGTCTGTTAGCTTGTAGATAGATCGTAACCGTCTTTCTATAAAAACCAGACCTCCTCTAATACGAAAGCCATATTCATCAGTGCATTTCTTTCCTCTTTCTGTTTGAGAATTGGACAGACAAAAACATGTGTGGTGGTGCCATTATTTCCGATTTTGTTGCTGTTAAGCATGGCCGGAGATTGACAGTTGAGGATCTCTGGGAGGATCTCCGGCCTGAACTTGACCTCATCTCTGAATATCTTAGATTTGATCTTCACAATAATGGTAGTAAAAAAGACCCATCAAAACTCTTGCTCCCTCAAAAGCCAAGCCACACCAACCAAGTCCAGCAAGGTAATGATACTTTTTTGTTTTTTCAATTTTCGGGGTCTTCCCAAAATATATTTATACACATAAACATGCGCTAGTTAGGTTTATCTTGCATTCTTGGCTTGTATCTCTCTGTTTGTTTTTGTTCTTGAAGGCTTTTTTTTTCCTGTGATTTTATATATAGTGATAACAGAGAAAGTTGAGAAGCCAAGTCATGCCACAGATAAAGAAAATGGTAACAAGAAGGCCCAAAGAACCAGAAAGAGTGTGTATAGAGGAATAAGGCAAAGGTCATGGGGCAAATGGGCATCTGAAATAAGAGACCCACACAAAGGTGCTAGAGTTTGGCTTGGCACTTACAATACAGCCGAGGAAGCCGCCAAAGCCTATGATGAAGCCGCCAAACGCATCCGTGGTGACAAGGCCAAGCTCAACTTCCCTTCTCAGACACCGCCAACTCCGGAGGCGCCACCACCAGCCAAGAAGCGTTGCGTCTTGGCTCCTGAAACAACTTCTGTTGCTAGTTCCCGCACAAAACCACCACAAGAGCCATATTTTGGGTACCAAAATGAAGATTATGAGCTGAAAGAGCAAGTCTTCAAGTTGGAGTCGTTTCTTGGACTGGAACCTGACCAGATGGCGGCTCAGCTGAGGGGAAATGGCGGTGATAATCGTGAACCTGGGGACCTGTGGATGCTTGATGATCTTGTGACACATCATCAGTATCAACGTCAGCTTAATTATTTGTAAAATAATTAACTACTAATGCTACAGATGCATGCATCTCTTCTGCTTGATGTACTGCTTTTAGTTTTTACAAAAGAATGTTTTATTAATGTTTGAGTTTATTGTTTAATTAGGGTTTGGTGCGCTTCATTGTCGTATATACTCTGTGTAATAGAGTATGAGAATAATGCTTTTGTAGTTGCACGCATTTGCATCACTTTTTTTTCTAGGTTTGTTTGGAATAAGAACCTTCGATTGTGCCATCTACTTCAAAAGTATTTGTTTAATAGTTATTTTGTGTATATAAAAATTAAGAGGATTTTGAATTTCTAAGTTTAGTAATAAAAAATAATTATTCAATAAAGTTTTATATTCTAACTAACACTAGTACTCAAATTGAGATTGTAACACTAAAAAAATAGTAATAAAAGATAATTGTAAATCAAGATCAAGAAAGTTTATTGCAAATAAAACTTGTAATCATGGAGTTGTTTAATATAGGAGTATAATCAGATAAAATAAGTTTTTAATAGGAAAACATGTATGTATTTTAATTCTTTTTGCCTTTTCTAGGCATGATAATTGTTGTCTACTAATTATAAACATACAATTACAAGTGTATTCTTACAAGCCTACTTGATAGACAAGTTTTGAAAACTCTCTGAACTTAGATTGAATTGTATAACAATTGTAGTTACAAGTGTATTCTTATAGACCTACTTGATGGATGGACAAGTTTTGAAAACTTTGGGAACTTGATTGAATTGTATAAAAATTATTGTTGATGTTGTTGCTGCTTTTGATTTGTTAGTGTTCTCCTATATGTTTTGTTTCCTTTTTTAAATAAAGAATTTAAAGGTAATTGTTGTTTTAATCTATGTCATTTCTTTTTTTAAGGATCATATAACATATAGACTACTTTATATTTTCAAGTTATTTGTGTTGATCCTTTTCTTGTTTTAAGGATCTTGTGGCTGATAATTTTTATTTACTTTTTAATTATTCACATTGATTGTTGCTCATCTTGCATCTTTATTATAGTTTAATTCAAGACACCATCTCTAGTTCATACAAATCTAAACCAACTAAATATTCACACAAGCATGGACTTTTACCAAGTTTGATCCATATTCAAGTATGGCCTATTCTTGTAGTTGTAGTTCCAGACTTTCATTGTATTACTCTTATTTCATGTTCAAATAAACCATTAGTGACTAGTTTGTTTCCTAAATTAAGAGTTAATTGACAACTAAAAAGCTTTGACATTTTTATCTATGTTTATATGAATTAGTTTGTCTAGGCTAATTTGAATTTTCCAATTTTAGATTTTCCCTCCTTTTAAAATTCCTTTAAATTTTATCTTATTACTCATAATTTCTCTTATTCCTACTTACTTCAAGCTTTTCTTCTTAGACCTCTCTCAATGCCTAAGAAAACCACCAAAACTTCAATAAACCATATACACAATACAATGGATGAAGTTATGTCATTTTAACCCTTATTCCATCCATATATCCACCTTAATCATATTTTAGGTCATATTATTCATAAAAATCTTAATTTGTCTGAAATCTCACATGTAATCAAAGATATAGTCATTAAAACCCCTAATCTTATTACCTTTTTTAATTTCATCTTGAAAAATCTCTTGAAGTCATTTGGGATTTCTTTACCAAATATACAACCAACCGTACTAAATTTTATCCTTCTACTATTTTGATGGTTAGATTTTATAAAAAAAATAGTTTTTTTTTTAAAAAAGGATGAAATCCATGTTTGAATACCATTTTTATGTCTCCATCAATAACTTTGCACCCTTCAATCCTCTTTTACTAAGTAATGTCTTGAAATTTAGGACTCAAGTTATAATTATATGTATACTAAGTTTAGGCCTTTTATAATTACTATGAAAGATATTTTTTTTCTTGATTGGTTGTTCACCCAATGGTTTTAATTTTGTAATTGTGTTTCCATATGTCAATTACAAGGTTGCCAATATAAATTTGTAGAAGAAAGATGAAATCCCATTATATATGGTGATCGAAGACTTTTTTATAAGATAGTTAAAGCTAATATATGTGATGTTGCTACCATGGAATTTACTCTTTAACTCATCCAAATTTGTATTCCCTTGACATGTTATAAGGGTGTTATCATTAGTAATATCTATTTAAGCTTAGTCATAATTTTTTTCAAGCATAATAAACCTTTAACCTTTACCTAAATACTTTTAGGATTCTTCAGTAATAGTTTTCATTATGCTATAGATGAAGATATTTCTAACAATATTAGAGGCCCATTATGAATAATCATATTCTAGGTTCCTGCTTACTTTCAAATATATTACACTAAAGTTCTTAATCTATATTTCCAACAAGTTCATTGTTATGTTCATTTGTATAGGAAAATAATGTCTTCCTCTATTGTTTCTAAATTGGTTTGCACTAAGAGATCTTATGATGATTAAAGTTCTTTTGTACCAAGAAATATAGACCTTCTTGGTACTAATTTTATACTTTAGTGTATGTAATTGTTTGGAGAAATTTTAGGTACCATGTTGTTTTACCTAGAAGCTCCTATGTTGGTTTTTGGAGCAATCAAGGTGGAAAACTACTATCAAAACCTTGCCACTAGATAATTTGATCTTTCTTTAGCCTCCTGCAATATTTCTTCATAATTTATCAATTCTTCTCTCTATATCATGTTAATGCTAAAACTTATGATGTAATTAAGATCTTAGAAAAGTATCTCAAATTTATCATTTAAATCACTGTTGTACCTGGCACTAGTTTTGCATAAGTTACCACTATAAGTTTTCAACTTTGATGGAATCTTATTTGGAGGATTTTTTAAATAAATGTTCGTTGGAAGCTACTATCATTATATAAGCATTTTATAACAAGTAAAGAAAAGCTCGTATTGTTGAATTTCCTTGTGTTAATCTTTTGCCTAGACTGCCCACTCAAATTTCTAAAACGACAAGAAGATTATGAATTAGAAGTACCATAGAATTTTCTTCATCTCAAACTTATTTAAGTCTAAACAATATTTAATTACTTCTCTCAACAAAATAAAAAAAATCAGTTGCTCTTTTTTCCAACTTACATTTTTTTTCATTCAAGTTTGAATCTTATAAAACCCCTTCTCGTGATATTGACAAAGTTTAAACATGCCCTTTTCTTTTGTTCTTACATCAATCACAAAATCTACTAGTATCAAGTGTATTTTAAGACCTTTTTATAATGAAACAAATAAAATGTTTGAAAGTTTCAATCATAATTATAGAATGTTGATGCTGACAAGGATTTCTCTAGTGATATCAAAAAGTATGCTTATGCATAGGATTCTATATGAAGTTAATAAAGTAAGTGTGTATGTGTGTGTGTGTGTATTCAAGTCACTTGAGTCTTTCTTTATCCTAATTCATTATGCTTTAAGCCAATTACTACATGTTTTCAAAACTATGTTGGTATAGTATATGTATCTCATATTTTGAAGTAAAACTTGTTGCTCAATCTTTCTTTAAATGATTGAATCTTCAAACCTTAACTTTTTTAACTTAGCTCAAACATATTTATTGTTGAAGATCATATTTCTAAAATTCATCAAACATCCTCTTCTACAAATCTTAGAAATATTAAAACTAATTTGATTTCTCTTCAAAATGCACCTTTTCTCTCTCATAATGTTATAGATATAAATGAAATAAACCAAATTCTTCTAGAGATGTTGTTCATTATAATATTAAGCAAATTAAAGTTAAAATCATGACTCTAGAATTTGGGTTTGTTTCTATTACTCGAATGATCAACACAAATGTTTATATTTTTAATGTTTAAACATCTTTCTTATAATTTTGAACTCTTTTTGTTTGATATGAGGACTTGAATTATGTTTTTCCTATAAAATGTTAAAGGATCTAATTGTAAAGCTCTTGATATTTTGGTTTGAATATCTCTTTATGTACTCCCTAAATTAATTGTGTATTTCTTTAAGTACTTTTCATTAATTGCTTTAGTGTGAACTTCCTTTTCAATGCTTTTTAATAAATAAAAATTTTAAGGTAGACTTGGTTGATATTAATTAGTCCTTCCCATGTTGGAGACCATTTACCTAATTGTCTGTCTTTAGGTTTAGGAAGAAATATTAGCTTCGATTGCACGTCCCCTTGTGAAAATTTTCTTTTCCTTATTTGTTTTTTATCATATGCCTTTTGAACTTATTGCTTTTGCATTTGCAATTTATTCAAGGCATTAATTTTAGTTTCATCCAAATCACTTAGTTCTTCCAGCATTATTCCTGATATTAGATTCCATGTAAGTGATTTTGTTATGTAACTCTTAAAGATTTTACATTGATTTTATATGGTAACATTGCATCATGATTGTTGTTACCCAACATAATATTCAACATCAATTAAGGGCTTAGATTGCAAAAGAAAAATAGTTTTATAAAGAATTCAGGTGTTATATAAAAAAGGTAAGAGTTGATAGACTAAAATTGAACCTAAGAGAGTCAAATTATTGAAATTAGGATTTTAATTACATAATATTCAAATTTTAGTAAGCAATTAAGGACTTAATTGAATAAATTTAAGTCTAATGATCAATTCATAAAACGCATGTGGTTTCAAAGAATAAAATCAATGACTTTAAAGACCTAATTTAAGAAAAAAAAATGTTTAATTGACCAATCAAGACTAAATTGATCAAATCAGAAGCTAAGAATTGAAGTGAAAAGAGCACTCAAATCCAATGTCAAAATGGGATTTCAGTGGGGGTGAATTTGCAAAGTTTGATAGTAACTAATGGTACAACCTGAAAAATAGATGAATAAGGGTGCAACTAATAAAGATTAGACAAAACATTGTTGTTTCAAGAATATTTTGCACCTTTGTCCTCAATTTCAATCAATCAAGAAGACACCTTCAAGTGATCAAATGTGATTTTTTCAACCATTTTTAAGCCCAACACCATCTAACTCAAAAACATCCCTTCTATAATCCTATTATATTAAAATCAAATGATTATATCCAAAATTCACCATTAATAGAAGCAACAACTTATCCCCGATCAGCCTTCACTAAGAGTTCAAGAGAAAGCTGATTGGGTTGGGAATTTTAAGCAGTTAAATATGGAGCTACAAGTATCCTAATTAGGAAAAAAAAGGGTCCAATACAAAGGCCAACACCATCCAACTCTAAAACATCCCTTCTATAACCCTATTATATTAAAATCAAATGATTGTGTCCTATATTCTCCATTAATGGCCTCAAAACCTTATCCCCAATCAGCCTTCACTAGGAGTTTAAGAAAAAGTTGATTAGGTTGGGAATTTTAACAAAATTAAATTTGGAGCTATAAGTATCCAATTTATAAAGAAAAAAATGGTCCAATAGAAAGATATGCACATCTTTTATCAAAACCCAGTGGTCTCAAGTCATGATGATGTTAAAGTTTCTCTAATGAAGTCATCAAAGTGACCAACTTGGTCAACTTTAATTGAGACACCAACTTGCACAAAATCACCTATTGACTTCTCATGTTACCACTTAAAAATTATCTAAAAGGTTGTTATCAAAGGTAATAAATCATTCCCTCGATATTAAAAGACTAGAAACACTTTTATTTGTCCCCAAGTTTGCAACAAAAAATTCTAAACCTAAAACTAGAAATTTTAGGCAAAACCACCATGGTTTTAACTTACTAAAACCCTAACAAACCCTTGGTTATGCCTATAAAAAAGAGTTGATCATCAGAAGGAATGGGAAAGAAGCAAAAAGAATTTGAAATTGGTGTTAAGTTTTGAAGAAAGAGGTATTCAATCCAAAGGAGATGCAATGCAAAAAAAGGTGTGCGTTTTAAAACCATTGAAGGTGGAGTCTTCTAAAATCATTAAAGGTGGAGTCCATGCGTCTTGCTTAATGATTCCATTTTGTTTTAATGTGTGATTTAGTTGTAGTAAGTTATATTTGCTTAGTTTAAATTTTAATGCCTTTGAATATGTTGATTTTGTTATATATCTATGATGTTTGATTAATGTATATTGATGGATTTTTCAGTTTTTTCAATGTTAGAAAACAAAGAATATCAATTTATAAGTTTTATTTTGTTTAAGCATGTTTCTTTTTATTTAGTTATGTGACTTGGAAGCATGGATTATGGTTTTTTAATTTTTGTCCACTCATGTTGTTATAATTATACTAGAGAAAGATAATATGGTTTGATGATGCTCAAAAGGTTTGGTCACAAATCTTAAAAAAAGGAGTTTTTTAGGCTGAGTATAGTGGCATACATTTCTGCACTTCTTGGACAACCGAGGCAATGTTCTTGGTGTTCATTCAAAGAACATTGCTTTAGGTGCTAGTTTTAACTTCTATTTTGATCATTTTTTTGTTTAATTATGTTTGTACTCCATTACTAGCAAATAATATATGTTTTTTTATTGAACTTATTATAGGATTTTGATCCTAAGATTTTGGTTTAGTACTAAAACCCTTTTTTGCCAAATCTTGGAAATTATGTAAAAGCCAAAGTCAATACCCTTTGATTATTGATGTATGCATGATTGTAAATGTATCTTTTTTCTTGAAAACTAGTTTAAATTAATCCTTATGTTTAAATCAATACTCTTAGTGTTCTTTATATTTTTTATTTGATTTGTGTTTACTCTATTTTGGCTAAAAAAAATTATGTTTTTTTTTTGGGATTTTATCAAGTTTAGTTTGTTTGGTTCTAAGTTCATTTCTTTGGTTGGTTTTTGGGTTAGCTTTATGAAGTTAACTTGGTAAGGATCGACCCAATTGATTTGACTCAATAATAAAGTCCTATTTGTCTGGTAATGTGTTATAAGATGATTTTTTAAGCTTAAAGGTGTTTTTGGCAGATACACGTCTTAAACTATTTTGGCAGTTTTGTTTTAGTTAAAAAATAGTTTCTACCAAACATGGCTTTAGAAAAATTATGAAAAGATAATTTTTGTGTGTTGCATATGGCTAGATATATCGAAAATAAAAAAAAATTATTAGTCAAAATAATATTAGTTTATTAAATCTCTGAGAATTTGACTAATAATTCATGAGAATACAAGGTAAATATTATGATAAACTATTAGACCTAATAGTAGGCTAACAATGAAAATACTAGTAATTAACCTAAAAAAATCTTAGAGTTATTTCAAATATTCACAATTTTTAATTGGTAATATTTTACCACCATCAATAAATCTAAAGGTAAATACTGATAAACTCTATTAGAGTACATACATGAAATCCCAAATAAAATTTGTTTGGATACATGAGCCATAACATATTCAAGGGTTGGATTTATTCATACCAATAAATTCTAAACTAAAATACTTGTCAAAAATCACTAAATTCATAAACCATATCAAAACTCTATAAAACCAATCTACCTCAAGGATGGTGTATTAGGGGTGTTAGCATCTTCTCTAACTACAATTAGTCATTTGCCCTTTGAAACTTATAAAAGACTAGAATATTCAGGTTTTCTAGCAACCCTAAATAAATAACTAGATGGCAACTCCTAAAATCCCAACACCATTGTGTCAACCCCGCGACAATGACAAAATCAAATGTTAATGCATATGTTGTCTCTTAACTGCACCTTAAAGTAAAGTTTTATGTGCCTGAAGCATATCAAATAAAACTCCATGTTGCTTTTTAGAATTGTTATTAACCTTTTTTTGCAAATGAACTTTAAAATTTCATATTTTTTTATTTTGTTTATCCATTTGCTTAAGCATAACGAAGATTTGAATTCATAAAGGAAATTTCAAATTCTTCTACAAATTCTCTCATTTTACTTCCTAAAATAATGTTGTGATGTTGACAATTATAGACCCTAAAATTTCAAACCTTGCAGGAATATGTTATTTGATGAATTTAATTACTTCTTATGTAACTCTCTTCAATGATATAGCTTCGACCTATTTTATAAATTAATTTGTATCACTAAGATGTATACATATATTTATGCTTGAATAGAGATGAATTTCTCCATTTAGATACATTTCCCACCCTTTAAATCAAAGTTGTTAATTCCGTTTTGTTCCGGCCGTAATATCCCGTTTTGTTTAAAAAACCGAGATGAAACGACGTCGTTTTCATCTCAGTTTTAATTCCGGTCTGTTACGGAAATTCCGATCAAATTCCGGCCGAAACACCTTGGTTCTGTTCCGGGTATACCGTTTCGGTTATATAAAAAAATCATTTAACTTTTTAACTAGCACACATCGGATGTCACTGACATCATTTCAAGTGAGCTGATATTGCAAGTCAAGTTGATTTAATTTTATAGAAACAATTTGTTGCCTTGACATATATTTAATCGATGTGGGATAGCATTTAAAGTCACGGGATGAAACTTCTTTGATGATTTGAACGATGTGGGATATGGAAATTGGAAATTTGGTTGTCCAACTGGAGTCCAGCTGTATTTGTTGTGCGGCTGCATTGTCCAAAGTCCAAACATGCTCATGTTTGATTGGTACATGTAAATCATGTGCCAAAGAGGCTTTGAAAGTGGGCACACAGCATAGATGGATAATATATATATATATATATATATATATATATATATATATATATATATATATATATATATATTAAAATTAAAATTAAAAAATATATATTATAAAAAAATAAAATTGTTGCATCAATTTTGATTTTATAAAAAATAAAAATTATATTTATTTATGTTCGTTTGACTTTGTGTTTGTATTGTATAATTTAAAGTTAATTTATCTTGAA
Source organism: Salix dunnii (assembly GCA_015731905.1). Classification (NCBI taxonomy): domain Eukaryota; kingdom Viridiplantae; phylum Streptophyta; class Magnoliopsida; order Malpighiales; family Salicaceae; genus Salix; species Salix dunnii. The sequence goes on along the minus strand of CM027666.1, from coordinate 13,163,495 downwards.
TTTTAATTATGCTTGTTATATTAATATTTTATTTTTTTCATATATATATATATATATATATATATATATGAACAGTACGACACCGAAACGGCACGCCGGAACTGTCCGGAACTAGAACGTTCCGTTCCAAATATAAAAACCGGAACGGCGACCGGAACGGTATTGACAACTTTGCTTTAAATGGCTAATGTTTGATAACATAATATGATTTTATGATAGGAACTCTAGGTAAACGCTTGTACTTTTGGCAAGGTTTACATCCTTTAATATAAACTTCATAATTTAAATTTATTTTTAGCCAATAATACCTCTTATTTTAATTATGAGTACCACTTTTTTTACTACTAAATATGATCCGTATACTCTAGAATGTACCATTGCCATGATAGTAATAAATTTTTTTAATATTCTAGTTTTTTTTCTTACATAGTTTACCATCAATCATATATAATCCAATGTATTTATCTTTCTTATCTTATCATTTGAAAAATTATATGGATCATCAAAATATTATTTTATTATATTCTTTCATTCACTTCTTATATTGTTTCTAATATATTTATTTAATAGTACTTTATTCTTATGAAATTTGTGAAACTGAATTTTTTAATAAGCCGTTGTTTTAAATGACTTAATAGAGCAATTTTATCTATACATCAATCATTCCAATTCATATGTTGCATAATTTTATCTTTTTAGAATAAGGTTAGTTATCACATCATTGAATTGAGACAACAATTGCTTAATTTTGATTAGCATATACAGTTTGATCAAATACTTTGTAATCTTATCAAATGCAATTTGATGTTCTTCTCTCCATGTGAACTTTTACATTGAATTTAGTTTCAATAAAAGTGTAAGAACTTTATTCTCTACAAGATTAGCATAAATTATTTCATATTCATAGGTGGTTTTGCATTTAAAATTGCTCATGTTTCAATTGTTTTCTATCTCTATCCCTTTATTAGGAATAAGAGAACTTCCTATCGAAACTTTAGAAACATGCTTTGATGGGTGCACTTTTAAATTAAAAAATTTCATTCTAACAAAGGCTTATTGTAAGTCATATAAATGGGAATTGAATTCATTGGATTTAATGACCTCATCATCAATGTAAACCTCTAGTTTATGATCAATCAAATCATGACAAAATGTATTCATAGCTCTTTGATAAGTTACCTTTGTATTGTTCAATAAAAAAAACATTTATTATTCATTAACAAGTTTTAACCTAGTTAAGATACCTAAGAGTAATTTTTATAAATATCCTTTTAAATAATAAGAATTTGATTATAACCGAAATACTCATCCATCATGAAAAATATCTTAACCTTTGCTACTACTTCTATCAAGACATCAATATTTAGCATTGGACATTGATATTTAAGAGTGACCTTTCCCACAATCTATAGAAACTTGATTTTACCATTTTTATTTAAAGCATGGACTACATTGAAAGGCATTATATGTACCTATCTACCCTAATAAATTTAACTTTTATAAGTTTCTCGATCACTTATTTGATAATATATATGAACTCTAAAGCTATCTTCCTCTACCTTAGGAATTTAGGTTTTGCTTTTATGTAAGGTAGAATCTTAAGTTTTATCAACTCTCTATTCAAACCAAGCATATGCTTGTAATCTCATGCAAAACAATCAATATTTCTTTGAGTACTTGTATCAGTGTCATCTTTTCTTTTGGTTTTAATCAAGTATTCGTATAAGTAATTTTTTCTTCTCCTTGTTCTCCAAGATTTATTTTTTCACTCTAAGATGATTCTTGTCTTGGATCATATTTTTTTTCTATCTCTAATTCTTGAATCAATGTACTCTTTATTTTTTTTTATTCTCTTGATACCTACTCCTCTACCCAATAAACCCAATAAGTTAGTAACCTTTAAATAGTAGTTTGGATAGAATCCTCCTTCAAGTTTCCATCTTTTGTTTCTTACTAGTTAGGAGAAACTTTCCTCTTGAATTTAAGATCTTGAACTAATAAAACAAAGGCCTTGTTAGGGTCGTAAAAATCTTGTCTTCATTTTCTTCAATCTTAACAAAATATTTAGGTTTGATTCCTTCTCTATTTTCTCATCTAAATGGTTTGTCATTATATGATTGTTTCCCATTTTATTTAAAATAAATTATTTTTCTAAAGTTTAGTTCCTTCTCTATTTTCTTATTTGAATGATATTTTTCTATTTCCACAATAATTTTTTTAAAAAACCCTATTTATAGTTTTCATTTCTTATCTTAACTACGAGCATTTTGAATTTCAAAGTTGAATACTAAGAATTAACCACTTAATTGCGATTAACTATTTTAAAATAAAATTGTAAGACTTAAATAATAACAATAAAATATAATTGAAATTCAAGAACAAATAAGTTTATTGCAAATAAAAACAACTTACAATCATGAAGTTGTTCTTGATATAATAGTACAAACAAATAATATAGGTTCTTGATTGTAAAACTTATTAATTTTTTAAAACTTTGTAATTATTCACTTTGATTATTGCTGACCTTATATCCTTACTGTAGTTGAATTGATGATATTATCTTTTATCCATACAGATACGAAACAATCTAATATTTATACAAATACAAACTTCTTCCACAATTCCAAACTGTCACATCTTAATTGATTTTTGTGTGTAACTGTACCTAGTTAAAATAATTTAATGTATGAAATATTTTAGGCAGCTCGTGCACTCCATGAGCCACAAAGTGATGACAATAAAAGAGAGTAAAAATCGACAAACTGAAAAGGAATCCTTAATATTCTAAGTAATCTTGATTTTGTTTTATTAGTGTGTGTCTGGGTTAGCTTATATGTATCTTGATTAATCCTATAAACCTTGAAGTTAACGACCATATAAGTTTTTAGTAGCCATTATATTAGCAATTATAGGAGTGGAGTTAATGACCATGTATACCTTTAGTTATTATTATATTATCAATTATAAAATTGAAACATGAGGAATTATATATTATAAATTTGTGATTATTTTTTAATATAACTTTAGGTTATTTTGTCAAATCATTCATGATGAATCATGAATAAAGATGTTTCTAGCTTAGATCTTTTTAATTTAATTTAAAAAATCAGATAAAAACCAGTTGCCAATAAATATTTACTAGGTGAAGAAAGCATGTTCCGAATAGGTTGTTGGCTGATTGTTCTTATCACAAGGAGCTGATGAAAGTCAACACGTGCATGCATCTGTAGCTGCATGTGTGTGCACCGCTACACGATTTGAAAGCTAACATCATCATCTTCAGTGATGATGCCATGTTGGAAAAAAAACAATTATATTTCAATTATGACGTACCGTGAGTATATAAATTAATTGTATCATATTGTTTTTTAAATATTTTTAATAAAATATTGTAAAAAAATAATCAACATGTAACAATGCACATATTCAAAATATAATTAAAGGAGACTAAAAATAAATATTTTTATATTATAAACTTTTTTATTTTTTACAAAAGTTCTAAAAATACAAAACAAGTAGATCTATTATAGGAAAAGAAAATGAATTCAACGATTATTGAAATTCAAGAGGTTAAAATCAAGAGTCATAAACATTCAATATACATAATTATAAATTACCATTAACATTCAATACACATAATTATAAATTATCATTGACATTCAGCATATATAAAATATTGATTTATAACACTTTTTCCTTGAATAACTATGTACTTTAAAATTCAATAGAGGATTTTATATAGATACTTCAAAATTCATATTTGAATATTTCAGGATTCATTAAAACAATATCAAATTGGCTCATTAAAATCTTGCAAAGAAAAGCTAGTGGAAAAACTTAAGCGAAAAAGAGAGAGTACAATTTGCATTGACTTCTCCTCAAAAGTATATATTTTATGACAAATTTTTAATATAAATATTCCAATATTATGGACAAGTTTCTTGAAAGTTGAAGCTGATAAATACTTTGTAAATATGTTTGTTAAATTATCACTTAACCTGATTTTTTTTATATCAATTTCTCCATTTTGTTGGAGCTCGTGAGTGTAAAAAAGAACGTTGATGAGATATATTTTGTTTTGTCTCCTTTAATATAGTATACTCTGAGTTGAGTGATGTAGACAACAGTATGTTCAAACAATATTATGGGGCTAGTTTATGTGTGGGATAATTGAGCTTAGCCATATACATTCTTAACTTGCTTCATGAATCACAATAATTTCTAAATAATTTGATCAAGTAGCCACCAATATATGTTTAGCAGATCTCTAAAAAATTATAGTACCGTCATAGGTAAATAGATAATTTTTTTTGTGATCTTCCTTTATGGGGATTAGAGAGATAATATGTATTTGTATATTCAATCAATTGTGAATTTAATCCATAATAAAATAATCTCATTTTAGTTGTTCTGCAAAGATAGCAAAATATGTTTGACTTTATTTCAGTGTCTTTTTGTTGGAGTCGAACTATATCTTGTCAATCAATTTACTGCAAAAGTTATAATTGGTCTTGTACAATTTACAAGATACATAAATGTTCCAATAGCACTAAGATGTGATACTTCAGGACCAAGAATTTCTTTATCTTGTTCTAAAGGTCAAAAATGGTTTTTTCTTTTTCGCATCAAGTGATCGAATAACCATAGGTGTACACAAATAATGAACATTGCCCATATAAAAACATTTTAGGATATTTTTCATATACATCAATTAATGTACAAATATTCCATTTAAAAGATGTTTGATCTATAAACCAAGATAAAATTTTATCTTTTCATGATCTTTCATCTCAAATTCATTTTTTAATTAGGTTGTAGTGTTTGTGAACCCTTCAAGAGTACAAATAATATTTAAACCATTAACATATATTGCAATAATAGCAAATTCATGTATTATTTTTAAATAAAAATACACGAACAAGTCTAATCATTGTCAAACCCTATTTTTAAGAAATATTTATTAAGATGATTATATCACATCCGACCAGATTGCTTAAATCCATAAAAGGACTTTTGTAGTTTAATGTAATAAATACTTTTTAGTTCATTACAAAAGGCTTCAGGCATTGTAAATCCTTCAGAGATTTTCATATGAATATTTTTCTCTAATGATCTATATAGATATGTTGCAACTACATCCATTAAACGCATATCTAAGATGGCTAAACCAGTTAGAAATATGAAGGTGAGTATCTCCATAACTGGAGAATAAGTTTTTTCATCATCAATATAAGTCTTTGTGAGAAACCTTGTGTAGCAAATCATGTCTTATATCACAGAATTTAATTATCCTAATTTTTTCTTCTAACAAGAACCAACTTATAACCAACAGACATAGCACCTATAGATATATGGGCTACAAATCCAAATACTTCACATTTTGCAAGTGAGTTTAGCTATATTTAGATTGCTTCTTTGCACATTAGCCAGTCATTTTTATGTCGACATTCTTCAACAGCTTATGGTTCAAATTCATCATCACTTCTAGTGATGCCAAAAGCAACTTTAAATGCAAATATATTATTTATGATAATTTTATCTCATTCCAAAATCTCTATTGTAAGAACATATTTTATGGAGATCTTATTATTTTCATATACCTAGTTCTCTTTAGAAGGTCCTTGATGCAGATAAGCAGATGCATCTCTAGTTGATGAACCTTAAATATGTAGAAAAAATGTTCTTTGGCCAAAAGCTAAAATGTGACTTCTTCAAAGAAAGGGATAGAGGCATATTTTTTCCATGCCATTATGAGTCAAAAATAGAACCGAAACTTTATTCTAGTTATTCATCGTAGCAACGGTCTCCTTACTGCTTCTGCACGGGAGGTCGGGGTAGAGTTTCTTACCTTTTTCCATAATCTTTATGGCACCTCCAAAGTCACTCTCTCTCAAGATAGAGAGATTGTTAATAGCGGTCTATGCATTTCCTTTAATGCTTATAATGTTCTCCTAGACCCAGTTTCCAATAATGATATTAAAAATGTGGTCTATGCATTTCCTTTAATGCTTATAATGTTCTCCTAGACCCAGTTTCCAATAATGATATTAAAAATGTGGTCTATGCATTTCCTTTAATGCTCATAATCTTCTCCTAGACCCAGTTTCCAATAATGATATTAAAAATGCTTTGTTTGTCATTAGATATTAAAAATGCTTTGTTTGGCATTAGAAATGACAAAGCCCCGATTCAAATGGTTAAACATCCTTCTTCTTCAAAAGTGCTTGGCCGATTATGGGGGAGGATTTCTGTGGCGTTTCAAGATTTCTTTGCAATAGGGGGGTTTCTAAAGTAAATAAATCACTCATTCATAACCTTGATCCCAAAATCTATAAATTTTTCATGTGCTAGTGATTTTCAAGCCTATCTTTTATTGATGTGGTCTATAAAGTGATGTCTAAACTTTTTGTAGACAAATTGGCTTTTATATTGGGGGATATTATTGTCCTATGCAAAATGCCTTTCTTAGTGGCAAAGAAATGACAAATAACATTAATCTAGTGCAGGAACTTCACCGATAATATGGTTAGAAAAGATTCTCTCGTAAATGCCTCATGAAGATTGACTTCAAAAAAACTTTTATCTCGGTTCAATGGAGCTTTCTTAGAGATGTTTTAAGGCTTCTTGGGTTCCCAATAAGGTTATCCACCTTATTATGAAATGTGTAAAGACAATGTGTTTCTCTATTGCGTTTAATGGTAACCTATATGGTTTCATTTTAAGGAAGAGTGATATAATACAAGGAGACCCTTTATCTTCGTACCCCTTTATCTCTTGCATGGAGTATTTCTCTCGATTTCTAAAGGTGGCATCTTGGTAGATTGTTTTCCATTATCATTCAAAATGTGCGATTTATCACATATGCCACCTTGCTTTTGCTAATGATGTTCTCTTACTTTCTAGAGGGGACAAACCATTTGTTCTTATTCTTCTTCAGTAGTTGGCGACTTTTGGTTAGACTTCAGGTCTGCAAATTAATGCCTCTAAATCCTCCATTTATTTTAAAGGGATGAGAGATAGCCTGGAGTAAGATATTCTGCAAGCTACTGGTTTCAATGAAGGCTCTTTTTCTCATAAATATCTTGGAGTGCCTCTAAGCCCCTATAGGTCACTGGCTAGTCAGTTCTCTCCTCTAATGCATAAGCTTTAGTCAGCGATCTAAAGTTGGGTAGGTAAGCACCTCACCTACACAAGGAAGCTTGAGGTATTGATATCAGTCCTTTATGGAATGATTCAATTCTGGATAAGCATTTTTCCCCTCCTAGTTGTTGTTGTCACAAAAATAATTTTTGTTTGCAAAAACTTCTTTCGGATAGGTAATGTTAACAAAACCTACTCTACTTTGGTTGCTTGGTAAAATGTCTCCTTATGAAAGCAATAAGGTGGTCTAGGTTTATTTGATATAAAAGCCAAAAACAAAAGCTTCCTTGCAAAGCATCTTTGGAACAATCACGTCAAAAATGACTCTATCTAGATTAAATGGGTTCATTACTTCTACTTACATAGGTAGTTGATTTGGGAGGTTCAGGCTGGAAAATATTTATCTCCTCTATGGAAGACCATGATCTCCTTAAGAGATTAGTTTCTTCAAGATTATGGTGGTAACTCCACAACTATTACAAATATGAGTAGCTGGAGTAATGGTGAAAATAGTTTCTTGGCCAATGCCTATGAGTATTTTCGGATGAAAGGTAGAAAGGTCCATTGGAATAAAGTGGATTAGGAGCATTGGTGTATGCCAAAATACAACTTTATTTTGTGGTTTGTTGTTTTAGACAAGCTCAAAACTAAATATCGCCTTCACTTCATTTCAATAGACATCAATTGTGTTCTCTGCAGTTAGGAAGAGGAAACACATCATCACATGTTTTTCCATTATGATTGGAAAAAATATTTTATGGTTGAATATCCATATGCGGGTGAAGTCACTGCCTAGTGTTCTTAGGGATCTATCCTCAAAGAGGAATAACATGAAATCTAGAATGTGAAGAGCTTGTTTAGGCATCACAGTTTATCTAGTATGGGAAGAAAGAAATAAAATGATTTTTCACAATATATGCATTTCAGTTGAGAAGGTGTTTTAGAGGTTTCAAGTGATGTTTCTTTATAGTTTTTCATTTTTAAGAAAAGGACCACCACTCCATTAATGTTGGCCAAGGTTTCTGATGTGATAATGCTCTGGGTTCTTCTAGTGGAGGATCAATTGCGCTTCCCGATTGTCCAATCATGTTTTCTTCAAGCTTGTTTCTTTAGTGGATCTCCATCCTGAGGGTTCTATGATGTTGTTATCTATGTTTTCTATAGGTTATGTACTAGGGAGCATGTTTCTTTGTTCATTTAGTATATGTAGATATTGTATTTATCAACTTTGTTAGTTCTTTTTTGTTTGGGAGCCTGTTCCCTTCCTTGTCTTTCTTTTTCTTTGTTATATATATGAATGAACTTACTAGTTCTTCTAGTATGGTTATTTTTTTTTAATATACTTATATTTGATAAAAAAAAAATATATATTAAGATGGTTGTCTTGACAAACACATGTAGCTAGCTACCCAATTTGGAAACATTACTACTCTTTGAGTTCATAACATCTCATGATCATATTTATCAGATGCGATCTGAATTTATGGGCTATTAGCTTTATGAGTCAATCTGGTGACATGATAGTTCAATATATTTCTTAATTTTTATTCAAAATGATATTTCTATTGTTATTATGGGGAAACGATGAACATGGATTGATTACCTCTGCCATTTTTTTTTTTGAGACCCTAAATCATGAACAAAAAAGAAAGAGGGAGGAAAGAAAACGCAAAATGATTTCATTTTGTTTCTTTGTTTGGATTGAGGAGAAAATGATGGGAAGTAAGGAAATGACAAGTTGTTTTCCTCTTAATATTTTTATGGTCACATGCCTTTGCCAGCCAGGCGCTAGATGCAAATGGACTGAAACCTTAGCAAAAAGAATGCATGCATGCTCTTGTTCTATTATATTAAACATTTTAATTAGGCGAACATTTCATTAGGCTTGTGCACTCCACAAGCCACAAAGTAAATGACAAAAATAATTTTAAAAAAAATACCTTGAAAAATGTGTTTTCCTCTTAATATTTATGGATCACACGTGCCATTGCCAGCCAGGCTCTACATGCATGCACAGAGGCTAAAATCATAGCAAAGGGTATGCATGCATGTTCTTGTTCTATTGTATAAACATTTTAATTAGGCGAACATTCCATCAGGCTTGTGCACTCCACAAGGCTGCCAAAAATAATTAAAAAAATAAATAAAATTGGAATATCTATGGGGGGTCCTTCCTCCCCCAAGTCAACTTGAATTCTTTAACTCAATTTTGTGGGGGGAGAGAGAAAAGTAATTGAATATGAAGATGCGTGAACCATAACGATTGCAATTAGACCTTCGAACTGGAATCGTATATATGACATGTTTCTTTGAAGTGGAATATCTATACAACCTTTCTTTAATTTTTTCCTTTGATTGATGATTATTCTGCCACTTATTAGTTATGACATGATATTTAAATAAGTCTTAATGAGTATATCTAGAATATATATTAAACATTATTTAATTTAATGTATTTATTGTTGTTGGATTGTGTTTAAAGAATATAAAATAAATACTTCCAAAAAATATGATATTAATAATTATTATTTTATATATTAATACTCTTAAGTGTTTACAATAAATTATAAACAAAAATAAAAATATAAACAGATTAATAGCATTAAATAAATTTTAATAAATATACTCATTTGCGTTTTTTTTTCAAAAAAGAAAAAAGAAATAGCGAAAATCTTCACTTTCAACAGTAAGAAATAAAAATGCATTTTTCTACTGTAATGTTTTTTTTATATTATATTGTTGTTGATCGCATAATATTTTTTACTAAAGTGAATATTTGGATTAGCTTGTATATAACTTGATAAATCTCACCAATTTTGTAGTTAATAATTATATAAATTAATTATTATATTAGTAACTATATAGTTTAACCCTGAGATTATACAAAAAAATAATTTTTTTATTTTCAATTTAGTATGACTTAATCAATTAAACGTATACAAGTGTTATTGTTTTTTTTTATAAAAAATTAAAATAAAAAATAGATTTAGTTGTTATCAACCAATCAATGCTCTGTTTTTAAATGAAAGAAATATTTCTGAAATTAAAAAAAAAATTGGATGTTGTGCCTGGTCCCTTCTCGGAGGAGGGACCTACAATAATACAACTTGTCAATTCCTTTTAGCAACTTGCGCATAATCGTGCCTTTATATTATTCCATCAACCAGCCAACTTGGGTTTTTTTTCTAGCCAAAAATCCGTGCAGGTGATTTGTCTGCTTCCTAATTCGTCTATTTTTGTCAGGCAAGATATGATGTCGGAGATTCATTCATTTGCTCAATCATTCCTGCCACTGACTTGAAACCACCACATATGAGTTAATTCTGAATTAATTTTTAATATAATGTATGGATTTTGTTGTATGATTCATGAAGAGATATGTTTGAATTTTAGAATGTATTTTATGATTCAAGATATTTGAGTAAATTTAGCCTAAACAAAAATCTTTGATTAAGGAATCCATTGCTTGTGATGATTAATTTTAGTCCAATAGCTTCTATTTTGTTTTCATCAAAACATATAGATTCAACTCTCTTTTTTCTCACTTAAATGTTGATTGAGCTTTTTTTATCGTGTGGTTGATGCATAATTGTTCTTTAGATTGTTGATATGAAGCTAGAAGAAAAATTTACAAGTTTAATAAAATAACTTAGTATAAGAATCACTCAACCATAGTATATATACACGACAAGTTGTAAACAAAAGGTTGCAGCATAAGTTCTTAATAGCTTCGAAGACTCCTTGTAGTGAATGAAACATATAATTCGTGAGGAAACAATGTCCTATTTGTTTTTGTATTTTGCTAGAAGATTTTAGGCCTAACTTCAAACATGTTGTTCTCTCTCATCCAAATGAATTAATAAACCTACCATACATAGTTAAAACGGTATAAATGACTAATTTCCAACCTGATTTGTATAGCATCCAAAATTGTCATGTAGCTTCATATATGCTAGAAAAGTAGACAAAGGTCTATGTTGAAATATTTGAACTTTTTTAACTCAAGCTTCTTGACTTAGCTCATTGAACTCTTTTCTTGGATCCACTTCATTTTAGGCCTTGTAATAAACCCAAAAGACACTTGTGTTGTATCTAGGACTACATCATCACCTATCTTCTTAAAAAAATTAACCTCAAATTATTACCTACATCAAAGAAAGAAAGAACATAAACTTTGAATATAAAACATATACTCACCATGAAAATCCACTTTATAGGCATTGAGTCAATCACTAGTCTATAAAAATACTTGTCAAGTCATCTATATAGTCTGTCTATGGCAAATTCCTATCTAGTTATGAAAGATCCTTATTTGAATGCATAAGACCTTTAATATCCATAAGAATGAGTGCATTATCAAGAAGAGGCTTAAATTCCAATGTGGGGGGCTTTTATTATAAAACATTAAAAATATTAGATAAAGACAAATAATAAAAAAGTATTATACATCTTTGAAACTTTTGGAAAAGACTTTAAAGATACCATAAAATCCTTTATATTGTCATATAATTGCATGTCCCTATCTTTTTTAGATCTTATAACTCAATGCTCTTATTAATAATGGTTTTCAAAGCATCCTTACTAGTTAATTTAAAGAGTTTTTGCACTAAATAATCAAGTATGTCAACTAAAAAACAAGAATGCAAATCACTTAGATAACTCATTACCTTAAAGATATTAAAGTGTATAGCGTCACCATTAAACTCCATTGTTAGAGTTCCATTATGAACATTTATTTTGGTTTTGGCAGCTTTCATAAATGGCTTTCTTAAAGTTAATGGTGTTAACCTCAAGGATGTGTCATTCTTCATATAAAAACATAGAAATTAGCGAGAAAGATTGAGTTATTCATTTATATTAAGCATCTTCCAAAACTCTATTTATATATGCATTAGACTGATCAAGGAAATGAATAACTACAATAGTTAATTTAAATGAACCTAAATCTAAAGAATCACAAGTATAATAAGACATGATATTCAGAGATGCTCCTAATTCTAACATGGCTTTTTCAAAGCTGGTGTTACAAATTAAACATTATATGGTGAAACTTCTTAGACCTTTGCATTTTAGAGGAAGCTTTCTTTGCAAAATAGAGGACACATTCTCCACCACACTCATAATCTCATCACCTTTTAGCTTGTGTTTAATGGGTATAAATTCTTAAGAAACTTTGCATAATATGAAACTTATTTGATAACATTTAAAATAGGTATATTGACTCGATCTTGATAAAAAAATCTTGAAAATCTCTTTTTTATATTCTTCTTTAGACTTTGCAAACCTGTTTGGAAAAGGTAGAGAAGAAACATTACTACACATAAAAACCTTAAAAATTACTTTAGGTATCAAAGATCCTAAATGGCTGGAACATTTGCAGATGGATGTCTTCTAGTTGTTTTGTTTTGTTTTTATTTTCCCTTGCCCATCTCTCTTTTTGGTGCTTTCAATAGGTCCTCAAGTTGTTCTCACTCCTCGAGGTCATAACACTAGCATTTTCTTTTGAATTGATCATAGTTTGGGAAGGGAGCTTTTCAAATCATTGTGTTTCCATTATTCCCAAGATACTATGCAAATAACTTCCTTAATTTTCAAAATTCTTTATAGTTATTCTTGTTGAAGTTTTAAGGAATTTGTAGCCAAAGACTTAACTATAACCTCTAAAGACATATTTTAGGGTTGAGGGATGGATTATGGCCATTGTTAATTGAAACTGGGTTGGTGAATGAAACTAGCATTAGGTGTAGCTTGTAGAAGCTTTTTTGAATAGCTAAAATTAACACAATCCCTCCATGCAACATTATACATGTTATATAAAGGATCATATTTTTATTTTGTTTTCAATTCTCGGTACCCTTGAAACCCTTTTAAGGGTTAAAATATAACAGTTAAAATTATTATCAATATTACTGTCAAAACAGTTAAAATAATTAAATTTCCCTAAAAAAAAAAGATTTTTATAAAAAAAAAATAATCACTAAAATTATCATTATTATTGCGCAAATAATAAACTCATAAAAATTATCTAATCCAAAGAACAAATAAAAATAATAGAAAGCACAAAAACAAAATGAATAAAGGGAAAAATTGAGCAATATTAATTTTAAAATGATTACCAACATAAATTAAAATTTCAAGATTGAACCGATTAAAAAAAAACCCAATAAAAAAATAAAAAAACTAAAAACAAAAACTAAAAGCATAGATGTATAAATATGAATAAAAAATAAATATTGTCCAAGAATTAAAAAAAAACAAATAAATTAATATCAAATAAAAAAATTCAAAGAATAAGGACCGAAATAAATAAAATAAAATATATGATTAATTCCAAATGAAGGATAAAATTAAAACAAATAAAAACCTTGGAACCAAAATAAATAATGGAATAATAATGATAATTGCTGTGTAATTTTATCAAAAAAATAAAAAGGAGGACTGAAATGAAAAATAACATATATGACCAATTTTGATTAGAGAACCAAATTAAAACAAATCAAAACCTCTGTACCAAAAAAATTAAAGGAACAAAAAAAAAAATCAAAAATCAAAAGAATAAGGACTAAAATAAAATTTTCCCTGTATAATCAGTTTTAATTTAATGACACAATTGAAAATAATCAAATTTTTAATTAACAAAATCAGGAATAAAACCGAAATTAAAACCTCATGGACTAAAATAAACATCCTATATACGTCAGGGACTTGTGTATAAGTTATGGTGGCAGGAGAGAAAACGGATAAACAACACAAAATCATTCATCATCATTTACTCAAACACCGATGACCGAAACGCTCCACAATGGTAGACAGAGGATATGGTGGCACACGGCCTGACATGACAAAAGTGAATTTTTGACCACCTGAAAAAACTGCACGGGCCGCTGTAATGGCGAGTTTGCATGAAACACTACGAGCGTGTCTGAACGACGCGCCTATAGTGTCTAAGAAAAAAATAATAAAATATTGGTTAATTACCTACACATTCTCACACTTACTGATATTCATGAAAAAACCTGTAAGGAAAATACAGCTCTACCCTCGTACATTGTATGCAATTTCATCTTTTTCAGTGGTTATTTCAGTCATTTTATTGTGCAAATATTTTGGAAAAAACAAAACCACCCCTAGTACCTACGTTAATATTTTATTATTTTCAGGGATTATTTATGTGATTTTACTATGCAAGAAATCCAGAAATACCATCCAGGTCCCTTGAAAAATTCAAAACTACACCTGGTACTGAGGGCTAAGAATTTTCAGCCATGGGGTAAAATAATAATTTTACTATCACAATAAATAGTAATACAAGTCTGTATTAACAATTATAATGTAGACAGTAAAAATGAGATGACTTTTATTTTATGGTTAATATTCAATCTTCTAACACCACACCTCTACAGTCTTCATCGTTTTCCAGTTCCTGGATTACTAATTCCATCATCTTCTTATACATAGGCATGTAATGATCATTGATCATCGTTCTTGATAGTCGTATCTTACTGTACAGTTCTCTAGGAGTCTCATATAAACCTATGTGTTCTTCCGTTGGTCCATCGAGTTCTAAGCTTGTTCTATCTGAGGAAGATAACAAAACGACATGCATGATTCTGCCCGGAGGATATAACAGTTGGCTCTCGGACATGTCCTCTGAAGTGATGGGATCTTTTGCTTCAGCTGCATTGGCGAGAACGTTCTCTTCTTCAATAATTTCTTTTGCTGCAGCAGCTTCTTCCTCCTGTGCTTGGATATCAACTTTGCTATCTTGCCTTTGAAGCTCCCTCTCCAGTTCAAACCACAATTGACCTTCAGTAACCTCTTCTAAGACTGATGAAGCCATGACTCTATTGTCGGATAAAAGTGGCTCATCTTCGTCGGTATCATCATGACCTGAACCACTCCTTGCATTACTCTCATGTTTGATCTGCACTGAGTCTTTTGTCTGGAATTCAGTCGCAAGAACTTTAGAGTTTACAGACACTAGAGTCCCTTCAGGCAAATCCTCTGAATTAGAATTTATTGATGGACCCACAGAACGTCGACGTGGCCCTATACATGACCATGATGTCAGGGATGAGCGTGTTCTGACGACAGCTTGGGCAACGTCTTGTGCTCGCTTCATCACAACCTACATTAAACAATTCTCAAATTTAAAAAACCCCATTTTATTGCTGAATCAATTAGAAGACATGATGTGAGGTACCTGGGTGGAGAAAGATTTCACCCAAAAGTTCAGTGTTTTTACTAGTTCCAAATTAAAAGAGCTAATGGGGGGCTTGACTACAAGTCTCTAGACCATCAATTCACAAGCACATGTATGTTACCTGAGTTCTGCTGGAGACGGGTAGCAGAAGTGCACCTGCACCAGCAACCCTGGCTTTTGCACTAGCTATGGATGGGAGATGAGATCCCAGTGCAGTGGCAGAGCGATACACAACATTTAGGACTCTGGTATGCTCAACCTGATCCCTCAAATCATTTAGCCATGAAGATGCCGTGACCTGGTTAACAACCATTTAAAATTAAGGAGATTGACAGTGGATGGTAGAGAATGAAGATGATACTCGAGAGCCAATTTCAACCTCAGAGCGTAGATCATCAACTGAGGCAGCAGAAAATGTAGGCACCAGATCAGATCCATTGATGACAGTAGTAATGAAATGCTTTCCTGATTCAGCTAAATCCCATGTCATACATGCAGCTGCAAATGAAGAAATGAAAGGCATTTAGAAGAGCATATCAATATAACCCCGAGTTTTACACTTCTTCAACCAAATAAGACATTCCATAAGAGCCAAAATTTAAAAGAGTATTTTACTACTAACAAAAACAAAATCCAAAGGTTGATCCTAATAACAGAATATTGCACCTATTGCATAGAATCTCTTTTTTCAGAAATTAATACTGGTATGCAAATGCAATAGGCATTAAAAGTATACAATCCAGTATAAATGGTACAAAGTAGATTTCAAAACAGAATGAAAGATCACGGGGAGTCAGAATTACATGCCTGGGGCAAATGTGACACATGTGCTAGAAGAGAACTCCTTTTGTTCTCGAAGAATGTATGTTAATAATGCTGCAGTACCACCACCAAGTGAATGCCCAACAATCTGTATATGATAACCAAAATATTAGAGCAGGGTTCAATGACAGGTACACTTTACCAAATGATGTTACCACATGTTTAGCATCTTAAACTAATACCATGTTAGTGTATACCTGAGACAGAAATATGAGTAAGATGAATTCATACCATAGGTATATTCAATTACCTTGATTTTGTGGTCAGGGTATTCACCAAGTGCCTTGAGCAGGCAAGGGGATATCAGCTTGGCAATCCAACGAGCAGCAGCAACCATTCCACAGTGTGCATATCCTAAAACTAAATTACTTATCCCACCATCATGCAAAACAGAATGGTGAAAAGGGACTACTGCACCAGTTGCTGCTGTTAGTGTATCTTTGATGCTATGAGTACCGCGAATCAGTAGAAGGAAATACTTTGAGGTTCTATCATGTATAATTGTGAAAGCAGGCTTCAGAAGCTGCATCCAAATTTGTGGAAATTAGAGGAATACCCATCTAACATTTCAAACAAAAATAAAGCAGAATGTAGGATCCAAAAGAGATTGCAGTACAGGGGAAGACCATTATCTAAACAAGTCCTTCCAGGATATGATGTGACTGGGAAGCAGTTGCAAGCACATGCTGATGCTTAAAATTGAGTTGAACATGGAACAAGAATCTTCGATAAATGTAGTGCCATGACTCCCAGGAACAGGTAAGCCTATGAGAAGTGCACAGGTAAAAGGTGGCAGTCTTGCATTTTCAGCTATATCTAGTTCTGGCTGTTATCCAACTTATCTCCTAATTGGTGCAAGCCAAATACTAGTGTACCCTTCTATTTCTTTCCATTCCACAGGTAATTGCTAAAGACTGTAAAACATGGTGCTTAAAGTCAGCTATTTGTTTCCTCACTCTGTGAATTTATTTCCACAAGGAGCATCATGAAAGGAATCTTTTTCATGGTCAAAAAGCTAGACCTTTCACATGTAAAGGAATCTTCTTCATGGTGAAAAATGAAGACCTTTCACATGCAAAAGAAACTGCTGCATATGCACACCATTTTAGAAAGAACAACCAGAACTTGAAATGCAGCAAAAGCTACTTAAAATTGATAACCACCCATAATACATGCTAAACTATATCTAATGAAAGGAAAAGAAGCCAAGATGTAAAATCCTAAGTAAAAGAAGTTCACAGCTTTACTTGACAATTAAAGAAAGAAATCAAAGCAAACCACAACAAATTTACAGATGGTCACTAACCCCTGCTTTTGGCTTCTGAATAAGAACATCCTCCTGAGAGAATCCAGCCAATTCCAAAAAGACTGGGAATGGCTTCTTTGAAAAATGCATGCAAAGGGTCAACAATCTCAATAGATCATATAGCTCTGCTATGATATCAGGGCCTTTCAACAGTACAGAATTACTACCAGCATATACACTTGCAACTTGTAGATTACCCTGCACAAAAGATCGTCAATTAACCACTAACCAAACCTCAAGGCCTCAGACAAGATTAAAACAAATCATGGTTTCACATTAAGGTATATCATCTGCATCCAGTACTGCTGAATTATTTCCCTCAATATACAAATTTCAACAAATAAATAACTAATCAAACTTGAACAAATGTATAAATAACTAATCACAGCAAAGTATCAGCCTTCAGTCCATACAGCAACCAAAACACTGATTTAACTCCTTTCTCTTCACTAACCACCAGCTACACAACGAGTTCACTCTAAATTCTTACCCATAAAAGTAAAATATAACTCACACCGAAAATCCTAGAAATTAACACAGTATGAAAAGACAACAACTTTTCGTTCTCTTAAGCAAGCACTAAATCTGAAATTGAGTCAAAATTCTTCAATTGAAAAGCAAAAAATAACTGTAAAGGACCGCACATTTTCATCAAAATAATTACTAATCAGCAATTATCTCTTTTCTCTCTTCACCAACCAAAGACTGCACAAGTAAATTACCTGAAAGCATACAAAAATCTTAAGCTTCACACACTAAATCAAACAGACTCAAACTTTAAAACAAAATCCTAAATATAACACAACTCAATATTCATCGAAACAAAAACATTCCTTCTATATATAGATAGATAGATAGATAGATAGATAGATACCTGTCTTCTTAATAGATAATTGATGCCAAAAGCCAAGTCACCAATGGGCCATTTTCCTATGGTCTCAGAGTAAGTGAACCTAAGTGTCTCTGATAATGTTGATATTGTTTCCAGCCAAGTGGCAGGCGCCTGTACCGGTCTTCTGGGGATCCTTCTCCCCGACCTCGATTTCGATAAATCACCTCCCTTCGCCGCCGTTAGTCTCCGGATTATAATGTAATACAGCAGCACCACTGCTCCTGCCGCCGTCGCCATTGTCGCAGCCGCCATGAGTTAAAGACTCTCAAGTTTTGGAGATCATCAAGGAAGGTTTTTTTTTTAGGGGCAACAGAATTCCAGGATCAAGTAAAATAGGATTTAGGAGGAAGATTGATAGTTTTGAAGTCAGACAAGTATGTGAAGAAAGAAAACTAAGGCATCGAATGCGATTTTTATTTTTTATTTTTATAAAAAAAAAAATAGTCATGTTAAATAATCTGAATATCGTGATATTCAAAATAAATGTAAAAAATATAAAAAAAATAATCTCAAACAAAAAATAATTTATAAAACAATTACTACTACAATTTTAAATACTATCTAAAAAGATATTGTTTGAATTTGTGATAACAATTGTTTTTTAAGTAATTTTTGTTTAAAAGTATATTAAAATAATATATTTTTTATTTTAAACATCAATATATCATTTTGATTCAAGATCATAAAAAAAATTAAAATTAAAAAAAATTAAAATATTATTTACATACAAAAAAAAATACACTTTAAATGTATGTTAGATGTTGATAGAAAAAAAATAAAGATTGTAAAGTTTCATAAAGATTAGGTGTTAAATTATTATTATCAAGTAAGAAGTGTGTTTTGCTTGTACATGTTATTATTTCTTTTCTATGTTGAATTTTTTTTAGTTTTATTAAACCTTATTTAATGAGTTTATGCAATTTAATATTGGTTTAAAAAAAAAAAAGAGTTAACCTATTCAAATTCAAATTAGTAGATCAAATGGTCAAAATTCAATATATTTTTTTTAAAAATCAAAATGATATGCATTCAATATTAATATTAGTTGATTACTAATTTAGCCGATTAGCTTTCAATCCAAAAAGGGTTCATTAGGGTTAATTAAATAAAATTATATTTTTTAACTATAAATTTCAGCAATAAATTAAAGAATAAATATGAGTTTTATTTTTTTTGTGGCAAAACACTATTTCTTTGCATGGATTAAAGATTAATTAGCTTTGTGATGTTATTGGTATACTTAGAGTTTTTAGATACAATATCATATTTGGATCCAAGTTTTTTTATTAATACATTTAGTTCTTATATATAAGATTATTTCTAGATCTATGGTTTTATCAAATTTAATTTTTAATTTTCCAAGTTATCTATTTTTTTAAAGGATACTTGACCCTATGATAATCAAGAACTAATATTGAAACTTCTAAATTTCTCATTCCAAGAATGATCATCCATTTGCAATATAATGGATAAAATAAAACCAAAATGAAAATGTTGAATCAATGTATCAACAGGATCTTAAATTCAAAAACATAAAAAACAAGTGAGCCACGAGACATAAAACTTAGTATAACATTATTACAAATGATACAAATTTCTAACGAAGTTGTCATTCTATACCAACACAAGAAATACATGTGACATTGAGGAGAGTTGAAGGACTCACCACCTACTTATTTGATTTAAGATCGCTTAGAAACCTTTGGTATTAGGTATAACTATGGAAGGTCTTAGTACCCCTAACATGCTCTAGTGGAGATAAGTTGTTTTGTGTAGTTTAAATGCTTTTGATGGGTTTTTAACTAGTAATCTATCTATGGCATAGGATAAAGATTTATTTGTATGGATAAAAACAAATTGGCTTTTTAAATTTATTATGGACTCGTGTGCCAAATAAACTCCTATTTAAAGATATCCATATAGGTTCCCTAAGAGGGTCACATATCTTGAAAGACATATTAGTTTTCCATGACTCGTATAGCTATATAATAAAAATACTCTCAATTAACTTTTTTGAGTATTTAGGATAACTCTGATAATTTCTTGTCAATTACTAATATTTTAAATACAACTTACTTGTACGTCCAATATTTTTTTATACCAAATCATTTACCATTAATTCTTGAGAATCAAAAGAAATTATAAATTATTAAGATATTGGTCAAGTTCTCATGGATTCAATAATTTGACTATTAAATATGAAATGCATACATAATGATCACTTAAAAAGACATGATTCAGTCTAGAATGGGTTTTTGCTCAAAATCAAAACACTAAGATTAAATCCATTAAAACAGTTTTATTGATGCTTTAAAACCCTAGATTATTTATTAATAATGATATACAAACTTAAAGAAACCATAATTAAATAAAAGAGAGCTATAAAATTACTACACATGTCAATGTTCATCAAATGAACATAAGTTGGTCATTTTTGTGGCCTTGTTAGAGCAACTCCAATGTCAACGTTGTTTGATACAACTTAAACTTGCTATAGAGTGTGCATACCTTTTAATGGAATCTATTAATGCTTAATTTAAAGGTTTGTAGCTTCACATTAATTCCTTTAAAAGTTTCAGCTTGATCAGCATTGCAACTAAAATTACAGTGATGATTAAGAATAAATGTTATGGAGATCAATAAAGAATATCAGATGTAAAATTTTGATTTTCAAAATTCAATTCAATTTATATTTTTTTTTATTTCTTTTAATTGTACCATAATTACCCATCAACTTCTAATTGCATGAAATTTCATCCTGTCAAATTCAATTTCCAACCTTAAATTTGAGCACTTTTTTCAATTTGGTCCATGATATTTTATTTGTTTATTTAGACCGTTAATTGGTCAACAAATTTATGCATTGAACATATAATTTCATTGATTTCAATCCTTCAAGTCACACGCCATTATTGTATTGGTCCTTAGTTTCGTATATGTTCCATTAAGTCTTTAATCTGCTATGAGACTTTGAATTTTACGCATTTAAGCTCCTAATTTCACCAATATAACTTTTCCAAGTCTAATTTTAGCCCCCCTAAACTTTGATTTCTTTCAAATAACATCCAAATTATCTCTAAAAACATACTTTCTTTGCAATTAAGCTCTTAGTAAAATTAATTGGGTCTTCTAAATTTTTGATTGAGTTCTTAAAAATCATAATTTGCATATATTTATCTTAACTAAAAATATTTTTATACCAATGAGCTTGTTTATCAATTAATATTGAGTTGCTAACTTTAGCAATCCTGTAAATTTTAGTCCTCTAATAATATTATTTTAATGAGATTCTTTACATTAAAAGCTTTTGGGCTAACTAAGGCCAAATAATGGTGGTAGCTTTCATTAGATATCTGGAGGATGTTTAAAGAATGGTGATGATCCTTTTTAGATGTCTAAAGAATGGTGATGATCCTTTTTAACTACCTCAATACTTCTAGGCCCATCTCACCAAGCTCATACCTCCCACCAATAGTGGCTTTCATGGCTCGATTCTCTTCACCAGTTAAGGCAAGAAAATTAAAAAAAAAAAAAAGCTCAATCAAGAGCAAGGTAATAAAAGACATCTTTAAACTCTTGCACAAGGCAAAGGATTTTGTAGTTGTAGCCTTGATGATCACAATAAAAAATAAGGATAAAAGGAAAGACTTTTATTCTTCAAGGGATCAAATGCTTGTCTTTACAAGGGTTGTTTCACAATGTTTAAACAAAAAAATCATGGTTATGAAAGTTAACAATAAGGTCGAGATTGATGGGGAGAATGAAGAGGAGAAGATATCACTATTAGAGGATGTTTATGATGTTTATGTTAAATATCCAATTGAGGGAGAGACATTTATGGTGATGAGAGCATTGAATATGCATGTCAAGGTGGATGAGTTAAAATATCATAGGGAGAATATATTGCATAAGAGATGTCATGTTTAGAATAAGGTGTATAGCTTAATTATAGATGGTGGAAGTTGCACTAATGTATCTAGTATTGAATTAGTGATTAATATAAACTTGCACACTAACCAAACATCTCATACCTTATACATTATAGTTGTTGAATAATAGTGGTGAAGTGAAAGTAAATAAACAAATCTTAGTTACTTTTTCTATTTATTAAATATTATTATGAAGTCTTATGTGATGATTTGTCAATACAAGTTAGTAATTTGTTGTTTGGTAAATCATGACAATATAATAAGATAGTTATGCATTATGGAATGACAAATAAGTATTCCTTTGAAATGAATGAAAAACATATAACTACTTGTATTTTTGACACCTACATAAATATATGAGAAGCAATTGAAATTCAAGAAAAGAAAGATGGTTGAAAATGAGAGCTTGTACATAAGAAAGACCTTATTTGCTAACATTGTTCTTCTTTGTTTAGATAATGATGATTTTTTTTAGCTTGGTATTGGTTTGTCGACCGTAGAAGATGTTTTCGATGTAAATATTTGATGTCTAATTTTTTTAAAGAAAGGAAGGAACCAATTCATAGCTTTAAATATTTGTTGATCAGTTTTGGAAACCAAAGCATATCTCTCAAACCTTACATTGGATTGAGTCCAAACTTTACAGGGAGATATAAGACATGGAAATATAAATTTTTGTATAAAGTAGAGTTCAAGAATATATTAGTTTAGAAGCTCAAAGTTATTGGATTAATCATGTCAAATATATGAAATTAGACGCCTGTGTACTGTCTAGAACATATCTAGGGCAACATGAGAAATTTTTATATGATTAAAGATGGGGTGAAAACTATACATCTCATTGTTTTCAATCATGTATGGTAGGTAGGTTTAGTAATTTAACTAGTTGAGAGCAAATACATGCTTAAAGTCAAGAATGTGTAGAAATTGAAAATTTAGGCTACATAAAAATTTTAGCATGAAGATTTTGTTTTTATCATTCTATTCTATTTAGTTTTTTTTAATCTGTATGTTTTCCTAGTTCACTGGATATTTTTTTAAGGTTTATCTTATTATTGAATTTATATTAGTTAATTACTAGTTTATGCCAATTAGTTTGCATTCCAAAAAGGGCTAATTAAATGAGATTACATTATGTTTTTTTGAACTATAAATTTCAACAATTAGTTGAAGAATAAATATGACTTTTATTTACTGTAGCAAAACACCATTTCTTTGCATATACCAAGATCATCTTATCGAAGATTAATTAATTTTGTGATGTTAGTGGTATGTTTTTAGATACAATATTATCTTTGAATCCAAGTTTTTTATCAATACATTTAGTTCTTAGGTTTAAGGTTGTTTACAGATGTATGGTTTTATCATATTTAATTTTCAATTTTCCAAGCTATCTATTTTTTTAAGGGATGCTTGACCACATGATGATCAAGAACTAATATTGAATCCTTAAAATATCTCTTCCAAGAATGAAATTCGTCCATTCGCATTACGATGGAAAAAATCAAATCGAAATGCAAATGTTGGATCAATGTCTTAACAGGATTATTAATAATATACACAACCTAGAGTATTCCTCTCTCTGATCTTCTCTCAAAGACTGGGAAGTCATGATATGACCTTCCTGCAACTGTTCCGTAAGTGTTCAATGCATCTTCTCTTTGCAAGTCCCAAAAGCTGTCAGGTTTTCTGCAAATCCGAGTCCTGATGTGAGGATAGCCTTTGAAACGATAGTTCGATGGGTCAAAAACTGGGGACTCCTTTGGTGTCGCAGAACGAGTGCTGCCATGAAAATGGCAACTGTCTGACGGTTTGAAAATTGGTGTTTCTTTCCCAGATGCGCTATTAGCCTTCAAACAGTTCTCCATCACTTTGATTTCCTCTTTGAATCTCTGTTTCATTTCTTTCACGCGATTCCGAATCCATTTTGAGCGATTTGCAGTATTCGATTCCCCGCCTACTTTCGGTGCATGTGGTTTGCTCAAACTGATGCTAAGTGTATATGGAATTCTGTTGCACTTTATGCAGAAGTTTTTGCTTCTCTCCAAGTTGAAGGCTCTTCTCTTTACACTATCTGTGAGATACGAGTAGGCCTGCAAGAGATTGTGTATCGTTTTTCTGAGGAGGCTTGAGGAAACTCACACACACATCATCGTGCAATATCGCCAATTAATGACAATTTTCAAAAGGAAAAAACTTCGTTTTTAAACCTAAACTGTCCATGGAGTTCCATCCAAGACTTTTTTTGGTCCGGAGCCTGGAACAGGTTGAAAAAAACTTGTTAGCCCAATTAAAATCTCAGGTTTACTGATGATACGGTCTACAATCCGACCTCCTAACCCGTTGGATCAATTGAATTTTAAAACTATGGATAAAACAAATAGGAAGAAAAGGCGTGGATATATAAGTATATAGAGAGCTTTTATTTCCTTAATCTTGCAAACTCTCAAGTAAGGTTGCAATTTAAGGTTAAGTTTATTTTATATGCGTTCGGTGTTTTGTCTTAATCACAAGTTTAAAATAATTTATTTAATATATATATCACAATTTAAAATGTACATCTACGTAAGAACTCTATTTTAAAATCTTAGTTAAGAAAATACTACAATTTATGAGATCTTAGTAAAAAAAAAACTATAATTTAATTATATTATTTTTAAAACTACAATTTTTGTGAGTATG
Source organism: Salix dunnii (assembly GCA_015731905.1). Taxonomy (NCBI): domain Eukaryota; kingdom Viridiplantae; phylum Streptophyta; class Magnoliopsida; order Malpighiales; family Salicaceae; genus Salix; species Salix dunnii. The sequence continues at coordinate 13,138,521 of CM027666.1, read as the reverse complement.
TCCTTTCACAGACACAATCTAAGAGACATCTATTCAAGAGCCACGCAATGATATTTCAATGGTATTTTGAATAAAAATATTAAAAAAATAAAATAATATCTTTTTTTAATAAAAAGTTAAAAAAAAATCTTTATACCAGATTTCAGTTGATTTGACTAATCATAAGTCCATCCATCAAATTATCCAAATTAATATTCAAACTATAATAAAACTAAACCTAACAATAATAATTTAGGACGTGAGAAAAAAAAATTTAATTTCATGATTTAAGCTAAAAACAAATCATGAAAAAAAAATAAAAACACTTCAATAACCTAACAATAATAATTTATTTCAATATTCTTTATGTTTCCTATAATTTAAAAGGGTTTATGGATGAGATAAAAGCTATGTAAATAAAAATAGATGTCCCTGTTTGAAAATAAGACTTTTATTTTTATAATTTCATATATCTATCATCATAATTTTTGTACAAGCTTATGATTTGACATCAAATAATAGAATTGAAAAAATTAATATTTAAGGAATATATTGTATTTACTTAAAATATGGTAACCGAAAGACTTTTTATTAAGAATATTTTTTTAATTAAATTTATTTTATAGCGTTTGTCTGTTCATAGAAAAATATTTTTTTTAATTTTAAATTAATTTTTTTATATATTTTCAGATTATTTTAATATACTAATATTAAAAATAAAAAAATATTATTTTAGTATATTTATAAACAAAAATCAATTTCAACCACCGTGCTCTCAATCATACCGTTTATTTACTACACAAGAAAATCACACCGCTACTTTTAGTTTCAAGAGATAGAGGCATGATTATTATTATTTTTCCTTTCCCCTTTTGGTTTTTCTTATTCTTTTGTAACAAGGGAGCAAGCCCAGCCACACATAGTTGTCAGAACAGCAAGAGATATGATTGGGTCCTTGAGATGACTTTAAATTAATGTTTTTTTTAAATGATATTATTTTAAATAAATTATATCAGAAAAACCAAAACTAAGTTATTTTAATTTTTTTTCTTTTTTTAAAATGATATTATTTCTTATTAAAAATTCTAAGACTGCCATGATCAGTTTAAATAAATTAACCGGTGATTTATTAACAGCCTATAGAGCACTAAATCAATAATAATAAAAAATAAAACTGATGAGGCCACGACTGTTTTTTTGAGTGTCTGTATAATGCAGTGAAAATTATTTTTTAAAATATTTTTTTTTAAAATACATCAAAATAATATTTAAAAAAACTATTTTAAATATAAGCATGATTTAAAATATTAAAAAAATTAATTTAAAATAAAAAAAATACTAAATATCGCTCCATCCATGGCTCTTTCCCGCGGGGCAAGTACTCATTGTATAATTTTTACAGGCTTTTTTGACATGATCACCGGCTTCTAAAATAGAACCTAAAATGTTAGTTTTCTAAATTAGTTTGAAATAAAATAATCTGTTAGACAATAATATAAATTATATTATGAGATTTTATTTATAAATTTAAGTTTTTAGGTGAATTGGTTTCTTAACATGGTATCAGAGCCTTATTGACCTAGCGATCACGAGTTCAAATCTCATCACTCCTATTTTATTTGATAAAAATGAAGTATAAGGTAATATAGATCTGTGCAAGTTTCAAGCCTAAAGAACTTTCATTTGAAGGGTGTATTACAGAATAATATAAATCATATTATGGAGTCTCACTTATAAACTTAAGCTTCTAGATGAGTTGATTTCTTAACATAACCCAAAATACCATAAAAAATAATTATAGAATTTTACGTCATCTATTCATATCCTATGGCCAAGTTATATATATAAAAGAAATTCTAATGATTTTCTCCATCACCACACCATTTATTTATATGATTAAGTAATAAACTAATTTAAGAAATCTCAATCTCCAAAGGAAATAACTATCCAGATTCTACCTCCGTCTATTATCCACACATTAAAAGAGGAGAATAGCATATCTAACCTCCAACACAAGCTTGAAGGCAAGCTCAGCTTTTGGATGCTTGTTCTTATCCGGGTGAAGTTGCAGAGCTGCCACAAGAAATTAAACAAAAGGAAGGAAAACACATCTATATTGCCAAAAACAGCATCAACAAAAGGTACGTACCAAGTTTACGATACCTCTTCTTTATAACTTCTACGTCTGCATTTTCTTCTACCTGAGACCAAGCCGAAGAACACATTCATTTTTTTAAAAAATAAGAGATCTAGACAAGTTAAGAACAGGGAGGAACCTTGAGAAATTAATCAAGATCAAAAAAGATTGACACACGTACTCCAAGAATCCGATACCAGTCAATAAAATGTGATTCTACAGGACCATAGCTTCTACCATGATGCCTGTGAACACAGGCAACCGATAGGGTTGATAAAGAGAAAATCTCCAACACTAACTGGGATTTCTTGGTTTCTGATTCTGGTCCCATTTTAGAGAGAGCAGGGAAAGAACTGACGACAAAAGATCAAATGAAGGAGAAGACATAAATTTATTGCTATTAAATGCAGGTGTACGTTTTGTTGGTGTTTAACGAGAGGAAGTGATTGCAACGGTGGAGCGGTTGAGAAAAAAAAGCAGAGCTTGCGGGGGAGATTTTTTTAAAGTCTGGTGGGAAGGGAAGGGGAGATGGAGAGGTTAACGTTAATGTTGCCACTTGGTTGTTTATGTTTGACAGGGTTAATTAATATTTGGTAATTTTATGTTTCGATTCCAAATCTAATGATTCAATTTTGCTGATTTAATATATAAAATAATCCTCATTCTTATAGGTTTTTTTATCAGAGATTTCTAGGCTTCGGATGAAATGGTTTTGTAACAACTTGCAGATCAAATGAGAGGGGTTTTCTAACCTCTTAACATTGACCGAATACGAGAACGAGTTGGGTGGTTTTGTGCAGGCGGGTGTCTCAACTAATATATATTTAGCATTGTGGTTGAAATAATTTTTTAAAATATTTTTTGTTTATAAATATATTAAAATAATATTTTTTTATAAATATTTTTAATATTAGCATACTAAAATAATATAAAAATATCAAAAAAATTAATTTAAAGTAAAAAGTAAAAATAAAAATAAAAAGTTTTTGAAGACGCTTTTGAAACACAGTATCCAACACATAGGTGACCGGGTTTGTCACTTTCATAATCTCGTCGAAGTAGTTATGGTGTCGTTGTTGTCTAAAACCACTCAAATTTGATATAGGGGATGCATACCTTTCTACTGTATCATTTCTTATTTGATTTGAAGGTTTATAACTCTACATTCATTTGTTTAAAGGTTTCAATTTGATCAATATTTTCTTGTATTAAGTAATGAATGCGGATGAGGGACATGTTGGGATGTTAATGGTGAATATGAGACATAATCATTTAATTCCATGGTAATGAGATCATAGAGGTGATGTTTTCAAATCGAATGGTGGTTATTTCAATCTCATGTGTGGTTGAAAATGTCATATTCAACTGCTTGAAAATGACTTCATGATCAATCAAAATCAAAGAAGATGATATACAATATTTGCAAAATGATGATTTTTTTTTACTAGTCCCTACAAATTAGGTATTTTGATTTGGGATTTGTCAATCTTCAATATAATTGTTACCCTTCCAATTTTATTTAATTGTTCTCCTTACTACTCTTAAACTCTTAATTATACGCAATTTTCCCTTTATCGATTTCAATTTTTAGACCTAATTTGAGCATCTTTCCATTTTAGACCTATATTTGAGTATCTTTCCACTTCAGTCATTGATTTCTAATTTATTTAACTAAATTTTTAATTGATCATAAACTCATAATTTTTTTTTTCATTTGGTCTACTTTTGTTGATTTCAGTTCTTGAAGTCACCCACTTCTTACAGATTGGTTCTACTCTCGTAATTGTTTAATTAAGTTCTTAATTGCTTATTGGACTTTCAATTTTATGCAATTAAGCCCTTATTTCTCACCAATTTAACTTTTATTTCTTTCAATTAACACGGAAGTGTCCAAAATCCATCTTTACAATTAGATCTTCAATGGATGCTTCTAAAAATGCACTTCAATCTTTAAGATCCTAATTAACCCTCTTTTTTTTTTTTAGTAGGTAACAACAATATAGCCAAACACTATAAAGTATTTGCTTGCTTATTTTTTATGACACTACCAATACATTGAAAAATAATCAATTCTCTGAAAGTTCACTTTCCATTTAATTATTATTTTTTTTAAATAAAAATAAAAACTACTCTTCAACAAACAAACATGTTTGCATGACTAAATAATTAATAAAAAAAAACAAGGTGCCAGATTTAGCTGCTTGCATAGCATTAAACAGAACGTTACTCGTTATTGTTCTTTCAACTTTATATATTTTAAACTCTCCATTCCTAACTATTTATGAAATTCAATTTAAATTTAAATTTTATTTTATCCGAGAAGAGAGAATGTGAATGAGATTAGATTAAAATAGTAATATTTGAAATAGAGAACCTGGTCATTATAATTTTATTATACAAGATCTTAAAATACTCCCTTGCTTAATCGGATTAGATTCCGCCCTTTCGATTAATGAACCAGCAAACTCATGGGATCACAATCTCCAGTTGGCTTCTATTTTTTAGAAGACAATAGCCTGTCCTCGTGTTCTTGTACGGAAATGGATCATAATAAAGATTCTTTTTTTTTTTCCCATGCCATCTCTGTTAATCTCGAGTTCATTCTGTTAAAACTGGCAATCAAATATTCTTTTGTTTGAATACAAAGCACTTAGAACCGAACTCATGATTGAGTCCCAATTCGAGTCGTCTGTTATTGATTCGTATCCAATAAAGATTTTCACAAGGAAACTGCATTGCATCTGATTCTGTCAACAACGCGAGGAATTTAATTAAATACAGAAAGCACTGCTTAGAATATTTAAGTCCATTTTACCAAAAAGAATGTTTACACATGAATGAAGATACGAGGCTGTACAAATAATCAGCAGATTGAACGAGGAAATGCAAAACCAACGGAATGAAGGAACAAATATTATGAACATCTATCTTATTGAGAAGAATCTCACCTACCGTAAACAGTAGAAGAATCCCTTTTTACTCCATATGAATGTACTTCTGAAGGAGCTGTATTCATAAGTCTGTGGATTTACCGTAAGAATTCAAGGGGGAGTAGCAAACCGAGGAGCTCTCGAGTTCAGGACACGGTTCAGGGGAAACAGACTCTGAAAAGCCAATGAAGTTTGAGCATGTCCAAGAAGATAAGGTGGCGTGAATTGTTAAGGAGACATTGAATAAACAAAGAGATGTGAAAGGAGATTCTGCAAGTCCCGTGAAGTTTGAGCATGTCCAAGAAGATAAGGTGGCCATAGTGATGTTTGAACCAATCACACTTTGCAAAGTGATTTGATCGAGATCAGGGATCCGGATGTGACCCACAATCACCAATGGCACCAAATGCCATGTTAATATTTTTCATTTCAACATTTGATATGATGATCCGTTTAATATACCCCCATCTGCCCTTCGCTGCTCTCAACTCAATGCCACTATATGAGTTGAATATGTGGACCTGCTCCACATGCACATTAGAAATGCCACCAGACATCTCACTACCATAGGCTACGGACGAGCCTGAAGATGATTGAACGTAGACCATTCTTATATGTACATCTGTTTTAGGCCTGTCATAGGCGATACCGTATTCATCCCAGCCACTCTTGAGGGAAATTGCATCATAACCAACCTGGATGCGGCTGTCCTCTATGCACACATTGTTGGAGGAATCTGAGAATGATATAAACATTGAGTCAGCTACAATGATCAGCAAGAGCAATTAAGGCAGTTCAACCGTGTCCAGCATTTTCACACATTACATTGATAAAGCATTCTCGCCAGAAGAAAATTATGCAACATGAATTTTGAAGGGGATAAGGAAGAGGAAGGAGTGTATATATGCTCTTGTGCTGAGGACAGTTATTGAAAACATGTTAACTAAACAAACACAGAATGCTCAATAAACCTGACACTATGCCGATGGTGTAAGGGGATTCTCTAGGAGCGAAGACTGAAATATTTTGAACAACCAGATTACTGCTTCAATGACAATTCCACACAAAAAATAAGTCACTCCATCAATTTATAAGTTCTTGATTCAATTAGCAATCACCATGGTCTTAAGAGAAATCACCTGCAAAACACTGGATGAATGCTATATGCAGGAGGTAAGATTTGAAACTACTACATAATCAGAGGATGTAAATTCCACTAGAAGAGGGCGGCTGTAGTTCAATGAATGGGACTCGAACTAATTCCACCAAACTGAACCCTGACCATCAATGATTCCATTATCACCTAGAGCAGCAAGCAAATAAATGTCAGGTGATCAACAATCGAGACCAAGCAGTCAGTAATTAAAAGAGAGAAATGAAAACGGCAGTGCATTTACCAGTTACTGCCACATCATACAGCATATCTCCATTTATTAAACTTTGATATATTTTTCCAGGAAGTTTATTGTAAAAGTTATAGTAGATATTTCAAAAAACTATTTCATATTGTTAACACACTTTAATAATTTATAACCATTGAAATATTTATTTTTAACGATTACAAATATAAGTGTTACCATAATTTAATTTTATAACAAATATATTTTAAACCATAATTTAATTTTATAATAGATATGTTGTTAGTAACACTTGTTAAAGAAAATGCTTAGATAAACATTATTGATGCCTCAAATATATGCCCCTAATAGAGTGTGAACAATGGTTTCAAAAACTCTTTTATTTTTTTCTAAGTTATGGCTACCACTAGGAATGCTTGCATATTTGCTTTTACATGTCGCGACAACAATTTTTCGCGCTTCGTGCCCCGCAATCTCCCGGGTTTGAGAGATAACGGCAAGCGGTGAAAATGAGGGTTTGTTTAATAGGCGTAAAAATTACGACTATAATTATAAGGAGTCACCATCAAGTATTACGGTCATTAGGAACCTATTGGTCTACGAGAGTCTTGGGTAAGGAGACTTGTTGTACAAGGGGAAGACGCATCACCCCCAGTGCACCCTACCTAAGGTAAGCTACATTGTTGTTTGATTGTTTTTTTTTTTCTAAGTTTATTTATTTATACTGCACTAAAAAAAATTATCTGTAGGTGTACTTTACAATGTAATTTTACAACGCAGTTAGAAAATCCTTTTGTTATCTATGAATGTACTTTACAATCCTTTTGATATTTTAGCCGAATTCCAATGGATAGTCATAAATTGGTTATGATATCCAATTTTTATTTTTAAAATATGAGAAAGATGCACAATATTTTTTTTACGAAACATATGCTTGAAAAATCTTGAAATTCTACCGTATGAATGAAAACAACATCATCTTATGTTTTTTTATTTTTTTTAATATAAATAAAATAAAAAAACAAATAAAATAAAAAAATCAATGGGCTGGACTGACACCCCACCATTCATGGGCTGGGCTGATAGCCTAGGTGGGCTGTTAACCCAGTTCTTTGAGGATTAGGCCTCCAATCCATATGGGCTAGAAGCCCATCTTCTTTACATTTAGGCCGGGCACAAAGCCCGACCCACCTCACATCAGCCTAGCTTGCATGAACAGTGGGACGTGAATTACGTCCCATTGCATGCAGCGCCGAGAGAAAGAAGATGAATAAATAGTGATTTTTCAAGTGTGATGAAATGTGTACTTGTTAGTATCATTGGGTAGAGGAGATCGAGGTGGCTGTCCAAGTGGTGGTGGTGCTGTCAACGACGGCCTATGGTAGCTAGAGCAAGCTTTTGAAGGCGTCGAGGTTCACGTTGCAATCATTGCCACCACCTCTGTTGCGTCGTCGAAGAGTGTTGATGAGTTTCTGGCATCGAGGAGGAGCTTACTGTGGTGATCAGGGTGGTCAGAAAACCGTTACTGGTGGAGAGAGAAGAGGCTCTGCCGGACTGGATATAGAGAGAGAAAGGGGTTGTGAAACCGAAGAGAGAGAGAGAGGTGACACCAAGGAAGATAAAGATGATGGTGTTATTTCGTGTGATCTTCCCTTGTTTTTCTTGTTTTTATATGCTAAAAACTCCTATGAGTTCCAGAACTTCCCCTCGTTTCTCCTCTATTTCTTCTTCTTTATTTCATGTAATTCTCTCTCTTTCTCTCCTCTTCCCCCCATGATGCGAACCTCGTGATCACATGGTCACACAACCCACAACAAAGAATGAGATATGATCCCGGAAAGATGAAATAGGTTTGAAAGGAGTGTGACACAATGGAAACATGCCCCAAGGCACCAGTACTATTGGAAGGAGTAGAATGACACCATGAAGCTAGTTAATCTTTGATAAGTCGGATTTAGTTCGTTCGAGAATTGAAGAATGCAAGAATCACTCTCACACATAAACTAAAAAGTTCAGAATCAATTTCATCAGTGGCTGCCGAAATTATTCCTAACATGAGTTTAAATAGTCTTTTAAACACTAACCCTAATGGACCCCTTATGTGGACTTAAATGAGGTCCACTCAAAACTGGCCCAAAATCCCAAATTAAAAACCCCATGACTTAATCCAAACAAGCTTTGGATCATAACTCAAAACAAAGTCTTAATGTAAGCCCAAACAAGCCTTGGGCTCTAACTAACAAAATTAAAGAAAACCCATCAGTTTTATATATAGCCTTTCATCCAACCCCTTAATCCTTGCTGGTATTTTTGGACCGGTTCGCATCACCCTAGTTACATAAAACTTTGCTCTTTTTTTTTTGTTTTCACCCCCCTGTTTTTTCTTTCCCCCCTCCCTTTGCATGCAGGTTTTCAAGGCTTTTATAGGTAGAAGGCAACCCTTCGGCTTCCCATGGTGTGCAGCGATGAGTTGCCTGCCTCTGCACTCGCAGATGGTGTGTCTGCACTGTTCAATCACCTGAACAGTGCAGCCAAGCCTGTGATGTTGTGGGGAGGGTGATAAAATTCAATTTGGTCCCTCAATTTTTAATTTGTTCAATCACACCCCTAATTGTTTTAAACTTTTAATTTTGTGCAACTGTATCTCCGTCAACAATTCAATGTTAGCCTTAAATTTGCGTGACTTTTTTATTTTGGTCCTTGGTTTTCAATTTATGCTATTTGACCCTCAATTAACCAATAAAATTCAATTGTTTTTAATTTGACCCTTGACTTCATGCAATTGGATTGCAAAAATGCAATACGGTCTCCGAAAACTCCAAACTTCTCAATTGAACCCAAATTAAGCTCCAGACCTTGATTTTCATCTATTAGGCCCTCAATAAAATTAATTTGATCTATTTAAAGTATAATTAAGCCCTTGTGCTTAATGAAATCTTTCAATTGGATCCTAAATCAATTCTCAAACATAATTACACTTTCAAATTGGTCGACGATTAAATCAAATAAACCCATAAAAATATAATTATGTCACACGACTTAATTTTTACACAAATTTATCCAATAATAAATTATTTTTGTCTTAATTTTGTACTTTCCTCTATTTTTTGGGACAAAAGAGATACGATTGGACCCTCGAAAACAACCAAAATTTCCACACTAATTTTTCTACCCTCACTAGCCCTTTTTATTTTATTTTTATTGTTTTTTGGTATATTTTGGGGGAATAACCCATAAATTGGGTGATGACATTACACTAGGAAAAAAAATTACTCTCTTATAGCATAGCGAAACGCAAGACAACTAGCTAATTTTATTTTTACTCGTACTATATACAATATTTTTCTTTTAAATAAACTTTTTTTTTGTCATGAAACAAGGTATTCCCATTTTTAATAATTAAAAAAATGTTTTTTTGTTGAGTGAGTTATTTTACTAATGATACTTTTATTTTGTAGTGGACATACAATATAGTACAACACTAGATTATTGGTTCATGTTGGATTGTTGGATTAGTTTTAATATAAAAAGTATCAAAGCATTGCTAATGTGTTTTCTAACCAAAAAAATTAGTCATCACCTCAATATGATGCACATTAAACAATATTGAAAAAAATGATATGAAAATATATTAGATGATATTTATTTTTAGATATTGAGAAATCAACACATTGGATCGACTTAGGTAAACATGTTTAATATTTGACCTTAGTCATAACCCTATAAAAAATAAATCAAAATAAATTACAAAGATTAAATCTTAATCAACCTAATATTGAATGAAACAAAGGAAAAATAAATAAAAAGGAAACAATCACTCGGGTTAACATGTCAACCCCACAACTCAGGTCATGAGATTAGGATAAGCACATGAAAAGCACATAAATTGTTTTTGTAAACTCAATTTTAAATCAAAGCCTTATTGAAGGATAAAACCAAAACAAATAATTTAAAAAAAAACAGAGAAAAAAAGCTAAGTTAACCTAGGATAAGCTATAAGACGAGGATAACTTCATAAAAAGCAAAAAATAATAATTATAAAAGCTTCATTTTCAACATATCCAATATTAATGGTTGAAATAAATAAATAAAAAACTAAATCTATAAGACTATAATAACTCCATATAAAGAAATTGCAAATAAGTAAATTATAAAGCTTAGTTCCCAAAAAATCTAATATTAAAGGATAGAATTGAAAAAGAAAACCTAAATAAAAAAAAGATCAAGTTGTTAGAGGGTGAAATTGAAAACACAATCAATTAAAAACAACATGAAAGATAAATTAAGTTAACCTATATTAACTTGCAAAACTCATGGAAAGAAATATAAAGCCTAATTAATAAAAATATTCATTTAAAAATGACCAAAAAATTAACAATATTAACTTGGGTCAATCTACCAAACTTGTGACCCTAGTCATAAAATTGAAATAATCTCATACAAACAAAAATACAAAGTGCAATTTTCAACCAATCTAATGTTAAAGGATAAAATTAATTTTTTTTTATAAAGATGGTCCAAAAAACTTAATATTAACTTATGTCATGAGATTGATATGGACTCATAAGAAAATAAAAAATAATCCAATAGATCTAACATTCAAGGTTAATATTGAGAAAACAAAAGGTCTATGAGATTAATATATAACCCAACAAAAAAAAAAGCAAAGAATAGTTCAAAAAATTATTGAAAAAATAAGAAAAAAGAATTGTTTTGGAGAAGGGTAAAATTCAAAAAAGAAGAAAAACACATAATACACTAATCTAATAAATAATATTTTGGATGTGGCCAAAATGATGTTCTATTAACAAGATAATAATATCAAATAAACTGACGGTTTGCTTGATAAATGATTACATTTCTTATATTATCATTTAGGATTAAATATTTTAAAAGAGCATAGTAAAATAATTTCTTATGAATTGAAGTGAATAACAATTGTTTAAGGCTAGATCTTAGAAGGATGGTATAAAAAATCTAAAAATATTCATTTTGATATATTTTCAAACAAAAAATTATTTTGAAAAGCATTCTATACCATAATCTCAAACACACATTAATATTAAAACAAAACACATAAACATTCAAATAGTTCCATTCATGAACATCAATATATAAAAATCCCTCTTAATTTGTTTGGATATGAAATATATGATATTTCTTTCTATAAAAACATTTTCCAATTAATATTTTCTCTTACAAGAAGTGGTAAATTATTTAAATATCTTGAAGCAAATATATTTTTTGCAATATACTTATGATCTCTAATTATCTTCCTAAATTATGTTTAGTTTGAATTTAAAAACTTAAGGATAAATGCTAAGTGGTAAAATATTAAAAATAAAATATAATTATAATATGATTTTTAAAAATGTTTAATATATAAAGTTAAAAATTAGTAAATTGTAAAAAAAAAAGAGTAAAAGTAAAAGTAAAACTAATGACTAATTACACAGATGGATTCAATACTTTGTTTAGAAAAAAAAATGAATAAATAGTTAAAAACAAAAATAACATGAATTTCAAAAAAATTCTCTTTCTTTATTTTGTATCCCACCCATCCTAGCCCTAAATTTCCCTGCTTTCAATGAAAATACTATGCCAAATTAAAAGGTGTAGTGCATTATTGTGAGATTATTATCTAAAATGGTCAAATCATCATTAATCATAATAATGAGTTTTTTATGTATAAAAAATCATTCTTTCATAAAATCATTGTCTACAAAGAAAGAGAGAAAAATGATGAATCATCATGAGAGCTTAATATAACTCAAAACCCATGAAAAAAGCTTGAAAAGGCATTAAACTTGATTATGCACTAGACCCAAACCGATGTGAACCTCGTGATCATGTGATCACACAACCCACAATCAAATGTTTGTTTCAATGTCTGTTTTAAATCGAGTCATTGGATCTTTTGAACATGTAGTGGGTCATTGCTAGTGTTTCTAAACTGATTCACATCATAAACACTCATAGGATTGCAAGATGTCAGACTCAGCTCCTTTAAGGGTGTGTGTGGTATTACATTTGATTTTGTATTTGAGGTTTTAAAAAGTTAGTTTTATGAAAAGCACTTTTAGCTACGGTTCAAAATAATTATGTTAGTGTTTGGTTAAAACTGTGGATGAGTTTGAGGTTTGATAAGAAGTAGTTTCACGTGTTTGGTTATCATGTTTTTCATATTATTGTCAGCTTGTGAAATTACTTTAAAGGACACATACACATATATAAATTGTTTTTTAAATTTCATGGATTAATAATCATAACAATAAAATATAATTAATAATTCATAAAAAAACAAATATTTGTTTTTATTCTCGCATTAAACTACTTGTAATTTTATCAAAAACAAAATCGATACGTGAATGCCTCTATGATCCCTTGCTATTTGATCGAGGCACAATATCTGGTAACAATATCAGTGGTAACAATATCAGTAGTAACAACATTTGTGATCTAGTTGGAAAGACTTAATTATAATGTCAAATCTAGTTGCAAGTTTTTGATTCATAATCAAATGCAAAACAGGGGTTATGGAGTGAAACGAAGTAATGCACATTTTCCTTTCATTAGTACTAATCTTTATCTACATATTTTTTTTATTTTTTAAAAAATATATATTTTTTTAAAAAAATTATGTTGGGCTCAACCCACCTAAATGGGCGGCCCAACCAAATTAAGCCAAAGCCCAACTCCACTAGACTTGGGTTGGGTCAAAAGCAGGCCTAACCTAAGTCCATCTCTAATACGTAGAAGAGTGAAATGGTGCATTGCACTTTCATGTCTTCTTAAAACGTGAACAGTGCAACACACTGTTCATGTGAATTAATTCACGTGAATAGTGTCATTCAACCTATGATGATGAGAGCCTAAACGGCCATGTTGATGTGTAAAGGAGATCGAGGTGGTTCTTCCTGTGGTGGCGGCGTAATAAATGGTGGTTTATGGTGGCCGGTAGGAGCGTTGGAAGCTTGCAGTCATCACTACAGTTTCTACTAGAGGTGGTCGCAGTGGATCTTCTATAGTGAAAAAGAAGCTCCTGGTGATGAGGGGGATGATAGTAATGTCTTCGGGGGCTACCCTCAACTATAAAGAGAGAGCCGCTACTATAAAGAAAGAGCTGCCGTGTGGAGAGAGAGAAAGTTATTGTTGTCGAGAAAGAGAGAGATGTTGTTGTGGAGAAAGAGACTGTTGGTTGCTTCATGCTTATTATTGATTCAAGTGGCTTCCTCCATTACCAATGGTCTGAAGCAATGTTGAGGAAAACCAATTACTAGCACACTGAAAAGTTATTGTTTGAAACGCAGGCAATAAGGCAAAATCCATGAAACGCAGGCAACACGATCACAGGTAAAGCATCATTTTTCTACTTTTCATGAACCATGGTTTTGGTGTTTTTTTTGTGGGTCCTATAATAAATTAATTTGCGTTTCTTCCATTATCAAACACCATAAACCTGTTTTTTTGTTCCAACCTTTGTTTCAACCGCAATGCCAAATGGCCACTAAGCTATGCTACCCACTAAGCCAAACGCTATGACAAATGTGAGTTGGTCTAACAAAATATTAGATGTAACTTTAATGAACTCAATTATACGTTAAACCTAAATGCTTGAGGGTGTGGGAAAATTCCATACTTATTTGATCTAAACAAGGTTAAAATTGGATTTTGGCATAAAATCTTCTACTATCTAGTTTTAAAAATGAACATAATTCCATATCAAACCATTGGATTTATCATAAGATTTCATATGTTTTTTCTATATTATGGTAAAATTTAAGGCCAAATGAAATAAAAAAAAGGCCTTGCTATATAGGTGAAAACATGTTATATGTTTTTTTTTTTTTTTTACTTATAGACTTTTTATTTGGCAATGATAATTTACCTACAATGGTGAGACAACTTGTTTTAGAAATTTTCTAGTTCTGTAAAGAAGGTTAAAGGAAAGTAACAAGGGTTTCCATATTTTGAAAGGATTCTTTAAAACTACAATTAATTATTCTAGACAAATAAGAGCACTAAAGGGGAGGCAACTTCAACAATCAATCTCCTAAATTGTTTTGCAGATCTAAAGGCGACAACAAAGATTTTTGTATTTTTAGAAGGAATATTTCATTCATGTTATTTGTTAAACAACCAAATGTATATGTCTTAGGTTATTTTGTTTAATTAGGTGCACAAACTTTAGTTTATGTGTCACATTTGTTGTCTTTATTACTTTCTTCATGGTTGAGCTTAATAAGGCATAAAGACTTAAAAATCAGTCAAATCAATTTTCCTAGTCTATTTGGGACTTCATATGAGTGACTTGATTCTCGAATATATCTAAGATATTAATTTTGGATTTTTATTGTTCTATTCTTAACTTTTGATTTATTATTATTTAATTGGGTTAATTTTGTAAGTGAACTCGAATCAATCCACATATAATGATTCATTAAGATTATTTAAAATATTATATAATCATTTTTTTTTTTGTAATTTGAGGGTCATAAGTCTTTTTATTTCACATCCAAATAAAGAGAGATACTTGTACATTAACATTCAATTTGATAAGTGAGATACCTTTACATTAACATTCAATTTGATGGGAGTACCATATGCCGATAGGAAATGATCCTGCATCATTTTATGCACAATATAATTAGAAATGAGATCAATCAATATTTCAAGGGCTCTTAAAGGAGTATTTGCACTACTAGGATGTAAAAAGATGATTATCCTAGATTCCCACCTGGGATGCTTGGACCTAAAGTAATCACAAGCCCAAGGATGTTTGATCCTAGCATCTTGCTAGACCCATAATCGCTTAGGCTTTACTTGTAATCGAAAACAAACCTAGAAAGGGTGTGCTTAACATCTTACCAAGCCCACAAATGCTAGTTCCTAGCATCTTTCTAGACCTTTCGAATAAGAAGATTGATGCAACCATAGTATTTGATAGTTTCATACATATTTACCTAATGTTTTGCATATGTTTTGTGTATTAAATGCCTTAATATTCTTTGTTTTATGTTTTGAAGGCATTTTTGGATGAAAGATGCAAAAAGGAGGTAATTGGAGCTGATTGACAGATTTGACCTTCAGTCGATGTTTTGTGCAGAGCGGAAGCTCTAGAGATCGAAATGAAGTGATTCCAGTGGCATTAAAAAGATAACATCCATATCTTTCTGTAATGCTAAGTAAAAATAAATAAAATAAGGAAGAGCATGGGAATCGCATCCTTCAAAGTCAAATCTTGCAATCTGCCGATGTCGACCTTTGTCCATTCAAACCTTCATATCTCGAGCTACAGAAGTCCGATTGATGCAAACTCAATTTTGTTGGATTCAGGACTCAAAGAAGTATAAACGCTCCAAATATCAGCTGAAAACGATGTCATATGAAGGAGATATGAATTTTACAAGGGACAACAAAATTCTGCCAACTTAAGGAAGGACTATTTTGTAAAATAGATACTAGGGTTTCGAAGCATATATAAAGGAAGAGAGGAGCAAGGAAATTTCGGCCAGCACACAAGAAAACACAAAATATTCCTCCTTCAAACCCTAAATCATGTGTTCTTCCATCTTTTTATTTAGTTGTTCAATAAACATGCAAGGCTAGACTCTTTTGCTTGGTTGCAAGGACACGGAAACCTTCATATTTCTGAGATCTATTTTTACCTCAATTTTTCAGTTTATATGATGAATATGTTTGTTCTCCTATGCTTATTTTCTTATGATTGTTTATTTAATTGCTAAGAGCGGACTCGAAGTTATTGTTGTAGACAATCAATTGCTAAGTTTGATATCAAAACCGGAGTTGTGATATATGAACTTGTGAAGCAACTAAGTTAGTAATTGTAGCGGATCTACGTTAGTAATCTTAGGGAGAACATTCAATCAAACTAAACATATATTGCGGACAAGTATGTTTCTTACTTGATCAATTTATCTAGTTTTTAATGCTGCCATTGAATCAAATTATTAGTGCGGACACTGTGGTTGTTTGATGGTTAGGGTAAGTTATACGGCGGATCCGTTAACGAACCAATTTTAAGAAGAGATAAATATTCAGAATATAAATTGATGTGTCGTTTCCATGATCAGTTCTGATTTCTGTAGGTGGATGTTGACTTGTGACCAAGGTTTGCTTTATTAATAAATTTCAGTTTTATATAATTTTCGCTTAGTTTGCTTTAGCTTAGTCTAGACAACTTCCAACCCCCCCCAATTGCATAACATATAGCACGAAAATCTGAACTAAATTGTCCTCGTGGGATCGACCCCTTGCTTTCTCTATACTATCTTGTTTGATTTGTTTTAAGCTAGGGTAATTAATTTGTGCGACCGCGACATCGCAACAAATTTTGGCGCCGTTGCCGGGGACGTGATTTTAGTTGATTCTTGTGTTGTTGTGTTGTGCTGTGATTGATTCTACTTGCTGTTATTTTTATTTATTCTGAAAAAAAAAAGAAAAAAAAGAAAAAAAAAACTTGTGTTTGCGGAGGTACTGTTCAAAACAGATTTTTTGGTGGAATTAGGTATTGTTCTTTCTCTTTTCTGAAGGAAAACGACATTTTGAGAAGAACTAGTGACCTATGGTCACTAGCCCCACCCTATCAAGGCCCAATTCGATCGTTTGCTAAGGTTTCTGGACACTTTTAGTTTTCTAGCGTAGGATACTATTGCCGATTACGTTGTTTTCAATCTCTTGTGTGGTTGGTTTCTTTTGAGTTTTCTTTGTGATTTATGCCTACAACCCGTTCTGCTAACCAAAGTCATCAAGTGCAGGTTGATCTCGAAATAGAAAACACTTTACGGTGGAAAACCAACCATTGTGCATTAACATAGACAGTAATGTGAACTTTGAACTCAAATCTAGTTTTATACATTTGCTGCCAACATTCAATGGTCTTGTAGGAGAAGATCCTCACACTCATCTCAAGGAGTTCCACATGGTTTGTGTTGGCATGAAACCAAATGGAGTCGATGAAGAACAAGTTAAGTTGAAAGCTTTCCCTTTCTCTTTAAAAGGGGCAGCAAAGGCTTGGTTTTTTTCTATTCTCCCAGGTTCCATTAACACTTGGAATGGCATGAAAAAGATCTTCCTTGAAAAGTATTTCCCAGCATCTCGAGTTGCCAACATAAGAAAAGAAATATGTGGGATTCGACAATCTCATGGAGAAACACTCGCTGAGTATTGGGAAAGATTTGAGCTATTGTGCATTCAATGCCCTCATCATCAAATACCAGATCAGCTGCTCATTCAATATTTTTATGAAGGATTGATGCCTACTAACCGTAGTATCATTGATGCTGCAAGTGGAGGGGCATTGGTAGATAAGACACCTGAGGCTGCATGCCAATTGATCTCAAACATGGCAGCCAACTCAAAACAGTTTGGCACTCGTGGAGACTTCTCCAACAAACGAGTAAATGAGATAAGTATTTCTAACCTTGAAAATAAAGTTAATGATCTTACTTCTCTTGTGTGTTCTTTGGCTTGTGGAAATGTGCAGCAGGTGAAAGTTTGTAGTATATGCTCCTTACAAGGACATGCTTCGGATATGTGCCTAACAATTCAAGAAGATTACATTGAGCAAGCGAATGCGGTTGATGGAACATTCAATGGACAAGCCCAATGTAAGTATGATCCCTTTTCTAACACGTACAATCCTGGATGGAGAGATCACCCCAACTTTCACTACGGGAATCCACCTCATCAAGGCAATCAAGGGAGACAGTTCCATTCCCATGGATTCCAACCACAGCCCCAGCAAAATTATCAAACAAGACAACCCCCTCCATTCACAAACTCCAATGTTATGGGGTCGTCATCCAATGATGATCTTCGTGAGATGATGAAAACTTTGGCTTCTAATACTGTTACTTTGCAACAAAATGTCATGTCTTTTCAACAGGAAACAAGGTCAAGTATTCACAACTTGGAGAAGCAAATGGGGCAAGTAGCTTCAAGTGTAGGGAAATTGGAAGCACAAATAAATGGAAAGTTGCCCTCCCAAGCATTGAATCCAAAAGAGAATGTTAGTGCTATCATGCTGCGAAGTGGGAAAGAACTTGAAGAGAAAAGGTTGAAACAAATTGAGATGGAGGAGGAAGAAGAGATAGAAACTGAATTGAGTACAAAGAAAGAACATCATCCTCCTCCACAAACTGAAACAAAGACCAACACTCCAAAGGTAACTTCTCACTCAATTAATTCCATTTTTAAAACAATTCCACCCTTTCCTGTGAGTTCTTCTAGGTCTAAGAAAGAAGACAAAGAAAAAGAGATCTTAGAGGTTTTCAAGAAAGTGGAACTCAACATTCCTTTGATTGATGCTATCAAGCAAATTCCCAAGTATGCAAAATTCTTGAAGGAGTTGTGTACTACCAAGAGAGCTTTCAAACTAAAAGGTCATGAAATGGTAAGTATGGGTGAAGTTGTATCTGCCGTTGTTCAAAAGAATTTGCCTTTGAAACAAAAAGACCCAGGTGCATTTACTATCCCATGTGTTATTGGTAATGCTAGTTTTAAAGGAGCTTTATGCGATTTAGGTGCATCCATTAGTGTTATGCCCAAACATGTTTATGATTCTCTTAGTCTTAAGCCTTTGAATAAAACTAGCATTGTAATACAACTTGCGAATCGTAGTTTTGTTTACCCACTTGGTGTGATAGAAGATGTCCTAGTCAAGATTGATAGTTTGGTTATTCCATGTGATTTTTATATTCTTGATATGGAACATGATTCTTGTGATTCATCAACCAGCACTCCTATATTGTTTGGGAGACCATTCTTGAAAACTGCCAATACAAAGATTGATTGTGGTAAGGATACTTTGTCTATGGAGGTAGGAGATGAAAAGATTGAATTTAAGTTTCATGATGCAATGAAATATCCTTATAGCAATGTTTATTCTATCACATGTTATGACCAAATTGATAAGTGTGTGCAGCAAGTTTGTGATTTTAATTGTGTGGATGGATTAAGCGTACCTTTGAGTTATGGCTATGATTTTACCCAATTGGAGGAGATGGAGAGGCACAAATGTGTTCCCCAAAACTTGCACGAAACAGCATTGGCTTTGCAAGCTTTGCAAATCGTTCCCCATGTTGAAGTTACAAGTTTAGATACTAATAAAGTACTCAAGGTCAGTGGGCATCGATTGAGACCTTTCTATGAAAAATGGATGGTAGAAATCACTGTTTCTATGAAGAATGAGCATGTCATGCCACATGTCGAGCCAATGACACAAAACACAAGCGCTTATTGGGAGGCAACCCAACACAAAAAAAAAATATCAGATTTGCTTTCTTTTCCCCTTATCTTTTATTTTTCGCATTTTATTTCTTTTTTGTCAATCTCCTATATTCCTTTTCTTTTATTTTCAACATTGAGGACAATGTTGTGTTTTAAGTGTGGGGGTATTGGGAAAATGTTAGTTTTTTTTTATTTTGTTTTTCTTTATTCTTCCAAAAAAAAAAAACAGAGAAAAATCTATGATTGATCTTTTTGAACTCCTATTGGTTTAGGAGAATATGAGTATTATGTATGAGAATTAAGTGAGATAGATGAATATATAAATTGAATGAGTGAGTGTGCATGCAAGTTTTAATGTTTAATTGGTTTAGGGATTGACTTTGAGAATATGCCATGTTGACTTGATAGTGCTATACCATTGCAAGCTTTTGAGCCTTCAACATTATATTCTTTGAGTGCGCATTCTTTCAATGATATGTATCTCTAGAACTTGCTTCATATCTTGTTGAGATTACATTCGCATTACATATATGCATGAAGATGATAAAGGCATTAGGAATTTTAACCGCTTGAGCCAAAAAGCCAACCTAAAGCATACTATCCTTAGTGAGCCCCTTTTGAGCTTGTTTATCTTTTCTTTGCTTTACCCATGTATAAGCCTTAAACTTTTTATATGTCTTCCTCTTTTCCCCTGGCCAAGGATTAGTAGAGCATACACTTATGATATCTCATGGAATTATGGTTGGAAATTATGTGAAAAGAAAGAAGTAGTGATGTTTGATGAAAAGATGGGCAAAGTTGCCAAAGGTGAAGAACAACACAAAAAAAAAAAAAAGAAAGAAGAAAAGAAGAAAAGAACAAAACAAAAAAAAAAAGAAAAAAGAAAGAAGAAAAGAAGAAAAGAAAAGAATAGAAATGAGTTTGAAATCGAAAGTAGCTAAGCATTGGTGCTTAAAGATTGAAAATTGATGTGTTTTGATGGAATATCTTGGTTGAAATATAAATTTTTTTGTTTTAGAATGCTCTACTTTCTTTGGTTTGAACCTTTTCTTCTACTCTCTTTTACCTCATCTTAACCTTAGCCCCATTACAACCAGAACATAAGACCTTTTGATTCATGCATTGTTTGTAATATTTTAGTAATGGAGATGAGATTGAAGAGCAAGCTTATGGTAGAACATTTTCATTGATTGAATTTGAGAGATTTAAACACATAAGCCCTAAACACATGAGTGTTGGAGTGTATATCAATGAGAGGACCTATCACTTTGGCATGGCATAGATTTCTTTTAAATCCCGAAGATTAATTGAGTTTTGAAGTTTGCATGTAAACAAATTCATGAAGATTTATGTTCTTTATCCTTCTCGATTGTATTCTTATTTATAATGCTTAAATTCTTGGATATTGACGGGAGATTAAAAAATTTATCATGGTTACTTTTATTTTTAATTTAATTTTTTTTTACCTATCCTTTCTCGAGGACGAGCAAGAGTTAAGTGTGGGGGTATTTGATGCAACCATAGTATTTGATAGTTTCATACATATTTACCTAGTGTTTTGCATATGTTTTGTGTATTAAATGTCTTAATATTCTTTGTTTTATGTTTTGAAGGCATTTTTGGATGAAAGATGCAAAGAGGAGGTAATTGGAGCTGATTGACAGATTTGACCTTCAGTTGATGTTTTGTGCAGAGCGGAAGCTCTAGAGATCGAAATAAAGTGATTCTAGTGGAATTAAAAATCTAACATCCATATCTTTTTGTAAAGCTAAGTAAAAATAAATAAAATAAGGAAGATCATGGGAATCGCATCCTTCAAAGTCAAATCTTGCAATCTGCCGTTGTCGACCTTTGTCAATTCAAACCTTCATATCTCGAGCTACAGAAGTCCGATTGATGCAAACTCAATTGTGGTGGATTCATGACTCAAAGGAATATAAACACTCCAAATAACAGCTCAAAACTTTGTCATATGAATGAGATATGAATTTTACAAGGGACAACAAAATTCTGCCAACTTAAGGAAGGACTATTTTGTAAAATAGATACTAGGGTTTCGAAGCATATATAAAGGAAGAGAGGAGCAAGGAAATTTCGGCCAGCACACAAGAAAACACAAAATATTCCTCCTTCAAACCCTAAATCATGTGTTCTTCCATCTTTTTATTTAGTTGTTCAATAAACATGCAAGGCTAGACTCTTTTGCTTGGTTGCAAGGACACGGAAACCTTCATATTTCAAGAACTGTGAGATCTATTTTTACCTCAATTTTTCAGTTTATATGATGAATATGTTTGTTCTCCTATGCTTATTTTCTTATGATTGTTTATTTAATTGCTAAGAGCGGACTCGAAGTTATTGTTGTAGACAATCAATTGCTAAGTTTGATATCGTTGTGATATATGAACTTGTGAAGCAACTAAGTTAGTAATTGTAGCGGATCTACGTTATTAATCTTAGGGAGAACATTCAATCAAACTAAACATATATTGCGGACAATTATGTTTCTTAATTGATCAATTTATCTAGTTTTTAATGCTGCCATTGAATCAAATTATTAGTGCGGACACTGTGGTTGTTTGATGGTTAGGGTAAGTTATACGGCGGATCCGTTAACGAACCAATTTTAAGAAGAGATAAATATTCAGAATATAAATTGATGTGTCGTTTCCATGATCAGTTCTGATTTCTGTAGGTGGATGTTGACTTGTGACCAAGGTTTGCTTTATTAATAAATTTCAGTTTTATATAATTTTCGCTTAGTTTGCTTTAGCTTAGTCTAGACAACTTCCAACCCCCCCAATTGCATAACATATAGCACGAAAATCTGAACTAAATTGTCCTCGTGGGATCGACCCCTTGCTTTCTCTATACTATCTTGTTTGATTTGTTTTAAGCTAGGGTAATTAATTTGTGCGACCGCGACATCGCAACAAAGATGAATGTTTAAGGTGCACAGATTATAAATACTCTCGAAACAACATAGGTAAAGGTTTAAACTCTTAACTATCTTACAACATATTCTCTGCATTTATTATATATGAATAGAAAATGAACATTCTTGTAGATAGAATTTAATAATTTGACCCAATTAACCTAAGTTAATCTTTAAATATGATATAACCTTTAATGAGGACATAATTAAATCAAATTAACCTATTAAAAATCTAATTAAATCATTGAATCTAAGTTTTATGCAAATTCATCTAATAATTATTTGGTTTAACCCTGAATTTGCTTTGTTTTTTTTTTTTTTTCAGTTTTAGGTACAATGGCGTATGATTAGGCTCTTAATATTATCCAAAACTCTAGTTTGGTTCCTCCATGCATTTGAAAAACTTCTTTGCATGCTCTTGTTAGTTGCCAATGTTTTTTATTTTCATCATTATTATTTTACTATTTTTGTTTGTTTTCTCATTTTAAAATAAAATGGTGGTTAAGGAAACCTGAAAGTGAATTATGATACCCAAAATAAAAACTTGGAACACTTATTCAAGAAAGATAAAATAAGATTATAAATCTCCTAACATGTTGATTACTTGAATCAAGAGTAAAAAGTTCATGGTTAAAAAGCCATAAATATGATCTTCTTGGTAACTTTTGAAAACTTGAATGAAGAACCGAAAGTAGGATTGCTCACATAATTTTTATTAAAAAACCAATATATTTTTCACTTTCCCGCTATAATTAACCATGAGATGAAAATTAAACCCAAAAAACAAACTAACTTGAAGTACTGGTAAATAAAAATACAAAACTCAAATATGGTATAAATAAAAGCACAAACCACATATTCTCAAATAATAACTTATAGGTCATGTCACAAGACCTTTTCGATGTCTGATTTTTATGAAATGTTAACCTTATAGGAAATGAAACCTTTATAATTTTCTATCAAAATTTTAGCATGTCCTAATGATTAAATTGAATGTTATGATCATTAACATAAAATTGTATAATTAACCTTAAGTAAATTTTTATAAACAATCTTATCTCTTGTTTGGTTCAAACTGAAAATTGAATATGAACCAATCAGGGACACTATCCAAGGATTTTTTAGTTATAAAACCCTTGTTGATAAACGTTTGGCATAGAAGGAGAAGATGGTCCTCGAGGGACTAGACGTGATGACAAAGGTTTTTGAGATCTGCCTTGTAGGTCTCGGATTCGAGTCAAAGCATGCCCATCTTATAAGAGTTTGAGACATCCGGGGTTTTAGTTGCTTAACCCAAGCCCACAAAAAGTGTCTAAAGAAGGGCGGAGTTTCCTAAAATCCAACAAAAATGGTATCATTCTCCCAAGTAGTTATATGGAATCTTTTTATTTTGCAATTTTTGGCCAATGCCAAGTAGCATGTATACCTTGTTTCTTGCAGTTTATGTTGTCCATTACAAATCTTAAGGCATACAAACTACACACACACACACACACACACACACATGTATTGTTGTTCTTGATCATCTTGTCCCAATAAGCCGTGCTTGTATTTCATTCTTTTGGCGGTGACTACTCAAGGACAATAGGTTGTTTTGGTTTACTTTAGATCTCCAAGACAAGCAATTTGTTTCATTCATGATAAAACTGTTATACATGCTTTATATAATCAAATGTTAAATTCATATAGCAGTGGAAATTTAGATTATAAATATCCCCATCCATTGTTGCTCAAGTACTGAAAATGAATTCCCAATTGCAGCAACAACAACAATACAACTTCAAAATAATAAAAGTTGTACAAGAGGAACCTTCTAATCTATGCCTACTAGTAGCCGTAGATGGAGTACACAAACTATTATTTATAGGTAGATTAGGGACCCCTCTCATTAATTTATTAGCCAATTTTCTCCCCCCATTAAAGAGATAATTTAGGCAATTGATCCCCATGATCTATCTCCATGATCATGTGGGTTTGAATAAACAAGAACATAGGTGTATCATGAGGGGCATAAATGGTAATTTCCAACATTCTCCCACTTGACCCTTATGACCCATAAACTCCTTATTATGTTTTGTTATCTTAACATGATCACGAAATCCTCCCATTCACATAAGGAATACTACACATGAATCATAATGGGAGGATCATTATAAAATATGTCATCTATTTCATGTATTACATATAAAATATCCCTTAAATAAGTACTATATGGGCATTCAAAATTTTATGAATAAACTTCCTATAAGTTATTCAGGCCCAAACTTTATTTTTATCCTCATGGATAAAATAATAAATGTGCACAAACTTTTATTACAATAACTTGATGTATATGTACAAAATTAAGACCAAGTACAAAATGAATCAATGAATCCCATATGCTCTACATGACTTTTAAACAGCTTTACCGATAAACCTTTAGTCATGGGATCCATAATCATCAATTCAGTAATTATATGCTCAATAAATACTTCATGTCTTTTGATATTATCTCTCATATGAAGATACTTGATATCGATATGTTTACTTTTGCTTTCATTTTTATTATTCTTGGAGAAGAATATGGCACCATGATTATCGTAAAAGATCTTGATTGACCTCTCTATAGAATCGATAATTTTGAGACCACCAACAAAATTTTTCAACCAAAGTGCAAGTGTAGTGGCTTCATAACATGCAATAAATTTTGTCTCCATTGTAGATGTGGCAACTATAGTCTGCTTACTACTTCTCTAGGATATAGCCCCTCCAGCAAGAAAAAAAATATATTCTAAAGTAGACTTTCTGCTATCTTCACATTCCGAATATCCAACCACCTCCAAATGGTTAGTGTGTTTGTATGTCAAACTATAATGTTTGGTTCCTTGCAAATACCGCATGACTTTTTTTCCAGTTTTCCAATGTTCCAATCCTAGGTTGCTTTGATATCGACCTAACATTCAAACTGCCATTGCTATGTTAGGTTTAGTGCAGACCTGTGCATACAGTAGGCTGCCTACTATATAGATGAATATTGGATATTTTTCATTTGTTCCTTTTCCAATGCATTTTGAGGACAATGATCATTACTAAATATATCTTCTTTAATGATAGGTGCTACAGAACTTGACTTGTCGCTCTATGAATATCTATGCCATTGACATAAAAGGCTTCACCAAATCCTTCATTTCAAAGTTCTAAGAGAGGAAACTTTAGGTCTCATATAGCAAACCTAAATCATTACTTGCAAGTAAAATATCATCTACATATAAGACTAGAAAAATAACTTTACTCCTACTGACCTTAAGGTATATATATTGATCAACAAGGTTCTCATTAAAACCATATGAGGTAATGACCTTGTGAAATTTGATATACCATTGACGGGAGGCTTATTTTAGTCCATAAATAAATTTCCTTAGTTTGCAAGCTTTCTAATTGTTATCATCACTAGGATATTTAACCCAATGACCCATTTAATCCAAAGCTTGTACCAGCTCCCTTATGCATTGGAAATAGGGTCGCCGATCAGCGACTCACGTATCCATATACGGTGACCATAAAAGTGACCGCCTAGCTCTGTCATTGTGACCCAATGGATCAATGTGATTCTTCAAGTATCCAGCGACCTTCACAGGTTGCTAGTACTATCATCGACGGCCCATGAAGGCCACCGGTCACATAATGGGGAGAGGCCACTAGCCCCTCCCGTGCAGCAGATGACCAGTGAAGGGTTGTCGTTGTTGCCATTGGCAACCTGTATGGGTCGCTGGTGACAGCATAGGGAGAGGTCATGGACCTCTCCTTCCATCAGCTGGGAGAGGCCACTAGTCCCTCCCTGTGCAACAAATGACTGTCGTTGCCCTTATTGCGACCATTATAGGTCGTCGGTCATAGGACGAGGAGAGGCTAGTGGCCTCTCCTTTCGTCAGTTCATTTCCAATTTTAATTTTGGCTACACATGTTGTCATTAACAACGTGTCATAAACACATAGTTACATAAAATAACAATACAAATTTATAAACTAGAAATCATAATAAATGATTCAATATCCCGAGAATCACTAACAAATATATTGAGCAAAATAGCATAAAGGCAGACTTTGATACCACATGATATACATGCTTTATATAATGAAATGCTATATTCATATTGCAGTGAAAAGTCATACTATAAATACCTTTAGTCATTGTTGCTCAAGTATCGAAAATGAATTTCCAATTGCAGCAACAACAACATAGCTTTTTGCAAAGCAATAACAACAATACAACTTCAAAATAATAAAAGTTTTACGAGAGGAATCTTTTGATCTATGTCTACCAGTAGTTGTAGATGGAGTATACAAGCTATTATTTACAGGTAGATTAGGGACCCCTTTCATTAATTTAGTAGCTATTCTTCTCCTCCCATCAAAGAAATAAGCTAGGTAATTGATCCTCATGATTAATCAATTGATCCCATGATTAAACCCTATGATTTATCTCAATGATCATGGGTTTAAATAAACAAGAACATAGATGTGTCATGAAGGACATAAATAATAATTTCCAACAGAAACATCAAATACACAAACATAGCAAATAGAAATACATACAAACTTATTCTTGAAATTTCACCAAAAAAATTAAACTATTAAAAAAGATACAAATTTAATTTTATTTACTCTCTCTGTGAAGTAAATCATTAGCTGCATAAGACCATTATTCATGTTGATTAGCAGATCAGAATTATGAATCGAAGTTCCCTGAATTACCCTGAATCCAACATTTAACTCACCTGCCGAATGCCTGAAAGCAACTTTCTCATGAAGTTACATAATTAAGAAATTGTATGATATTCCAAGCTTTGGTACACAATATTTAGTATTGTGGTTAGATCTTTGCCCTGGAGTACTTCTGGAGTAAAATACCACATCAATCGTTACTCGTTTTATAACAGAACCCAACATAAAAAGATTACCTCTAAAAAACCAAATTAAAACAGGAATTTAATTAAGAAAAGAAAAGAAAGGATTAACAACATGGTACTTAAAATAGCATTTGGTTCATTTACATGAAAACCAGAGCAGCAAACAGGAAGAATAATTTGGATAACCCATGTGCTGCAGCTTGAGATTTCTTGATCAGAGAACCAATGCCGCAGACACTAATTCCACTGCCAATCTTGACATTGTTATACGCTTCAGATGGACTCAAACAAAGACCTGGGTTGCCACTCAGGTCCAAATTCCTTCCTAATCTCTTCATGAAACTTGCATTAAAAGGGACAACACCTCCCAACAAGTTTCCACTAAGATTCAAGTGGTATATACGAGAGAGGCTGCTGAATCCTTCTGGGATTTTACCGGTTAATCTGTTGTTTTGCAGAGACAATGTGCTTAAATTGACAAGCAGTGAAAAGCTTGGTGGTATCATGCCAGAGTAGCATGAGTTGGCAAGCCTCAGCTCTTGCAGTTTCACCAGTTTACCAAACTCTGCTGGCAAAGGTATATACATTGGATTATCATCCATGATGAAGTACTGCAAGCTTTGCAACTTCAGAATTCCTTTTGGAACATCTCCCCTCAATTTGTTGTTGCTCAAAGCCATGAAAGTCAATAAAGTGAGCTTTTCAATGCTGTAAGGAATGGTACCCATGAATGAATTTGAACTCAAATCAAGTTTTTGAAGCATACCCAAGCGGCCAATGGTGCCGGGAATTGGTCCAGTAAGTGAATTATAGCTCAAATCAAGGCCTTGAAGGTTTTTGAGATTCCCCAACTGGTTCGGAACATGACCCGTAAGCATGTTGTAGCTCAGATCAAGGTGAAGTAACGAGTCCAAGCTAAAGATCCCAGCTGGAATAGGCCCAGAAAGGTGATTTTGTGACAATGTAAGAATTTTTAAAGACTTTAGCAAGGAAATTTGTGGTGGAATTGGACCCACAAGTGTAGGGTTTGATCTAAGACTGAGTTGTTGCAGTGAAGAATCGAAGAAGGCTCCCCCTCTATTTGCTGGAGCAGATAGCGTGGTTTTAGTGCGAGTAAAGCACCGAAAGAAAAAAACAGATTCAAGATGAGGAAGATCAAAGATTTGGTAAGGAAATGTAGCCGTGCTCTTGCACGTTGGGTTTGGATGAGTACCAAAATCAAGCCTAGAGACATGAAGGTGCTTATCTTGTCCTAGTTTGCATTCAATTCCAAGCCAGGTTGAGCCAGGATTACAAGGGTTGGGGTAAGAGATTCTCCATTTTTCGTCCGAGGATATGGAGTCCATGATCTTGAAAAGGGTCTCAACCTCAGAGGGAAGCATATTCTTGGCATTGGAGGAGCAGACAGAGAGAATAGAAGCAAGAGAGAGGAGAAGCAGAGTGGAGGAGCTGTAACACATTGTGGAGGGGTGTTGAAGCAGCAGCTTGGATGGTTTTACTAGTAACAAGTTTCATTGATGTGTATGAGTTTTTTTTAGTAGACAGACGACATGTGAGAGTCGTTTAAACTGTACTTACTGGACATAAATTAAGTTTTGAAATCGAATTATTTTTTTCGACTATGCAGAGTTTGTAAAAAATATCTGCAAATTAATTCATTTGATTCAAACGAGAGACAGAGAAAGGGTAGGGGAGGGATGTGATTGATTTGACGCCATGGTGGGGTAGTGACTATCCGTGGGGTACTGACATTTGAGTGAGTTCTCATTTGACGCCAAACTAAGGTAAATCGAAAGTTGTTTTTTTTTTTTGAATTTTTTTTTTTTATAAATATATTAAAGTAATATTTTTTTTTAGTTTTTTAAAATTATTTTTATATATCACATATAAATAATATATAAATAATTTAATTTAATTTAAAATAAAAATAAAAGTTTTGAAGAACAACACTATCCCACACACTACTTAAGAGGACATGTTTCACTTTGTCAGACATTACTGTTGTGATAGAATTTGTCGAAAATTCAAAGATGTCTGTCTTCTTCCATCATCTGTAAATAATGCAAGGGCACGGACGACGTGGAGGAGGGTCTGAACTTCCACACTTAGAACTTGTTTTGCGCTGCTGTAGTAGATGTCGGGAAAAAATAGTTTTTTTAAAAATATTTTAAATTATAATTAATAATTAAAATTTAAGTATTTAGTTAAAATTGTGGTTAAAGTTAAGTTTAATGAAAAATAATTTTGTGTGTTTAGTTACTAAACTTTTCATATTACTGTCAACTTATAAAATTATTTTAATATACACACACATATATACATATGTATATATATAAAAATATTTTGTTGAAATAACTTCGTAGATTTATTAATAATTATAAAACTATGGTTAAGATTGAGTTTAATGAAAAATAATTTTGTGTGTTTAGTTACCATACTTTTCATATTACTGTCAACTTATAAAATTACTTTAATATACACATACACACACATATACATACGTGTCTATATATATATATATATATTGTTGGAATAACTTCATAGATTTATTAATAATTATAATATCAAAATATTTGAAATAATTCAAGTAAATTAGATATATTTTTCTAAAATTATCGATAAAAATTATTAAAATGATCAGAAAAAAATTACCGATAAAAAAATAATTTCACTCATGCATTAATACAACAATAAAATCTATTTATGTATCTTGAAACATGTTTTTCCTCTAAGTATTTCACGTGAGTTTTCCCTTGCTTCCTCCTTTAAAATAGAATGAAATACTTTTTAAGATAATTTATAATTTTCTTGCAATTTTTAAAATATTTTGTATTTCTAAATGCAAATCTACACTTTGTAGATGGACTGAAATGGATTGTCTTCTTGTAATTTGCAAATAGTAAGATCCTATTGTTTTGAAAATAAATAATTAAATACAATTTTGATGGTTGAATTTGAAAATTCGCAAAGACATCCGTGATCAATGGCGTGTTTCGTGCCGCAAATGCAAAGGCATCTCTTAGATGCTTTTGCATTTGCTGCTGTGCCATCAGTTTTGGTGCGGGCCCACAGCTAAAAGCTGGGGTCCTGTTTGAATACACTTCATTTTGGCTACGCAGTTCAATGCAAACGCAGTCTAAACCGTGGATCCAAATGGCATTATAGATTATGGGTCTGTGTTACATTATGGGTGGGAATTTCTTTTTTCTAGTTAAATAAAATGTTAGGGCAATTTTTTTTTTTTAAAAAAAGAAACTTGAGGTTGATACTCAACTCATCAAATAAATACATTTATAATTTAATTAGATAATAATAAAAAAATAATTAGAGTGAATAAACCACTTTAAACAAAAACAAAATCATGATAGCCTTGAACACAAAGAGTAATAATATAATGAAGTTAAAATCCAAGTCAATCAAATATGAAAGAACAAAAATAAATAAATAAAATATGTAAGTCAATTTGAGCATGTATGCCAAATATATAAAGTAGATCATGCAATCTAGATAAGCCATTAAAAAGAAAAATAAAAAATTAAAGTCAATTCCATACAAACTAAACGTAGAATGATGAAGCCTAAACGAAGATCAACATAAAAAAAATGCCAAAAAATACCTAGCAAACTAAGCAAGCTAATCAAACTTTGTGATTTGGATCATGCAAATGTAATAACCTAATGGGAGACAAATTGAAAAATATTATGAAATTTAATTCTAAAACAATCTAATGCTTGAGGACAAAACACAAATAATAATAATAATAAAAAAAGACCCCAAAAATAATCTAAACCAACTTAAACTAATTCATGAAGCCCGCCTTCTAAATGATGGGATCGAGATAGACAAATAGAAAGAAAATAGAAGAAAATCGTGAGGTTTAATATAAAAAAAACCCTAATCTTAAAAGATGGAAAACAAAAAAGTCTCACATGATATGATGTTAAATGATGAAATTAAAAATATAAAACCAATTTAAATATTTTTCAAATTAAGTCCAACAAAAAACTAAGATAACCTGTACCAATTTGAGATTTCATTATAAAAAATCATATGGAAAACAAATAAAGAAAGAATAGACCCTAATCTCAAATAATATAAATAATGAATGATGAAAAAAACATAAGCTTTAGAAAACAAAAACAACATGTAAACCTAGACGAACCTTAAACTTAGACTAATGTCTCAAGCTCATAAATAATGAAATTATATATTCAAACCGAACCAAGAAGCTCAATTCATGACTACTTTAATAATGAAATTAGGAAAAAAATAGTTTAAAAAATTAGCAAATGAAAATTACACAAAGAATAGCAAATACTAAAGTCCAATCTATAGTTAAATAAATGCAAAAGGACAAAACTATAACAACATGAGCTTAAAGAAAGGGAAAAAAAAGGAGCAATTTTGGGCATACCTTATAAACCTTAGTTAAGGTCTAAAACTCACAACTTATGAAATACTAGACCTTGACTCAAACAAGAAAATCTATTCTAAAATAATTTGTCATTGAAGGATGAAAAAAAAAAAAGTTTAAAATTTAACGATGTAAAAGAAATATAAAAAAAAAATGAATAAGGACCAAATATGATAAGAAAAAAACTTGATAACGATGAAATTCAATCTCCCATCAATATCCAAGAATTTAAGCATTATAAATAAGAATACAATCGAGAATAATAAAGAACATAAATCTTCATGAATTTGTTTACATGCAATCTTTGAAACTCAATTACTCTTCGGGATTTAAAAGAAATTTATGTCATGCCAAAGTGATAGGTCCTCTCGATGATATACATTCTAAAACCTATGTGTTTAGGGCTTATGTGTTTAAATTTCTCAAGATCAATCAATGAACATGTTCTACCATAAGCTTGCTCATCAATCTCATCACCATTATTAACATATTACAAACAATGCATGAATCAAAATGTCTTATTTTCCGGTTGTAATGGGGCTAAGGTTAAGGTGAGGTAAAAGAGAGTAGAAGAAAAGGTTCAAACTAAAGAAAGTAGAGTATTTTGAAAAAAATAATATTTCAAACAAGATATTCTATCAAAGCACATCAATTTTTAATCTTTAAACACCAATGCTTAGCTACTTTCGATTTCAAGTTCGTTTTTTTTTTCTTTTTCTTTCCTTTTTCTTTTCTTTCCTTTTTCCTTTCTTCTTTCTTTTATTTTCTTTTTTTCTTTTCCTTTTCTTTTCTTCTTTTCTT
Source organism: Salix dunnii (assembly GCA_015731905.1). Classification (NCBI taxonomy): domain Eukaryota; kingdom Viridiplantae; phylum Streptophyta; class Magnoliopsida; order Malpighiales; family Salicaceae; genus Salix; species Salix dunnii. Next base: position 13,105,828 of record CM027666.1, on the reverse strand, counting down.
CTTTTTTTTTGTTCTTCTCCTTTGGCAACTTTGCCCATCTTTTCATTAAACATCACTTCTTTCTTTTCACATCATTTGCAACCATAATTCCATGAGATATCATAAGTATATGCTCTACTAATCCTTGGCAAGGGGAAAAGAGGAAAACATATAAAAAGTTTAAGGCTTATATATGAATAGAGCAAAGAAAAAATAAACAAGTTCAAAAGGGGCTCACTAAAGATAATATGCTTTAGGTTGGCTTTTTGGCTCAAGCAGTTAAAATTCCTAATGTCTTTATCATCTTCATGCATCTATATAATGCGAATGTAATCTCAACAAGATATCAAGCAAGTTTTAGAGACACATATCATTGAAAGAACGAACAATCAAAGAATATAATGTTGAGGGCTCAAAAGCTTACAGTTATATAACACTATAAAGTCAACATGACATATTTTCAGTATCAATCCCGAAACCAATTAAACATTAAAACTTGCATGCACACTCATTCATTTGATTTCTATATTTATGTATCTCACTTAATTCTCATACATAATACTTATATTATCATAAACTAATGGGAGTTCAAAAAGATTAGTCATAGATTTTTTTCTCTTTTTTTTATGGGAAGAATAAAGAAAAACAAAATAAAAAAATTGACATTGTCCCAAACCCCCACACTTAAAACATAACATTGTCCTTAATGTTGAAAATAAAAGAAAATGGATATAGGAGAATGATAGAAAAAAATGCAAAATAAAAATAAAAGATAAGGGAAAAAGAAAGCAAATCTAATTTTTTTGTATTGGGTTGCCTCCAAGGAAGAGCTTTTGTTTTGTGTCATTGGCTCGACATTTTTTATGCTCATTCTTCATAGATCAGTTCAACTAACTCCATAGAAGAGATGATTTTTATCGTCTAACTTTCATAGAAAGGTTTTAAGTGATACTATTAACATGTAAGACTACAACTCGACAACATTATTTTTGTCTCTATTCAAACCATTGAAAAACCTAGGCATACTAACTTCCTCTCCTTCATTAATATTACTCTACTCATAGACACCTCTAACTCTTTCTGATACTCCTCCATACTCTTATTACCCTATGTAATCATTTATAAATGATTAAACAACTCTTTATAATAGTGTTTAGGAACAAACATTTTCTTCATTACTATTTTCAACTCCTCTCATATGTTAATTGACCTTTCTCTATTCTTTTTTCTTTCTACCACCAATCTTACCTACCACCATGACATAATCCGTAAACTCCACTATAACTAACTTAATCTTTTTTTTCTTCATAATACTTGTTGATGTCAAAAATCATCTCCACCTTCTTTCATTAATCTAAGCAAGCTTTTAGATCAGTTTTTCCCTTAAAGGTTGGGATTTTTAACTTAATACTACCCAGATTGTGGTTTACATCCCCCAAATCATCAAAATTCCTATGTGGTCGAATAAGTCCCCTCATTGGTCGTTTCTCATACCTCTCTACCCTATGTGTATGGAACCCACTACCACGAATAAGATCATCCTCAACTTTATTTATAGAGTTTCCAGTAATCCTCTCTTCCTTCCTAGCTTCTTTACCCTTTTTACTACATCCCTCATCTGACATAGTCTATAATCTTTCAATCTTAGTCATCAACTCACCAAACATAGATTTCACTTGCTGTATTCTCAAAAGCTTATCTCTTGGATTTCACCATTCTTCTAAGACACTTTTACAAGACATTTTTTTTCTCATATAAACCTACATGAAAATCACTAGCAAATAAAAAATAAACCCTTATACACTCTTGTTTCACAAAGATTTATAGGCTTTCACTCTAGTATATTCCTTATGCCTTTTTCCACTTAAATTTTTGTTCTTTAGTTATTGAAATTACTTAACAACAATTTAGAAAAAATTAACAACCAACTACATAGTGAATTTATAAATTTGATATAGACTCAAGAAGCAAGAACTTTATGAAAGTAATAAAACAAAATTACTATAACAAATTCATGAGTAGCAATGCAAATTATGCAAGTAATATCTTGATGACATGAAAAAACTAAATGGAAACAATAATACTAAAAAGCTTTACTATCCAACTTAAAAAAATATGGTCAACAATGATAGAATCTGACCAAAAAAGATAAAGAGCAACACAAATTTCCAATGACCAATTTTCTTTCCTTAATTCCCGGCCAAACTCTATAATATTGATTTTCCTCCTTTTTTTTTAGCAACAATAAAAAAAAATTCAAAATCAAGCCCCCTTTTTTTGTATACCAATTCTGAAATCAAGATTTTTTATTTTTTTTTTATCATTGTTGACTACTCTATCATTTTGTGTTTAACAATTCAAGAGTATACAGAATCCTAATATTTTTATTTTTATTTTTTTCCTCCTTTTTTTTATAGCAACAATAAAAAAAAATTCAAAATCAAGCCCCCTTTTTTTGTATACCAATTCTGAAATCAAGATTTTTTTTTTTTTTTATCATTGTTGACTATATCATTTTGTGTTTAACAATTCAAGAGTATACAGAATCCTAATATTTTTATTTTTATTTTTTATTAATATATGTGGTTGAAACTCATCTAGAATAAATCAAGAAATTAAAGACAAATTATTTGATATAACACGTGATTAAATTTGTTTTGATATCAACCGGTATGAATCTTAGCTTGACTGAAATTCATAAATCCAAGATTTATTTAATCCTAGTTTGCTGAAAATAACTTTTTTATTTTTCTAATAAAATATTTAATTTAAATTTTGTAATTAATAAATATTTTGACTCAACAGTACAGTAATAGATTACGACACGTGCGATTTCATTCCCTATCAAATAATTGAGATATTTAATCTCATAACATTACACAACAGGAATTGCACAAACAACATAGGAGAGGTAAATCAGTCGTCCAATAAACCAGGGCTCTTGCAAGGAAATGTTTAATTCTAATTTGTTGCGGCGGCTTCTACCATTCTAAGAAAAGTTGATTTGTCTTAATCTACTGTTTAGTCCCTTGAATTGCTTGATATTTGGACTTGGTCCCTAAACAATACAGACTATTCTATTTGGCCCAATTACTCTTAATTAATTGGACAGCATTTATTTTAGATGTAAGAGAGCATTCAAGATTGATAGAAATGGATGTTGCAATAATATGTTGCGGTCTTTAACGCATATAAACTGGTTTATGCTGAATTTGGAAAATCAGCATCAATTTGTGACCAAGTACGACTCTTTTTCCAAATTTACTCAATGAACATCCATTAAAGCTGCAGCATATATGATTTAAGAATGTGCAGGGTGTGTTGATGGCCCCAAATTCATCTGCCTTCAGCAGTTGAGTTTAGTTGACTGATTGATCTTGAGATTGATTCTTGGCGATTCCAAAAGGATAGAAAGAAGATATAGATAAAAAAAAAATTATTACCGTCACAAATCTGTGAGGCTTATGACATGTGAAACATCTTTCCTTGCTGTAAGTTTTGAACCTTAGTAGTGCATACTGGCATTTCTCCTAGAAAAATTATCTAGCAGCAATTGCATGCTCCACATTCCACTCGTCCTACTTAGTACAATACTATAACAAGATTATTTTAATTTCTTTGAAGATCAAGTCAGAGTTCAGTGTGAATACCCTCAGTACTGGTTTCAGAAAACTGTGAAATTTTTGTCTGGCCAATGACACTGGACTCTTTGGTAATTGCTGACTGACCAATGGCATTATAGTTTTTGTTATGGGAGCTTAGGCAGTCGGCAGAGGGATGCACGACACCATACCCAAAGCCTTTTGCAGAGTTGCAATAGGTCGCCACTGTGCCATCCTTCTTCTCTTAGTTGATGTTGCTCAACACTATGTTGTTGCAAGGAACAGTGTCACTGCATGCAAACTTCATGGCCTCTGAAATTTTTGTAGTACCACTTATATTCCGGTACATTATCTCACTTATTTCAACAGCTGATGTCTAAGAAGAAAGAGCAGAAGAGAAAAGAAAAAAAAAGAAAAAAACAGATTCTGGTCAGATGGTTGTCAGTTGGCCTAATGTCATATGGTAAAAATGGAAAATGGCAGATTTACCTGGTTATTGCATGTTTTTGGAGAATCACAGTAAAACTGATCAATAATGATGGGGTTTGCAACATTGTCCATTGCAACATTCTCAAAGCGTACCCCACGAACATAACCATGACCACCCTGCAACAGAAAAATGGAATGATTGTGAGGGCATTTAAAAGCAAAGCTTATATAATAAGATCCAGAACATGTTTAAGAAAAACAGCACTTAAAGCCTCTAGAGTCTGAACAGTATAGTTCATCATTATGCAAAGTGTTACCTGCCAAGTTTTAATTCTGAGGCCATTTGTTGTCTCCAGAAGGAATGCCGTATCCAAGACTACTTTTGTTACTATACTAGTGGAGTTGTCCTTCCCAAGACTTCCAATGCTGATTAGCAGAAACATTTGCACAAAAGAATTGGTTCATAAAATAACTCATTCCTGGTTGCTCTAAACATTTAGTGGACATTTACAGTTCAATTGAACCTTGAGATGTAGGGTTTCGTGATAATTATACCTGATTCCATGTCCTGGTCCACAAAAAATTCTCTTCATCTTGATATTGGAGCTACCATTCACGATTGAGACACAATCATCGCCTGAATATTTATGTTGAATCACCACAACCACCTGTTAGTAAGTGTGCCTGTAACACCTGCATGCTTAACACACGAAACTTCTTTCGCTGACGAACTTAGTCTTTTTGAATTCTAAGTTTCTCCATGGATGCATCATGATTTACTTTTGTTTTTATCATTTTCAAGACAAATGCTTAAAAAACGAGCTCTCTGCCCTTTAAATCTCATTTTCTTATACTCAGAAAATGGAAGAGGAAGAAAAAAATGATAAGGTTTACAAACCTGTTCCAATTTTGCAGTCCTGGAGAACAACATTAGTTGATCCAGTAATATGAATTCCATCAGTGTTGGGACTATCTTCTGGAGCTGAGACCAACACATCAGAAACCCGCACAGAATCAGACCGGGAAATCACAAAGTGCATCTGTTGGCTGTTTTGGATAGTAAGGCCTTCAATCTTTACATCTGTGCTTGAATCAATAGTTAATGCCTGAAAAATCCTTCTGTTAGTTCTAACAGTGTGTACTTGGAGTTCTATTTGATGTTTTGGATATGTTTCTCAAACACGTTGAATGCAATGAAGGAACAGGTGCTTACTGTTGGTGCTCCTCTGCAAGGCTGTTAAGGAGTACAGAAGGAGAAATATGTGTTACATTTTTCTGTTTGAATAGCAACACGGTCATAGGGGTAAATCTATAAAGATTTAGAAGAATTACATTTGACTTGTTCGTTTTGCAGGATGATGCCCACCATTTGCTTCCTGAGCCATCAATTACTCCTTTCCCTTGGAAGTGAACTCCGTTCAATTTAGAGAAGTCAAGCCAGAGTCGAGGAAGATTTGGATCCCAATTCTTAGGCTCATCAGGTGCCACAATTGTTCCATCTATCTGCAAATTCATAATGAAGATGGAATGTTTGATGATTGGGATATATGCATATTACTATCACATTAGAGAAGTGCCATTAATAAAATAATTCATAGCAAAAAAATGACAACGCTAATCTCTGTTGAAGTATATGGTCTTGGTAACCTCAATTTGAAAGTCTTCCAAATTACCTGGATAACCAAACTATCAGAACAAGGCCCCTTAAATCTCATTGCATTAACCAAATAACGCCGTCCTGGAGGAACCAAGAAAACTGATTTTGGTGTAGTACAGGCTGTGTTCCAAGCATTTTCAAAGGCCTGGTGATATAACATTGTTTATCAAAAATTAAAGTTGATAATCAGCATCAAGACCACTTTGAACATAGAAAGAATCATGAAAATTGACAAAGGGAAATATTGTATGCTTCAAATGATATTACACGAACTCCATGCTTAAAGGCTCTTTAAAGCTATCAGTTCAATTAAGGAGTTGACTTGTGAAGCTTAACCACCAAGGAAAACCAAATACTAAGATGAAGTTATTTCAAGAAAACAGAACGCACTTGAGTGTCATCAGAAACCCCATCTCCAACAGCACCATAGCTATCAACATTGACAAGAACCTTGCCCCCACGTTTACTTGTCCACGATGGAACCTTGGAAAATTCTGTCTCATCGACTTCTTCTCCGTCAAAGTTTTCAAGCTCCTCAAGCATGGCAATGCTGTCACATGCCATGTTTCCTGCAACTCTGTGAGCCACTATCAGCAAACTAAGAACAGAAATGAAGAAGAATCTATCCATTATATTGTCAGTTCTTTCTATTTCGCAACACTAATTGATTTATGCAAGTCCTTGTTAGCATGAGGTCATATGTGGAGATTAGATATTTAAATCTGGAGCTTAGTGGGCTCCATGGCTTGGCTTAAAAGCACATTAACATGCAAGAATTTCTACACCCCCACACTTAAAGTACAAGGAATTTAAAAAAAAACTACTTTGCTTTACTCAACAAATACACAGACCATTCCAAGTGTTCATAGACCCTGCCTTTGCCTTTTGTTCTCTCTCTGAAGACGTAAATTAAACATTTACTGCAAAAGTATACAATGAAGCAGAAAAACAATGCTTACTATGAAGAAGTCAACTATTTTGTTGGACAGCGCAGCCAAAAAGCATATGGTGACTTCCCACTACATGCACATCAAACACTTCAAGCAAAAGAAAACTTTACATAGATATTTTATGTAGAAGATGTAGACTTGACAAGAAGGGCTTGATTTTGTGAAAAGAAAGTTCAATTGCTGTCTACTGTCTGGGGCGATGTCTGATGTCTTCAGTTTACTTATTTCGGACAGAGCTCCAATCTATATGGGAATTGTTCACCTCAATAAAACTGCGACCAAACTCCCTTGTCAACTCTCTTGCTATAGCGAGCACTCTAATGTGCATTGAGGCTTCATATTCCCCAATGTCAGAATAGAAGTTTGATACTTGCAAATACACTGAAAAATCTTCTGGGTCAAGCTCTAACAATGCCTTTGCTGCTCTTCTTCCTACAATTTCATTCCCATAGATCCTACAGCTTCGCAATAATGAGGTCCACATCACACAATCACCTCTTCCAGATGCCTTTTGCGTTAACTCTTCCGCTTCATCAAGCAAACCTGCACGCCCCAAGATATCAACCATGCAGGAAAAATGCTCCTTTGCTGGACAGATCCCATACCGGGCTTTCATTGAATAAAAAATCAATCTTCCTTCTTCAAACAACCCAGAATGACTGCATCCAGTTAAAATGCACAAGAATGTCACTTTATCAGGTTCCAAACCCTTATGGATCATTGCTTCAAATGCCTGAAGGCATTCTCCCCCCAACCCATTCCGTGCAAGCCCATTGATAAGTGACGTAAAACAGATTACATTTGGTGAAGGAAGTTGCTCAAAAACCTTTTTTGAAAGTTGAACATGACCACACCTAGAATAAGCATCAATCAACGAACATGAAACTGCAGTATCGGATCCAAAACCTAATTTCATTGCACAACAGTGCACCATCCCGCAGCTGTCCATACTTGCAAATTCAGAAACAGATAATGCTTTCAGAGTTGTGGAAAATGTAACTTCATCAAGTCCAATTCCTTCATCAACCATCAAACCATACATCTCAACTACATCATAACCAATACCGCAGTGCAGCAAAGAGGTCATTAAAGAATTGCAAATCTGTGTAGTTTTCTTCGGAACAATTTCAAAAGCGGACACTGAACTCTCAATGTACCTGCATTTCCCATACATGTCAATCAACGCAGATTGTACATGAAAACTTCCGATGTCAAAACCCAACTTCAAGACACTACAATGAATCTGCTTCCCAAACAAAATATTCCCATTCATGCTTGACAGATGCAATAGTGCAACAAATGAGCGAATTGAAGGCTTTCCCCAAAACTGCATCAAATAAAACAACTCAACAGCTTCAAATAATAAGTCACAATCAGCATGAACTGACACTATTGAATTCCACGAAATGACATCCTCCAGCTTAATGGACTCAAATGATTTCCATGCATCATTCAAGCTTTTACAAGCAGAATAAAAATCTACTAAAGCATTAGCAACATAAATATTTGATTCCGCCCATCCAACTTTAATAATATGACTATGCAGCTGCTTCCCTTCATAAAAAAACCTTTCATTACAGCACCCTCGAATCAAATAACAAAAACTAAGTCCATTCGGATGTACACCATCCAATTTCATCTCATGATACACTCTTAATAACTCATGGAATCGACCCAGCTCACAGAAACCACGTAAAACCAAATTCCAAGTAGCCAAATTTCTGTCAGGCATTTCATCAAACAAACTAAACCCCAAATCAAAACATCCCATCTGCATATAATAACCAACAAGTGAAGTTCTAATGAATAAATTGGAGCCATGCCCAAGTTTAATAATCCTGCAATGAACTTGAATTCCTTGTCTTAAGAGCCCACCTTGGCTGCTGCATATACTTAAAACAGAAGAGAAACTTGATGGGCTTTCTTTAATTCCTAAGGAAACCATTTCATAGTAATAGTAAAGAGCTTGATTGGGTATTCCGTATTTTCCAAGCCCAGAAATCATCAAGTTATATGTAACAACATCACACATGGACATTTCATCGAATAGTTTTAGAGCAAGGGTAACGTTCCCTGATTTTATGTAGCCATCAAGTGTTCTGTTGTTGGCGTAAATGGTGTTGGTTAAGTAAGGTTGAAGGTAAGATTCTAAGAACAGTGATGATGATGAGGTCGTCGTCGTCGTCGTCGTCGATGACAGCATTGGGTGGCGTAGTTTTTCTGTTAAGGCTGATACAGTACGGAGAAGAGGCAATCTTAATTTGGAATAGGTGGATTTCATCAGCATGCTCGATCAGATGCGTGCCTCTTCAGAAGTTAGATAGGGCTTGCTATGCGTATGCATGGGCAACATAGCTATTAGATCCGGAAGCTGAATTGAGACCCGAATTATGGATTAATTGGTCAAATTATGTCTCTATATATAAGCTTTGAACAAAATATTTGGAGACTCATTCATGTTTGACAACATCAATTAAATCTTGAAGTGACTAAACAAATAAAAAAAAAAAAAACTCAACTTCGCTTAAGTTCTACATGTTAGGTTTCTCAAAGCACGTGCGCGCACGCACACGTATATATAATATTCAATTGGCTAAGTGGTTGAAATACCATTTAGTTAAAATTTAATATTTTTTTAATTTTAAATGAAATGTTTTTAGTGTTTTTAGATCATTTTGATGTGTTGATATTAAAAATAATTTAAAATAAATAAATAAAATATCATTTTGATGTATTTCTAAATAAAAAGCACTTTAAAAAACAACCGCAACCACACTCCCAAACACCCCTATAATAAAAACAGTGAGTTTAAAAATTTGTAAGAGTTTGTTTAGTAGATATACAAAAATAACTTGAAAATCATATATTTCTTTTAGTTTTGAATAATTGCCCATTATCACAAATTAGTAATCATCCAAATATTTGGTTTTTAATTGTAATTTACATGAATTATTAATAAAAAAATCTTTAAGACTTTTTTAGAAATAAGGATTGTTATAACTTTGAGAAATAACTTTTTTTCATTTGTGTTTATCAAATGTTTTGTATTGTACTTTGTACCACATAGAAAATAAAAGCATAATATTTTATTTCTAGGAAACTCTAAAAATGATAAAATATTAATTTGTTCCTGAATAATATCATATATATTATTTCAGGATAATTTTGGAAATTTATTCAACCAATTCCTTATTTGATTTTTCTAATCTATAATTGTAATTCCTTATATAAATTATATTCTAGTCCTCAATTTTTAAAAATTTATTTACAATTAAGTTACACTTGATTAATCATTTTAGTTCAATTTCCAACTAATTGTTCTTGTAAGTGTGACCTATTAGGATCCCTAATAAGTTGATTCATATATAAATAATAATCCAAAAAATATGATTAAATAAATTTTAAAAATTAGTTTATATTTGAAGATCACATATAATGTTTAGTAGCTTGTCATGATCTCAAGTTTAGAAATCACTGACACAATCTTTATGTAAGTCTTTTTATAAACACAAATTATCATTCACTATAAAATTTTTATGTGAATCAGTTTAGTGTACATATCATCTAATAATAAATATATATTAGTTCTAGGCATTTATCATGCCTCAAATTATGAGAATAATTGCTTCCTTTCATAAATTAAAAAAATATAATATATTAGTCTCAACAACTTTAATTAATATCAACTTTTTAATAAAGCAATGACTAGGAACATTTTAGAATAATATTTTAATGCAATATAAGTCTCATAATAATAACAACTTTATAATTTTCTTTACAAAATATTTTTTTTTCTAAGGACTTTATCTCTACTCTATAGTTATTAATTAAATATTTGATAAATATTAAAGATAAAAAAAGCTTTTATTAAAATTATACATGTTTAAATAAACAAAATCGATGTCATGTACAACTAACCGATTGATTATATGACATACATTAACAATCTCTTATTTGTACTAAAATCAATCATTCATGTACAAATACCACATTATTCTACTTGATGACATAGTAAAGGATCTATAAGATTCTCTTTAACAGGATATTATATCCTTATATCTGTTCTTTGTGTAATTCTTTATCAAATAAAATTGTTTAATATCTTCTTATATTATTGATGATGCCTTTGTTCTTTTTCTTGTGTAATGACTTTATTTTTTTATATATAATACGGGGCTATTAGATCAATAATACTAGGAATCACAACTAGTTTACTAATAAACTTAATCCAAAATTTTTTTTTGTCTTATTGAATATAAAGTTGTATTTAATTTTAGTTGTAGAACCTACTTTTATTTGGAACTCTTCTAACTCAACACCATTATTTAGAGTAAAATATTACTAGATTGGATTTTTATTTTCAATATTTGAGTGAAGACTATCATTCAAACAACCATGCATTACTAGTTCATCTCCTCTATGGACTAGAAAAACATTCTTAGTTGTTCTCATGTACTAAAAAAATGCTTTTAGCTATTTCTTAGCTACCTTTACTTAGATTATATTGATATCTACTTATTATGCTTAAAGCATAAGATATACAAAGTCTTGTACATAACATCACATACATTATAGATCTTATATCCAAACATATGAAATCATTTCATCCTGTCCATTTCATTTTGAATTTTAAGGTACATATCTTTAAAGAGATGTATCTATACAAAATAGATAAGTATCTTATTTTAAATTATTTCATGTTTAATTGTTTTATCTTATCTATGTACATGAATTGAGATAATTCAAACAACTTTTTAGATCTAGCTCTAAAGATACTTATATTTGGTATAGAGGTTGTTTCTCAGACATCTTTCATTGAAAAACTCATGGACAACAATATTCGTACTAACTAGAGTAAAATATTATAATTTGTTTTTGTCATATATCTTTTACATATAATATTAGAAAACTACTCCATTCTCGCTAACATTTTTATAAACACAAGGCTGCTCCATATTTTTTTTATATATATAATCAAATTGTTTGGTCAACTTATTTAAATAGATATTTGAACTCCTTGAATTTTGCTTAAGTACATAAATGGATTTTTATAGCTTGTACTTTTATTAGTAGATTCTTTATATTTAAAACTTTCAAGTTTTATTGATACATATCTTCTTGAAGATTCTCATTGAAGAATACAATTTTTACATCCATTTTTCATATTTTATAATTCTAGTATGCATCTATACCAAGAGAAATCCTTATGAATTTTAAAATAGTTATTGGTAAACTTATATTTATTTGACTTAACTCATAATCTTTTCAGATACAACATGTTTCACAAAATCATCACATCATAAATATTTAAATATGAAAGATTGGCCTATTATCATTTTATGCCTCGTATGGAATCTTATCAACAGATTTTTATGTAGTCCTTTTTAATAGGAAAACAATAGTTTATAGGGTATAACATCAAAATGAAGGTGAAAGGTTTATTTAGCTCATTATATATTGCACCATATCCAATAGGGTGCAATTTCTCATTTTAGAAGCTTTATTGTGCTATGGTGTTTTAAGAGGTATCCATTGTAAGATAATTTCATTATTTTTTAAATAATGTTGAAGATCTTAGCTAAATTATTCATTACCTTGATTTGATTAAGGTATTTTAATACATTTCCAATTTATATTCTAACTTCATTTCTAAATTTTTTGAACCTTTCAAAGGATTCAAACTTTTATTAAATACACATGACCATATCTAATATGATTATGAATTATGAAACATGTATATTCATTTATAACATGGATTATTCCACTTACATTTATATGTATTAGGCGTAAGAATTTAGTATATCTTTTACTCTTCTAGTAAATAGTGTTTTAGTTATCTTACCTAATAAACAAGCTTTAAAACTTTTCATACGAGTCATAATAAAACGGATCAAATATCTTTTTTTATGTAACTTTGTAATTCTTTTCTCATTAATATAATGACCTAGTCTATAATGCCTTAAATAATATAGATATTGATTTTTTAACTTGTTCTTCTTGCCATTTAAATTGAATTTGGACATTTCAAGATTAGATATATACAAACCATTTATATAAATATCAAATTCATAATAAACATCACTAGAAGGAATGATACTTGCCTTTAATAATAGATACAATTCCATATAGAAATGGAAAAAATATTTCTAGAAAGTGATAAAACAAAATAATAATGATCAAGTTTTAATATCAATCTATTCGACAAATTTAATATAATAACCCTTACTTAATTGACTATATATAGGTATATTTTTCCTTTATTCAATTATAAGCACACATGAAACAAAAATTCTAATAAGCTTTTTAGCCTTCATGATTGCAAGATAATTTTTGTTGTTTCTCATATAGTGATTTTCCTTGCCATTATGATGACAAATACCTTTTGTCTTTTTTGATATCCCAAGTAGACTTTTATGTTCGTACTATAAAACCTACTTAATGATTAACTCATGATCTATGATAAAAACCTAATTGGTCTAATTTCTAAAATAGCCATTCATTCTTAATACATATATGTTCATTAAGGAAACTTTTGTCATCTTATATCATAACGATTTCTTAGAGTTCTCATACCTCTCAGTGCATTAAATAACTCTTTGATATGCATAATTATTATATGATCACTAATATTCTCATGTTGTGTTGAGGTTCAAGTGACATACTATTTAACATCATAGATATAGTATGCTAACTATCATCAATATGACATTTATAATCAATCATAACTTTATTATCAACATTTTAAAAAAGAATTAAAGGAATTGGATTTTCAAGAAAATACAATGCTCTTTTTTATTTGAGAATAATTTTCATAATCTTTTATTAGTCTGAAAACATTGGTCAAGATAATTTATTAGCATTAAGTATGGTATGAAGCAATATATTTATTTTTATTTATGGTGATCTATTAATTTATTCATATAAAGATAACAATTATTGTTTCCATGTGTAAATATTTACATTAAAAGCTAGACACATTTTTAATCATAATTTGATCTCCCACTATTTTTTTTTTTGTAATTTAATAATAATCTTCACCATTAACTAAGGAAATCTCACTTAGCTCTCTTAGTGGGCTAAGATCCCATTTAATTTGTATGACCTTATAAAATCAACAAATCAAAATAAATTTTATTAGTAGATAACATAGCTTATCAATCACTTTTTATATGACTCCTAGATTAGTTAGGTGACAACTCTTTGTTTAAATATACTATATACATATTTTACCTAACTACTTTTAATTTTATATTATCATAAATAACTCATCCAAATCATATAAGTTAGTTAAGTAATATTTAATTTTATAGTATTAAACATATTGTATTAACAATAATTATAAGTAGCTCAACAAGTTATCCATAAATAGCTATGGTTTTATACATATAAAATCATAAGACAACAAAGAATGTCCTTAACATTTACTTAATATATAAAAGAGAGATTAATATTTTAACTGAGACTTATTCCATGACATTAGTGATAAATCACACATAACAATTATATAAAAACATACACCTCTAGCATATTATTCTAATTAGATAATTATGGACATATCAAAATTAATTCTCTTAAGTCATCAAAATGAATTAAAAAGTCAAAACCGAGGTAGTTTTGCAAGCACCATAATTGTAGTCTACATCATTGTTATTCCTTCTTCCTAGATTATAAAATACATTTTCCTATCTAATTTTTACATTTCTAAATTACATAACATTCCAATAATTGCATAAGAAACTTCAAGTTATATTCAAGGGGAATTAAATGAGAAAACATTTTTACAACATTGAAGAAAATACAAAAAAGGTAGGTCATATAGGTTGTATTTCATATTACAATCATTCAACCTTAAAAATACAATCACATTAGTCTTTAAATGTCTATAACCATTTGTAAGGCATCTTAGGATTATGAAATTTGATGAATCCTGTTGGTTTCTTCAATGCAGACAGAGTCATACTATTAATCCATATAAGTAAATGCTTAATTACTTAATAGATATGATACGCATGACTCTGAAATAACTACTCTCTTTGTTCACTGTAGTTTTTAATTTTCTACGAGGATTTTGTTCGCTAGTATTTGTGAAGGTGATTTTCCCCTTATATCCCAATTCATAATATACGACTTAAAATAATACTTATTCCATGGATTTTCAATAAAGTAATGTCTTCAATGACATAGATAAAAATAGAGCAACTCAGCATAGACATGAGGGTTCTGCAAGAGGTAGGCTTCCACGACTTTGTATATTCCCCTAGCTTTGTCTTGACCAGCCCTAATTTCTTCCTCTTTGATAGTAAAATCTCCAAGCTTTTTATAGTTGCTTGTCGTCTTACAATTGCAACCTCCATCACTCCCTACCTCAAACCTGACCTCATAAGCAATGGATTCAAGCTTGTCCCCAAGTGGATCCCCTTCAATCATAGTGTACTTGCAAACGAGATTGACTCTGTCGAGCTCATCAATTCGATGCTTCACATAATTGATATCAGTACCTGCATGGTAAGCTAATAAAATGCGTGCACCAAGTTGTGATAATGGAATAAGACTTGCATCAGTAGATTGCAAGGTGCTCAAGTAGACTAAGGACAATGGCCGTTATGTCTGTGTGTGTGTGAATGAATATAGTATGTGACGTTCTTAAATAGGCCAAGGATAATGGCGGTTGTTTGCAGTCACGAATCCTAACTGTACGTGTGATTCACAGGGCCACTGCGACGGCCATGATCCGTGGCTGCATGCTACCATGACTATCCTTAATATGGCCCTTGTTTACAAACCTTCAGCGAAGTTGACTTGCTCTATGCTTCCAGCTCCTCCATCTCCTTGGATTAAATCAACACTTGTTACGAATTGCGGCAAGAGATATGGGATCAAATTGTTTGAGTCTAAGATTAAGGCCTTGAACATGCGTGCTGGGGCAATTGAGCATGTAAATTCTTGGGTGTAGCCACTGGCATCCATCATCGTGTATAAGATTGTACGAAGCCGAGGAGATGACACCAGTTTATATATGCATGGATGGGTAGATTTTTGGCTGCTTTGGTAATACGCCTCCTAAGCTTTGTTGAATGGAAACGCCACCATTGAAAGTGTAATTTTCAAAGTCTTCAAACCTTTGCTGGTGCTAAGACCTGACTGGGATATAAATATTTCAATATTTCTTTGAAAATTTAGAAAAAGGGAGGCTGTCTTGTTCACATGGGCGGCGCTCAAAGCGGTGGAAAAGTTGATCGGGCTTCGAGCTCCTGGTCTTAGCTGAATGTAAGTTGGGCCTAAGGCCGACCCATTGTCACAAAACTATTGCTCATGATCCAGTGAATAGAAGTTCATCGGGCTTCACCATTGTTGATATATCCGTGTTAGAGAATAATATAAATCATATTATGGAATCTCACTTAATAATTTAAGTTTTTAGATAAGATGATTTTTTAACATGGTATCAGAGTCTTGTTGACCCAACGGTCACAAGTTCGAATCTCACCACCCATATTCTATTTGATAAAAATTAAGCACAAGAAAGTGTGGGTCTGTGCAAGTTTCAAGCCTAAAGGCTTTTCACTTGAAGGGGAGTATTAGAGAATAATATAAACCATATTTTGGTCTCTCACCTAATAGTTTAAGCTAACAATCCGCAATTAAGACACCGATAAAAAAAAATGATTTTTTTTAAAAGCAAATGATACACACACACACACTAGCCACTTACCCGCGCCTTGCCCGACTAGAACCATACTTTTTCAATATTATTTTTTATTATAATATAAATTTGAGAAAAATAATATATATGTGCAGTATTATTGTGAAGTGCAAATTTCTTATAAAATAAATAAATTTTAAATCAATATAAATTTACATGTTTAGTAGGTTTCAACAAAATAAAATTATCATCACCATTAAAAAAACAAGAAGATTCAAATATTTGAATGATTGAATTCACTGTATTAAGATTGATTTATTTTATAATCTAATTTAAATTAAACACAACAAATAAAAATTACATTGTGAAAGCACTTGCAATAATTAAATAATAAAAATAAGTCTTTAACTTTATATATATATAAAAAAAAAACATCATTGAAAATCAATCCCTATATTACTATCATTACCATGACTATAATAGTTAAAATTGTTATTCATATTATTGGCCAAACAATTAAAATTGCATTTCCCCAAATAATAATAATAATAATAAAAAAAGCAAAACATTTATAAAATAAAAAAAAATCACTACAATTGTTATTATTATGCAAATAATAAAACTATAAAATCATTTGATCTGAAAAAACATATAACAATAGCAGAAAACACATAAAAAAAACAAAGGAAAAAAGGGACAAATATAATTTCAAAAGATCACCAATATAAATTAAAATTTCAGGACTGAAATGAATAAAAATAAAACCTCAATAAAAAATAAAAAGATGAAAAACAAAGCAAAAGGTAAAAGAATAAATGCATAAATATAGGTAAAAAAATAAATATTGTCAAAGAAGAACCGAAAAAAGCCAAAAGAATTGATACCAAATAAAAAATATAAAGAATAAGAACCAAAATAAAAAATAAAATATATAATTAGCTCCAATATAAGGGCAAAAATGAAACATTTAAAAACCTTCAGATCGAAATAAATAAAGAAATTTTAAAAAATTGTAGTGTATTTTATTAAGAAAATTAAAAGAATAAGGACTAAAATGAAAAATAGCATATATGACCAATTTCAATTGGAGGAAAAAATTCAAACAAATTCAAACATGCATATCAAGAAAATTAAAGGAACCAAAAACAAACCAAAAATCAAAAGAATAAGGACTGAAATGAAAACCAATATATATAATCAGTTTCAATTGAAGGGCACAATTGAAAATAATCAAAATTTTCATTGAAGAAATCAGAAATAAAAATGAAATCAAAATAATAGAGACCAAACTAAAACTAAAATCATCACAAACATGAATGACTTATATGTATTTTTCAGTAGTAGGAGAGAGAAAAGAGAGAAAAATTAAAAACTTTCCACTGGTGATTCATCGACCACCTTCACACGACACATACCGTACCGAGAAGTAGAGGATATGATGAATAACCTAATGATGGGACAATTTTGACGGCTAATTGACACCACACACAACGCCTGAAAGGTGTGTGGGTGAAACATAGCAATTGGGCACGAACGATGCGCTTGTAGTGTTTTAAAAAATAATTAATAAAAAATATCAAATTACCTTACACCCTTAGACCCAACGATAACCAGGAAAAAACCATGAATAAAAGTATCATAATGCCCCCAGCTCTAAGACTTCAGTTTTTGTATCTTCCAGGGGTAGTTTAGTGATTTACTATGCATAAATTTGTGAAAAAACAAAAACACCCTCATTGTTCCGCATCTTTTTATCAGCTCTCAAGGGTAAAAAGGTAGCTTCACTAGGCAAAGAATTTGAAAATACCATACATGTCTCTAGAAATGTCTAAAATACCACCGATTCCGAGGGTTAAGTTTTTCAGCTCTAGAGTAAAATGATAATTTTACTGTTTCAATCCAAAGTAATCTGTGTCTATGTACATAGTGAAAAATACACAATAAAATGACCACGACTTTAATATTTTTGTTAATTATATAGATATAATAATAGTGGGTGAAATATTACAAAATCAAGAATACAAGCTTTTAACAAAGAAAGAAACATTTTGGTTCAATCACATGGAACGATGAAGTGTATGTGAAAAAGCCAAACATGTATATTTAGAGTGACCAAAAGCTATGGTCGAAATGCTATAACCAGTAACGAAGTAAGCTTCATCAACTTGTTCGAATAGCACCTCATTGCCACCATATTTTAATTAGTTGATAAATCAGATTGTCAAGTGACAACATGATGCAAGTTCCAGCAGATTGTCAAGTGACTCACATCGGGACAGAGTCAGTCAATGGAAAGAAATAGATTGAGTTTAACAAAGGGAGGAATTAAGGATTCTGCTCATGCAAGTTCCAATCAATTGAAGTATTCTGTGCAACCTTTTCTTTTTCGCTTAATTAAAAAAAATAAAAAAAGAAGGAAAGAGTTAACTAACCTCTAGGTGGCAACGCTTTGCTATATGTCATATTGCAATTTTGATTTATTTAGAAACAAGGTTAGATTCTAGCATTACACTAATTACAACTTCAAAGTGACATCTTACTTTTTCAAAATCTGTTTTGCTAATTTCATTAGGAATTGAAAATAAATACAATTTACATCGTAATTTGTTGTTTTATCAAGGTATCAGATAAAAGTCATTTTATCATTTCTTTCATTGCACGACACTTTTAAATCGATATATTTTCTACTCGATTCCTGATCTTTTCTTAAAGTATTTTTGTAAAAATAAAGAAAATAATACAGAAAAATTAAAAACCAAAGAACAAAAATGATTCAAATTCTAATTTTTTTTAACGTGTTTGGCTATTTACATATTATTTTTAAAATCATTGATTTTTATATCTGAGTTAACACTTTGTTTACTTTGTTTTGAAAAAAATAAAAACTCAAAGAATTCAAAATATATGGATAACAGGATTAAAGTTGAAAAAAAAAATAGCTAAAACAAAATATTTTTACCGATAAATAGATATCCATATAAAAAGTGAAAAGGTGGGAGAAAGATTAAGAGAAGAAAAATTTTAAGGACCAAGAATTTTATTTCACAATCTCTATTCATAAAAAAAGAATAAACCTAACCCTAAAATCAATTTTTTTTTTCTTTGGAGTCACCGACTCCCTTTCCATATTTTCTTATCCTCTAGCTTTCCCGCCCTCTCTCTAAACCAACACCGCTAAAGAAACGTTTGACATTGCATTTCAAAAAATTTTTTGAAAATTTTTTTTTTCATTTTCATTTTAAATTAAAAAAATGATGTTTTTAGATTATTTTTATGTGCTGATGTTATAAATAATTTTTTAAAAACAAACAAATATCATTTTGATGCATGTCTCAGTAAAAAATACTTTAAAAAACATACTCAACTACACTCTTAAAACAAACACTAAACCCCTTTGAACCAAACGAGCCCTGTCAGCCACCATTAAAATTAGCACAAATCATAAAATCTTCCTCTCTCACAAACTACACCCAACCATCATCTCTTTCAAAAGCAAATCCCAACCTTTCTCATCTATACCTTAGCCTCCCAAGCCTCCACTAACATAAATAAAATTTGAAAAACAAGATAGAGATTGGTATAATGTAAAAAAAGAAAAATAAATAAATCATAAGAAGTATTTCAAATATTTAAGAACTACATTATAGAGATGTCTATCTTAAATCTTTTCACAATCTTATAGGACTTATTCTTAATCACATAAAATAATTTTATTTTAAAACATGTCTAGGATCATGAAGATTATGATAAATTTATGTACCATCATGTTTACTAATATTTAAGAAACTATATGAACAATAAAACCTCTATACTTCCATAAGCACATTGAATCTACATCAAATTTTCAACTTAATACATTTTCTTTAATTATTGATGAGCTCTCCTTTATTTCTTGGAATGAATTATTGTCATCTTTCATTAGAAATATATCCCTTAACTCATCTTGTTATATTCATCATTTATGTTTTGGAATTAGCCAAATTCATGACAATGTCATAATCATCCTATTCATGTTCCATAAAATCATCGCAAATGCTCTTAGTTTATAGTCTGAATCAACTTAGAACTTATTTTCCCCTTCTGTAATTATAAGTTATACTTTGGTTTAATTCTAGTTTTATCAATCCATTTAACATCCTTAACATTTATGGATACTATCTGAGTGCATCATTCATTTTCATTCACTACAATGGTTATTTCATCATTTTTTTTATTGATTTTGTTTTTGTGAATTAATCTCAATTCTTATCAAGGAATTTGTGACCAAATAATTCTTAACACCCATTCTGTCTTTTGTAGTTTGATGTGGACCCTATGGATAGAAATATCATATAATCCAAAATCAAGATTGACATAACTTAAAAAGATAAAAATTAAAGTTTGATAGAAGTGTGATATATAAATTACTTGAACCAAAGATCAACACTATTGGAGCATATCCCAATCCAATGATTATCAAATCACAAATAAGAAGTATAAGGAAGAACACTATAAAGTCAATTATACCTTGTTAAATATGGTAGTTCTGTGTTAAAGAAAAAGAAAAATATGTTGCTCGAAGTAGATCACCATTGTTATTCAATACCCATGGTTTCTAAGCAAAATCCTACGTACAAACTAAATAAAACTGGTTATACTAGTTTAAAAAAAACATCGTAAACAAGTTTTAAAAAAACATAATAAAAGAGTACAAGCACACGAATAGGGGGAAAGAAAAATCTTAAATCAACTAGAAATAATGCAATTCTAATACAATTGCTTGTAGTCTTTATACCAAGACCTTAATGATGTTTGATTGATTTGAATTATAACTCAGTATAAAACTTTTTTAGAAACATATGGTAAATTCCATCACAATCCAATGATCATAATGAAAAATATGCTTGTTAGCATAAAATTATATTATACTAATTAAGGCTCATTGATATATATTCAATCTAAGGTTTTTTTTCATGTATTATGGCACATTTACATTATCCATCAATATCAATCCTTTTTAACTAGGCATAAAAAATAATTTCAAACAAAATATCCGCTATTGTCATTATGAATGATTTAACATTTAGTATACTAGGTTTGACATTACAACTAAATTTAATTTTACATATTAAATTTCATCATTATATTCAATTCAAAGTCACGTAATAAATCTATCATTCACGTGAATTTGATTTTTTTTTGTATTAAACTCCACCATTGCGATCCATTTAGTTCTAACCTATTAAATTTCATTGTTGATGTCAAGTTAAGTCTCATATATTGAATTCCATCATCGTAGTCCATTTAATTCTCACATATTCAATTTTATTGTTGTGTTCAATTTTAACTTCATAAATAATCCCACCATTATAATTAGTTTAATCATGAATAATCTTGCCAATATGGTTGGTTTAATTTTTAAATAGTCCTTGCTCACACAGTTGACTTAAAACTTTTCAATCTATATCCCTTGCTCTTATGGTGAGCTCATTCAATTTTAATCAATAGTCCTTCATCTAAACAATTGGCTTTGTTTAATTTATAAAGCCCCTGTCATAACAAATAGCCCTCGCTTGCGAGACATGCTTAAAGTATTTTTATTACTTTAAATTCTCATATTTATTTTTTGCCATTGTGGTCGATTACAATCAAATATTAGTTATCACCATTGTAGTAAATTATAATTTCCTGGCATTATAATAATTTATTCATTTACGATATAAACTTATAATTTTCCATATATTTCTTAATTTAGTGTCATATCTCTTAACCCATAATTTTATTTGCTTACATATCTATATATCAAGGTTCTTAAACTTGTACCTGCATTTTCTTAAACACATGCATATAGCATTAAGTTTATATAAAGCTAAACTAAAACCTATCACAAACATAAATTTACATACCTTCACATCAAGTAAACATATAATTTCATAAAAATTAAACCAACTTTCTATCATTACCAAAATATTTCACCCACAATTGGCCTTAGGTAGGTTAATTAACCATTTATTTATTTCAAGTTTTCAACTAAATTTTACATTATCACTTTCTCAAACAATTAGTGTACATTTAACTAACCCATTTACATAAACATATGCCTACACAGCTTATCAACTCATAACAATTCATGCTTCACACCTTTAAAAACCAATTTACAATAACCATGATCAAGTTCAAGCATCCCTAACATCATTAGAATATCCAAAACTGACATAATTTCACTAACCACTATACTTTTCCCCTCCATAATTCACAAACATAACCAATATCAAATAATTTTCTTTACATGATTCTCCATCAAAATTATAAACACCAACATCATCACACCAATAAAGTTTAAACATTATAATATCATTTAGAACACCAACAATTCATCCAATTTGACCAATTTCCACAATTCCAACATATAACAAAATAATAAAACTCTTAGCAATTCCTATTAAAATGTTTACAACCTCAATCATTCTTTAACATCATTATAATATCATAACTAGACATATTAAAATAATCAATCTAAATTAACTTCTCAACTTTCTATAATTCAAGTATACTTACTCACCTTAATTAAACTTTCAATGAACCTCATCATGCATCCAAAGTCAACCTCATATGATTTTAGCATCCTTAAAACATCAATTATCACATTTTTGTATCAATTCCCTAATAATTGTATAAAATTGGATTTTTAATTTCTCTTAAGTGGTTTTTATCAAATCATATCGATATGTTAATGTCAAAAATAATTTTTTAAAAATAAAATAATTTTTTTGATACATTTCTGAACAAAAAATATTTTAAAACGTAACATCAACTACTCTCCCAAACATGCCTTTAATGTACCCATTTTCTAATTGTTGCAATTAGACCTCCCTTCATAGGTTTATATTTTTGCACATGATAAAAGCAATAAGATACCCATTTTCTAATTTGAGATTAATTCGTACAAAACTTAAAGTTTTCTCTTAATTCTTGTTAATTTTGTGCTTGTATGATATTTAACCATGATCTGAAAAAATAAATTGAAAAAAATTTCATTTAGACATTGATTGAATAGAAAAGCTATGAACTTTAAAATTAAAATTTTTTTATTATTATTACTTTAGATTTAGGCTTTTTTTCTTTTTTAACAATAAATATGATATATAAATAATAATATAACATAAAATTTAACTAGGATAAATTTTCTAACACGTATTTTACTTTAATCATATTTATTTGAAGGATTCTTACTTAACTAGTTAATTTGATAAAATAGAATTAATTAAATACAGTTGATTAATTTATAGATGGATCAACCAATTTAAATATCTATAAATATAATTGATTTAAGTACATATGAAATCGATTCTTAAGATAGGTTATGCACATGATAAAAAATAAAAAAAATTGTTTTGTTTTCTTTTTGCATATTTATTTATCTATTTTGTATGGTTATGTGGATTAATTTTGATTATCTTTCATAATTTAAAGGAATTATAAATGTAGAAGAAATTGAACATGGATCCCTTTTTTTCCTTTTCTTTAACATGTATATCTTTAGAAATCATTGAACTCATGTTTTAAAAAATAAATTAAAAACCATAATTTGCAAGAATAAATTAAATGATTTGTCTATGAATGTAAATAAAATACAAAACTTTTTTATAAGACATTTTTAGGGCATAATCAAATTCCTCCATTAGCTTTTTCTTTCTAGATTCTAACCTCATGATGAACTATTGGCTTTTACAACACACATGGACGTCACTACTGTTGAGAATAGTCTTTGTTTAAGAATCTGGTTAAAATTATTTTTTTAAATATTTTTTTGCTCGTAAATATATTAAAATAATATTTTTTTATTTTAAAAAATATATTTTTGATAGTAGTACATTATAATGATCTAAAAATACAAAAAATATTATTTAAAAAAATAAAAATTATTCTTCTTTAATTGTTTTCAAAATTATTTTTAAAATACAATGACAAACAACAATATATCATACTATTTCAACCATTATAATTGACATGAATGTTATCACCACCCTACTTTGACCACTATAACCGCCACTAAATCTATGAAATTTCCTTCATTATTATAGTTGTGCATAAATAATGATAAACTTATTAACAATTTCATTATCTTAATTTATATAGAAAATGATATAAAAAATTAAAAAAGAAAAAAAAGGTTAAAGATGAAGCACTAATATAAATGGAAAGAGCTCAAGAATTGTGTTATTATTTCCTTAAACGTATTTTATAGAAAACATGGAAATTCCATAACTGGTAGTCAACTTGGTTTATTATTGTAATTAAATTGAGAATTAGTTATTTTCTTATTCATGTTAGGCTTAATTGCAAGCACTAGAATAAGATCTAGATACATTTTATTTGTATAAATTTGTATCGTGTGTGATGGAGATCAAATACAATATACATTCAATTCTTTCATACCTATTTCTTCATCCTCTGTTATTGAAACCTTCTTCATGGTATTAGAGCTGCAATTTTGATATAAAAAACACAAGCCAACCTCTATGGAAAACATAGACCCAGGAAGCATGGGAGTGCAAGATAGGACTATCCCAATAATCAATTATATCTCCATCACTTATATCATCCTGGTGCCATACTCATGCCATAACCCCTGGTGGAAAACAATTACAACATATGAATCTGGTCCATAATTATGGCTTTGATAGTCAAAAACAAAATTGGGTTTATCAATGGTTCAATCAATGATCCTGGTGAAGAAAAAACCACGTGAACAATATAATAATGGAATTGATGCAATAACTTGGTTAAGACATGGCTGCTAGGATCCATGTCCAAAGAAATTGTCAATGGTGTCATCAACTCCAAGGATGCCAGATAGATATGGGTCGACTTGTAAAAACGATTTTCAAATGGAAATGTGATTCAATTGTTCAATATTGAGAATGAAATACACAATTGTGTACAAGACATCATGTTTGTGGGATTTTAGTTCATAAAATTGAAAAGCTTGTAAGATGAACATGATGCACTCTGCAGCCTCTCAACCTGCACATGTGAATCAGTTAAAGAACTAACAGCATACCTAGACATACATAAAACCATGAATTTTTTTCATGGGTCTCAATGATACATATGTGGGCAAAAACACTTTTCTAAAAGATCCATTACCCAAAGTGAACAAGGCGAACTCACTAGGTTTTCGTCATGAGAAGTAGATGGTGGTGATTGCCGGGAGAAGCCGTAGATAACCAGACGTTGTTGCCTTCATCGTGAAAGAATCCAGTTATTGTGAATTCAAAAAGGAGGCTTGATGCAACAAGTGCAACATAACAAAATATGCCACCAAAAACTATCGTGCACATCTTAAATGCACTTTTCACTGATGGAAGGGATAAACGGCTAGGTACTGTTGCAAGAAGGTAGAGGTCAATGGGATAATTCCGAAAGGAAATTAGGTTGCAAGGACATAAGGATATCACTCATAAGTTATTGTATTTTGCTTGGAAATGCACCAGTTTCTTGAAAAGAACAAGAAGCAAATGACAATATCCTATTCAAGTGCACAAGCAGAGTACCAATCCATGGTAACCACATGCTACAAAATCACATGGCTGAAGAGCATCTTGAAAGACTTGAATATAAATCACTCAATTTGTGACATTGTTTTGTGATAATCAAGCAATAATGCATATAACCTCTAACCTAGTCATCCATGAGCGAACCAAACACGTAGAAATTGAGTGTCATTTGATATGAGAGAAAATTCAAGAAGGAACAATTCAGACAACTTATATTGGAACCACAGAGCAACCAACATATTTATTTATTAAATCATTAAGTTCCACACAATTTAAAACTTTACGTGGCAAGTTGGGTGTAGTTAACATACACTCCAACTTGTATGAAAATTCTAGAATAAACAATCAACTTGGTTTATTATTGTAATTAAATTCAGAATTATTTATTATCTTGTTCAAGTAATATTAGGCTTAATTGCAAGCAATAGAATAGGATGCATTTTATTTGTATAAATTTGCATAGTGTGTGCCGGAGATAAAATATAATATACATTTAATTCTTTCATACGTGTTTCGTTATCCTTTGTTATTGAAATCTTCTTCATAGTTTATCCCAAAACGTTCCATTTAATTTAGCTATATTATATTTTATTTCTTGCTGGAATTCAATGAATAAAAAAATAGAATTCATTTTTTAAACTTTGAGGCAGTATAAGAATCAAAAGAGACAAACCATTTATTCTTAAAATTCATCGATCTTTCACGTGAAGGAGCAAACATTCATTCTAAGAAAATCATCAAATGAAAGAAAAAACATACATCATCTCTGTGATCTTTGAAAAATATCCGCTAGTATGTTCACATATGTAAAACTTTTATTAAGAGTAATTTATTTATTTTCGTTAAAGTTTATTATAAGCTGTAAACCTAGAAGGAGACTCAGCATTGAATCCACATTAAAATCATGCTGTAATAACTCGTAAATATTCTTACACACACACTTACTAATGAAGGTGGGCCATCAACAACTACTACTACAATTTCATGGTAACATATGATAATGAGAGAGTTTTGCATGCGTAGGGAAGACAAAAAATTACCAATAAAGTTTGAGTACACCATGCTCACAGAGCATGATGAAGGGAATTTTTCAGGAATTGAAAAGATGTAATTAATTTCATAATTAATATATAAATTACAAAAGGCAGAAGCAACTTTTATTGGGAAAACATATATAGAAGCAAGACTATAGTGATTAGATAGCTAAATACAACACCGAGCAGTATCATCAAGCGTAGGCCTGAGGATTTGCGACCAGGTAGTCTTCCACCACCTTGTAAAGTGCTGCAGCCTTTTCCTTGCCTTCCTTGATTTCCTCTTCCTTTATTTCAGCATCCGGTTTTGGGAAATACTTGCTCACAAATGTACCACATAAGCGATTGATTCAAATTTGTCCAGCAAAATAACGCCGTCAATTGTTGTGTAGCTATGGGTCAGGTTTTCTTTGTCCAATGCATCAATCCTGTGCTTCACATACTTACCTGCATAAGCGAAGGAAGGAACATAGATGATAATTTCATTAATACATTCCATATTATATTATGAGATTTTATTTAAAAGTTTAAGTTTTTAAGTGAAATTGTTTTTTAATATAGTATAAGAATCTTATTGACTCAATAGTTACGAGTTCAAATCTCACCACTCTCATTCTATTTAATAAAAATCAAGTATAAAGTAATGTGAATCTATACAAGTTTTAAGCTTAAAAGATTTTTACTTGAAAAAATTTGTTAAAGAATAATATAAATCATATTTTGAGATCTCACTTAACAATTTAAATTTTTAAATAAAATATACCAATACTAAAAATTGCTCTATTGAATAAAAATGTGAAGAGTAACTAGCCTTCGGTAAAGGTAAACTTCTTGATAGTCCCAGGGCCTCCATTTCCTTCGATTGTTTCAATACTCGTCACAACCTGGGGCAAGAGCTGGGGAATGAGGCTATCAGCCTCAAGTATCATGGCCGTGAACAACCTCTTAGCCTCGACTGGGCTGGAGAACTCCTCGGTGAATGTGAGTACCCCCATGGTTTTCCTAAAGCAAACAATGAAGAGAAGTATATGAAAAGAATAATATTGATGGGTGACGAGGTGAAAACAAAGGTTTGGTATATATAATAGATTCAGAGAAAAGGCCGTCGAATGAGAGAGTGCTAGTTTTACTAGCACTCACTCAACTAATTCATTAAATAACTAGTTAAATTGCCTACACTACATTACGGGCTGAGTAAATAATTTTTATAATTATTGTGATTAAAATAATTAATAAATTTTACTAGTTTAAAAATAAAATATAATATCTATACATACAAGGTTTGATATAATGAAACGCATCAACACACCCTATTATAACAACAACAACAACATCGAGGCTTAATATTTAAAAAGATCTTTATTACTATTGCTAGGAAAAAAACTTGAAAACATTAACAAAGAGGAAGTAAGAAAAAAAACTAAAACTAAAACTAAAACTATTATTATTATTATTATTGTGTGAATAATGTGAAAATAAATTGAGTAAAAGAATAAAAACAACCCAAAAACTTTAACAAAAGAGCAAACAAAAATTAAAAAACATATTAGCTAAAAATATCGTTTGATGTGAAAAAAACTAATAAAAAAACCAAAAGAAAGAACAAAGGAAAAAAATCAATTTAAATGATCATAAATACAAACTAAAATTTAACAATAAAGTTTTAGAAAAAAATGTTATCTCAACATAAGAGAAAATAATAAAAATTAAAAATAAAAACTAAGAGCACATATATATATAAAACATAAACAAAACTAGAGACTATTTAAGAAATATAAAAACATAAAGGAATTAAAATAAAAAATTAAAAGTATAAGGGTAGAAATGAAAATCAAATATATTATTATTTTCAATCAAAGAACAAAATTAAAAAACCCAAATCTTCTGTACCAAAAATATCAAGAGATTTAAAATTAAACCCAAAATTAAAAGAATAAGAACTATAATGAAATCAAAACTTAAATAACAAAAATAAGGATCATACAACACAATTCAAAGTGAATGAGCTGAATGAAAACACCTACAAAATCAGAGGGGCTGACGTGTAATTTAGGTTGAAGGAGAGAGAAAAGAGGAGAAGTTCAACCGCTCACCATCTTGTCATAAGCTATTGTGGTAGGCCACATGTTACTCTATGAGAAAGAGGACACAACGACGCTTTCATGATGATGCTGGGTGGACATTTTCTATCACATTGCACACACTCTTCCTGAAGAAGATGTGAGACCAATTACTGTCAGTCGTGTGTGTTACACGTGTCCACAATATTCAGAGAAAAATAATTTTAAAAAATGATCAATTATCGTAACACTTCTGTAACCAACTCTTTAATTTTGTCTTATTGGGGGTATATCAATATTTAATCATTTTAAAAAAATATGAATTTCACGTGGCATCCTTTCTGGCAATAACTGATTTTTGTCTTTTTATGGATAAAATGATTATTTTACTGTATAAAGAAATTAAAAAAATAATAAATCATTGACCTAACCAAACCAAACTGAAAATATTCAATTATTTGGGCACCCCTTAAACTGATCTGACCTCAATAAAAAAATAAATAATACTATTATAATTCATAATAATTTATCTTTCGATGAAAAGTAACTGAAGCATTGATGGGTGAAAACAAAGGATTGGTATATATAATAGATCAAGAGAAAAGGCCGTCGAATGAGTTAGTGCTAGCTAATGCGTGATGCCATTTACTATGACTGGCACCAACTCATCTAATTCAGTAAATAATTATACAGTCTGAAATAAAAAAAATCGATGTCAGATCCGGCTGCTGGCAAACACATAATTTCTACATGACGATTTCAACGAGGAAAATGGTAGTTAGAGGACGGTGACATGTGTACTACATGGCCACAGTTTTAGCAAACCAATGGCGGGACCATACTCATTCCTACTTAGTCGGCATTAATGCTTCTTAATTCCACTTTTCATCAAAGCTGTTACTATTGGTTTGTTGTATGACTCGGTTAAAATCTTAGCTCATGAATTGATCCATCTATGCTTTTAAGAATTATTTCAAAATTTATAAACATTTGATTTTAATTATTTTTAAAAAAATCAAACTATGATTTTATCGGGTTAATCAAGTCTTGAGTTGACTTAGTAAATCAACCAAGCTCTAATATCTCAATTTTCACATTTAATTTGAAACTTGACCCAAGATAAATGTTAGATCAACCAATCATCAAATTGACCTAAGTGAGGTACAACCAAACTTAACAACATTGATTTTTATCTTATGCATAGAAAACAATTGAATAATTTGCTTTATTTCACATCAAAATGAAGACCATAAACACAACAAAGTTGGAACAAAATTGTGTGCAAAATATTGATATATTTTGGATAAACCTCTATAAGTATTGGATGCAAGTGAACAAGAAACAACAACTAAGATTAATTTTGGATAAATGAAGGATACATAGAAGATACAATTATGATACATGAGGAATATCCAATATATATTTGGATGTTAAATTTGTAATTTTTATAAAATAGACCCAAATATAGTTTTAGTTTTAGTTTTATGAGTTAGTAAAAAAAACCCAACAATTAACTAAACATAACACTTAATTGTTTTTTAATTAATTATTTATGATTTCTACACTTCAAAATTATGATATTCAATGTGTTCATGATTAATTATAGGATCATTCTTTTTTGTATAAGTATCCAAAAGTTATATTATGGATGAAACAACCTTAAATGAAGTTGAGATATAAAATGGAAAGTAAAAAAATCAAGTGTGATAGATTTGACATAGAGGTAATCCTAATCCTAAAAACCAAAGGTATTATAATAAATTATGAAGTAAACAAAAGATAACAATGTACCTAATAATCTGAAGTATTGAAATGATGCCAATTAAGTTTTGGTAAGATAGATGAAAAATCTTGGTCCTTGCGAAGAAATGATATTTTACCATAAAAAAGAAAAAGAAACTCATGTTTAGTATTAGCAAGCTAGTAAGATTCACAACTCCAAAAACATTATGTACTAATCCTCTCACTAACCCAAATGGACCTTTTTTGGATTGAAATCCTAAAAATCTTGGATATACATTGATGTGCACCTCTTTTTCACGTGGATGAAGCAACCACCAATAAAGTTCAAATACAACATGGAAAGTAAAATACCAAGTGTGATAGAACTCTAACCTAGATGTAACCTTATTCCTAAAAAAACATAGGTAGTGAAATAAACTTGGACCCGAAAATAACCATGTACTTAAGAACCTAAAGTATATAAATGATACCACGAAGCCGATTAATTTTTAATGACTCAAATGAACAGTCTTTGTCCATGCAAAAAAATGATGTTTTGCCACAAAAATGATATCATAAAGTCTATTAATCTTTAGTTAGTCGGATGAACAATATTTGTCACTGCAAAGAAATGATGTTCTACCTAACACAATAAAAAAGAAGAAACTCACATTTAGTATTAACAAGTTGTTGAGATTTGGAGCTCTAAAAACATTATATAGTCTTCTCTAAATAACCTAAATGGAGCCTTTTTGAATCATAATCCTGAAAGTCTTGGAAATATATTGATGCGTACCTCTTTATCACATGGATGAAGAAACCTCCAATGAAGTTGAAATCCAACATGAGAAGTAAAAAACCAGGTGTGATAGAACTCTAACCTAGAGCTAACTTTGTTCTTAAGAGCCAAATTTATTAAAATAAACTTAAACCCAAAGGTAATCATATATCTAAAAACGTGAAGTATGCAAATGATATCATGAAACCAGTTAATTATTGGTAAGTCGAATGAACAATCTTTTTCCTTGCAGAGAAATAATGTTTTACCATAAACAATCAAAAAGAAAAACTCATGTTTAGTATCACCAAGCTCCAGAAATTCACAACTCCAAAAACATTATATAGTCTTCTCTAAATAATCTAAATGAATCTCTTTTGGATTGTAAGGCAATCAGTTCATATTAGGAATTACCTAAATATAATATTTTATTTAAGCTATCTTTATAACCATATGCACCATCTTTTCTAACTTCACATAATGGTGTATCTCCATAATATAAGTTATATCACAATTAAAGTCATTCATTAATCTCCTTGTAACAGTATTTTCAAGCTTCTCAATATTAGTCCGAATCATAACAAGTCAAAACTCTTTGCAATATTCATCAACACTCTTTATACCATAGCTCAAACCTAACCTTTGATACAATTATCTATAGGAGTGGCTAGGAAAAAAGAATCTTCTCGTAATGGATTTAATCTTATCTTAATCATTAATTTGCCTCTCATAATTCCTTTTATGTTTTTTCACTAACAAATCCCACCATACAATGACATGTTAATAAAAATAATCATAAGTTTTATTTTCTTCAGCTATAAATAATTGTGACACTAAAAACTTCATTCCACCTTCCTCTTGTACTCTATATAAGCTTCTGAATCATTCTTCCTTGAAAAGATGGTATTTTTAACCTTATTGTACCAAAATCTCTACCAAACTCAACTATAACACCTCATACTTTTCCATGCAATATTTTAAACCATTGATCACACGTAAAAATTCAAGTGAATTTTTTCTTATAAGAAAACTTTCATCAATCTTATAACAGTCTGACAAATATACATATTTTATTACAACCATTGATAATTTATATCCATATAAACTATCAATAAACAAAATACAAATCATATTTCTATATAGAATTAGCTAGGTTAGTGACTTTTAAAAATTATCATCCTACAAGTAGTTTATCTGTGACATGCATAAAATTGAAAAATAAAACATATTAAACATTTGCAACATCTCAAATGTTAATGTTTAACCATCATATGATGAAAGTTTATTTCATAGATTTTTCCTTAAAAGCGTTGATCTTATATCAATTCTGGATATTATACACTTTTCATCAATCCTTGATAAACTTTTTTCTCATATTTCTTCATCACATTATTATCCTTATATAATGATGGCTATTTCATTCATAATTTAAGTTTAACTCATCATTATATAAATTATTCCTACCATTTTTAAATTCAATTGGTTATATACAAAAACTTTAATTGAATGTTCCTTGTTACATTGAAATTATCTCCTAGCTCTTTTTACTTTATGAATATATTTTTTTCATATTAACATTCTTATTTCTTAATATAGAACCTTTGATCCATATCCTAGTTCATTGTGTAAATATATCCAATTACATAGTTATTTAATTAATAACATATTTAGTTCATATCACCATTTTCTTTCCTTGACATTTATTCCATTCTTAACAAACAATATTGTTTCATCTTATTTTCTAATCATTCCAATAATAACATGAATTCCTCTAAACACCCAAATGTTTCTTTCAACTATATTATTTTTGTATAATCTTTTGTGTTTCATTATTCTTCAACTCATTTTTCCTTCATGCTTGTTTAAAGAATATTTTGATATTATTCAAAGTAAATATCTTTTATATTTATTTTTAATCAATTTCATTAAATTTCTCATATATATTTTCCATGTTCATTTCTATTATCCATGCTTCATCTCAAAATCTTTTATTGCTCAATACCCATGCACAATTAAGTCATTTTCATTTTCATTAAACTTGTCATTTATGACAGACTTAATCCTAAACCACGACTTAACAATCGAGTTAAACTTATATGCTTTTTATTCCATCATGTATTATTTTTACTAATGTATGGCAAGCCATTTTATATGACAATTATAATTCTTTGTATATGAATTTTGCACAATTATCATTTTTCAATAATTTAACATACATTCTACCGAGATTCCAACATGATTTCTCCTTAATTATTATTTTTGGTCTACTAGGTTGTGTTTAAATCAAATAAGTTGATCAATTCTTATTGAGACAACTCTCATACAATTTAATATTAAACTCTAACTAGGCAAAGAACTTAAGAGGATTTTTATGTCAACTTGATTTTTTTTTCTCATTTTGTTTCTTAGATTTTTTTCACTGATCAATCAAGTTATATTTGAACTGATAAGTTGGGAAAACTTTCATGTTGTTTACTTTTAAACTGAAGTTAAACAAAAAGTAACATAAGAAGATTTCAAGTTTTACATGTTAAGATGAATTTAATAATAATATCAAAAAATTATATATAATATTAATAATTTTTTATATTAAAAAAATTGATTGTACTACAACATAGCTCTAGCTAATAATATTTTAAATATTTGAACCTTTTTTTTCTTCAGTGTCCCGTGTTTGTGCCCATACTTAATAAATAAAATATCTCTTTATCCTATATCTTATCAATGTTTGCGTTTGTTTTTCGCTTTTAGTAATTTAGGAACAAAAACATGAATTTTGTTTCTATTACTACGAGCCAATGCCTATGATCCAAGCAAGAAATTTTGAGAATTTTTTATTTATTAAAATATATGTTAATTTTTTATGGACGATATGAAGACACAAAATAAAATAGAAGAAATTTTTTTTTTACTTGACTCCTAGATAACCTAAAATAGAATAAAAACAAAGAATTGAACAAAAGTAAATAGAAAATATCACATTTCGAGACATGTAATTTTTATAGAACAGAATTTAAACCCAAAGTAAACGATGTCGAAATAATATCAAATTCAATATTTAATATTACAATACTAAATAAACATCCAGACTCAATTTATAGGTCGTTCTCTTACTCCTAGGTACCCAACCCCTTGTGTAATCAGCTTGCGGCAAAATTGAACCTCCAATTGAAACCTCTAGTATACTATATCAAAATAATCTCAAATTCAATATATGGTGCGATCTCAATGCCAATACACAAAATTTAAGTTTTCAATTGATTCTACGGTATTTTGATTATGGTTCACTAAAGTAGTCTTTCTACGACAAAAATGAATCTTAAAATAAAACCTCAAGTAAACAAAATCAGAATAAGCCCAAATTTAACATGTGATTCTAACTCAACCCCAATAGATGGTATATGAATTTTCAATTGATTCCGATGTGGTTTTATTATGTTTTTTTAGAGTTGTGTTTTCTGCGGCAAAAATTCAACGATTCTTCAAATTTTAACTAATTCCTATATTTCTCTTTTTTTTTTAATATACTGATATATGGAGAAAGTAAAAACAAAAGATTAAATATAAGCTCTTTTTTTTGCGTAGATGATGCATATACAAAAAACTAGGAGATGGACACAAACATTGAAAAACTTTAAGGAGCACTAAAAAAACAAAAATAACATAATGATATTATGTTGTTTCGGAGCCTAGCTCTTATACCACCTGATGTGAACCTCGTGATCACATGGTCATGCAACCCACAATCAAGAATGAGATCTGATCTCGGGAGGCCAAAATGAGTCTGATAGGAGTGTGACACAATGGAAACATGCCCCAAGACACTAGCACCATTGGAATGAGTAGAATGACACCACGAAGTCAATTAATCTTTGATAAGTCGGATTTAGTTCGTTCAAGAGCTAAAGAATGTAAGAATTACTCTCACACATAAAACTAAAAATTTCAGAAGTAATAATCATCAATGACTGCTGAAATTTAGGTTACATGAGTTTAAATAGTTCGTGAAAAAGTAACCCTAATGGACCTCTTATGTGGACTTCAATGAGATCTATTCAAAACTAACCCAAAACCCAAAACTAAAAAGTCCATGAGTTAATCCAAACAAATCTTGGATCCTAGTTAAAAACAAAATCTTAATTAAGTCCTAACAAGCCTTGGACTGTAGTTAATAAAATTAAAGAAAGCCCATAAGGTTTATTTATAGTCTTACATCCAACCCCTTAATCCTAGAATCAAATGGAAAAGGTAGTCACTCATGTTGTTTCCAAGTTGTAGTAGGATTCTTTTGTATTCTTTGTTGTTCTCACTTTATGGCCAAAATAAAATTGTGTTAGATCCCTCTTGCACATGTAATGGATCCTTGTTAGTGTTTCTGCGCTGGTTCGCATCACACTTGTTATATTTATAGTGTAAAATGATTTTTATTTGAAAATAACTTGAAATATTTTTTATTTTTTAATATTTATTCTTTCTATTATTATATTAAAAGTATTTAGAACATTAAAATTAAATTAATTTGATATTAAAAAAACATAGTTTATTTTTTATTTATATCTTTTAAGACGTTAATATTAAACAAATATCAAAATATAAAATTATTTTTAAGGAAAAAAACCCTTAAAAATAATTGTTCTCATCATTTTAAATGTCTTATCGATAATTAAATGAATATAAAAAAAACCAAATAATTGAAAGTTTGTAAGCTGATTATTTCACTTAGATGTATGGCATCACAAAAAATATAGAACCATTAATATTTTTTATATGTTAAATAATTTGGTTCAGGCTACAGCTAAGCACAGGATAAGTGGCTTGTATATTTTTTCAATGTAAATAATTTGATCCAACTTTTCCACCTATTTTTTCTACTTGTCGCTTGATATATTTTTGTTTAAGTGATATTATATCTGAAATATCATATATAAAAAGCTGCAAAATCATTTTTTAACAAAAACAACATCGACTGACAAATATTCTGATTATTATTCTTATTGTTATTATAATAATTGTTAAATTATTATAATTATTATAGCTGTCATTGTAGGCATTATTGTAAATAATGAATAGAGAAAGATCATACACATTAAATGCCAGTGAAACTCAATAATCTCATTTGGTTTTCAAAAATATATTTTTTACATGATATGAAAAATATAATGAAAACTTAGATCATAAAATCATAACTAATTTTTTGCCAATACACTATTTAAGCACCATGGTTCAAGTAAAAAAATCAGATCAATATGTATACCTGAACTGAACAGTTCAAGGACTTGAAATTGCCTGCATTGATAATTTTTTGACAATACTTGTACCAACATTTCTTGAATTATTATCTTGAAGTAAGCATTCAAAGACTATAGTCAGGGACCTAAGTTTTACCTGGAAACATGCATAATCAAAAGTTAGATGGTTATATATGTGAAGCTTTTGGGTAGGAAACAAATAAGAGAGAATTCCTGAGGATCGGTAGCTTGGTTGTGAAAAAGGCATATAGGTGTTGCAGATAGTCGCAACTCAGGAAAATACTAGTGAAGTTTTCCAGCAAATGTGATTTACAATTTTCAACATCTAGGTATCTTGACACCCATCTAATTTCATAATTCCGATTAACAAAAGTATAGCAATACCAAGATCTGTCATCATTATAGTTCTAAGTGCCAATGCTCCAAGGTGTCAAACAATTCACTTTATTTCTTCTACATGGAGCAAACATTACTATCCAGCCAACAACAACGCATTAAATTCAAAATGGAAATTGTAGTTCCTTAGAGCAAACAGGACGTAAGCTGCAAGGTCTTTCATTCTCGGTACTTTAGATTTCTTTGGGTAAAAACTAAAGAAACCACGTGCACAAGGAACTTGCTGGTTGGTGATACCAATGTCCTCTTTTTTCTTTCTTCTTTCATTGCCTTAAACACAAGGGAATTTATAAACTTCTCTATTCTGCTGTATGGATAAGGCAATTCAAGTCCTGTTTTCTATCATGAATGGAACAGTTACCACAGTCTCATGCAAAGAATTACAGCAACAGAAAGATTACAGGTTGACAGTCACCAGAATTGACTATCATGAATGGAACAGCTACCACAGTCTCATGCAAAGAATTACAGCAACAGAAAGATTGCAGGTTGACAGTCACCAGAATTGCAGTAACAGACTGCTGCATGCATTTTTGTAACAATTGTAAAGTTAGGAAGCAGTACATTAGTTTGTTAGCCTCACATGTATATATATATTTGATGAGTAAAAAATAAAGGTGTGATTCGATTCAACAATTTATCATGGTATCAGAGCTGTAATTCGGTCACCTTTTCTTTCTTTGTTTTTTTCTTTTCCTTTTCACAAACTCATGGCTTCAGAACTTCCTTCTGCAACCATCTTACGCACCAATGAACCACAGCTAACGCTTATCAGCATCAACGTTGCTGCTCAGGCTCCTCTCAAACTCACCTCAACAAATTACCTCTCCTGGAAAATTCAATTTCAGACCTTATTCATTGGTTATGATCTTCTTGGGTATATTGATGGTTCAAAATCATGCCCACCAGCCACTCAAGCCAATACCACTCTTCCCAATCCTAACTACACCTTCTAGATTCGTCAAGATCAATTGATCCTCAATGCAGTCATTGGCTCCTTATCTCAAACCATCATACCATTTATAGCCCAAGCCACTACTTCTTGACAAGCTTGGCTCATTTTAGCAAACAAATACGTAAAACCCTCCCGTAGCCGCAACAAACAAATCAAAAACCAGCTCAAACATATCACCAAAGGCTCTCTCAGTATCATTGACTTTATGCAAACCATAAAAGCACGAGTAGATGACCTTGCTCTTCTTGGTGCACCTCTTGATGAAAAGGACATCAACGATAAAATCCTTGATAGACTTGGCGATGATTACAGGGAACTCGTACGTGTTGTTCAAGCACGAGATTCTTCCATCCCATTTGATGAACTTCATGAAAAACTCCTCAATTTTGAGGCATCCCTTCAAAATCTCCCCTCATAACCACATCATTTTCCAGCCATAGCCAATCCCACATATCATAACAACACCAGAACCTAGCGTCCCTCCCCAGCTCGCAACAATACCTTCAACCACTAGCGCCCATCTTATGACCCCTCTAACCGTTCTTCCACAGTCCCTCCTATGAGACCTAACTTATCTCAAGCCTCTCGGCCTCCCCCCAGACCATCCTTGGTCACTGCCAAATCTACAGAATCCAAGGTCACACTGCTAATAGGTGTCTCTCATTTTGATAGATACCAGTCACCAATTCCTCTAGCCTCTAAGGAACACCATGGCAACCACAAGCCAACCTAACCACCCATCCATCCTCCACACCATCCTGGCTCTTAGATAGTGGCACGTCCCACCATGTCACCTCAGACCTCAACAATCTCTCCCTACACAGTCCATACAATGGCACAGGCGATATCATGATAGGCGATGGCTCCACACTACCCATTACTCATACTGGTTCCACCTCTCTCACAACTCCTCATCATACATTTCAGTTATAAAATGTTCTGTGTGTTTCGTCTATGGAAAAGAATCTCATCTTTATTTCACAATTCTGCATTGCTAACAATGTTTCAATTGAATTCTTACATTTCCTATTTCTTGTCAAGGAACACCACATTGGGAAAATTCTACTCCAAGGCCAAACTAAGGATGGTGTCTATGAATGGCCTTCTTCCTCTTCTTTCCTTGCACTTTTCGCCATCAAACCTACATCCTTCGACTGGCATCATCGCCTCGGCCATCCTACTTTTCCAGTCCTTAAATACATTGTGTCCAACTTTCAATTAAGTTTATCTTCTCCTTTATCTTCAGATTACTCATGTAATGTTTGTCTTTGCAATAAAAGCCATAAATAATCTTTCTCCCAGTCAACAATTGTTTCCACTAAACCACTTGCAATCATATACTCTATGTGTGGACATCCCTAGTTCTATCTCACAATGGTTTTAAGTATTATATCATATTTATTGACCATTTCACAAAGTATATTTGGTTTTATCCCCTAAAGCATAAATCTGATATCAAAGAGGTTTTTGTTCGATTCAAAGCTATTGTGGAGAAATATTTCAATACCTCCATTAAAACCCTTTACATTGATAACGGTGGCGAATATATCTCCCTCACTACTTTTCTATACACAAATGGTATCTCCCATTACACAACCGCACTTCATACTCCTGAACACAATGGCTACTCTGAACGTAGACACCTTCATATAGTGGAAACTGGCCTGGCTCTACTCACACATGCATCACTACCTCATTCCTACTGGACCCATGTCTTTGCCACAACTGTATATCTTATCAACAGAATGCCCACATAGACATTAAACCTTTTGTCACCTTATCAAAAAATATTCTCCTCAGCACCAAATTACTTCAAGTTACGTGTTTTTGGTTGCCTATGCTACCCTTGGCTCCGGTCCTACATCTCACAAACTCTAATCAAGGTCCAAACCATGTGTTTTTATTGGATACTCACTTACACAGAGTGGTTACTACTATCTTGATCCATCCACCTCAAAAATCTACGTCTCCAGACATGTCAAATTTGTTGAGACCACTTCAGTCTCCACCTGGTCCCCTGCTCCAATTCACCTTAACTCCCTCACACCACAATCACCAACACATATGCCATTTGAAGCTATACCCCCTCCACCTATTGCAGCTTAGCCTAACACCCCACCTACACCACCCCTTACCACAGTCCCCCATACAACCACCACCGATACAAATCCAATTCCACCCACTCATACCATGACTACCCGAGCCAAGAACAACATTTACAAACCAATAAACAAGTTGAACCTCCACACTCGACTCAACATATCTAGTAGTATAGAACCAGCCACTGTGATACAAGCACTAAATGATTCACGTTGGTGTAAGGCCATGGCTGAACAATGTGATGCCTTAGTAGGAAATGGAACATGGGAACTTGTTCTACCTACTTCTACATAAAATATCATGGGATGTAAATGGATTTTCAGAATTAAACATAACATTGATGGCTCCATTGACAGGTTCAAAGCCTGACTAGTTGCAAAGGGATTTCACCAAAGACCAGGTATTGACTACCTTGACACCTTCAGCCCAGTTGTTAAGCCAACAACAGTACGTTTGGTTCTTAGTCTTGCAGTATCTCAAGGATGGCCACTATGACAGCTTGATGTTAACAACACATTCCTCCAAGGTCATCTCTCTAAGAAGGTTCATATACAACAACCTCAAGGTTTTGTGGATCAAGATCTTACATCTCATGTTTGTAAGCTTCGTAAAGCAATTTATGGCCTCAAACAGGAACCTAGGGCATGGTATCATGAACTTCATACTTTTCTTCTTCACTCGAGCTTCAAAAATTCTCATACAGACACATCACTGTTTGTTCTTAACACATATAAACAAAAAATGTTTATTCTTGTCTATGTGGATGACCTAATAGTTACTGGTGACAGCAGTAGCATGATCAATTCCTTTGTGGCTGCTCTTGCTGATCGATTCTCTATAAAGGACCTTGGTCAATTAACCTGCTTATTGGGTGTAGAGGTGATTCCAAATCCGCAGGGTATTCTACTATCTCAAAGAACATATATTCTGGATATTCTCGCACGAACCAAAATGGTAGACACAGGCCAGTCTCCACACCTCTCCCTACTACCCCACCACTACTAAAGTCAGATGCACCGTTAAGTGACCCCTTTCAATATAGAACTATAGTGGGCAGTCTTCAGTATCTGCTAATTACAAGATCTGATA
The DNA here is from genome assembly GCA_015731905.1 of Salix dunnii. Lineage (NCBI taxonomy): Eukaryota > Viridiplantae > Streptophyta > Magnoliopsida > Malpighiales > Salicaceae > Salix > Salix dunnii. Next base: position 13,064,646 of record CM027666.1, on the reverse strand, counting down.
TTGCATTTACAGTTAATAAGTTGTCACAATACATGCGCATGCCCACCACTGATCATTGGCACTTTGTGAAACGTCTATTGAGATACCTATGTGGAACAATTAATGATGGGCTACAAATACATTGGCAATCACCGTTACAACTCCATGCTTTTTCAGACGCAGACTGGGCAGGTGACAAAGATGATTTTTCCTCTACAAGTGCCTATATCATCTATCTTGGTCGCAATCCTATCTCATGGAGCTCTAAGAAATAGCACACTATAGCCCGATCCTCTATAGAAGCAGAATACAGGGTAGTAGCCAATGCTGCTGCTGAGCTCAACTAGTTGTGCTATCTTCTAACTGACCTTGGAGTATCATTACCGTGTTGTCCAGCACTCTACTATGATAATGTAGGAGCCACCCAACTGTGCTCCAATCCTGTGTTTCACTTAAGGATGAAGCATGCAGCAATTGATTTCCATTTCATCAGGGACCAGGTACAAAATGGTGTTCTTCGTGTTGCGCATGTATCTTCAGCTGACCAACTTGCGGATGCCCTCACCAAGCCCCTTCATCGTATAAGATTTCTAGACCTCAAATCCAAGATAGGAATCGTATCTCGAGCTCCATCTTAAGAGGGCATATCATGAATGGAACAGCTACCACAGTCCTATGCAAAGAATTACAGCAACAGAAAGATTGCAGGTTGACAGTCACCAGAATTGCAGTAACAGACTGCTGCATGCATTTTTGTAACAATCGTAAAGTTAGGAAAAAGTACATTAGTTTGTTAGCCTCACATGTGTGTGTGTGTGTGTGTGTGTGTGTGTGTGTGTGTGTATATATCTGATGAGTAAATAATAATGGTGTGATTGATTCAACAATTTATCATTTTCTAACATGAAATTCAGTAATGTGCATAAACAAGAGCTTATTGATGTAAGAGAAATGCACGGAAAGACAAAGGAGAAGGAGGGCATTGACGCAAAATAAACAGTTGATGTCCTTAAGGCCTTTTCCTTTCTTTATGCTGTATAAAATATTTGATGGCTACAAGTGGGACAACAAATATCCCACAATGGTTTAATGCTCTGAGCTTTATTTGCCTAACTAGTGAGAACTTTGTATCTTACTATTTCTGGGATGGTTCAGGCACTGGAGTTTGTGAATACACAAAGAATTAATCTTCTAGTTGTGGCGTTTCCTATGACATTGCTAGGTGATAAGACAGTGGATCATATTGGAACTATAAATGTTTTCATAGCATCCAGGCACATAACATGTTATGCTTTGTGATGATTGAACTTTGGAGTCTTTTTGTTTTACATTTTGATTTGGTGGATAATATGAAAAGTGATTTTGAGGTAAAGTAAATGAAAATTGTGCTTTTCTCTTTGCTTTCTATTAGATTTTATTTCAAAGGTTTAAACAGCTCAATTTGAATTTTTTAATCCTAAAATATTTAAATAGAATCTTGAAATATCTATATTAAACTCTATTGAATTTTGAAGTATTCCTAAATCTCATAAGAATATTGCACTATTTTTCCTTTATTTATTTTTTTCTCATGGGAATTACTTTGCAAGGTTTTAATGAGATATATTTTTAGTATATGGTCATTCAAGAGAAAATATTATGAAATCCATAATTATATATATCAAATGCCTATTAGAATTTCTTGGACTTCATGAATCTTGAGTTTTGTATCTTGTTTTTTCAAGATACTTTGGTTTTTTAGTGCCATTTAATTTTTTTTCATTTTCTTTTTATATAAATACATGTTTTTCTTGTATTTTGAGTATTAAAAAGTATATAATAAAAGCTATGAGTTTCTCTTTAAAGTTTTATTTTGAATATGTATGTTCTTATTTGCTCTCCAGTTTTTAACAAATCTAGTTTTGTCAGTTTTTATATTTTTATTAAAGTTGGAAACATATTTGTATATTAATTTATGATTAAATGATTTTATGTGTTAAACTCTTAAGTTTAACCATTTTAATTATTTTTACTGGTAAAATCATTCTTTCAATCATTATTTATTTGTTGATCTTAAAAACCATATTTAAGAATTTAATTTCATTTTTATACTCTTCGTTAGTGTTTTGAATAAATCATTGACATTAAAAAATTGTTTTGATTCTTTAACTTTTATTTGGATTATATTTTTTTTTTTTAGGACTTCTTGTTTTGAATATGAAACGATTATTACCTTTTTTATTGAAAACCTGTTAATTTTGTTTTCTAAAAATCACAATAAATGAATAATGGTTTTTTTTTAAAATAAAAAAAGTAAAACCACATTAGTTTTGAAACCGTTTATTGATTAATATTAATGTTGATATCATTAAGGTCTAGACTATATTTTTTTATTGACAAGTGTCTAGTCAATTAGGTAGTTTTGATCAAGGTTGTCAATACTTTTTTTATTGCCGTTTCATTTTTTTTATTGTTACGAAACGTTTCGGTTTCAGAGCGTTTCGGTGTGCTGTTTCAGGGTTATACTATTTATTTATAATTAATGAATTATATATATGAAAAAACTTAAAAAGCAAAAAAATTAAATATAATTTTATTTTTTATAAAGTTAAAGTTGATAACAATTTTATTTTTTTATAATATATATTTTATTATTTTAATTTTTGCATTTTCAAATTTTAATGCATCTCAGATATATATATATATATATATATATATATATATATATATATATATATATATTCATTGGTCACATCACAATGTTAGTGATGTGACCAACAACACATCTCCCGCTGTCTAATTAATACGTCTAATTAACACAGGAAATGAATTTTTCTCTATGGTCGAAACAATACACCCGGAATGATTCCGAGATGTTTCAGCTGGTATTTTCAGTATAAACCGGTATTTAAAACAAGATAAAAATAATATTATTTTATTTTAATTTTTTACCTGATACTAAATATTTGAGCCATTTCAATAGGAAAAAAACTATATCATAACCCTGGTTTTGATTGCTAGTAGGTGACACTACAAGGCTCTATCCCTTTTGTACTTAAAAGAGACCAGCTTTTGCTAATGCTAGCCTAAGCTTTACACCATGTATCATGTATCTTTGGGAATGTTTTATTTTTAAAAAATAATATAAAAATACATTTAAAATATAATACAATCTTAAGAGTAGCATTGATATCTACGATTTTATTTGAAATAGTACTCTTCACATTAAAATTTTAAAGTTTCATTTAATGATGAGTGAATGAAAATAGATTCAAAGTTTTCTAAAATATTTTTTTTTGCATTAGTTTATATATTTTTTTAAATCAGTTTTTTAGGTAATCAATGAGGAAGGCCGTATTACTCCCCATTTCTGTTTTTCACTATTATCAAGCAAACAAATTTAGATAGCAATTTTATAAATTTTAAATAGCACAACTTGAATCTTTCAATTTCATATTATGTTATTTAGATATTAAAGTGTTCCTACGTTGGTATTATTCATTTATCTTAGATTACTAGTATTTGCTAATTAATTTATTGGTCGAATGTGTAGTTGGCATCCAAGTTTTTCTTAATAATAAATGAAAATTATAATTAGAAAAATAAAACAAGACAGACATGTGATGAGAAATATGGTCATTTTATGTACAAATATTGACTCTCAATAGTGTTCTAAAAACGATTCTTGTTTTTTAATAACTCCTCTAAATATACTTCTCGTGATTCATGTATGTATTTGTCATTTTATATACAAATATCTGGAGTGATTTAAGAAAATAAAACGAATTTTGCAATTTTGGATATGAAAATACGAGTAGATAATATTTATGACTCAACGTGTCAAATATACTAAAAAAAATTTCACAAGTGTTGTTGTACTAAATCTGTTTTTTAATCATTAACCACAACACTGTTTTTTGGCCTCAGTATTATTACATTCATCATATGTCTTACATACAAGAACCACATGAAGAACAGAAGTCTGTAATGTAATAACAAATTGGAAAGGGAAGGAAGGAGCACGCTGTTGCTTTACCCCAAATTACTTACTAGTATTATGGTAAAATGGTGCAGTTGGGAATTCTTTATTCCTTCAGCGAATTGAAAAATTGATGGGGCGGCTTTATAAATACAGCATCTAGAATCAAACGAGAATTGTCTTCAATTTTGCAGGCACTTTCCTTGACACGGAGAGCAAAAACCATTAAAATAAATGAATACTTTGATTTTCTTCTTTGAAAAAGACTCCGAGAGCCAAATTCATGAAGAAATTTCGTTAAAGTATTTGACCATTTACCAGAATTCCACATGAATAACCTTCCCTTGCATCCTATAAATACGACCACCTCTACTTATCTCATTCTTGTAAAGTTAAACCATCCTACAACTCCAAAAAGTCTACTCCTTTCATCTTCTCTCATCGTTCTTTCTATACTATAATGGGTGTCATCACTTTGGAAAATGAGTTCCCCGTGAATGTGTCTCCAGCCAAGCTTTTCAAGGCATATTGCCTTGACACCGTTGCTCTTATGCCTAAGATTCTACCAGAATATATTAAGAGCTCTGAAATAATTGAAGGAAATGGAGGGCCAGGAACCATCAGAAAGATTACTTTTGTTGAAGGCAAGTGTGTGTGTTAATCTCTACCTGGTTTTTACACTTGAATCTAGCTTTTAGTTGGAAATAAAATATATATATATATATATATATATATATATATATATAAAAGGTTGCCAATACCCTCAAAATTGCAGCCAAACAGTTGAGTTATAAATGAGTGTAACACCACCACCTCAGTTATCCTCGTGTGTGTGTATATGATCACAATACACATTTTGACCAATCAAGTAACAATCTAGGCCTTCATTTACAAGAAAAGGGCTCAATTATGTGAAGCAAAAGATTGAAGCGATGGACAAGGAGAACTTCACCTACAGCTTCAGCGTGATTGAAGCTGATGTTTGGAAGTTCGCCGAAGTTGAGAAAGTTATTTACGAGAACAAGTTCGTGCGCACTCCTGAAGGAGGATCCATCTGCAAGAGAACCAGAACATATCACATCAAGGGTGATGGTGAGATCAACAAAGATAAAATCAAGGATGTATATGGCAAAAAGACAGAAGGCTTGCTCAAGGCTGTTGAAGCTTACTTCATGGCAAACCCCGATGCCTAAATCTGAAATCTCTAGTATTTTTCTTTGTTGTTGTTGTTATCATCGTGTGAGATAATATAGGTGTGTATTCAGTGTGGCTTCCATGTTTTTACTCATAATAATTTCTGCTTGGGGCTTTGGTCATATAGTTACTTGTATTGTTATGAAAAGAGTATAGGTGGTTTGTATTCTAAATGCACAATAAAAAATACATTTTATGGTCAAAGGTTATTGAAGAGCGAGGGATTTGTACTCAAGACTTTTCTACTCCTTTCTTATTTGCAGGATTTCATGGTAACTGTGGCGGGAAGCTAGACAAAACTTCTCCTGCAATTTGAGAGTCTAACTTATCACTGCAGTTTAACTGTACATGCTACGGCGTGCACTGTTCGGATGGAAACAGCCAAACATCATCCAAGTAGAGGCACATTTTACAAGCCACGTTTCAATGATATCGCCGACTAATGGTAGGATGTACTAGGTTGACACCCTCTTGCCACCATGTCTTGGGCAAATTTACCCACTTCACAGATACCAAGTTTATTGACTTGCGAGTGGCAGAAGCAATTCATCAGAATATCAAGCGTATAAATATCAGAAGAGGCCCCAGCGAATTCAATTTGTTTGGAAAGAGAGATCACCACATCATTGCAGGCAACAATTTATGAAATGGATAATACAAAAGCAGATAAAGAGAAATCACTACAACTGGACACTACAGCAATTAAGCACAAGGGGCGAAATAAAAACCAGATAAGCCTAACATTGCAAATACTGTTATAAAAGAAGATAAAGTTGTTGAACAAAATGAGTTAGGAAAAGAAAACACGATGTGATTAGTGAGCAGCGCCTTCCTTGTTAACTATGTTACTTAAATGTGCTTTTTGAAAGATTGTAAGAATAGAAGAACCAAAACCTTGTTGAAGATGATAAGGATATCAATCCCGTGCTCCCTACAAACCAGAATACTTAGCTTTAAAACTCTACTGTTATGTTTCACTTTGAAGTCTAATGTTATTGTAATCTTTATCACCACTACTTTAACATTTATATATACAAAAATAATAACACACTCGGCTAAGTTGCTTTTGGAACCTGAGCTAATATAGCTTATGCTTAAAAGATTCTTCTTCCATTTTTCTAAAACATGGCTGAGTCTTGTTTCTCCTCATCCCATTTTATTTTTCCCAATCCATCACAACTTGTCTCCATCAAACTTGATGAGACAAACTATCTGGCATGAGACAAACTATCTGGCATGGACAGTTTAAACCCATTCTCAAGACTCACAATATGCTTGGCTTCATTGATGGTTCTAATTATTAGTTATTAAACTTATTTATCAAGATTAAGTGAATTGAAGTTAGTACAATGCATTACTATCTACATTAGAAATACTATGAATTTAGTAGTACTATGAATCTAGAGCAAGTACTAAAGAGTCTCAATATTAATTAAGTACTTTAAAGATTGTACAAGATATTTTATATATATTTTATGAATTTGATAATGAAAAGATGTGAGAGTATCATTTCTTAATGTATTGTATTCTACAAAAAATTTAAGTATGCAACCTAAATCCTCCAATCCTCCCCTCTATTATTGTTGTATTTCCAACAAAATTGGTATCAGAGCTTGATAGTAGATATGACCTCCAACAACAACAATTCTCAATTCCATATTCCCCGCCTTACCAAACAAAACTATGATTTATAGTGTATTCATACAAAGCACTACTTAGATCACAAGAGTTATAGGAGTTAGTTGAAGATGGTTACACTGAACCAAAAGAAGATGCAGTGCTGAGTAATGCAAAAAAGTAAGCATTGAGAGAATCAAGGAAGAAAGATAACAAGGTATTATTCATGATTTTTTAAGGACTTAATGAAAGAACCCTTGAGTTGGTGGCACCAGCAAAGACGTCAAAGGAGGCATGGGAAAGGCTTAGAAAGACTTACAATGGAGTTGAAAAAACAAAAGAGTACGGTTACAAGCATTAAGAGGAGATTTTGAGAAGTTGAATAAAGAAAGTAATAAGATAGTTTATTACTTTACAAAAGTAATCTCTTTGGTTCACCAGATGAGAAGGAATGGTGAAAATATTGATGATGTTCGTGTGATGGAGAAAATCCTGAGATCACTCGATTCAAAGTTTGACCATGTGGTTGTAGCAATTGAAGAATTAATACCTGCATAGAAGAGGAAGAGGAGGGAGATCATATAGAAATCAAGATTTTCATGGAGCACGAAATCAAAACTTCAATGTTAGAGGTCGAGGCAAAAGCAGGGGAAGAAGTTATGGAGGATATTCAAACTAGAGAAATAATAATGCAAGCGTTTAGTTTTATAATTGCAAGGAGCATGGTTATTTTGCTTTAGATTGTTCACAATACAAATTTGAAGACAAAAATGTAAACTTTGCTGAGAAAGTGAGTGATTCGGAAGAACCTGCATTATTGTTGGCATGTGGAAAATTTGATGGTAGCAACTCCAGCACCTGGTATCTAGACACAAGAGCATCAAATCATATGTGTGGCATGAAGGAAGCATTTGTCGATATCGATGAAAGTTTCAAAGGTAAAATTACCTCCTTATAAAACTCAAGAATGGTGAGCAGAAGTTCATAACATAAGTGTTTTATGTTCCAGACATGAAGAATAACATTTTAAGTTTGGGGCAGTTTCTGGATAAAGGCTTTGAAGTGAAGATGAAGGATAAGAATTTGAAGATCTTTGATGAGTCTGCAGCTTTGATTGCTTTATTTAAGATGACCAGAAACAAGATGTTTCCTTTAGACCTGAATATATATCTGTCAAATTTTTTCAAGGAAGAAATCTCCAACATGATGAATTTATGGCATTTATGATATGGACATCTGAATTGCGGATCACTGATGTTGATGGAGAAAAACAAGATGCTTCTGGGAATACCAAAGCTAGAGCACACAAACAGCTTGTGTAAAGTATGTGTAAGGTATTTTCTCACTTTTACTGATGATTATAGTGAAAAGACATGAGTATATGTGCTAAAAGAAAAGAAGTGCTGAGAAAGTTTAAGGAGTTTAAAAACTTAATAGAAAAACAAAGTGAATGAAAGTTAAAGAGCCTAAGAATTGATAGGGGAGGAGAGTATGTTTCTCATGCTTTTGATGATTATTGCAAGGAAAATGGTATAGCTCATCAGCTTATAATGCCAGAGACTCCACAACAGAATGAAGTATCAAAGATATGCTTACACTAGAAGAAGCCTGAAGCATGAAGAAACCAAGAGTCGATCATCTGAGATTTTTTGGCAGTATTGCTTATGCCAAAATTCAAGAGGAAAAGAGGACTAAGCTTGAAGATAAAAGTCAGAAATGCATACTAGTGGATATGGAGAAAATTCGTATGGTTACAAATTGTTCAATCCAGTGACAAAAAAGGTGATCATGTCAAGAGATGTAAAGTTTGATGAAGAGCAAGAATGGAACTGGAGTTCTGAGGATCAACTGTAGAAACTGATTGTAGATGAAGAATAGATTCAAAATGATGAAGGAGAGAACATGATAGCTCCATGTCCAGCAACCAACAGCCTAGTTAGTCCTTCAAGTTCAACAAGAAAGACAAAGAGCATACAAGAGATTTATGATCTAACAGAAAGAATGGAACTTGATGATGTTAACAGGCTTTGCTTATTTTCAAGAAATGATCCCATTACTTTTGAAGAAGCATATTAGGAAGACAAGTGGAAGGAAGCAATAAAGGAGGAGATCAATTCCATTCGAAAAAATGATACATGGGATTGACAACACTTCCCGAAGGACAAAATGCAATAGGAGTAAAATGGCTTTTCAAGACAAAGAAGAATGCAGAAGGAGAAATTTAAAAGCATAAAGCCAGATTAATAGCGAAGGGTACAAGCAACGATATGGAGTAGATTATGAAGATATCTTTCCTCTAGCACCTTAAGTGAGATTGATGATCTCACTAGTAGCTCAGAAAAGATGGAAGATATTTCTGATGGATGTAAAGTCAACATTCTTGAATGACAACCTTAAAGAAGAAGTATATGTCGAACAACCAGCTGGTTTTGTGGTAAAATGAGAAGAAGACAAGGTTTGTAGATTGAAAAAAGCTCTTTATGGGCTTAAACAAGCACCAAGAGCATGGAACTCAAGAATTGACGGATATCTATCTTAGAAGGGATTCACAAAATGCCCTTATGAACATGCATTATATGTGAAGAAAAGCTTACAAGGTAGAGTAATGTTTGTTTGTTTATACGTTGATGATATACTTTTCACAGGGGATAATCCTACTATGATTTAAGAATTCAAGCAATCTATGGTGAAGGAATTTGAAATGACAGACTTAGGTCTCATGGCCTATTTTCTGGGATTGGAAGTGAATCAGTGCAGTAGTGGTATCTTCGTTTCTCAAGCCAAGTATGCAACAAAGGTTTTAAAGAAATTTGGTATGGAAGATTGTGATCCAACAGACAATCCAGTTGAGTATGGAATAAGGTTAACTAAAGGAGGAGATTTAGTTAATCCTTTATACTACAAAAGTATTGTGGGGTGTTTGTATTATCTAACATATACCAGACCAGACATTTTGTTTGAAGTTGGTTTGGTTAGCAGATACATGGAAAAACCAAGGAGTTCACACTTAAAGACAACAAAGAGAATCCTTTTATTAAAGGAACAACAAGTTATGGATTATTTTATTCACCTTTATAGAATCTTGAAATTACAAGTTATAACAATGATTGGGCTGGAAACTTGGAAGACAAGAAAAGCACAATTGGATTCATATTTTTCATGGGAGAAACAGCATTCATATGGACATCTAAGAAATAATCTATTATTGCATTATCCACATGTGAAGCAGAATACATTGTTGCTGCATCATGTGTGTGTCATGCAATATGGCTAAGGAAACTAATGGAAGATCTGCAATACAAACAGAACGAGGCCACAAGAATCTTTGTTGATAACAAGTCTGCTATAGCTCTTGCAAAGAATCCAATTCATCATAAATGTTCAAAGCATATTGATACTCGATTTCACTTTATCAGAGAGCACATAAAAGAAGGCGATGTGGAGTTAGATCATGTCAACACTCATGAATAGATTGCTGATATTTTTACAAAGCCATTGAAGACTGGTGTGTTTTGTTATCTACAGAAGAAGTTTGCAATCATAAAGATTGATGAAACAAGTTTAAGAGAGGTGAATGTTAGTTATTAAACTTATTTATCAAGATTAAGTGTATTGAAGTTAGTACAATGCATTACTATCCACATTAGAAATACTATGAATCTAGAAATACTATGAATTTAGTAGTACTATTAATCTAGAGTAAGTATTGAAGAGTCTCAATATTAATTAAATACTTTGAAGATTGTAAAAGACATTTTATAATGTCTATATATATTGTATGAATTTCATAATGAAAAGATGTGAGAGTACCATTTCTTAATGTATTGTATTCTACCAAAAATTTGAGTGTGCAACCTAAACCCTCCCATCCTCTCCTCTGTTACTAATGTATTTCCAACACTAATCTCTGCCCTATTATGTTTATTGATGATATTGCTACCAAAATGAATCTATAAATCCTACCTACATCAGTTGGCAGAGTCGTAACCAATTTTTGCTAAGTTGGATCATCTCCTCTATTTCTCCTGCACTAGTGGCTTATCTTTATGGTTTTGTTCTTCATTTCTGGCATGGTAGTCTCTCGTCACTTGTTTTGCTTCTCGATCAAAATCCAGCATCTCTCACGTGTAACGTCAACTGCAGAATCTCCAACAAGGTTCTTTGTCTTGTGCTTCGTATTTAGCTGAAGCCAAGTTCTTAGCAGACCAATTATCTATTGTTGGGAAACTAGTTGATGGTGAGGATTTCATATCTTTTATTATTGAGGTCTTAATAATACTTTTACATAATTTATTACCACTTACTCCTTCCACACTCAGGAGAACTCTGTAATTTTTTGATTTCAGGTTTGAGTTGTTAACTCATGAAATAATTCAAAACCATCGTGCTCCACTAAATCTTATGCCAGAAACATCATCCTTTGCCTTATTCACAAATCATCCAAAATTTTAGCATGTGAAACGAAAACTCCATTATTATAGATCCTCAAACACCACTACTACAAGGCCATACTATGGTCTTAAACTTATCTCCTCCATATCTACTAAGAATGTTCATTCTATTTCCAACTCTAGTGGTCATTCTCCTTGCTAGATCTGTAAAGGCAGTAATCATCAAGCATTAGACTATTTTTGACGAATGGATTTTTCTTTCCAAAGACATCATCCTTCTACAGACCTGGCATCAATGGTTGCTGATATTAATTTAGAATTTTTGAATTGCCAATGGCTTGCGTAGCAGTGCTAATGCACATAACTAATAATGCTAAGAACTTGGATTCCAAACGTTGATTTGATGGTAATGAGACAAATGGTGTAGGTAATGGTGCAGGTTTGTCTATTAAACATATTGGTTCATCCATTATCTGCTCTCGTAACAATCATTTTCTTCTTAAAAATACTATAAATTGTCTTTAAGTTGCTACCAATCTCCTTTCTCTTAACAAATTTTGTGTCGATAATGATGTTACTTTTTATCTCACATATAATGCCTCTTCGGTTTGGGACAGTTAAATGGGAATACGCTCCTCCAAGGTCCAAGTGAAAATGGGCTTTATCCTATCAATCTCGCCAATTTATCACATAATAAGTGCATAGGGTTAACTATCTTTATGGGAATCAAGGCACCTAGCCTCTTTTAGCATCAACATTTAGGTTATCCATCTGAGTCGGTCTTGCATCATGTCTTATCTAAGTTTAATTTACCTCTGTCTGGTTCTTTGTAAAAGAGCTTTATATAAGAATCTTGTCAACTTGGCAAATCCATGCAACAACCTTTTTCCTCTTCTCAACATGAAACATCAGGTCTTTTAGATTTGGTCCACTCAAATGTTTGGGTTGCACCTCTTGTTTCACCTAGTATTTGTAAATTCTATGTCCTAATTATTGATGATTTTAGTTGATTTACATAGTTGATTCCAATTGATAAAAAGTCTAATGTCTTCAATTTATTTATTCAGTTGTGACTACTTATGGAAAAACAATATTCATTCTCTATAAAAAGTTTACAAACCGATAACGGTGGAGAATATATTTTCTCACCTCTTAATCGGTACCTCATAGGAAATGGTATTTTACATAGACAAACATGTCCATTTATTTCTCAACAAAATGGTATTGCCAAACATAAAAATCATCACATTGTTGATATGGAACTCACTTTACTTGCACAATCTGGTCTTACTAAGAAATTTTAGGTTGAATCATTTTAATTGTCATATATTTAATCAACAAGTTACCTATCCAGTTTTAAATATCGAAACTCTTTTCTTCAGACTATACAAAAATGCATCTAATTATTCTTTTCTACAAAACTTTGAATGTAGATGTTATCTTTGTTACAACCATATGCTGAAAACAAATTGTCATATCATAGTATCCCATATATGTTTATTGGTTATTGCTCCAATCAACAGGAAGTGCCTTGATCCAATAAGTGAGCATGTCTACATCTCTCACAGTGTCGTGTTTGATGAAACAACTTTCCAGCTAAAATAAAGATCCTAAATCACTCTTCCACTGGTGTAGTGATCCCCACTAGTAAGTCTTCCCCTCTCCTTCATATTCCAATTTCTCATAATTTTTTGGGTTCCCCACCTCCTAGATCTACTAATACATCTTCTCTTATTTAACATTTACATGTACCCCTTAGTCCTCCTCTTCCCATTATCATTGAATCGTCTGCTCCTTTGGCATTTGTTAAGCACTCCCATGTTCACTGTATTGTTACCCACTCACAAACAAGGCATTCTCGACCTCTATATGACCTATTATTCCTCATGTCATTCACTTCACATATTCTATACAGTTGTCATCCTCCTTAAGCCTAACACTTTTATGTAGGCGCTCTCAAAACCAAAATGGCGTGCCGCTATGGAATTTGAGTTCAAGGTATTATTAGACAATGGTACATGGTCCCTCTGTCCAAGGCCTTCATCTCATCATATTATTTGTAAAAGATGGGTTTACAAGATCAAATAGAAACCTGATGGCTTCATTGATCGCTATAAGACAAGATTAGTCGCCAAATGATTTGATCAGAGGTTTGGCATCAACCACTTTGAGACATTTAGCCCAATTGTTAAATCGACAATTGTTCATATTATTTTAGCTTTGGCTGTCTAATTTCAATGGACTACACGACAACTAAATGTCTCTAATGCTTTTCTCCAAGGATATCCTGATGAGGAAGTTTATGTGGAGAAACCGAAGGGGTTTATCAGTGCTGAACATCCTACCTTTGTATGTTGTTTGCATTGTTCTCTTTATGGCCTTAAACAAGCACCACGAGCTTGGTTCACTCACCTCTCATAGGCATTGTTTGATCTTGGCTTCTCTGGTTCACACGTTGACTACTTCCTCTTCACTCTTCATAGAGACAAATTGCATATCTATATATTAGTATATGTAGACGATATCATCATAAGTAGCAAGGATGATCCAATAATTTTCTCTATTATTTCACAGCTAAAATCTAATTTTATGATGAAGGACGTGTGACTTGAGTTACTTTCTAGGGATAGAGGCTACACGTGATCATAGAGGGTTTCATTTACAACAATCTAAATATATTATTGATTTACTTGATCATGCTAATATGGTGCGTGCTCACCCTTGCATGGCTCCCTACATTTCTGGATCAAAGATGTAGTTAATGGTGATCTCTTAGTGGATTCCTTTGAAAACCACCACATTGTCGAGGTCCTCCAATATGTTACCACCACATGTCCTAATATAGCACATTCAGTATATCAGTTATGCCAATGTATGCAAGCACCTACTAATACCCATTGGACTTCTGTGAAAAGAGTCCTTCGTTACTTACTTTGGTCTTCACTATAAACCTAATATTATTGCCTAACTTGCTTTCTATGATACGGATTGGGCGGGTAATCCTGATGATAAACTTTTTCTAGTGGCATTGGCATCTAATTAGGCAGTGTTTAGCTTCTCGATCCTCTATGAAACAACCTATTGTCTCAAGTCTAGTATTGAAGCCGAGTATCGTATCTAAGAATAAACAATAGCTGAAGTATACTGGATTTGCATGGTTTTGCAAGATTTGCTCATTTATCTGTCTTCACCCCCCTACACTTTGGTGTGATAATCTTAGTGATATATCCCTGGTCTCTGATCCTATTTTCCATGTGCGAACAAAGCATCTTGTAATAGATTATCATTTTATTAGAGAGAAGGTTGTTAACACAGATGTTCAATATATCAACATCTGCAATCAAGTTGAAGATATCTTCACTAAAAGCCACACTGCTGATCGGTTTCGTGTTTTGCGTGACAAATTATTGGTCTATTCCTTACATAATTTTGAAGGAAAGTGTTAAAGATGATAAGGATATCAATCTCATGGCCACTGCAAACTAGAATACTTAACTTTAAAACTCTACAGTTATGTTTCACTATTGTTATTGTAATCTTTATCACCACTACTATAACATCTATATATATATATAATAATAATAAAAATAATAACAATAATAATACACTCGATTAAGTTGCCTTTGGCTAAAACAATCTTTTCCTTTGCTTTATCTTACAAACCTGACATATAAAAATACATCTAGGCAATGATAAAATGACTATTGATGAGTTAGCATATTAAAAAAATGTAGGCCAGGATTGAACAAATCAACTCAGCTTTAACAACCAACAGAGAGTGGAGAAGAATAAATAAAAAGGACACACCTAAGACTGCAATGATGGTAATAAATGTTGTTCCTTTCTTGGTGTGGATTAACTACTATTATGGCACAAGCTTGTTTGCATTGATTGCTTTCTCCAACAATTATGGCATGAAACTCAACTACCAGGTTGCAACAAATAACTAACAGAAGATATGATAGTTGTTTGCAAGCATCAAAAAGTGAAGAATAGTGACTTCGAGCTCATATAGTTGCAATGTTTACACACAAAGAAAGGCAGAACTAACAACTTTGCAGTGTATGTAGTGTATGGATGTTATTTCTTTAGCTTTAGCTTTCTAGAAAGTTATGGATGTTAGTTTTTTAATGTCACTAGAATCACTTCATTTTGATCTCTAGAGTCTCCACTCTGTACAAAATATCGACTGAACGTCAAATCTATCAATCAGCTCCAATTACCTCCTTTTTGCATCTTTCATCCAAAAATGCTTTCAAAACATAAAACAAAAAAGATTAAAGCATTCTATGCATAAAATATATGTAAAACACTATATAAATATGGATGAAACTATCAAGTAATATGGTCGCATCATCCAAATGAAAATTGCCCGGCCAAAAAAAATAGTGACGGTACTAACCTTATGCTGCTATAGAAACCTCCATGAAAGCATAGTGACTAAAGCTACACTTCAATTCCATTAAAATACTAAGACAGTTTATTCAAAAGAAGGTATAGTCTGAATACTCAAGAGCCATTCAATCTCATTAAAATACTATATTTAAAGTCCAAATGCCACAATTCAAACGGGTAAATTAGGTATCATAACTGATATTTGATGACACTATCCTCAACTTTCCAGTTGAAACATCTATGTAGATGTTGTTGTAAAAATTATAATAGATATTTCAAAAGACTATCCTATATTATATTTCAAAAGAATATCCTATATTGGTAAAATACTTGACAAATTTGTAACCATTGAAAATTTATTTCTAACAGTTACAAACATAATCGTTACCATAATTTAATTTTTATAATGGACATCTTTTAAACCATAATTTAATTTTATAAGGGATATATTTTAAATTATTGTAACTACTAATTTAATTTCATAATTAAATTAAATGTGACTGTTACATTGTGATTGCCTATAAATATCATGCAACTTTTTCAAACAAAAATAATACAAAAATAAATTTTCTTCCTTTTCTTATTTGCTAGTTTTTTCTTATTTATAAGTTGTTTTTGTGTTGCCCTCTACTCTTGAGGAAGAGCTTGTTGAATCCTAGAGGATACTTTATTATTGGGGAAATGTCCTTAAGGACAATGCATAAGCATGCCTCAGGTTTTTGTTTTTGTTTTTGTTTCCTTATATTTCATAATATTTTGAGAACAATCTTAAGGATAGTCCCTTTTAACATGGACAGAAACACTATGGTGGACAATGCCCCTGCCCTCACTGCTATTGCTGTTGCCATTATCGTCCCTCTTTCATTCCGTCCTTTTAATAGAAAGGAAGTGTAAGCTATTAGGAAAAAGGAGATGACCACCAAAACAAACTTGTTAGAAGAGAATTCACAATAAAAAAAAGAGTTATGAGAATAAATTTAATAAAATTATTAAATCCAATGGTAACAGTACCACCCTGTTCAAGTCTAAAATCAACAATTTTAAGAAAAAGAAAAAAAAATTGTGTGGCAAACTTGGCCACCATGCAAGTCAATGCCAAAATAGATAGAAAACAGCAATCCTCATAAAATTATGGTCAACATGGTTTAAGGAGATGACATCATTGTTATGATTGTGTTTTTAAGTCAATATGGTGACCAATGAGAAAAATTGGGTCGTAGACTCTGATGCTACTAGGCACATAGTGCAAATAAAAAATTCTACTCCACTTATACACCTTTTAAGGATGGAGAAGAAGTGGCCTACCTTGGAGATTAAAGGACAACAGATGTTCTTGGAAAAGGCAAAGTACTTTTGAAATTGACTTTAGGGAAGATTTTGGATTTAAATGAGGTATTGCATGTCCCTAATATAAGAGCAAATTTGGTCTCTGTAGCTTTGTTGAGAAAATTTGGGATTAAAGTGTCATTACAATCTTATCAAATTCAAATTACATGGCACTTCAATCCACTAGTAGCTATATTTTACTTTTATGTGGTGGTGTAGTGTCTTGGAAATCTTCCAAACAAAGTTTAATTGCTCGATCCATCATGGAGTCAGAATTTATAGCACTAGACTTAACAGGATATGAAGCTGATTGGTTGAGAAAATTTTTAAATGAAATTTCATTAGAAATAAAATCAACACCTTCTATATCCATGCATTGTGATTGTCAAGCGGCGATATCCATTACAAAGAATAAATCTTTCAATGGTAACAATCGACATATTTGATTAAGAGATGATGTAGTAAAACAATTGTTAAAAGATGCAGTTATTTCAATAGATTATGTGAAGTCATAAATGAATTTGGATCCTCTGACACTTGGTAGAAAGATGATGTTAGAAACATCGAGAGGAATGAGACTAATGCTAAAGTAAAAAATCAAAATAATGGTAACCCAACCTATGAGATTGGAGATCTCATAAATTAGGTTCATATGGGTAACAATTAAGTTATTTATAATGTTGCAGCACTATGAAACAAGTGCTTTTCTATGATGTGAGAATAATGTTAGTCTGTAAATCAAGGAGATGATGAACTATAAAGTTTTTAATGAGTTCCATATACTTTATGGATAGTGTTCAAAATACAATGAATACTTGATGCAATCATTGATATGAGTGTGGAGTGGGACTGCTCCCTAAAGATATTACTCCCTTAAGATACTAGAAAAATATTTAAAGCACTCATGAATAACTAGGCACACACATGGCCTATTAAAAGTACAAAACTGAGTCAAACAGC
Source organism: Salix dunnii (assembly GCA_015731905.1). Taxonomy (NCBI): domain Eukaryota; kingdom Viridiplantae; phylum Streptophyta; class Magnoliopsida; order Malpighiales; family Salicaceae; genus Salix; species Salix dunnii. The sequence continues at coordinate 13,046,826 of CM027666.1, read as the reverse complement.
AAGGAATTGTGGGGGTATAATGTGACTGATAAGATACCTAACTTACAATGAGAATTATTGTGTTCATAGGAATTAAATATTTCACCAATAATTATATTAGTTAAACCTCATACTTTCTATAATCTAATTATATTAATCCAAAGACACTAGGTTAGACGCATTACACATATTTGTAAAAGAGATCTAGCAAATTGATTTACTTATTCATTATTATCAATTTTAAAAGGCCTTTTGAAATATGTAGGGGATTGTTGTAAAAGTTATAATAGATATTTCAAAAGACTATCTCACATTGGTAAAACACTTGATAAATTTGTAACCATTGAAAATTTATTTTTAACAATTACAAATATAATTATTACCATAATTTAATTTTATAACGTATGTATTTTAAATTATTGTACTGTTAATTTAATTTCATAATAAAATTAAATATGACCGTTATATTATGGTTGTCTATAAATACCATGCAACTTTTTCAAACAAAGAGAATAAAAAAAAAATTCTTCCTCTTCTCATTTGCTAGTCTTTTCTTATTTTCAAGCTATTCCTGTATTGCCCTTTACTCTTGAGGAAGAACTTGTTGAATCCTTAAGGATATTTTTCCTTAAGGATACATTACTGTTAGAAAAATATCCTTAAGGACAGTGCATAAGCACACCTCAAGTTTTCTTTTGTTTCCATTTCCTTGTATTTTATAATATTTTGACAATTGATGCACGATCCAATAATGGTCTAGCCCCAACGATGTAATGACCAAACTATTAACAAATACTTTGAAGAGTGGAAATGAACCAGGATAATGAATTGGAGAAGCAAATATTGAATATATTTAATTTAAAGTGATGTTCATTCTTAGAAAGTTTTGAATAAATTTGGTGGGTGTGAACATCACACAACTCTCGACCAATTCTCATTCATATATGCAACCCTGAAACTTTCAAAACGAAACCCCCTCTAAATAAATGAAACAATAAGCCAAGATCGTGTATCATAATAAAAAAAACACAAATACAGTGCAGACTTGACACAACTCCAAACTCATCAAGACTCGAGGCCCTTATCCTGAAATTTAATTATTTTTATTTTTAAAGATTTATTTTTTATATTATTATATTAAAAATATTTTAGAGCACTAAGATTAAATTAATTTGAGATTTAAAAAAAAAACTTAGTTTATATATATATATATATATATTCAAGCATTAATATTAAACAACCATTAAAAAATATAATTAGTCTTACATATTTTTTTTAAATACATTTAAAATAATCATTATCATTATTTTAAATGTTTTATCCATAATAAAATGAATATATAAAAAAACTAAATAATCAAAAGTTTTGTAGGTTGATTATTTCGCTAAGATCTATAACATTATAAAAAAAAATCTAGGATCTTTAATACTTTTTTTACATATTAAAATTTTTTGTTATAGCTGCAGCTAAAAGCAGGGCAAGTTGTAATTTTTTTATTGCAGATGATTTGACCCAAATTTTCCACCAGTTTTTTCCTTCATGTGGCTTATTTTGATTTTTTTATTTATATGATATTAAATCTTAAATATCATACATAAAAAAGTCATAAAAGTTAATTTTTAACAAAAATAATATTGATTAATGAATTATTTTGATTATTATTCTAATTATTATTATTATGATTGTAAATTGCCATATTTGTTATAGTTGTCACTATAATTATTATTATTGTAAATAATTAATATTGTAATTATTATTGATAATATTGTTGCTCCCACCATCATTATTTTTATAAAAAGAAATTTAATATTTTATTTCATTTTTAAGATTTATTTTTCCTATAAAATATTTCATAACATTGAGATTAAATTATTATGAGATTAAAAAAAACTTGGTTCATTTTTTATATATATACTTAAAAGTGTTAGTATTAAATAAATATCAAAATATATAATTAGCCTCATATATTTTTAATAAAAAAATACTTTTAAAATAATCAAATGTTTTATAGGTTGATTATTTCTCTTAGATATATAACATCATAAAAAAAATCTAGGACATTAATATTTTTTTTTACATGTAAGAAAAATTAGTTCTTGTTGTGGAGAAGCGCACAAGTCACTCGTATATTGTTTCACTGTAGATAATTTGGCCCATTTTTTTACTTATTTTATCTATGTGTGACTTCATATATTTTTATTTACGTGATATTAGATTTGAAATGTCATACATAAAAAAGCCATAAAAAATAATTTTTAACAAAAACAAAATAGAAACAACCAAAAATAAATATTATTAGCTTTAAAAATATCATTTCACTTGAAGAATAAACAAAAATTATAAAACAACAAATAAAAAAATAAGAAAGATCATTTTTCAAATAATGACAAACACAAATTAAAATTTAAGGATTAAATTAAAAAAAAAACATAAAACCTCAACAAAATAGAAAAAACAATAAAAATAAAAACTAAGAGCATATACATGTAAACATGGACAAAATATGGACTTTTTGAGAATAATATAAAAAATAAAAATAAATTAAAATATAATAAAAAATTCAAAGTATAAGGACCAAAATGAAAAATAAATATATGATTAATTTCAATCAAATGACAGAATTGAAAGCCAAAAATAAAACCAAATTTCTATACCAAAAATATTAAGGGATATAAAATCAATCTCAAAACTAAAAGAATAAGTACCAAAATAAAACCAAAATATATAATTAATTTCAATTGAAAGATAAAATTGAAAATAATTCAAACTTCTATAATGAAAATATTAAGGGATTTCAAACCAATTCTAAAATTAAAAGAATAAGGACCGAAATGATACCGAAACATATAATCAATTTCAATTGAAGGATGAAATTGAAACAAATCAAAATTTATATAGTAGAAACAAGAACCATACAAAACAATCAAAAGATTAGGGATTAAAATGAAAAACCCATAAATAAAGGGGTTTGTTATGTAGTTTAGAGTGTAGGAGAGAGAAAAGGGAGGAAAGATCAATTGACCACCATCACGTCATCGGCCACTATTTGACGTCATGCGTCACACCATGAGGAAGAGGACCAGGTGGTTCATCTTTGGAGATGCTAGATGGATATTTTTCACCATCGGACGACATTGCACATACGCTCCAAAGAGGATGTGAGGCTAGACGCGCCCATGGTGTTCGGCAGAAAATAATAATATAAAAATTATAAATTATTGAAACACCCCTACAACCAACTCTTGGATTCCGTATGTATACATTTTTAAAAATTATGAAATACCTAAAACACCCCCGCATATAACTCTTGCATTTTGTCTTATTGGATGGTAAAAGGGTTATTTTACTGTGCAATAAAATTATGAAATTACAGGGATACCCTGGGTGAAACTATTGATTTTTTTCTTATTTGAGTGTATTCTAAGTTATTTTACTGTGCAAATAAATATAAAAAATAAAAAAATACTACTCAAATTATTGTGTATTAGAGGTAAAACTATAATTTTACTATAACCATATATGAGAATTTATATCTACTATTATAGTAATTTTGCTAAACTAAAACATTGATGTGATTTAGCTTATTTGTTAATGTAGGGTGTCACAGTAATTAATGCTGAATAAGAGTAGAATCATAACTCCACCCTTAAATATTCTTCTTCTCTACTACTAATAGTACGCTCTCTGCCCACTGCCAGTAGTAGCCACCGCTGCCAAAGTTGTTGCCATTCAATAGCCTAAGAGCTTGTTTGGCATAGTTGTTACTGTTTTGGTTGAGGTTGAAAAAAAACAGTTTCATGAAAAACGCTTTTAGTTGCGGTTCGTAATTGAAATTGAAATGTTTGGTTAAAATTGTGGTTGAGTTTTATGTTTAATCAAATATTTAATAAATATTATATATATATATATATAAAGGCTACAGGGCATATACACTAAAAAACAAACAACTTGCTTACATGATGTTGTTTCACGTCGTTCAAACATGTCAATTAATTAGGAATATCATTATAGTTATATGTAGATGAAAAACATTGTAGCAACCCATGATATTCTTTCATTTTGCCTCACTCAAAACAAATCAGTGAAATTGCTTTAGGGGTTTTTTAGTCTTTTTACAAGAGTTCATTGGTCATTACAACATTGATGGGGGATAGATTTGTCTCTATATGCTTGTTGTGCATAATAAAATCACTTTATTACCATTAGAATCCAAATTTCAAAGCTAGTTTTGTTCACTAACAGTCAGGGGTGTTTAGTATTTTCATAGTGGTTTTTTTTTTTTTTTATAATAGTCATGTTGGATAAGGAACTATATTAAAATTTTAAATTTTAATGAATAGTAAAATTACTTAACTACTATCAAGATAAAAAAAAAATTAAAGATTATTTGTATTAGCATTTTCATTATAATTAGGAGGATTGAAGGGTGTTTTATTTTATTTTAGTTAGATTAAAATATTAATATTAATAATAATAATAATAAAAGATTATTGGCACATGTAATGTATATTTTAGAAATTAGGTGCTTCTTGCATTATTAAGGTGATATGTGCAACATTATTTTATGGTCAAACATGACCTTCGAAAGTGGCATTAAAAATGTGTTGTAGCCTTTATACAGTGATGTGGTATATTTTATGGTAGAATGAAGATTAGGTCATGATGAACTTTTTCTCCTTCTCCCTCTTTTATCTCTCCTCTTTACAAAATTATAAAACTATTTTATAATTTATTTTTTTATATTTGATTATCTTTATTTATTTAATTAATTTTTTATCCTATTTTGATTTATCTATTTTTAAATTTAATTCATATCATTTTGTTTGATTTGATTTTAAATTAGATTTGATTCTCATTATTTTAATTTTTTTTTTACCATTTTATTAATGATATTTTGTTTTCAGTTTCATCCATTTAGCATTTTAATTTAATTTACTTTTATATTGAATTTGACTCATTCCTTTTATATTTTATATTTTGTTTTTTTTCATTTACTTACAATTTAATACCTTGATATTTTTTTTAGTTAAGAGTTTTCTTAATTTTTTTTTTCTTTTGTGAGGTTAGTTTTAGCCTCATGTCCAATCATAGATTTTGAAGGTTAATGTTAGTTAACTTTAATATTTTTTTTAAAGCTATTTTATAAAATTTGTAATTTTTTAATTTTTTCCTCAACATTTAATTTTTTTTTTTTTAGAATTGGTCTTCATGTTTTTTTCTCTTTATATGAGGTTATCTTAATCCAAGGTTGACTATGTTTTTTCATTTCTTTTTATTATTATTTTTTGTTTCATTACCATGCATTTTTTTAATTGAAAATTTTGCTCTTTTTTTTTAGGTTTACCATAAACCCTAATCCTATGTCTATGGTTACAGGGTTAATAGGTTAACCTAGATTTACCATTTAATATTGAATTGTTTGATAATTAAGCTTTATAGTTTTATACAATTCACTTCCATTAGTTGGTTTTTAATTGACATAAATAATCATTTAAGTGAACAAAAAATTTATCATAATAAACAAAGTTATTAGATACAATTGAATACATAATTCAAGTTGCGAGATCAAAATCTTAATTTTAGTTATATCTTGATCAAATATCAATTTATTTAATTAGATGTGTATAAATATTTTGGTTTATGATTAAAAAAAACTTATATCTAAGAATATGTTGGAAAAACATGTATTCGAAATTGTTTTTATTCAACCCATGACATGACATAATTAGAATACTTCATCAGGAAGGGGAATTCGAAGGATGAAGAGAAGAAATTTTAAATATCCATGAAAGTAAATTCCTAGAAATGAGAATGATTACAAAATTAGAGTCAAGATAGTAGCCATTTTTCCTTCATCTCTTAGGTCAAGTCAGCCATTTTACCACAGAAATTTTATCCTTTCCGGAGGTGTTTGGAAATGTAATTGTAATTGTTTTTTAAAGTGTTTTTTATTTAAAAATATATTAAAATAATATATTATTTTTTAAAGTTATTTTTGACATCAACACAAAATAATTTAAAAACATCAAAACAATTTCATTTAAAATAAAATAAAAAAATCAAATGTTGCTAAACGAGATTACAACCACGCAGCCAAATAGGCAATTCATCTCTCCGTGCATCCTCCCCCCTTAACAGTGTTTTTTATTGGTGCGCCAACACAAAACGATAACTCATCATAGCAAAGTGCAGGTCAAAAGATAAGCCATTGATTTGAAATTTTCATTACAGGTCTTGCGCTGATGTGATATGATGGGGACGACTAGATGATAAAATCATGTAGCTCAATGTACCGAGTTGAATGGTTTATAGCCATTCAGACGAGTTGTGTACTGAGTTTTACATGTTACAGCCATAGAACGGCAGCCAATTTTTTTTTTGTATATAGAAATTGCATAGCTCTGGCGATCATACATGTTAATGAAAATTTGAAACAGTAGCAAACAAAATTTCCTCGCGTAGCTTTACACATGGAAGAGCACATATCCAATCTTTCTGAAAATTCAAGTTCATTCTACCACGCTCCAACACTCTCTATGACTATCAATCTATTTTATGTCTGAAAATGTAGATTGTGAAACAATCGGGTCACCACAGTAAAAGGATTCTAGTGCCTTCTTTCCTTGGCACGTTTCCGGGATTGTTTACCCTTTATCTTCCATTTATCATTTCCACCAGGGCGATTCTTTTCCTCAATCTCTCGAACCTTACGCTTCCTGTAACATGTTATCACAACAAACAGCAATATACAAGCAAGATTAGCAGTATGCAGCATTAAACATTGGCAAAAACATTTTATCAAAAAACCTTTGCTTATCAATAATCGAAAATATATATAGCAGCAATATCAGTTTGTTAAAGCTTTGACCGCAATAAAGATACTAAGCACCAAGAACATTCACATAGCTAGTTTTTTGGGTCATCAACATGCAAGATTACATGCTTGAACCATACTTTCACACTGTGATCTAAAATAATCAATCTACAAGATGCCCACTGTACTATTTAATCACATAGCATGCTCTTTCAAAGACATTGATGGTTATAGATTACCCTTAAGTGTTAATGTTATAAATTGATGATCTTGCATCTTCAACTACTTTGTGATTATTCTATCCTTTGACAGTATATCTTCAAGAAAAGGAACGCAAGACAGCATTGGAATTTGATGTAGTAATCATCTTTCACTAATAATTAAATCAGATTTCTTTAGAAAAAGGTTATCAAGCCTCAGTCAATCTCACCTGTAAGCTCCGAAAGTTTGATCAGAAAGTAGTTCATCTGCAATGGTCGCTTTCCTCTCCTTCTTAGTTAGCCTACCAGAATAGAAATCTGTTGCAGACTCCACAACTGTACCCACCTGATTATTTGTCAAAACCACAAAATGATTAAGCAATTAACCCGGTGAAAAAATAAAAATTAAAAACATCGATGAAAAACAAAAACCCTACATATATATTCCCAAAATGCTAAGTGCTACATTACTCCTAGGATTTACCTGGAAATATTTAGGGAGATCTTTTGACTTTGGATCGCCCCTCTTGTAGTGTCTCTTTGGATCAATAGCACTTCTCAGCTATATCATCAACACAAGTAAAATGGCAGCAAACAAGTAAATATCCATTCCTTAAATCATATGAAATGCCTGTTTGAAGGAATCACACCACATCATGATAACTAAATTTCCGCAAAACAACAAAATACATAAGCATAGAGAATGGAACCTTAAGTAGCTGGAGATCCCTTTTCAACTCCGGAGTTATAGTTGGGGCAGGCATATCAAACCTATTTCAACATTTCACATGAAAATAATAATAATAATAATAATAAAATAGAAAGTTTAGCATTGAAAATATACCAATCCTTGCCCAGTGTATCTTTGCACTGAGTTTTACGTAGCTTGTTTAACTTAATAGGATCATTGGGTGGCACAAATAAGCCATCAACAAGCTGTGAATTGGGCTTCCAAAGTGCACTAATGCTTTCAGCCTCATCTGGGGTCTTGATATTTTTGGTTGTAAACGAGGAAAAAGTCGGCAACGATGGATGCCATGAGAGACCAATCAAAGGCCCTTTATCTTTCTCGGCCATTCTGACTTGTTGAACTAAAACAAATGAGAAACCAAAAAAAAGCAGAGATATATAGGGAGAGAGAGCTAAAAGAAGAAAAAAACTGACATGGTGAAGCCGCTGGTGATGATGGCCGCAGGTGATGAGAGGATGAAGCGAAAGAGAGGGTCGGAGAATTGCGGGACTGAAAACCCTATCGATAAAGTGCCGTAAGGAGCATAATGGATTCTTAATGGGCTCATATTATATTCATAAAACAGCCCGCTGTCAAAGAAACGAGCCCCTTAAAGGCAAATATCTCTCTCACACCTATCTTATTCCTTAAATTTTCTTCATCTTATAATTAATCTAATGGCTATGAGTTAATGGTTTACATTTTACTTTATTAACAGAAATATAAATAAATAAATACATAAAAAATTTATAGAATATAAGTAAAATCATTATGGTTTGTAATAATCTGTTTCTTTTTTAATATAAACATCTTATTATTTTTTTTCAATTTGAATAATTAAATTAACTACTATATTTTAATTGGATTTTCACTTAAGAAAGAGAAAGTCACTTAACCTAATTTCCACAATATAATATTTAATTAATTAACTATTATGTTTTGATTTATATTTAATTTAGAAAATTATATTTTTCTTTGGTTGTCAACATAACATTTCAAATTGAAAAAAAAAAAGATAATTTTTCTCACTTATATAATACATCTACTATACATAATTTTACTCTAAATCACATTTATCTCTTTATCAAAAAAAACATTTATTTCTATACCTTGTCTAATTTAAAACTATAAATGGACACAAAAGGTATTCGAATAGTTTTTATTAATATTGAGTTACTTGAGTTTGGATTAATAATGTAAATAGGTAAAGTTTTTCTTGCTATTTACTTTCAGCCTATAGGCCAACTTGAGCCATATTTTGCATGTCTCCATTACATGTAAAAATAATTTTATCACAATGGCTTTCAAGTTTAAAATGTGATATGCCTAAAACCATGCATGTATTTGAGTTTTCTTCAAGAAGTTATGTTTGTTTTAGTTTTTAGGCTTTCTTAGTATTTGTTTAATTTTCTTATAAGTTAAGAATTCATGGTTATTATTATTTATCTAGTTTTATATCAAATTTATTTATTTAGATCTTAATTATGTTATTTTAATGTTTTTTTTATACTATGTGAGTTATTCCAAGTATACAAGTATACAATGTCGAATCAAACCATGTATTAAGATCTTTTAGCAAATTTTGAATTGAAGATCATTGACTTGGTTTTTTCAGCTATCTATCAAGTTTTGTATCTTACTTGGGAATGCTAGATTAACTTGATATCTCTAAAGTGATGATAAAATATACATTTTTCTGTTGGCGAGTTATTTGTATTTACAACTCTTTGGTTCTTTGAGTGGTGAATAATTTTTTTTTATATAAGTAAACTATTACTTTAAAGTATCATCTCGGTATCAAATTGGTATAAGAGTATAGGATTTACAACAATGATTGTACAAGAACGTAGTGTGCAGGAATTCATAAAATACATTTGTGCTCTATGAAAAAGGATGAAATGAAAAGACAAATCTAGCAACAAAAAAAAAAATGAGAATAAGACTACGATGTTGAGGGGAATAACACTAAAATTAGTCCCTTTAGCAAAAATAATAGCTAATTATTTTCATCAAAGTACACACCATCATACTCGTTATAATTCTCCTTACTAGCATTGTAAAAGAAGAAATAAAAAACCTTATCAAGATACTAAAGTGAAAGTCAATATTCCTAAATTTGAAGGTAAAATACAACCTCATGAGTTCATTGATTGGCTCCAAACTGCTGAGAGGGTTTTTGATTTCAAATAGTATCTGGTGAAAGAAAAGCGAAGTTGATGGCTCTTAAACTCAAAAAATATGATTTCTTATGATGGAAAAGTCTTAAGAAGAAAAAGGCTTATAACTACTGGCAAAATTCTCTTCTCGGGATTTTAATCCAAAGCAGTTTAGATTGACCATAAAGAGTATTATAGAATTTGATCACTCATATTAAAGTGTCTAAAACAAAATAATGTTATTCTTAGGTGGGCTAAAAGAGAATTTATAATGTGGTTTAGTTAAAACCTTATTGGAGATTCAACGATGTGAGAAAACTTGCTTTAAATATGGAAAATACCAAAAAAAAAAAAAGGGTTAAAGAAACTAGTTAGAAATTGACATATAAGAAGAGATCATCTAACTTGATACCATTTAGACATAGTCAATTTTGGACTTTGACATAAAGGTTTATATTGTCCACTTACACTCTATTGAGCATATCTCCATATATAACCATTCGATTGTGCTAAAACTTTACCAAACGATTATAGAGCTATGGTTCTATAGGGAGATGACATTTCAATTCAATTAGAGTTTAGGAAGGGTTTGTGATATAACAGGCTCTATGAGTTTTGTTATTCAATTCATTTTGGACAACAAAGAAAGCTTATTTGAAGTGTAACTTGGGTTTTATTTAATTCAAAATAATGAATATGAGTATAAGCTACATGGATCCAAAATTAGCTTAGGTTAATTAAGATATTTGGACTAGATCAAATTTGTTAATCTATTTAGGACTTCTTAGAGTAGACAAATTTGATACTATGAATTTTGGATTTTTATTATTTTTATCATTTTCTTATCAGTTTTTAGATTATTATTACATATTAAGATCAATTTTCTAGATAAGTTCAAATCAACTCATGTATGGGGCCTCATAAGAGTTATTTGAAACATTGTACAAATTAGTTGTATGTTGTAAACCCAGTAGTCATGAATTAATAAAATAAACTTGTGTTTTGCATGATACAACATATATTTTTTGCTAGGACAAAGATCAAATTTGATTTATCATGGTATAGCCGACATTGTGATGTCATTCGATTCAATTCCAATAATTGTGGTGTCTTGGAACAGGTTTCTATTATGTCACACTTCTCAAACCTGATTTTTAGCTTTCTTAGGGAAGTATTATCTTCGTTGTGGCTTCTTAACCACTTGATCAAGAGGTTCGTATCATAACTAAAGGAATACTTCATTATCTAAGAGTACTACAACTATAAATCTTATATTTTTAAGGATTTAGAGAAGAGAAGTGTTAGGGCTAGTCTTAAGGCAATTGATTCCTCAAGTATTGATTCAAAAAAGTGTTTTAAGTGTCAATAGTAAGGACACATTAGTTTTTATTATCCAAATCACAAAATTATTCTTATTATATAGGATAAGATAACTAGCAAATATGAATTTTCAAATTAGTAAAATCAAAAGGATGAAGTGACTTATGTTAATCAAGGTGTCTTGTTGATGTTCCCTAGGAGCCTCTGTTTCTATGTCCAACCTATCATGAATAGGTTCTAATTCAACCCTTAACATACACTTCATCTCCCTTAACAAGGCTTGCATTTGGAGGTTTGGAACTACTGGTTGTCGAACTTCTTCGGTTGTATCTTCTTGATTATTTGACATATTTAAAATCTTCAAAACAAGATTAGAATCCTCACAAGCATTCCCTCACGTGTTTCACTCAAGAATTGATTCACTTGCACTCGTGCTTTCACACTAAACGACTTTTACCTTCTTATGGTCTCACGCGCTCTTGCCTTTTTTTCTTCCACTCTTTTGTGTATTCTTTAGTTCTTAATCGAACTTCCAGAAACTAATTCAAAATAATCCTACAGCAATTCAAAAGATGAGAAACAACCAAAACTAAAATGGCTAAGAGCTTGAATAAGCTGAGATACAAGATTGAAATGAAGTTTTCCTACTGCAATGGCGTACTTGAATAAGGTGAGAAACAAGATTGAAAAGAAGAAGTTTTCTTACTAGAATCGTGCACCCTTTTTTTTCATATTGTTTGACAAAAAATTTTTCTTGTTTTTTTTTCAAAGATTTTTTTGTCTTCAATAAAAGGTAACAATATATAAAAGAAAAAAAAATGAAAGATAGTCAAACTGATCTTAGAACCAAAGCTCTAATACCAAATGGTATGAACTTTATCAACAATTGTGATGAAACCCAATAACAACAATGGTTTAGATCCCTAAAATTGTGTAGACAAGATTGATTGAGCCTTGACCCGACACCTAACATGATATAAACTCCATCAACAATTGTGATGAAACCCAATAGCAACGATGATTTAGAACCCCAAGATCGTGTAGACAAGATTGCTTGAGCCTTGACTCAACACCTAACAAAATGAAAACCAAGAATAGGAAAAGTCATAACTAAAGCTTTAAAACAGCACAAACATCAAAATAAACAAGTCCCCATGTTTTTAGGCCTGTTGGACTTCTAGAGGCAACCATAAATAGCTAAATGACTAAATTCAATGTATTTAGCACATAACCATTTAAGACCATGTTTAATCCTTTATTTAATATCTTGGAACTCATCAAATTCATGCCCTTTGGTGGTTAGATCATGCTGGAAATGTTTTTTCATATTTATTACCCTTTTCAATTGGTTTGATGATATGGACTAAGCCTTGATTATTATTTGAGCCCATCTTGATCTATTTAGAATCAACCCAAATCGCTTGGATTAGCCCATTTAGTGCTTCCTTGAAACGTTTGGCTCTAAGTCTTGTAATTGGACCACATGGAAGCAACAACGAGTCTTATGCAAATTCATCCCCATCCGCGAGTGTATGATTAACAAGTCCAGCTCCTTGCTTGCATCATAACAAGATGAAAACCAAGACTACGAAGAATTGAAACGCCACACTAAGAAAACTTGAGAATAATTCAACATTCAAGGTAATAAGTTTGGTTGTTTGAACGCCACAAGATAAACTTGATAAGTTCTATGAGCTCTTTTAAGAATGAAGAGGAACACAAGACCTCACAGATATGATAATTTTCTGAAAACATAATTTGTTTATTCATTTCGAAATTCCCATCTATATACATGCAACAACCCTCCAAGAATAGGAAAAATCATAACTAAAGCTTTAAAACAGCACAAACATGAAAATAAACAAGTCCCAACAGTTTTAGGCTTGTTGGACGTCTAGACGCAACCATAAATAACTAAATGACTAAATTCAATGTATTTAACATAACCATTCAAGACTATGTTCAATCCTCTATTGAATATCTTTGAACTCATCAAATTCATGCCCTTTGATGGTCAGATCATGTTGGAAATGTTTCTGCATATTTATTACCCTCTTCAATTGGTTTGATGATGTGGACTAAGCCTTGATTATTATTTGAGCCCATCTTGGTCTATTTAGAATCAGCCCAAATCGCTTGGATTAGCCAATTTAGTGCTTCTTTGAAATGTTTGGCTCTGAGTCTTGTAATTGGACCACTTGGAAGTGATAAAAGATCTTGTGCAAATTCAGCCCCATCCACGAGTATATGATCAATAAGTCTAGCTCCTTGGTTTGCAGCATAAAGAATGCAAGAATCACTCTCACATATAAACTGAAAAGTTCAGAATTAAAATTCATCAATGGCTGTCGAAATTTAGCTAACATAAGTTTAAATAGTCTTTTAAAAACTAACCCTAATGGACCTCTTATATGGACTTAAATGAGATCCATTCAAAACTGATCCAAAACCCTATGTTGGAAAGCCCATGACTTAATCCAAGCAAGCTTTGAATTCTAGTTGAAAACAAAGTTTTAATTAAGCCTAAACAAGCCTTGGGCTTTAGCTAACAAAATAAAAGAAAGCTCATCAGTCTTATTTATAGCCTTCCATCCAGCCTTTAATCCTTACTGGTGTTTCTGGATCGGTTTGCATTATCCCCTCTCTCCTCGAAAGGATTCGACCTCGAATCAAAACCGTTATGTTGTTGATGGCTCGACAATCAACACACATCCTCCACGTTCCATCCTTCTCAAGCCTGAGTAGCATGGGTACAAAACAGAGGCTTATACTCTCACGAATGTATCTCTTATCTATTAGCTCATAAACTTGTCTTTGAAGCTCTTTTATCTCCTCGAAATTGCTTATATAGGCTAGTTGGTTATGAATTAAAGCTTTATGTACAAGATCAATCTTATACTCTATCCCCCGCAATGGTGGTAATCCGCTAGGAGTATCGTTGGGGTAAACATCATTAAATTCCTGTAAACAATGAAAAGCAGCACTAGGCACAATATGATCAAGATCATTAGTATTAAAGTAAGCCTCCTTGTACACAAGTAAAATCATTTGCTTGTTAGTGAAACATGCAGATCTGATCGCACCCTCTTTAGGATAAAATTTTGGTTGTTTCTTTAGTTTTTCCACACAATTCTCATCATTCTTCCTGACTTTCTTCTCCTCTCTTGTCTTACCTTCACTCTCAACCAATTCTCTCCCCTTGATCCTCACCTTGATTTTCTCTCCCCATTGCCTCTTACTCACGTTTTAGTTTTATTTGATCATCATACACCTATTTGGGTGCAAGAGGTACAAGAGTGATGGTTACCATTTTTTACAATAGTATACCTATTTTTAACCCCATCATGAATCGCTTTTCTGTCATATTGCCATGGTCTCCCTAATAAGATGTGACTTGCTTGCATGGATACCACATCGCATAGAATTTCATCAACATATTTCCCAATTAAAAATGAAACCACAACCTGTTTAGTCACTTTCACTTCTCCATTATCATTCCGCTATTACAATCTATATGGTTTCGTATGCTTAACAATGCTCAAATTCAGTTCACTCACAAGGGTGGTACTGCAAATATTAACGTAACTTCCACTATCAATAATTAAACCACACACCTTGCTTTGCACATAACATGCCGTATAGAAGATATTCTCTCTTTGTTGATTAGATTCATCTTCCACGACCTGAACCTGAAGTGTGAGCCTTAAAACCAAGGACTCTGCAACCTGTGATGCTAACTCATCCCCATCACTATCCTCCAATGGTGGCATGCCTTCACAATAAGATTTGACACTTTCAGATTCCATATCACCATCATAGTCATCTTTACCCACATCTGCGTTTTCATCAACGACCTCTTCAAAATCAAATCTGGTATTCTGTACGGCCTTATGAACCGTATTTCCTCTACAATTAGCATCAATATTCTGCTTCCTTATCGATTTCAAATCATCAATCAGATCCATGTTCATCCGAGACAACAACTAGAGTTGTTGACATAAGGCTCGCAATTGGAAAGCAACGTCAGCATTTTGAGTCGCTAATTCATTGTTTCTTGACATCCTTTGAATATGCAAATTTGGTTCGTAGCTCAAAATATATCCTCGCACCTCTCGTGTATCACAAAAAAATATCAAGGTTTTTCACTCTAATAGGCTCACTATGCCTTTTACCTCACAACTCTTATGTATCACACAAAAAAAAATATCAAGGCTTTTCACTCTAATATGCTCACTACGCCTTTTACCTCGCTTTCTTTTGGAACTAAAATCAAGAAATCAAAGCTAATAGCTTTTACAGCACACTCGAATGATGATTTTCAGACTTATGAAGCAATAAAAATACTGAAAACAAAGCAAAACAAAACTACGATTAGGATTTTGCGAGTAGCAATACAAATTCGTATGAATTGTGGACGATATGAAGACACGAAATAAAGCAGAAGAAAATACTAGAGACAATAATTACTTGACTCCTAGATAACCCAAAATAGAATAAAAAAAACATGAATTGGATAAAAATAAACAGTAAGGATCACTTTTTGAGAATTGAGCAGAATCTAAACTCTTACGCAATTTTTAAGTAACAGAATTGAAACCTAGACCAAACGACCTTGAAATAACCTCAAATTCAATATTTAGTATTTTAATACTAAAATAAAATCAACACTCAAATTATAGGTCGTTCACATACTTCTAGATACTCAACCCCTTGTGTGATCAAATTTCAGCAGAAACAAACCTCATATTGAAAACTCTAGTATATGATATCAAAATAAGCCCAAATTCAAATTCATTCTGAAGTGTTTTCTAAGAGTTCACTAAGGTAGTGTTTCTGTGGCATAAATGAATTTCGAAATAAAACCTTAGAAAATCAATATTAGAATAAGCTTAAATTTGACATATGATTCTATATCAATCCCAATAGATTGAATACGAATTTTCAATTGATTCCAATGTGGTTTGCTTATGTTTCCCCCTAGTTGTGTTTTTTGTGACAAAACTTCATCTAATGCCTTTATCTCTTTCTTTTCTTTTTTTGCTCTGTTTTTTCTTTTTTAAATATATTGAATCTCTTTTTTTTCTTTTCTTAATTTACTAAATGACGAGACAGAAAAAGATGAAATATAAGCTTCTTTTTTTTTCTAGATCACGCAAACACGAAGAATAAGGAGATGGACACAAGCACTGAAAAACTTTAGGGAACACTAAAAAAATGAAAATAACAAAATGATATGACCTTGTTTTGGAGCCTAGCTCTGATACCACATTATGCGAAACTCATGGTCACGTGGTCACAGAACCCACAACGAAGAATGAGATCTGATCCCGGAAAGCCTAAATAGATTTGATAGGAGTGTGACACAATGGAAACCTATCCTAAGGCATCAACACTATTGGAAGGAGTAGAATGATGCCAGGAAACCAGTTAATCTTCGATAAGTCAGATTCATTTCGTTCAAGAACTAAAGAATGCAAGAATCACTCTCACACATAAACTGAAAAGTTAAGAATTAAAATTTATCAATGGCTGCTGAAATTTAGCTAACATGAGTTTAAATAGTCTTTTAAAAACTAACCCTTATGGAACCCTTATGTGGACTTAAATGAGGTCCATTTAAAACTGATCCAAAACCCTAAGTTGGAAAGCCCATGACTTAATCCAAGCAAGTTTTGGTTCCTAGCCGAAAACAAAGTCTTAATTAAGCCCCAACAAGCCTTGGGCTTTAGCTAATAAAATAAAAAAAAGCCCATAAGGCTTTCTTTTTTTATAGTCTTCCATCAATCCCATTAATCCCATGTTGTAGTAGGATTCTTTATATATATATATATATATATATATATATATATTAGAAAATAATGTAACTATATCAAAAATATTTATTTTTTTATTTAAAAATACCTCAACAAGAGTAAAAATATTATATACAAAATTAATGATTATATTGTTAGAGGATTTTTTAAAAATAAATATTTAACTATATAATCTATTCCTATTAAATGCATAATTAAACTATATATAAAATAATTACACTATATTTAAAATAATATAAAAAAATGGCTCTCCAAAATGGCTTTTACAATTGAAACACACATCAATAAAAAAGCCATATATACACAATTCAAAGAGCCATTTTAAAGATTTGGCTCTCCAAAATAGCTTTTGTCATTAAAGTTGCTCTTATAAGGTCAAAATCTAAAAAGGTTAAAAAGACATCCAATGGGATAATTTAAGATTTTTAAGACTTGAAAATTCAACTTTTTTCCTATTTACATGTGGATTGGGCTTATTGTTCTAAGGTGTGTTATTGTATTAATGGGCATAATTTGTTTTGACCTTGGATTAGACCAAAAATTTTCCAAAATATCTCTTAAGGTTTTATTTCTTATAGAAGTGAAATCTTATCAAATCAAACATCAAGAAAACCTTACGATAAAATTTAGAAGTTACCATTCAAGATTTTTAATAATGTCCTTGTTGATTAATTTTTTTTCTATTTTAATTCTAACTTTTGTTATCTTTCAACCCTTTTTAGAATATTTTACCTAGCATAAATATATCTATTTAACTTGTCTTAGAGATTGCTTATTATCTAGAAATAATATTTTTGTGTTAAGAGATTACTTAAACTTTTAGTTCTTAATCGACTCTTCATAACTTATTAAAGACAATCATCTTTATAGAGTCCATCCTTATACTTCTAGTTCCTTATATTTTATTATCATTGGGTTGAGATTATTCATCCAGTAACTATGATTCTTTGGTTGAGGTAATCATTTGGTCAAGTTTTTAAGTTAGGTTTTTTAGTTTTTCTTTTCTTTTTTGATCTTGATCATAAATTATAGGGCTCTTAACCTTTAGGTTCATATCAAGATTTGACTTTAAGATCAAGATAAGTTTTAAAATTTAATTTTTTTTTAGAAAATAGTGCTTAAAATATATAAAAAAACATATTTTCACTTAAACTATTAAAAGAAACATTACTAAGGAAATGGAGTTTTGGTTAAAGAAATATATTTTTCTTTAATAATTTTATTCATTGTCTTTCTATCAAATGTCTATTTTTATATATATATATATATATATAAAAAAAAAATTCTCATTTAATAAATAGGATGCCCAAGTAATGACAATATTTTTAATGCAACAAGAAAAATTAGGATTTGATTAATTGATTCGAATGGGTTCAGTAAACTCAATTGATTTAATAATATGATTATAAAAAAAACCATTAACAATATAAAAACACAATAAATAAATAAACTCTTGTCAATATTATGAAAAAAAAAATATCTTTTAAATATTCTTAAATGGTCTTAATAATCTTATTTGATACCAAGGTAGATATTAAATGACAACAAGATAACCTCATTAAGAGAAAAATAAAAAGAATATAAAACTCAATTATTAGCAAATCAAACACTTGAGAAAAAATTGAAAAGAAATCAATTTTAAAAGAAGATAAAAAAAAAAAAAAAACCCTGACTCTAGTTATCATTTCAAATTTGTTGCTTGGTTGTGAGGTTGAGATACCCTTGTACAAAAGAAATTAAATAAAACAATGAAAGAAAAAATTAAAAAAAAAATGCAAAAAAAAAATCAAGTTAATCCAGGTTAACTCAATTAACTTATAAAAAGCAATAAAAATCACAAAGTCAAAGCCCATAACCTACTATCGAAGGATAAAAATAAAATAATTAAAAGACAGCTTAAGAAAATCAAATTAACCTTTGAAATCTATGGCCCGGGTCATGAGACCATATTACCCCATAACAAGCAAACCCAAAACAATCACAAAGCAAAATTCTAAATAATCCAAAATTAAAAAAATATAATAGATAGCAAAAAAAAAAATGGATTGAATTTGGTATAAGAATTAAATAAAATAAAACAATGAGAGCTTTATTAAAAAATAAAATAAATAAAAAAATAATAAAAATAAAAAATAGCAATTAAAACAATAAAGATCAATTTGAATATAAAAATTAAATTAAATTAAATTAAATATTATGGGATAAAATTGAAACAATAAAAACTTCATAAAAAACTAAAGCAAAACAAATAGTAATAAAAATAAAAATTGATGCAAATATAATCTTACACGACTCATTTGATTTTTGGAAGGGTTGGTGCAAAACTCAAGATAAGGAGACAAAAAAAAAGGAAGAAAAGGAAAAAAAATTCAATTAGAACCTAAACATTACTCCTCCATGTACATGCTTCTAACCACCAAGAAAAGAATAACATAACACTTCTATCACCATTATTGAATACAACATTTGACTGCCTGAATTTGGCCCAAAAAGCACTAGCACCTCCAACACCCTAGTGCATTCTGTAAAAGTTATTTTAAAAATTTATTCCACATTAAAAACACAACTTTTTAAGTAGAAAAATTATATATAAGATTTACATCCTATATTGAAAAAAAATACTTTCCTCAAGTGTCTATATAATAAAACTTGAGATTTGATAGTAACCAACAAAAGAATTATAGTGAGCTCATGAACATAAGGATGAGTCGAGTAACAGAAAAACCTCTAATTCGCCCCCTATGCACTAGGCAACACCTATACTCTCTAAAAAAAAATTCCTTATTAAAATAATTTTTTGATGACCCTTTAACTAAAATCATAATATTTGTAACAGTTGAAAATTTATTCACAAGTTTAAAACCTTTTCTATTTATTTTTTCAGTTGCTATAATTATCACAAGTACTTAATTTCTTAACAACTATATTTTAGATTGTTGTAACAACCATTTTAATTTCATAATAAATTTAAACATGATTGTTACACCATGACTACCTATAAATACCATGTATTTTTTTCAAACAACAACCAACCAAAAATATTTTTCACTTTTAGGTTACTGGTCTTGTTTCTATGCTGCCCTTTTCTATTGAGGAAGAATTTGTTGAATCCTGGAGGGTACACTGTTGTTGTTGAAATATCATTAAGGATAGTTTTCAAGCATGCCTCAAGTTTTCTGTTTTTGTTACTTACCTTTATTTTTTACAACAATCTTAACAATATTTCTTTTCAACATGGATGAAAACACTTTTACTAACAATGCCCTTGCCCTTAATGTTGTTGTCAGTTATGTCATTGTCATCACTCCTCCAACTGCCATTATCCTGTTGGCTAAACCATTTTTTGTCATCTCTAAAATTAAGGTCTTCTTTGGAGATAACTTCTAAAGGTTGCAAAAAAGGATTTTCAGTATTTTTGACTTGCATGGCATCGTTTGGGTTCTTGTCGATCATAAGGATAACGAAAATACTAAATAATAGACACATGAAAATAAGCTTTGTAGGCACTCCATTTTAAGCATCCTCTTCAATGAGTTGTTTGATGTATATTGCAATTACAAGAAAGCAAGGAAGATATGGAGCAACATGGTGGCAATATATATTGTCAAAGATTTGGGGAAACAAAAATGGTTGAGGACAAAGACATCACAACTCAAATTAATAAATATCATAAACTTCTTGAAGATATAAAAACTAAAAATATCAACCTTTTTGAAGTATTCATTACTATAATATGAATCGATAAAAACCCCCTAACTCATGTAATGACTATAAGCAGCAACATAAGTACAAGCATAAACAATTGTCATTGATTGATCTTATCATCCACATTATCATTGAGGACACAAATAGAAAGGAATTGCAAACTACCAAGAAGAAGGAGATGACCACCAAAGCAAACTTAGGAAGGGAATTCACATAAAAAAAGTATGAGAATAACTTTAATAAAAATAATTTTTAAGTCAAATGGTAACAATACAACTATGTTTAAACCCAAAAGCAATGATTTTTAAAAAGAAAAAGAAAAACATTTGTGTGTGGTAAACTTGGCCACTATGCACCTTAATGCCGAAATAAAAAGAAATATAACAACTCTCCTAAAACTATGGTAAATATCATTGAAGGAGAAGACATCATTGTTTTGGTTGTTTCTCAAATCAATATGATGACCAATGAGAAAAATTAGGTGGTATACTCTAGTGCTACTAGGCAAATATGTGTAAATAAAAAATTCTTCTCCACTGGTACACCTTTTAAGGTTGGAGAAGAACCTTGGAGATTTAAGGAAAATATATGTTCCTGAAAAGGTTAAAGTCTTTTTGAAATCGACTCCAGGGAAGATGTTCTTCCAATAACTATAACTATCACAATCACTTAGTTTCTAAACATTTATATTTGAAATTGTTGTATACCAGCCATTATAATTTTAAAATAAATTTAAACGTGATTGTTATATCATGACCACTTATAAATATCATGTAGTATTTAAAACAACAAACAACCAAAAATGTTTTCCCTTTTTGGTTTGTTGGTCTTTTTTTTTCAAGTTGTCTGTACTGCCCTCTTCTATTGAGAAAAAACTTGTAGAATCCTAGAAGATACCTTATTGTTGGGGAAATATCCTTAAGGACAGCACATACCAACCATTTATATTTTTAAATTATATTTATATTTGTTAAAAAAAATTAAATTGCTACTCATTTGAATTTATGAAAATACAAAATAGCCTTGAATATAAAATTTATTTTATTTTATTTCAAGGACAGTATAGTCATAATATTTTGCAATAAAAGCGTGAAGGCCCTAATATTTTTATTTTTATTTTTAAAAATAATTATTTAATTGTTCATTAAAAATAAATTAGGTAGAAAAAACTATTTTTTCCAAGGCAAAATCTATTTCATCTGACCGGGCGCTTACAGTTTTTTCATTTAATATATTATGTACTGGTTATTCGAATTCAGCTACTCAAAAAGGAAGGACGTTTCCATTCTGTTTTTTTGGTCCATCAAAATCAAGTAACAATTATTAAGCTAACTAACGAGATGTGTATATTTTGTTCAATATCTCCTAAATTATTGGCAGTGGAATCTGGGTGCAACCCCAAATACCTTCCGCATTATACAAGTTGAGACAAAGAATGGGATAAATCAGTGGTTTTTCTACATGGACTTGGGACTACGAGCATTAGATTAGCACCACTGATAGTTTCCTAGGGCAAGTCCAACGAGGAAGCAAAACGGGGGAGGCAAACCCAAATTTTTAAAAATTTGTCTATTTTTGTTAATTTTGTGTCTCCAACGGGGAAAGCTAAATAGAGAGCCAAAATGGCTCTTGCATATTTCAGAGGCATTCCTACAGGTCTGAAATGCAGAGGCAAAATTGAAATCCGACCGTTGCATATTATTGTTGCCATTGTCCACAATAAAATACACATCAACACAACAACACAATGAATTCAAGAATTGAAAAAACACTATATTTTTCATCCAATCCGAACAAGATTTACTAACAGAATATACCTTCATCAAAATCCAATGAGCAGACTTCATCTTCATCTTTGGTTCCTATCAAACCCTCTGCCCACTGCATCTTCGGTTTGTTTTCTAAACTTCTTTTTTTTGTACAAGTAGGAAACTTTAATTTCTTCTTCAGTGATGAAATGTTTTGTAAAAAATCACAAATAATATGAGGCCCGAGGGAGGGGGGAGGGAGCAGAAAGTAGAGAGCAAAGTGAGGGGGGATGGAGCTAAAGGAGATGAGGGAAGGGAGCAGAGAGCAGAGGGAGAGGGGGGGAAAAGGCAGAGTGAGGAGTGCCATTGGAGAGGAAGAAGGGGAGAAAGGGAGAGGGAGATGAGGGAGAGGGGGGAAAAGGACGGAGAGGGAGACGAGGGAGAGGGGGGAAAAGGACAGAGAGGGACGGAGACGAGATTGGAGATTGAGAGGGACAGAGGCGAGAGCTTGAGCAGATGAAATGGGTGTGCGGCGCAATTGAAGTAGGGTTTCGGGGTGGGGGTATTTTAATGTTTAGGAAAAAAAACAAGAAATTAATAATAATAATTAGTAAAAATAATAATTAGTAATATTGAAAAATAGGTGAATATTAATAATATTTAGTAAAAATAATAATTATGTGAAATTGATAAATTATGAATTTTTTGATCAATTAGGTTAAATACACGTTTTAAATTTATTGTTAGATATAAAAACTGTGTAAATTTTATGTATTGAACTGTTGTGGAGGTAATTAATAGTAATATTTAGAAAAAAAAAATTAGTGAATATTAATAATATTTAGTAAAAATAATAATTATGCGAAATTGATTTTTTGATCAATTAGCTTAATTACATATTTTAAATTTACAATTAGATTTAAGAACTGTATAAATTTAGTTTTTAGAATTTTTGTGGAGGTAATTAATAATAATATTTAGTAAAAATAATAATTATATGAAATTGATAAATTCTGAATTTTTTGATCAATTAGCTTAATTACATATTTTAAATTTACAATTAGATTTAATAACTATGTAAAATTAGTTTTTAGAATTTTTGTGGAGGTAATTAATAATAATATTTAGTAAAAATAATAATTATGCGAAATTGATAAATTATGAATTTTTTGATCAATTAGCTTAATTAACACAATGTATTTTTTATGCAGATGTACTCAAATTTGCCAAATTCATTCACTGACTTTTTTATAAGTGAGTTTGAATAGATTGTTTCTCAACAAAGTGATCCTAATGTTCATACAACTAAAAAATCACAAAGAAGTAAAAACTTTTCGCTAGAAGAAGATTGTTTACTTGTATCTGCGTGGTTAAATACTAGCAAAGATCCAATCACAGGAGTTGATCAACAAACAAAACAATTTTAGGCTCGAGTACATACTTTGTCGAGAATGGAGGAAACTTGAATAATCGTTCTCAAATAAACATCTCGAATAGATGGCAAAAAATAAATAGAGAAGTTGGAAAATTTGTTGGTTTTGTTACCCAAATTGAAAACTGTCAACAAAGTAGAACGACTGAAGAATCAAGGGTAATGCTTTTTTTTTTAACATTTACTTATTAAATAATTTGTTTAACATATATATTAAATAACATAGTTTTATTTATTTAATTTGATTTACCGGATTAATGATGCTCGACAAAATGCTTCAGTCGTTGGCAAACGATTTCAACTGGAACATTGTTGGGTTATCTTAAAAATGAATCCAAGTGGCAATTTGAACGTGCAAGTCTTCATCAGAAGCCAAACAAGAAACAAAAAAAATCATAGAAATGCAAGTCCAGCTTCCTCAACTCCATCAACCACTGATTCTGTTAGTTTAGGAGAAGACAATGACGCATTTGTTTACCAAAATAGACTAATTGGCCAGAAAGCTACAAAAGAGCGACTTAAACGCAAACAAGGAAAAGAGAAAGTTGGGAGACAAGTGTAACAAATATTTTACAATAATTGAAGGATACTTTTGTTGAAATTGGGATAGAAAAAAACAAGACAGAAAAATATTGTTAGAGCAACAATCTTTATTGATTAAACAAAAGCAAGAGAAACAAGAGATGGAGATTATGAAGATGGATACTTTTATAATTGATCCAATTTCTGCAGCGTATTTTGAAGATAAAAAGCTGGAAATTATGGCAAAAAGAAGTATTAATTTGTAATTAATTTGATTGAATTATCTGTAATGTAATATATGTTAATTAATTATGTAAGAACTTATTGATTATTTGTTAATGTATTAAATTTATTTTTAACTTTTTCTAACACTCAAAATTTCAAATTTCAAATATTCTGGATATTTTAATTATAATTAAATTTATTTTTTTATTTTTTTTATTTAAATATAAATGTAAATAATATTTTTATTGTTGACAAGTTTCTCAAAAGCAATTATTTAATTATATAACTTATTCCTATTAATTGTATAATTAATTGTATAATTAAACTATATACAAAATCATTAAATTTTATTTAAAATAAGATTAAAAAAAAATGACTCTCCAAAATGGCTCTTTACCATTGGACTGCATATCAACTCAAAAACCATTTACACACTATTCAAAGAATCATTTTTATGATTTGGCTCCCCAAAATAGCTCTTACCATTGGACTTGCCCTTAGACCACCATATTTAATGAGGCTTTTCTCTGTAGATCTCAGCAATGGCTCTGGACCGATCACAAAGCATTTCAGATAGTATTTTGCAAAATTAACTCTTCTCTAGTAGCCATCATTTCCTCTGAAAAACCCACATCCTTCAGCAGATAACTTTGCTTGTAAACCAGAGCTACAGCACCTATAATGGAACATGTGCTATCCTGCTGAAAAATATAGTCTTCCTAATTCAAGACAACCATGTCTGTAGAAAATGAAGCATCATGTTATTTGGTTTTAGTCCCTCCTCATCTATCCTTTCCCCCCATGAGAATTCACAAATCCATCAGTACAGGTAAAACTTGAGTTGAGGGAAAAGAAAAAAGAAACCAGGAAATGTTGTTGTGAGAGGATTCTTAATCATCCTTGTTGGTGTATTAGCCACTTTAACTGTTAGCCATAAGACATGTCGGATAAAGATGATGATAATGTCCTCCTATTTCCAACTTTGAAGGCAATCTGTAATAACAAAACAGATTCCATACAGAAAAATGTTGAGACAGATACTACCAGCAGGTTTGCCACCCAACTTAAACTGATTTTAACCAAAGATAAATTTAAAATAGCATAGCCAGCGTGTAAAGGTTTTTGTTAAAACTTCCAAGTTTCATTTTCCATTAATCTAAGCAATAATCATATTAATAATAATAATAATAATAATAATAATAATAATAAAAGAAGGTGAACTGAAACGCGTGAAGAAACCAGAAACGAATGAACAACAACGAAACCAAATCAAGGAAGGCAAGGCAGATGGAGAAGAAGACAGGCAGACAGATAGTTGCATTTCCGTTTTCAATCAAAACAAGATGGGAAGAGGTAATAATTAACTCACTTACAGCCACAATAAATTGTTGCTTAGCTTCCGAGTGCCCCTACCAAAACTCATTTAACTGCAAAAAGACTCAGCAGCTACGACTCCATCTCTTAACATAAGGACTCAGCAGCTCCAACTTACAATTTCATGACATACACACAATAAAAGTCCCAATAGCAGAATTGTCCGTGCTAATTACTTTTTAGTAGTAGTTGGTAGCTTGGGAGATAAAAAAATAAATCAATTAATACCTTTACAAGATGGATAAGAAAGAAAGGAAGAAATTTAACTTGCAAAATGATTTATAAGATGAAAGGATATATGTAGTTAGTGAGTTAAACACCAAAATATAAAAGTAAAAAGTTATTAAAGATGATTGAAACTCATTGAAAAAGAGACAAATTTGTCCAAAAACTAAACAAAATGAAAATCATCTCTAACAACAATAGCAACATCATCCATCATAACCAAGAAACCAAAACCAAAAGAGAGAAGACAAGGAAAGGTGTAGTAGTTGCAGCCCTAGTTTACCCTATTAAGAAGTAAAATCATCATCATTTCTCCACTTTCCCTGCAATCTGAGGAGGAGACAGATAAAGCCCATTATAATTATTTCCTCCTTTTCCCTCTATAATCTCTTTCTCTTTAGCAGCCAAATAAGCAAGCCCTTCAAGCGCTTCTCTAGCTCTCTTCTTTGCAAAAGTAGCTTCCTTGACCCTTTTCTCAGCTTCAACCTTGGCCATCGCCGCCGCTTTCGTCATAGAAACGGCAGCGATCTTGGCGGCAGCAACAAGCGCTTTGGCGGAATCCCTATCGATGATCCTGCCGCAAGGTGAATCTCCGTTTGTAGTAGGATTAAAGAAAGAGAAATTGGGGGAGGAGCAAGAGGGGCAGATGAAGGGAGTGTGGTGAGGGTAATTGGAAGGGATGCAAGGTTTGTGAGAGATGGAAGGGCATTTGTTACACATGGATCGATCATTTGGGAGTGGTTCTTCATACACACTAAAGCAGAAAGGGCAGAAGAGACCACGGTGGTCTTTTAAGAGACAGTTTGTGCAAAGGCGGCGGTAAGATGGGGTACGGTGGCGGACGTTGTGAAGGAGATACCGGTCTTCTGCTCCGCATATTCCGCATTCGAACTGGTGATCTCGTTCTCGCTTCATTTCATCGATTGATTGAGCCAAGCGACAGGGATGATGATATCTCAACGGTAACCCTAGACGAGAGAGTGAGAAGTGATCGATTATTATTATTTATGAATATGAGGGGTTTTAACCCTTTTTATTCCTTATCTGGAAATTGAAATTTCCTTGTTGGTAATTTCAAATTGGGACATTTGTGAAATTCACTACTAGCATCTATCTAGATTTGTAAATGTGAATATATGTAAATTCTAAACAATATCATTATAACTAATAAAATTAGTGGAAACAATATAGTTTTGAAAAAATAAATGCAATAAATTATATTTTTTCTAGATAAATAAAATTATATATTGATTTATTGAGTCATTAAATTTCATGAAGTTAGTTTGATATAAAATTTTACTCTATTAAAATAAAATTAACTAATTACTAATTTAATTTAACAAATCTAGCTGGTTTTATTGTACATATACCAAAAAAAATTTATTTTTAGTATAGAAATGACACGGTTGTTTTTTTAATTTTATTCTTCTAGCAAGTACTATAGTAGTGATAGATTTGTAATTTTTATTTTCTTAGAATATGATTTTACTTATCTTTTTATTCTTGGTATTTTTATTATATTTATCATTATTTTTTATCTTTGTTTTTATATTTTTTTCCTTTACATGTTTTTTTTAATATATTTTTTTTTGTTCATTACACTTTGAGTATTTATGATTTTACACTTGATCTATTATATCATTCTATTTGTTGTTGTCTTCATTCTTTTATAATTTATGTTTTGATTTTTTTATCTTTACACTTGTTTTTTGGGAGAATTATTATACAAAAACTAAGAAAATGTTGTTTCACTATAAAGCAATAATAACATTATCGTATTTTTCTATTCTGTTACGAATTAGTTTAGGATCTCATATATTTTTATTAATGAATATAATTTTTATTATTTGTAAATGTTGATTTTTTTATTATACTTTTTACTCAATGTCAATAATATATTAATAATATCTATATATTAAATATTTTGTTTAAGAAAAAATTATAACCAATAAGTTTATTAAATATATATTAACACTTGTTTTCTATACATATATTTATTAGCACAAAAAAAGCTACAACGCAAATCACTAGACTAGACTATTCCCATGCAATGGCCAAGTCAATTTAGCCTTATCTTTGTACAAAAAAACCACAACCAGAGCTAACCAAGTCCAATAACTAAGTCAATCATCATTTCATTTGCATTCTTAAGAATAGTAATTAATTGCTTTTTTTTACAATAATAATGGTGGGATGGAGTTCCATTATTTAGGAGTGTTTGAAGCACTCCAAATATGATTTAAAAAAATATTTTTTTTACTTTAAATAAAAAATTGATGTTTTTATATCATTTTAATATGTTATTATAAAAAATCATTTTAAAAAATAAATATTATTATTTAATACATTTCTAAGTAAAAATTATTTTTAAAAACAACTGTTATCATACTCTCATACACCCTTTTTAAGAAACTCGTTAAAATTTGATTGTTTGTTGGCATAATCTATTTTACATAACAATTTCAATTTATTAATTTATTTTATCAAAAAATTAGCCCCTCCTTTACTTATTATTTTGAACAATCTAATCCATTAAAAAAAAAAGGGTTAAGTCGTATCTGTAGTTCACTCTAGCTCTAAACACAGTTCGTTATGGATTATAACAATTTAATTATTGTTATGTCATTCGGTCCATAAAAAATAATTTTTTAGTTTAAAGGTGTTTGCATTTATTTTATTTTATTTTATTTAAAACAGTTCAACTATGATTTTACCCCAAGTTCAATCAAAGAATCGTTTTCTGGTAAGGGTATTCTAGACATTTCATCTTTTAATGAATTGTAAAAAAAATAAAATTGCCCTTAAATGAGCAAAAAATAAGAGTTGTTGGCAAGGGAATTGTTGGTTTTTCCATTTATATGAATGGTGCAAACACTATTTTGCTATCAGAAAAAATAAAAACAAAGAGTTGGCTCGATGGTTAAACTATAGTTTTACCATATAATGCGAACCTCGTGATAACCACCTGATGTGAATCTCGACTCACGTGGTCACGCAACCCACAACCAAAAATAAGATCTAATGCCGGAAAATCAAAATAAGTTTGATAAGAGCATGACACAATGGAAATATACTCCAAGGCACCAACACTATTGGAATTAGTAGAATAGCACCACGAAGCTAGCTAATTTCAATAAGTTGGATTCAGTTCGTTCGAGAACTAAAAAATACAAGAATCACTCTCACACATAAAACTGAAAAGTTCATAATAAATATTCATCAGTGGTTGCTGAAATTTAGGTTACATGAGTTTAAATAGTTCTTGAAAAAGTAACCATAATGGACCTCTTATGTGGACTTAAATGAGGTCCACTCAAAACAGATCAAAAACTCTAAACTGGAAAGCTCATGACTTAATTCAAATAAGTTTTGGATCCTAACTGAAAACAAAGTCTTAATTAAACCAAAACAAGTCTTGCGCTGTAGCTAACAAAATTAAATAAAGCTCATAATATTAAATATTAGGGAGCTGATATAAAACTTATTTATAGTCTTCCATCTAGTCCTTTAATCCTAGAAACAAAAGGAAAAGGTAGTCACCCATGTTGTTTCCAAGTTCTATAATGATTCTTTTGTTTCCTTTGTTGTCCTCACTTCATAGCCTAAATAAGATTGTATTGGACCCATCCTGTATATGGATAAGATGTACTAGAATCTCTTCTTAATGCTCCAATGGACTTTGCAATTCTGACTTGGTTGAAACCTTCAAAACCTCAAATCAAGTCCCTGAACATATAATAGGTCCTTGCTGGTGTTTCTAGGCTGGTTCATATCACCCTAAGTTCAGTCACATAACCAGTCTAGTTAGGGGTATTCTAGATATTTTGTCTTTTAATGAACTATCAAATACTTTTTTGCCCTTAAATAAGACAAAAGATAAGAGTTGTTGGTTTTTCCATTTATATGAAAGGTAAAAACACTAATTTGCCATAAAAAGACAAAAACAAAGAATTGGCCTAAGGGTATTTTGGTTTTGTGTATGTTTTTTTCTTATTATGACGAGCTCGGGGGGTTATTTTGGTGATTTTATATATTCAATTTTTTTTTGAAAAATCTATTGACACGTCTATTTGACGTGCTGATAGGTTTTTTCCCTCTGTGCTATACAAGTGACATGTGAGTGGCTAAAAATATACAACTACCATCCTATGGCCTTTTCACCATGTAGGTGCATGTGGTCGGAAACTAGTCGATGGTCAGTTGTTTTTTTTACTTCTCTCTCCTAAAACCAAAAATGCATGTAAATTCCCTTTATTTATGATTTGTGAATTTTAGCTCTTAGTCTTTTGATTTTGTTTTTCATCCTTATTTCTTCTATAAAAGTTTTGGTTTGTTTTAATTTTACCATTCAATCAAAATTAATCATATTTTTTTCATTTCAGCCCTTATTCTTTTAATTTTTTGTTTGATTTTAATTCTTTTAATTTTTTATAATAATAATAATTCTAATTTTTATAATCATAATAATAATAGTGACATTACAAATAATAATGATAATAGCAATAATAATTCATTATGATGCTTATGATGCTTATGATATTAATAATTATGGTTGTAATGATAATAATAACAACAACTCATAAAATAATATTAAAAATGTCAATAATAACAAAAATAATTATAACAATTATTATAATATTAATGATAATTTTTATGATATTACTATTAATAGTAGTGTTTGTAATCGTGATGATAATGGTTGTAATCGTGATGATAATGACGATGATAGTTGTGATACTAATAATTAAATAATTGCATTCATAATGATAATGATAATTGTGATGATAAAAATAAAAATAATGGTAGTATTAGTTATAGTTGTAATGATAATAAGTGTAACCAGTTATAGTTACTGTGATAACGATGTCAATGATAATAACAATAATGGTGGTGACAACAATAGTAATGCCAATAATAATTAGAATATTAATTATTTACAGTAATGATAGTGATAATTTAACAATCATAATAATAACAATGTGAATAATAATTAAAATAATTTATAATTTGATGTTGTATATATTGAGTGTTGAGTTTTGCACCTTCTCTATGTATAGTATATGAGATCTAATATCCTAGAATAGTAGTTTGAAAAATTTGGTAACTCAATGTTATATTTTATTTTTTATTTTTTAAAAAAATTCTATTGCTCAACATGATTTTTTTCAAAAAAAAATCATTCAATTTTAATTTAAACCTATTAAACAAATAAATTCATATCAATTTAAAATTTATATATTTTATTAGAAACTTGTACTTGATAACCCAAATTTATTGTTTTGTTCATATGTATAGCATTATGGGAAAAAATTCACTCTTATAATCTTTTTTTGATTTTATTATGAACACATGACAATTAATTTGTCCAATCTAATTTATAAATTATTTTAATAATTAATTCTAAAAAGAAAACTCTTATTACGGGAGAGAATACTGTGTCGTTTTGCCTTCGCAAAACTTTCCGAACACTCCACAAATTGTTGAACACTCCAATTGTGCTAGTGCCTCTTGTGCTGGCGCATATTTGAGCTCTATCATTCACATCAACCACTTGATAGCTGGTGTTTTTAACACTAGAAATATCACCTTATTATTAATAAGAAAAATAATCCCCATGAATAAAATCATCTAATCATATATTATTATTATTATTATTATTATTATTATCCAACACAAGGAAAATTATTGTGGAGATGGATGGTAAAATGATGGCAGTAAACATGAAAGTAAAGCTACACCATCTTTTTTTCTTTTTGGTCAAAAACTCTACCGCCGTTATTCAATTTCCAGTACCACAGATGATCACATTCAGCATATGCATGGTAATAACATAGATATCAATCGACAAGTTTAACATAACAGTCATTGCATAAGCTTCAAACAGTGACTCTGCAACAATTTTACAACACCAGTTAAATCTCATACTGGGCATCCACAAGTTCCTGCATTTATTTGAGAAAACGCTCCTATGTTGGGACCAGAAGAGAAAAAGTGTACAGCCGATTTCAAAATCCAATACGTCAAATGAACTCAATGACAAAATTACAATCCCTTCACCTCCAGTCCTTTGACCAATAAAGAAAAAAACTGTTCAATAGCCTCAGGTGATTGCTAAGAGTGCAAGACCATCATATTGCCAGGCAATAAACCTACTTTTGTAACTATCAACTAATCTGCAACCATAAATGGATCTACTTCTCCAACATCAGCAACTAGAGGTTCCGCATAATCATCATCTTCTGCACCAAAGTAAGTTGGAATGGAAGCATTTGAATATCAGGTTTCTTGTAAACAGAATCTTTTATGAACTTAAAGTTCCCTCCAGCTCCAAGGACCTGAAAATAATTGAAGTCTCCGTTAAGATTGTTTCAGATGAGAGATATAATGGATTGGAAAGCTTGGTTTATTGCAGTGGAAGCATATGACCCAACTAAGATCCATCAAGAAAAAAAAAAGATAAAAGAGGGAGATATAAAGACAAGGACCAAAAAAAATGGATCCTTCTAATTTTCAGTGTCGATGTTTCATAAATTTTCTTTTCTCCATTATAGAACATGTGATTAGTACTGCAGAACAAAAAAACCGGGATGAGTAACAACTAATCAATGTAATCAAGCGTAGACCCAATTATCCTAGGTACCCATCTTAAACAATGAGAAAACTAAACCATGGCAGTGGACTCCATCCTTATTTCATTAACCACGAACTTGCTTTTACATGCTTTACAGAATGCTTCACAATATTATTCACCATTACTTCGACAAAACTTAAAACTGGCATCCTAGATACAAGACACATGATCCAAAAAATTGTTCACTTAGACCACAAAAAAAGAAAATATTTTCAGCAGGTATGGTATAACCTCCTGAACCTTTTCCATTCAAATTTCATTTCTTTTTTAATGAAAAGATAAATTTCTTTCGAGAACCATACTTGGCCTTTTACCCAAATCAGGTTCCTTGCTGGATCTTTTTTGTAGTCCCAGACATTTTTAACAGTTCTCTGAACTCCACCCATGCGCCCAGGCATCGTTAAATACCTGTCAAGAAGAGACAAGAAATCATCACTACTACACAAAAGTGGAGCAACATACAGCAAAATAAGTGGTGCTATACTCAACGAGACCTTAATAATGGAATATCCTTGAACAGATTGTGTAACCTTTATCATCGAAATAAGGAAGTGAGAATGACCAGGCCAATCTCAAAATAACATGGCTTTAGGCAGGACAGTATGTAGGAAGAGGGTTCAGTAGCCAACCCAGCTATTTTAGAATTACCATTCAGTTGATTTGAGCTGTGCCACTGATCTCTATCTTCTTAAAGGTGTAGAAAACAAATGCTGAAAAAAAATATTGTACAATAGTCATGGTGAGAATGAATGCATGATATTCCTCAGGCAGGACAGTTCCAGCCACAACTCAAGGCAGAATTCATGTCAGTGTCACTTCCAAAGGTCCTGGCAGAGGATCTTGGCCCATCACACCTAGCTTTATGAGCATAAAATATTGGTAGGCCAGACAAATCACTCTTTAGTTCAAGATATACACACCTTCCCAGGAGCATCACTCGACCAGTAGAACCAATGCTTCGATGCGATAAGGATGCACCGTGACTTGCAGGCCCTCCTTTAAATCCATGCCTTTTCATACCACCCTGTGTAGAAAACAAAACAGTGAATATGCATGACAAATAAATCCTAAACCTTTTCTTCTCTCACTGAATTAACAAGAATTTTAAACAAGAGAATTCCTGGAACTTGTGAGAAGGAATTTTTCTTGTAACAATGTGTAGAATTCATCACATGTATGAATAAAAAAACATGAAAAAGAACACGCATTCGCAGACATAATCACGAGAATAAGTTTTAGACCTAAGAAACCGATGAACTGGGTGTCATTATGATAATGTTGGGTAATCTCATTCACAGTTCCTGATTCTAGTAAACTCATTCAAACTCAAAAAGGTGCAACAAGAACAAACTAAGAAGGAAGGGAAAATGTATAGGCTAAAATGAAAGCAACGGGAAGATGACTAAAGGAGAAATAGAAATAGACCTGAAACCTTTACCCATAGTAATTCCAGCAACATCAACAACTGACTACAAACAAAATGTCGAACGCCAACACAAATACCACTAGGAAGAATAGCATCTTCTGTGACAGGAAACTCCCTTAATTTCCTCTTCATGGGGACACCTTGAGCTCTAAAATGACCCACTACCGGCTTTGTCAAATGTTTCTCTT
Source organism: Salix dunnii (assembly GCA_015731905.1). NCBI lineage: Eukaryota > Viridiplantae > Streptophyta > Magnoliopsida > Malpighiales > Salicaceae > Salix > Salix dunnii. The sequence continues at coordinate 13,012,338 of CM027666.1, read as the reverse complement.
TCTTCTGTGAATTGGAGAAAAATATTGAATGTGTTGTATCTTTTTATTGATCATCAACTGGATATATATACAAGAAAAATAACAAATTGTCCCAACAAACTAGGACTCTATGAGCTGTTACTCTGAGCTGTATTCTAACTAATATTTAGGCTATACAACAGGAAAGAATCTGTGCAGTAAACACACATTTCATGCATTCACAATAGGAAAGAATCTATGCAGTAAACACATATATTTCATGCATTCTCAACAACCTTATCTTCTAACACTCCCCCTCAAGTTGGAGAGTGGATATCTTGCACTCCCAACTTGTGGATCATAGGAACAAAAAAATCTTTCCCCAAAGATTTTTTCAAGACATCTGCCAGTTGGTGTGTAGAGCTTACATACTTTGTAGCTATCGAACCATCTTGAATCTTATCTCTTATGTAGTGGCAATCCATCTCTATGTGTCTAGTCCGTTCATGAAAAACTAGGTTAGCCGCAATGTGTAGGGCAGCCCTGTTATCACAATACAACAAAGCAGACTCTTCGTGTGGGAGATCTAAATCTTTCAACAAACATCGAAGCCATGTCAACTCACAGCAAGCCCCTGTCATGGCTTAATACTCTGCTTCAGCTGAAGAGAGTGATACAGTTTTCTGACGTTTTGACCTTCAAGATATCAATGAAGGTCCGAGAAAAACACAATAACCCGTAGTTGATCTCCTAGTAAGCGGGCAACCTGCCTAATCCAAATCACAATATGCCCTCAATCTGAAATCATTCTTTGAAGAGAAAAACAGACCCTTACCCGGAGCCCCTTTCAAATACCTTACAACTCGAAGGGCTGCTTCCATATGTAATTTTCTAGGTTGATGCATGAATCTGCTTAGAACATGTACAGCATATGTTATATCAGGCCTAGAAATAGTCAGATAAATCAACCTGCCGACCAACCTCCTGTATTGGCTGGAATTCTTAAGCAATTCACTTTTATCCGATAATTTCAATCCTCGTTCCATGGGAGTATCAATGGGAGCTGCCCCCAACAACCCTACATCCGCAATAATCTCTAATGCATATTTACGTTGAGAAATAAATATTCCATTTTCAGAAGAAGAGACCTCAATGCCAAGGAAATATTTCAAATTGCCAAGTTCTTTGATTCGGAAATTGCTACGCAAAAATGTCTTAGTTGCAATAATGCTAGTAGGGTCATTTCCAGTAATCAAAATATCATCAACGTACATTAAAATAGCAGTAAAAGACTTGCCTTGTTTCTTAGTGAACAATGAGTAATCAGCTCGTGATTGTTCATAGCCTGCGGAGCCAATTGCCTCTGAAAATTTTGCAAACCACTATCGAGAAGCCTGTTTCAATTCGTATAGAGACTTGTGAAGGCGACACACCAAGTTATTCTCCCCCTGTCGCCGAAGCCCCGGTGGCAGTGACATGTAGATTTCTTCAGTCAAATCCCCATGGAGAAAGGCATTGTTGACATCTAATTGGTGAATTGGCCAACTGTGAGAGGCAGCCAAGGCAAGTAAACATCGAACCAAAATGATTTTTGCAGTGGGAGAGAAGGCATCCTGATAATCCACACCCTCGAGTTGAGTAAAACTTTTGGCTACCAAACGAGCCTTGAACCTCTTGATAGACCCATCAGCATGGTGTTTAATTCTGAACACCCAACAGCACCCAATTGGAATTTTGTCTGGTGGCAGAGGGACGAGAGACCATTTCCCGTTGTCTTGAAGTGCTTGTAATTCAGAAGCCATGGCTTCTTGCCATTGAGGATTGGTGGCAGCTACTGAGTATGATTTGGGTTCAATGGCAGCATTGATCTGTGCAATAAAGGCTTGAAAGGCAGATGTACATCGGTGGTAAGAGATGAAATTGGTCAATGGGTATCTCGTACCTTTTATCGGACCAGGCGCCAGGGAGGATGATTGGGTGGTGGGAATGGTGGGACAGACGAAGTCATGGAGCTTGGATGGTGGAGCTGTGGTGCAATTGGAACGTCAAAGAGAAGGGTGATCTGAAATAGGAGAGGAAAGACAGGGTTGAGGTGGTGGGTTCTCAGGAGATGATGTATCGGAGGCTGTAGGTGAAGGATAGGTGGGTGTTGAAGACGGGATTGGGGAAGGAGGATGGATGGTGGATGACAGGTCGTTTGTGTTTGAAAGGGAAGGCGATGTGGGTTGGGCTGAAGTAACCGGTGTGGGCTCGGGATAATGATAGCTGGGCAGGGCTGGGAAAAATATGGGGTGAATGGGAGAGGGTGGGCCGGTTGTAGAATGGGCATTAGTTTGAGTAATAGAGGCATAAGGAAAAATTGACTCATGAAATTTGACATCGCGACTCGTAAAAATCTTTTTGGTGGATAAATCATATAATTTGTAAGTTTTTTGACCAATAGGATATCCAATAAAAATGGAAGGTATGGAGCTATAGTCAAATTTATGGGTAGTATGCACATTAGTGGCGTAAGCCAAACAACCGAAAACACACAAATGAGAGAAAGATGGAGGTTTTGAATAAAGGAGTTAAAAAGGTGTTTTGAAAGAAAGAACTGGGGATGGAAGATGATTAATTAAGTGCACAGCGGTAAGAGCGCATTCGCCCCAAAACAAAATAGGAAGGTGAGCTTGAAATTTCAAAGCTCGAGCCACTTGTAGAATGTGATAGTGTTTGCGTTCTACAACACTATTTTGTTGAGGTGTATAAATACAGGAATGTTGAAAAATAACACGATCATCAAAAAAAGAACGAAGAGAGATAAATTCTCCACCATTGTCACTTCGAAAAATTTTAATATGAGACTCAAATTGTGTGAGGACATGTTTAAAAAATTTACTGATAAGGGATTGTGTTTCACTTTTGTGTTTCATCAAAAAAATCCATGTAAAACATGTATAGTCGTCAACAATAGTAAGAAAATAATAAGCACCAGAAAGAGAAGATTGTTTATAACGACCCCAAATATCACAATGAATTATTTCAAAAGGTTTTACAAAGGAAATGACACTATGACTAAAAGGTAAACGACTCTGTTTAGCCAAAGGACATATGGGGCAATTTTTACTTGACTAAACTGAAAATTTTAAAAAATTCTTCGCAATGAAACTCAAACAAGGTGGTGATACATGACCTAAACGGTTATGCCAAAGATTAGTGGATGAGGTGGTGAGGTTGCAGGTTATATGATGTGTGGATGGGGAATTTATGTTGGGCTTCTTTGCTGCCAATGCCACTAAATAGTATAGCCCGTCATGCTGCTTACCCAAACCAATCATCTTCCTCATAGCCAGATCCTGCAAAATACACCAATAAGGAAAAAAAAAGTTATTGAGCAATTCAGTCCTCTCGTCAAACGGCTAACCGACATTAAATCCACTTTAAATGTAGGTACACATAGCACATTATGCAGATAATAAACTGAATTAAGAGGCAATGATCCTTTTGCAGCGATTTTTGCTTTTTCTCCACTGGGCAATAATACAGGAGGCAATGAGCAATTTTTGTTTGTGTGGAAAAATAATTTCGTCGATGAAGAAATGTGATCCGTAGCTCCGCTGTCAATGATCCAACTACGGGTAATTTTAGACAAACTTGGTTTAGTGATGGTATGTGTTTGAGAACCAGACCCTTCATTTTTGTTATCAAGTAATGATAAAAGTTGTTTTATCTGGGCCTCCGAAATCCCAACAACTGGACTGCCACTGTCCTCTTTAGAAAAACAATTGGACACCTAATTTGCAGCCGGCCTATTACTGTAGAACTGGGTTTGGCCCGTGGGCCTCGCTCTTCCATGCCCCGCCGGGTAGCCCCTTAATTGATAACAATTTTGGACCCAGTGGCCTAGTTGCCCACAATGTGTGCAGTTCGGGCGTCCTCTTCCAAAAAGTGGTCGTCTTCTCTCTTCATCTCCCCTTCGTCCCCCATTAAAATCACGGCCACTGAAATCCCTTCCCCCACTGTAATCTCATCCACTGAAATCTCTCCCCCCACTGAAAACTTCTGGGGAAGCTGCTCTGAAGTTATGCAACCCATGTGCTTTGTCGTGCCTCCTCGCACCGGCTGATGCGATGGGTCTTCCACCATTGTTGCTGCGAACGACCATGGCTGCGCTTCTAGTATTTTCTGTAACATGGGTCAAGCTTAGGAGACGTTGTTTCTCCTCTTGAGAAACCGAGGAGTATGCTTAACGAATCGAAGGAAGGGGATTCATCAAGAGAATTTGACCACGAATCCCCCCGTAAGAATCGTTCAAACCCATTAGAAATTGCATTAATTTCTGCTGATCTTGTTGTGCTCCGTGCATTGCATCACTGTAGGAATTGAGTTCATCCCAAAATCCCTTTAATTTTGTGTAATAGGCTGAAACCGAGAGCTGGTCTTGTCGAAAATAGGCTATATCTAATTGAATCTCGAAAATTCGAGGGGCATTGCTCTGAGAGAACCGTTCACAAAGGTCTTCCCATACTTCATTGGCAGTGGCATAGTAAATCACACTGTCTGAGATTTATGGGTCTAGGGTGTTGATGATCCAAGAATGGACCATGTCATTGCAGCGGGACCAAGTTGCATAATCCTCAGGGTCTTCTGTTTTTGAAGGCGAATTGATTGAGCCATCAACGAAACCCAATTTGTTCTTGGAATTTAATGTTAATGTCATAGCTCTTTTCCAAGTAGAGTAGTTATTCCCATTCAAGGGTTTTGAAATCAGAACCAACCCCGGGTGGACTGAATGATGAGAAGAGTAGGGACTTGAGACATTTAGTCTTGCAAAATCTGTGCTTGAATTGGCAATCTCTTTGCCATGGACAGATTGAACTGGTGAAATATTTTCTTGGGCCATGTTGACCAAGAAAAAAATGAATATTGCACGATGGTTTTGAAAAGATGCAGTGATGGAGAGAAATAGGATCTTTTAGTGTAGCTCTGATACCATGTGAATTGGAGAAAAATATTGAATGTGTTGTATCTTTTTATTGATCATCAACTGGATATATATACAAGAAAAATAACAAATTGTCCCAACAAACTAGGACTCTATGAGCTGTTACTATAAGGTGTATTCTAACTAATATTTAGGCTATACAATAGGAAAGAATCTGTGCAATAAACACACAAATTTCATGCATTCACAATAGGAAAGAATCTGTGCAGTAAACACACACATTTCATGCATTCTCAACAACCTTATCTTCTAACATCTTCTGCCCGCTACCAACCTAACACTCAGCAGAATCACAATAGCAAGGCCAAATTAACAACAGAAAGAAACTCTAAGCAAATGATAGTACCTGTAAAGCAAAGAAGCCTCCCTTTTCAGCAGTTTTAACTTGAGAGACAATATTATCATCGACCCATAAGACAGTAATAGGAATCCTAGCACCCCATTTATCCCAAAGAGCAGTCATTCCACATTAAACCGCAATGACTCCTGTTCGCTTTGAATTTGGGGTCATTACACCCGGTTTTGGTTCATTGATCCGGCTTTGTTGATGGCACTCAACCTGGGACCCATCGATCAGAACATCTGCGCTAAAACATCTTAAGAGGTAGAACTTTATTGTTGCTGTTGGGGGTGTCTTGAATTGATTGACAATGTCCGATGGAGACGAGAAAGTAGGCCTCTCGATAAGGCCCTACATTATTTACAGTTTTTGGCTTTAGTATTAATTTATTTATAATGAGATCATTCTAATTTTCAATAGACACGGAGAAGATTGACTGCTTTTTTCCTAGAAGCATCATTCCAAGTGGAAACTGTCAAGGTACAGCCGAGATGACGCCTCATCATTTCGACACTATGAGTGGATTCAGAGATCAATTATAGTGTATATAAATTAACATAGATATATTATTAGAAAAAAATAAAAGCTTAGTTCATAAAAAAAAAATCATTTTTTCAAAGAGTAATAAGAAAAAAAAGGTGGTGTGTGTAAATTGACCCGGATACTCGGTCATAAAAAAAAAACATGAATAAGTGGGAAAAAAAATAGAGAAAAAAATATTAAAAAAAAAATAGATCCAGAGATTAGTCGTGGTGCACGTAAGCTGCTACGGATACCCTGGATAAAAAAAACACAAAAAAAAAATCCCGGTTAAAAAGAAAAAAAAAGTTGACCTAGACACTTCAGTTATAAAAAAGAAAAAAAAATCTTTGTTTATTAAAAAAAAATAGCCCAGTTATATATATATAAAAAAGTATAAGGGGAAAACATATTTTTAAACAATAATGAGAAAAACAATTATGGCACGCGTAAACTAACCCGGACACCCTGATTATGAAAAAAATGTATAAGTGGAAAAAAATGGGGGAAATGTTAAAAAAAAAAAAGTGGATACGGAGATTAGTCGTGGTGTGCATAAGCTGTCACGGATAACCCGGTTTAAAAAAATAAATAAAAAGTTCGGTTAAAAAAAATAAAACACCTTTGCAAACAACACTGCACAACAAAAATTACTGTTAAAAACAAAAAAAGAAAGTCTGGTTATAAAAAAAAGTTCAAGGAGAAAGTACATTTTTAAACAACAGTGAGAAAAGAAATCGTTGTGCACGTAAACTAACTTGGACACCCCGGTCATGAGGGAAAAACAAAAAAAAAATGTATAAGTGGAAAAAAAAAACAGGGGGAAAAAATGGATCCGAAGATTAGTCGTGGTGGACGTAAACTGCCACGGATACCTCGATTTAAAAAAATAAAAAAAAAAAGCCTATTAAAAAAAAACTATAGCAAACCACGTACCCCAGTCCATAATGGATCTGAGTGTGCGTGAATAATCCATGAACAAGAAATCACTGATCTCCTTTAGCTCTTTTATAATTAATTACCCATGTTATCTTGCGCGGGCCGAGCAAATATTGTTTTAATTGTTGGGATTAAAATAATTAATAGATTTTGCTAGTTTAAAAATAAAATATAATATATATACATGCAAGGTTTGGATCCGGAGATTAGTCGTGGTGCGCATCAACTGCCGTGGATACCCCAGTTTTAAAAAAAACAAAATAGAAGCCTGTTTAAAAAAAAAAAAAACCACAGCAAATCACGCACCCCTACCATAGTGGATCTGGGTGTGCATGAATAGTTCATGAACAGTAAATCACTGATCTCCTTTAGCTCTTTTATAGTTAATTACCCGCACTACGTTGCGGGTCGAGTAAATATTTTTTTTTAATTGTTGGGATTAGAATAATTTATAGATTTTGCTGGTTTAAAAATAAAATATAATATCTTACATGCAAGGTTTGATATAATAAAATAAATTTTATTATAACAACAGCATCTTCGAAGGTTTAACATCTAAAAATATCATTATTATTATTGTTAAAACAATAAAAAATTATTAAACTATTCCAAGGAGAAAAAAAACTCAAAAATATTAATAAAAGAAAGCCAGAGAAAAACTAATATTATTATTATAATTATTATTATTGCATGCATAATGGAAAAATAAATTCAATAAAAGAATAAAAAAATCCAAAAACTTTAACAAAAGAGAAAAAAAGATTATTAGCTAAAAATATATTTGACGTGAAAATAAATAAAAAACTAATAAAAAACCAAAGGAAAAAACAAAGGAAAACAAATAAGAAATATCAATTTTTAAATGATCATAAACACAAGTTAAAATTTAAGAGCAGAATTTTTGGGAAAAAATTTTATCTCAAAGAAAGAAAAAATAATAAAAATTAAAAATCAAAACTAAACACGTGCGCGATCGCCCACACACCTATTGATGAGAACCGACCTAGAAACACCAGCAAGGATTAAGGGGCTAGATGGAAGGCTATAAATAAGAATGATGGACTTTCTTTAATTTTGATAGCTAGAGCCGAAGGCTTGTTTGGGCTTAATTAAGACTTTGTTTTCAGTTAGGATCTATGACTTGTTTGAATTAACTCGTGGGCTTTTTAGTTTAGGGTTTTGGGTTAGTTTTGAGTGGACCTCATTTAAGTCCACATAAGGGGTCCATTAGGGTTACTTTTTTATGAATTATTTAAACTCATGTAACCTAAATTTTGGCAACCTATGATGAATTTTAATTTTGAACTTTTCAAGTTATGTGTGAAGAGTGATTCTTATATTTTTTTGATTTCTTGAATGAACTGAATCCGATTTATCGAAGATTAACTGGTTTCGTGGCATCATTCTACTCCTTCCAATAGAGTTGGTAACTTAGGTTAGGTTTTCCTTGTGTCACACTCATATCAGATCTATTTCGGCTTTCTGGGATCAAATCTCATTCTTCGTTGTGGGTTGCGTGATCACGAGGTTCGCATCAAGTGGTATCAGAGACCATTCTGTTGCTTTATCGAATTCACCTCATCTTTTAGATCTTAGTATGTCCTGGACAACAACTCAAGTTGCTGACCCATAGCTTATAATTGGAACGCTACGTCAGCGTTTTGTGTTGTTGATTCATTGTTTTTAGACATCCTTTGAATCTGCAAAATTTGGTTAGTAACAAAAAATATATCCTCATAACTCTCGTGTATCATACAAGAATATCAAGGTTTTTCACTTTAATAAGCTCACTACGCCTTTTATCTCTCAACTTGCTTTCTTTTGGTTCTTTCAGAACTAAAATCAACAAATCAAAGTCAGTAACCTTCGCAGCGCTCTCTAATTATGATTTTCAGACTCAAAAGGCAATAAAATACTGAAAACAAAGCAAAAAAAAACTACAATTACAATTTCGCAAGTAACAATGCAAATTCGTATGAATTGTGGACGATATGAAGATACAAAATAAAACAGACGCAAATACAAGTGAAAATAATTACTTGACTTCTAGATAACCTAAAATAGAATAAAAACAGAGAATTGGACAAAACTAAATAGTAAGGATCACTTTTTGAGACTTAAGCAGAATCTAACCTTTTATGCAATTTTTTACATAATAGAATTAAATGATCTCGAAATGAGCTCAAATTCAATATTTAGTATTGCAATACTCACTAAAAAAAACACTCAAATTATAAGTCGTTCTTGCACTTCTAGGTACTCAACCCCTTATATGATCAAATTTTAGCAGAAACGAACCTCCAATTGAAAACTCTAGTATACGATACCTAAATAAGTCTAAATTTAATATATCATATGACATCCACCCCTAGATACAGAATGTCAAGTTTCAATTGATTCCAAAGTGTTTTTCTAAGGGTTCACTAAGGTAGTGTTTCTATGGCAGAAATGAATCTTGAAATAAAACCTCAAGAAATCATTATTAAAATAAGCTCAAATTTGACATATGATTCTATCTCAACCCCAATAAATATAATATGAATTTTTAATTGATTCTGACATGGTTGCTTATGTTTCCCTAAAGTAGTGTTTTCTGCAGCAAAATTTCAATGATTCTTCAAATTTCAACTAATGCCTCTATCTCTATTTCTTTTATGTTTTCTCCTCTCTTTTTTAATATACTGGAATGACAAGATAGAAAATGATAAAATATAACCTCTTTTTATTTTTTTTATATTAGATGACGCTAACACGAAGAACAAGGAGATGAACACAAATACTGAAAAACTTTAAGGAGCACTAAAAAAGACACAAAATAACAGAATGATATGACCTTGTTTTGGAGCCTAGCTCTGATACCGCCTGATACAAACCTCGTGATCACGTGGTTACGTAACCCACAATGAAGAATGAGATCTGATCCCGGAAAGCTAAAATAGATCTGATAGGAGTGTGAGACAATGGAAACCTGCCCCCAAGGCACCAGCACTATTGAAAAGAGTAGAGTGACATCACGAAACCAGTTAGTCTTCGATAAGTCAGATTCAGTTCGTTTAAGAACTAAAGAATGCAAGAATCACTCTCACACATAAACTGAAAAGTTTAGAATTAAAATTCATCAATGGTTGCCAAAATTTAGGTTACATGAGTTTAAATAGTTCTTGAAAAAGTAATCCTAATGGACCCCTTATGTGGACTTATATGAGGTCCACTCAAAACTAGCCCCAAACCCTAAATTAAAACGGTCATGACTTAATCCAAACAAATCATGGATCTTAGCTGAAAATAAAGTCTTAATTAAACCCAAACTAGCCTTGGGCTCTAGCTAACAAAATTAAAAAAAAGCCCATCAGTCTTATTCATAGCCTTCCATCCAACCCCTTAATCCTTGCTGGTGTTTCTAGGCTTGTTCACATCACATATGAATGCACACAGCACATGATTTATTAAACGCATAAATGTACTAGGTGTATTTCCAAACAGCATTAGTAACCTTTCATACAAACAATGCTTAGTTTTAAATGCAGTTTTTCACTCATCACCATCTTTCACCCTAATATAACATGTCATCAAGCCTAGGAATGAAGTGTCTATACTTTACCATTATGTTGTTGATGACTCGGTAATCAACACACATCCTCCATATTCCATCCTTCTTAGGCACAAGTAGTGCAAGTACAACACACAAACTCATACTCTCACAGATATAGTCCTTTCCCATAAGCTCATCAACTTGCCTTTGAAGCTCCTTCGTCTCATCTAGATTGCTTTTATAGGCTGGTCAGTTAGAAATTGAAGCTTATACTCTCACGAATATAGCAATGCAACTTGTGTCAGGTAGAGTGAATTGGAGGTGATATATCTTCCCCTTGCACAACAAGTCACTTTATCCAAACTCCTGCATACCATTAGGTTTTCTGATTATTTTAATACTAAATGACAACTTATAAAAATTATAATAATAATTTTATGATTATAAAAAAACTTTTTTCTATGTTTTCCTTGTCCTTGGGGATGACACGTGAAAAGCAACTATCATGACAAACTTTATAATTTTCTTTACAAAATATTTTGGTTGAAAGAACTTTCTTTACTCTAGAATTATTAATATAATATTAAAGATATATTAAAATTTTATGAATGATAAATATATATATTTTTATGAATATAATAATCAATAAAATGTTACAATAAACAACAAACAGTTAAGAACAATGCTGGTCCCTGGTACTTAATTATGATGGATATGCTTGATGGAGCTGCAAGGGCAATAAAATGGCCAAAAGACGTAATAAGTATCAACTGACGAAGTGAGGAAAGGAGTGGTCAGCCATACATTACTCCCATCGACATGTGATTTGCATAGAAAATAACAAAGCTTCTGTAAGGTCCTACCTTTAATTAACATCCAATAAACATCAAGATACTAGAAGAAAGAAAAAAGACCAGAAGGAAATTTGACAATCTTGATGGCGGGAACTATATCGAAAAGCTTTTGGTTTGTATGTGCTGATTACCTTCTCCAGATATAAAAAGACAGAAGAATGAAAAGATGTCTCCTTGAATAAGATATCAAAAAAGAAAAAAATATTCTAAAATTATTACATAAACAAATTTATTTTGTATTTATATTTTGATATTTTCAACCAAATTCATTTATACACCATCTATATATATTCGATGGCACTACCAAATGCAGGGACAGGTAATTAGTAGTTGCATAATCCCGAGAAAATTTCTTAAACCACAGCAACGATTAAACATAAACCACATTTGAGATACACTGTTGGCAGATTGAACAATTCAATTTAACTATTAAACCACGGTAACTACCACTGTTCTTTTGTGGACAAGAAGATTGAACAATTCAGTCATAATATATCTCGCATGATTCTGAGCGCCCAAAAATGGTGTAGCGATTATTTGCAACATTGTCATATACAAAATCCCTCAAGAACCTGCAACAAGCATCCAGAGGAAAATTTAATTGACATGTATAACCCTCCGTGTCAGAATTGGTATCCTAACAAGTTCCAAACTGAATGACAAAACTATGAGAGTTATGGAAAGAGATGACTTACAGAGGCACAAACTGTAAGAAAAATGCTAGCTGGGGAAAAGGCAAGTCTATGTATTCCATTATCTTCAACACAGCTTCCGACTTGATATGTGATCTAAAAGTTCACCTTAAAGTATCAGCTCTCCAACTCAATCTTTCTCTAAGCACATCCACAAATCTATAACTCGTAATATAATTGTCAACCAAATGAATCAATGAAGAAACTTTCAAGCATGCAAACTCACCCTAGTCACCATGTTTTACATTAAAAAAAAAGAAAAGAGAAGTTATCTTAAGAAAATACTTGGTAGTAATATATGTTCATTAATTACCTATCTCTTTCAACAAGTACAACACTTGAAATATCATCAGGAGCTCTGCCGGACCTCCTCAACAGTTTTCTCCCTGCCTTACTCTGGAGAGCCTCATACCTGATTCTCCTGTCCATGATGAATGGGCAAGAAAAGAAAAGTTTCTGAGAGGAAAAATCAATCCTATATATAAAGAATAAACATATTTACGTTGACATAGGATGAAAACGCCATGCCTGGTTGAATGAACATCTATTCCAAGAAAGAAATGTAAAGGGCCAAGATCCTTCATTACAAGCTCAGAGCTTATATTGTGCACAAATTCAAGACGAACAGTAGTTTCTTATGCCCATTGGTAAGATGAGACAATCGATTATATATCATGACAAAGAATGCAAAGCTAAACAATTCCAATCGCTAGCCTGATTAGAGAAACTAAGGAAATTCAATACTATAGTGTATCCCCCCCTCCCCCCAAAAAAGATAAAAGTAGCCAAACAGTCCAAATTGATATAATCCTTCCATTTAACATATAGCCCGCTAACACAAAACGTAGAATTTCAACATCCTATCCATCAATGAACCAGAGATCACCATCATATGTTAAAAGGGTGGTCATTATTATATATAACAGACTGACCTATTTCGGTCATTATCTCGCACAAACCTTACACCTCCATTACACAGGTTACACACACCTGCAGTCATAAGAAATAAATATATGAAAACAGAGATGTATAATTGATTGACATGAAAAACAGCTACGATGTAGTTGTACCATCAAATAACATGATTGGTCGTGAGTCTTTCTCGAAGAAGCCACTAGTTGCATCATCCCACTTAACTGTACTGTCATTTCTGGGAGGAGATAGAGTCGCAAAAGTGGCAATTCCTTGTTTAACATGATTCCTTGGTGACAGCGTTAATAATGTGCAGCTGCCTGAACCACGATAAGCCATTGGAGACAGACAGGCAAAGTAAAGTTATCTGAGTCTGTCAGTAACCGCGTTTCTGCTTCCCAGTAGTTAGCGACTCTTTTTCTCAATTACAGTAATACCCCTGTTTCCTTTTCTCTTTTTTATCATATCAACATCCTTCCACAGAACTTTTTTGTATTAAACTCATTAAATATTATATATGAAATAGATGTATCATATAATAATCCTTTCTTTTTTCTTTTTTCATTTTGTTAAATTAAACCTTCTGGTACAAAGGCTTTATTATACATGTTTATTGTTATTAAAAAATTCAACAATATCTATGAGAAGGGGCAGGGTCGTGATTTCAAGTCCTGGTGATGTGGCTCCATATATCTTGAGCACGTGATTTAATTGAGACCATTAATATAACAAGAAGAATCAAGCTGCTGGATGTTTTTTATGTAAACATCAAATTTGGTGATTGTAAGCATAGATAATTGAAGAATTTAAACCATTTTACAGGATCGTTTGATTTAATTGAGATCATTAATATAACATAGATAGTAAGTTTTTTTTATTTGAGTAAACTCTATTTTTTTAAGCACTTTTTATACTTGTTTGGGAGCGTGATTATTTTTGAAATTGTTTTCATTCAAAAATATATTAAAATAATATTTTTTTATTTTTAAAAAAAATTATTTTTTATATCAACACATTAAAATGATATAAAAATACCAACAATATTTAATTTAAAATAAAAAAATCAATTTTTTTCATAAACACTTTTCGATCGCAATCCCAACAGCCCTTTTATAGGCTTGAGTTAAGCGAGTAAAGCTCCGGGAATCCTAGACTTTTATAAGATAAACACGCTCTGACTCAAACCCAAAACTTGCAAAACAAATCTTAAGTTTTCTGCCACTATATTATTTCCCTCAAAGACGATAATAACAATTAGAATATAATTCAATTCCAAACTAAAATATCAAATCATTATAAATAAATTATGGAGGAACTACTGCATTAACAAACTTTATTAAAAGATATACATCCCCTTAAAATATCATAACTTAGATAAGCGATTTTCATATTTTAAAATTCATGAATTTCATGATTAAGTCTTAGTTAACTTAGAGAAGTTCTATATTAAAAGAACACAAACCAAACAAAATGCAATATTATAAAACAAATATATACAAAACCCTAATCAAATACAATAATCCAAAACAGGGATCCAAAATAGGGATATACCCAAGAAAGACTAAGATGACATGCCATCAAAACCAAAGCAAAGATCAATTATTACAAACAGTCTAGCCAAGCAAAACTAAGGAACACACTTATAAAATCAAAATAAAAAAAAATTATCTAGAAACAAAAATATCATTAAAAAAACCTATATAATATGAAGCCTTATATTATATGGGTTTCTGAAAAGGTCATATTACGAGATAGACAATACATTAGACAATTATATCATACATAATTGAAATATTATTCATAGCTTTTCCATGAAACCAAGCACTCCTATCCCTCTAATTGTAATAAATTATAGTGGCTAACAACAATCTGATAATAAAAGATTGAAGGAAGCTATTGTGATGCAAACCCTAGCAGAATTTAATGGAATTCATGATCCCAGGATCAATTTATTCCAAGTTTGTTGAGATTTGAATACGCTTACCATAATGAAAGACTTGCTCCAAAACAATAAGACTATAAACTAATTCGATTACACCTACACCAGGAGACAAGCAAACAAAGTACAAATTCACAACAAAAAATAGTTAATTCTTTCAAGAGTTGAAAAGTTGAATTAAGAACCAAGATGGTGCAACCAAAAGTCAGCTACAATGCTGATATTATCATCAAAAGTTTGCTTCAATTTTTTTCCTGAAGAGTATTTAAATTCCAAGTCAAAACTCTAGTTTCCTTAATAGTACTCACATAAAACCAATTTATATAATAATGAACTCAAGCTAAAACTAGCACAAACTTATTAAACTAAACAAAATAAACAAGGTTAATACCCAAACAAAATATCTCCTGTCAAATAAATAAAATATGATAGCTTAACTAATTAAATAAGACCAGTTCGTGGTTTTTGTATTATGTTTAACAATAGAAAAGTCCAACTAAAAATAGATGGTTCTCTTTTGTCTTAATTAAATAGAAGGCGATTCATATACCATTGAAAATTTATGGAAATTTAGTCTTCATCCCAGCTAGAATCATAATAAAATTCAATATTTAGCTCCAGTTATGACCAAAAGAATAATGAAAGGTCAAACTATCTAATCTAGTCTTCTTCCATTCCTTATGTAATGGAGGTTCCATCAGCAAGCTCCTCTTGAACATAAATCAGATTAGTTAAGGCTTGCTCTATATAATTACAAATCCTCTAGAAGTCCACCTTAGCCCATGTGATGTGAACCTTTTGATCACGCGGTTAAGCAACCTACAAGCAAAGACAACAATTCCTAGAAAGTCACGTAAATCAGGTTTGATATGAATGTAAAAAAGATAACTTGTACTTAGGCATCATAACTATTGGATACAAACCCCTACCCATGTATGGATTGACGCCACAAAGTTAGCTGAACCTCAATAAGTTAGTTTGAGTGCTTTAGAGATGCAAGAATGAGAATTCTCTAAATCTCAATATCATTTTAAATATAATATCATTTTGAGTGCTAGTGAGGTCATTAGCACACAAAGTTACTATTGTAAATCTCAATATCATTAAGCGTAAGAAAACCTAATACGAAACTTAGGTTACGTAAGTGTTTTTAACCTGAGCAAAACCTTATAATATCCAAAGATATGGACCTGTATAAAGGTTACTTATAACATCTCCAATGCAAAAAGATATTTTAGAGAGCTAAATTCATAAAATGGCTTTTGAATAGTGTAAGTATGACATTTTTGTTTATATGTATTCCAATGGAAAAAGGCATTTAGAAGAGTAACATTTTTATATCATTTTAAATATAATACAATATTTTAAATTGATCCTTTTGTCTCCTTTGTTGTCCTCACTTCATAGCCTAAATATGGTTGTATTGGATCCCTCATGCACTTGGATAAGATGTACTAAGGTCTCCTTTTGATACTCCAATGGTCCTTGTAATTCTGACCAGTTGAAACATTCAAAACAACTAATCAAGTCATTGAACATGTAATGGTTCCTTGCGGTGTTTCTAGGCTGATCCATATCAGCTATAAATAAACCTTGAATCAACTTTATAATATTTTACTTCTCTTCTTCTCATATTATAGGTTTTATTTAATTTTGTTAGCTATAGCCCAAGGCTTCTTTGGGCTTAATTTCTACTTTTTTTTCAGATAGAATTTGAGGCTTATTTGGATTAAGTCATGAGCTTTCCAATTTAGAGTTTTAGGTCATTTTTGAGTGGACCTCATTTACATCCGCAAAAGGGGTCCATTAAGGTCTATTTTCAAGAACTATATAAACGCATGTAAGCTATAATTCAGCAGCAATTGATTAATATTACTTCTAATCTTTTTAATTTATGTGTGAGTAATTCTTGCATTCTTCAGTTCTTGAACAAACTTAATCTGACTTATTGAAGATTACCTAGCTCAATGGCATACTCGTTCCAATAGTATTGGTGTTTAAGCAAGTTTTCATTGTGCCACACTCCCATCATACCTATTTTATCTTTTTAGGATTAGATCTCAGTCTTGATTGTGGGTTGCATAACCACATGATCATGAGGTTATTGAAGATTAACTGGCTCCATGGCATACTCATTCCAATAGTATTGGTGTTTAAGCAAGTTTTTATTGTGTCACACTCCCATCATACCTATTTTATCTTTTTAGGATTAGATCTCAGTCTTGATTGTGGGTTGCATAACCACATGATCATGAGGTTATTGAAGATTAACTGGCTCCATGGCATACTCATTCCAATAGTATTGGTGTTTAAGCAAGTTTTCATTGTGTCACACTCCCATCATACCTATTTTATCTTTTTAGGATTAGATCTCAGTCTTGATTGTGGGTTGCATAACCACATGATCATGAGGTTATTGAAGATTAACTGGCTCCATGGCATACTCATTCCAATAGTATTGGTGTTTAAGCAAGTTTTCATTGTGTCACACTCCCATCATACCTATTTTATCTTTTTAGGATTAGATCTCAGTCTTGATTGTGGGTTGCATAACCACATGATCATGAGGTTATTGAAGATTAACCGACTCCATGGCATACTCATTCCAATAGTATTGGTGTTTAAGCAAGTTTTCATTGTGTCACACTCCCATCATACCTATTTTATCTTTTTAGGATTAGATCTCAGTCTTGATTGTGGGTTGCATAACCACATGATCATGAGGTTATTGAAGATTAACTGGCTCCATGGCATACTCATTCCAATAGTATTGGTGTTTAAGCAAGTTTTTATTGTGTCACACTCCCATCATACCTATTTTATCTTTTTAGGATTAGATCTCAGTCTTGATTGTGGGTTGCATAACCACATGATCATGAGGTTATTGAAGATTAACTGGCTCCATGGCATACTCATTCCAATAGTATTGGTGTTTAAGCAAGTTTTCATTGTGTCACACTCCCATCATACCTATTTTATCTTTTTAGGATTAGATCTCAGTCTTGATTGTGGGTTGCATAACCACATGATCATGAGGTTCGCATCACTCATGTTTCACCAAATTTTGAATTGTAGCTTATTTTGTACCCGGAGCTTCAATTCCTAACCGGCCAGCATATAGAAGAAATCCCGAGACAAAAGAGCTTCAAAGGCAAGTTGATGAGCTGATGGAAAAGGGCTACATTTGTGAGAGTATAAGCCCCTGCGCCTTACCCGTGCTACTTATTCCTAAAAAGGATGGAACATGGAGGATGTGTGTTGATTGCAGAGCCATCAACAACATAACGGTAAAGTATAGACACCTTATTCCTAGGCTTGATGACATGTTAGATGAGTTACATGGATCTTGCATTTTCTCTAAGATTGACTTGAAAAGTGGGTACCATCAGATTAAGATGAGAGAGGGTGATGAGTGGAAAACTGCATTTAAGACTAAGTATGGTTATATGAATGGTTAGTAATGCTATTTGGACTTACAAGTGCACCAAGTACATTTATGCGTTTAATGAATCATGTGTTGCGTGCATTCATAGGTAAGTTTGTGGTTGTGTATTTTGATGACATTCTGATATATAGCAAGAACTTAATAGAGCATTTTGATCATTTGCGTAATGTACTTAGTGTGTTGCGTAGTGAGAAATTGTATCCTAATCTTAAAAAGTGTGCCTTCTGCATGGAGAAAATTATCTTTCTTGGCTACATTGTAACTGCACAGGGTATTGAGATGGACGAGGAGAAAGTTAAGGCCATCCGGGAGTGGCTTACACCCAAATCGGTAAGTGAGGTAAGGAGTTTTCATGGGTTAGCTAGTTTTTACAGGCGTTTTGTGAAAGATTTCAACACAATAGCTGCATCCTTGAATGAAATTGTTAAAAAATCAGTTGAGTTTAAATGGAGGAAGGAACAAGAATTGGCTTTTGTTCTTTTGAAAGATAAATTATGTTCTACACCTATTTTGGCTTTACCTGACTTTACAAAAGCATTCGAAATAGAGTGTGATGCATCTGGCATGGGAATAGGTGCTGTTTTGATGCAGGATCAGAGACCTATTGCGTATTTCAGTGAGAAGTTAAGTGGATCGACCTTGAACTACCCCACTTACGACAAAGAACTCTATGCCTTGGTAAGAGCACTTGAGACTTGGAAGCATTGTGGCCAAAAGAGTTTGTAATCCATTCGGATCATGAGTCCTTGAAACATCTGAAAGGACAAGGTAAGTTGAATAGGAGACAAGCAAAATGGGTTGAATTCATTGAAACTTTTCATTACGTAATCAAGTATAAGCAAGGCAAAGAGAACATCGTAGCCGATGCACTTTCGCGCAGGTATGTTCTTTTACACACTATGAATAATAGATTGCTAGGCTTTAAATATGTGAAGAATTGTATGGTAATGATTCTGACTTTGCTGAGATTTATAATGCATGTGGAAATTCAGCTTTTGGTAAGTTTTATTTGATGGATGGTTATTTGTTCAAAGAGAATAGATAATGTGTTCCTGCTAGTTCTTTGCGTGAATTGCTTTTTCGTGAAGCACATGGGGGCGATTTAAGGGGTCACTTTGGGGTTGCAAAAACCTTGGATGTATTGCATGAGCATTTTTATTGGCCAAAGATAAAAAGAGATGTGCAACGGATTTGTGAACAGTGCATCGCTTGTCGAAAAGCAAAATCTAAAGTACAACCACATGGTCTCTATACACCATTACCTGTGCCTACTGAACCTTGGGTAGATATCTTTATGGACTTTATTTTAGGTTTAACTAGGTCAAAGAAAGGTAGAGACTCTATTTTTGTTGTGGTTGATAGGTTTTCTAAAATGGCACGTTTCATTGCATGTCATAAAACAGATGATGCATCTCATATCGCAGACTTGTTCTTTAGGGAGATTGTACGATTACATGGCATTCCTAAGAGTATTGTGTCAGATCGTGATGTTAGGTTCCTTAGCTACTTTTGGAAGACCTTATGGGGAAAGTTGGAAACCAAACTTTTATTTTCGACAACATGTCATCCTCAAATAGATGGGCAAACTAGTGTAGTCAATAGAACATTATCTCAACTTTTACGTGTTGTAATACAAAAGAATTTGAAAAGTTGGGAAGAATGTTTGTCTTTTGTTGAGTTTGCTTATAATAGAACTGTTCATTCGACCACTGGTTTTTCTCCTTTTGAAATTGTTTATGGTTTTAATCCACTAACTCCTATGGACTTAATTCCTTTACCTTGTGAAGAAAGGGTAAGTTTAGATGGAGAACAGAAGGCAAAGATGGTGAGACGACTCAATGAAGGAGTTTGAATGCAAATATAGAAAAAGAACAGACTCTACGACTCTAAAGCAAATAAAGGACGTAAACTGCTTGTTTTCCAACCCGGTGATTGGGTTTGAGTGCACATGCGCAAGGAACGATTTCCTAACCAAAGGAAATCAAAATTACAGCCTTGTGGTGATGGTCCATTTTAGGTTTTGGAGAGAATAAATGACAACGCATACAAAATTGATCTTCCAGGTGAGTATAGTGTTAGTGCTACCTTTAATGTTGCTGATCTTACGTTGTTTGACACAGATATTGATTCGAGGTTGAATCCTTTCGAGGAGAGAGGGGATGATGCGGATTAGTCCAAAAACACTAACAAGGACTCATTACATGTTCCAAATGGTCCAATGACGCGGTCTAAGACAAAGGCATTGAGAGAGGCAATGAATGCATTGATTTTGAAGGTTTCCACCAGGTCAGAATTTCAAGGACCATTGGAGTATCAAGAGGAGACCCCAGTACATCTTATCCATGTGGAGGAGGGGTCCAATATAACCTTATTTGAGCCATGAAGTGAGTACAGCGAAAGGGCCAAAAGAATTCTACTACAACATGGGATTAATGTGCTTGATGTTAGCTACAGCCCAAGACTTGATTGGGCTTAATTAAGACTTTGTTTTCAGCTAGGATCCAAAGCTTGTTTGGATTAAGTCATGGGTCCTTTTAATTTGGGGTTTTTGGCCAGTCTTGAGTGGACCTCATTTAAGTGCACATAAGGGGTCCATTAGGGTTAGCTTTTAAAAGACTATTTAAACTCATGTTAGGGATAATGTCAGCAGCCATTGATGAAATTGATTCTGAATTTTTCAATTTATGTGTGAGAGTGATTCTTGCATTCTTCGGTTCTTAAACGAACTGAATCCGATTTATCGAAGATTAACTGACTTCGTGGTATCATTCTATTCCTTCCAATAGTGCTGGTGCCTTGGGGCAGGTTTCCATTGTGTCACACTCCTATCAGATCTATTTTGGTTTTCTGGGATTAGATCTCATTCTTCGTTGTGGGTTGCGTGACCACGTGATCATGAGGTTCGTATCACCTGGTGCCTATTTAAGACCATAAAGAGATTTATGGAGTTTGCAAACTAGCTGAAGATGACTAACATCAGCAAATCCAAGTGGTTGAGCCATGAAAGCCTCATCCTGTAAAATACCATGCAAAAATACATTCTTAATATCAAGTTGTCACAAACTCCAACCAAAATAGGACCAAAAGTCTCCCAATAATCAAGCCTAGGTTCTTGACTGAACCCCTGTTGATGCAAACCGAGGAGCTAGACTTGTTGATCATACACTCGCGGGTGGGGATGAATTTGCGCAAGACCCGTTGTCGCTTCTAAGTGGTCCAATTACAAGACTTAGAGCTAAACGTTTCAAGGAAGCGCTAAATGGGCTAATCCAAGCGATTTGGGCTGATTCTAAACAGACCAAAATGGGCTCAAATAATAATGAATGCTTAGTCTACATCATCAAACCAATTGAAGAGGCTAATAATTATGCAAAAACATTTCTAGCATGATCTGACTATCAAAGGCCATGAATTTGATGAGTTTCAAGATATTAAATAGAGGATTAAACATGGTCTTTAATGGTGATGTTAAATACATTGAATTTAGCTATTTATGGTTGCCTCTAGAAGTCCAACAGGCCTAAAAACGTGGGGACTTGTTTATTTTGATGTTTGTGCTGTTTTAAAGCTTTAGTTATGACTTTTCCTATTCTTGGAGGGTTGTTACAAGTATATAGATGAGAATTTTGAAATCAATAGACAGATTATGTTTTCAGAAATTTATCATTTTTGTGAGGTCTTGTGTTCCTCTTCGTTCTTGAAAGAACTCGTAGAACTTATCAAGTTAATCTTGTGGCGTTCAAACAACCAAACTTATCACCTTGATTGTTGAGAGATTCTCACGTTTTCTAGGTGTAGCGTTTCAATCCTTCGTAGTCTTGGTTTTCATCTTGTTAATTGTTGGGTCAAGGCTCAAGTAATCTTGTCTACACGAACTTGGGGTTCTAAACCATCGTTGCTATTAGGTTTCATCACAATTGTTGATGGAGTTCATATCACCTGTGCCGCCAACTTGGCCTTGTGTCAAGCAATAGACCTATCATAATTTTTCTTAAGCTTGAAAACCCATTTATATCCCACCACATTCTTACGAGGAGAAGGGAAAACCAAACTCCAAGTATTTTAAGATTTAAGAGCATTAATTTCTTCTTACTTAACCTATAGCCAAATTGGGGTGTGCATAGCAACCTTATAACTAAATGTTTCAAGCAGAGAGACATCAACAAAGGGAAGAGCAGTAGCAGAAACAAAGCAGACCTTTCTCTTGATAATACCACTCTTGCATGAGTTTTCATTGGATGCACATTCATATCAGGAATATGCAACACAACGAAGATGGCCTCAGGACGAAAAGAGTCAATAGATGACTTAGTCTGCGATGAGTGAGTTTCAGAACTGGACTAATGTTCCACAAGAGTAGATAAGCAATGCAAAGGGGTAGAAGTAATGGGCTTAGAGGGTGACATAGTAGGGGAGACAAAATCAGAAGGACAAGAGGTAGGAGGGGACATTACAACAACATTATTTTTGTCTATAATGGGCATTATGGAAGAGGGAACATTTGTAGAAAAAGGCTTAGAATTGGATGCTAATGTAGCATAAGGAAAGACATGTTCATTGAATACACAATGTCTTGAGATATATGTACATTTGCTAACCACATCGAAACAAACATAACCTTTGTAATGAGATGCATAACTTAAGAATATACACATTGTACTCTTGGATTGTAACTTGTTGCTGATATAAGGACACAATAGAGGAAAACAAGCACAACCAAAAGATACATAAATGAGTAAGAACTGGAACTGATTTGAACAAACTTTTCATAAGGTGATTTGTGATTATTATTTGAGAAGGCATTCAATTAATTAGGTATATGGTTGTATGAACAACATAAGACCATAAATTTGAAGGCAATTTAACATGATGTAGCAAGGTAATAGTTGTTTCAACTAGGTGATGATGTTTACGTTCAGCAAGACCATTTTGTTTAGGAGTGTATGGACATGATTTTTAATGCACAATTCCTTTAATGGTGAGAAATAGCTAAAAAGTCTTACTAATGTATTCACCACCTCCATCATTATGAAGGATTTGAATAGAACAGGAAAATTGTGTTTCAATATATTGATAGAAAGCAATGAACATATAACAAACATCACTTTTATTTACCAAAGGAAACAACCAACAGAAACGTGAATATTCATCAATAAAAAGGATTTGAATAGAACAGGAAAATTGTGTTTGAATATATTGATAGAAAGCAATGAACATAGAACAAACATCACTTTTATTTACCAAAAGAAACAACCAACAGAAACGTAAAACATTCATCAATAAATGTCACATAATATTGAAAGTCATCAACAGATATGCAAGGAGAAAGCCCCACAAATCACTATGAACAATATAAAAAGGTATTACAGATTTATTTGAACTAGAATGGAATGGAAGTTTCGTAAATTTGCCCTAAAGACAACTATGACACATGGAAGAGACAACATCAACATGACAATGAACATTTGCCTTGTTTAACATCAAGGTAGCAATTTTATTTGTAGGATGTCCTAACTTGCTATGCCAATTAGAAAAGAAGACTAATTGACCCAAATAAGATCGAGGCTAAGAATGAAGAATTGATAGACGAGACCTAGACTCGGGAGCAAATGGTAAGGGATAAAGTCCATTACTGCAGCACCCTTTGTAGATTATCCTCCCTGTGGCCTTGTCTTGAATCCAAAAACAAAATGCATAAAAGATTAATCGATAATTATTATCCAAACACAAACGATGCACTAAAAGAAGATTTTGTGTCAATTGTGGAACATATAGCACTAATTCCAGTTTGATAAGCGCAGAAGCAGAAATTATGGAAATAGTAGAATTTTCAATATGTGACACCAAAAAACCTTCACCATTAGTTGTTTGCATTGTAACACTGTTAGGATAAGGAGCATCTAATGACATGTTATTCAATTTAGAAGTCATGTGAATACTGAATCAACAAGTCACACCAAGAAGAAGAATAAGCCACACTTGAGAAGAAGACTGAGTTGGATGCAATACTGAATTCATAGCTTGCATAGCATGTGATGGAGCGCTCTAAGCTTAAGCTAATGAATAATTTGGAGAGCCAATAAACTAGTTTAGATGCAACACTGTATTCATAGCTTGCATAGCTTGTGGTGGATTAGGCTGAGTTTGAATTGAGGGATAATGTGCAGAGCCACTGAAGTTAGGTCCACTGTCATTATAGAAGCAATACCATGTTGTATGATTTGTTTTACCACAAATACTGCACCTGCTTCTCTCCTCTAGTTTAAATTCACAAATAGAAGCAATATGTCCTTCACGATTGCACAATTGACATACTGACAGAGTTAAGACTTATGACCGAGAAGGAAAGGAACCAAGGACATCAGGAGTCGGAGGTTGTATATGATGTGGCGTGACATAATATTGAGGCCTCTGATGAAAATTTCAGTCCTTGATAAAAATTTCCTTTGCCTTTTTCTCTATTGAATGCCTTATACCCACCATTATCATAAGAACTGAATGCACGTGTTCTTTTGACAGGTTTAGCAGTCTCGGTATGCATACCAGACATATATATAGGAATTTCAGCAACAATTGTTTCTACAATTCTCTCCTCAGCAAGCAATTGCGACCAAAACTCTTTTATTGTAATCACACTCTCTTTGCCTCTAATTACACACTGAAAAGTATTATATTTTGATGGAAGACCATTCAATGCTAGAATTACAATATCCTTATTAGAATAATGTACTCCCACAGTAGTCAAATAATCTCGAGCTTCTTTAATCTTAAGAAGATATTGACTAATTGAATCAATTCCTTTCCTAATATTCTGTAAATTCAACTTCATCTGGAAAATATTAGTTTTAGATACTGTAGAAAATTGCTCAACCAATCGACCCATAAATCCTTAAAACTGACACTACCAATTGCACAAGACATAGCAATTGGAGACAATGTAGCAGTAATTAATTGCATAACCACCCTATAATGCAATTTCCATATCAATACATCATCACACTCAACTGAAGAAGAAAAAGGAGAGTTATGTGTTCCACATTCATCCACTATGATAGAAGAAGGGTAGAGGTGAGTTCCATCCACAAACCCGATTATTCCATTGTTTTCTAGCAGCAACCGCATTTGAACATGCCAATCCAGATAATTTGTGTCATCGAGTTTCACAATGATTGAGGTGGAGATGGTTGAAATTAACACTGTAATCGATGATTGCAAAATTTGAAGCTGTGTTGCTGTAACCATGATTTTTGGAATTAGCACGATCACAAGAATATTTGATCAAAACACTTGAAAAACTCAGTAATGATATCATCACAATTTTTGGAAGAGAAATTACTGACGTAGAACAATTTAGAAAGAGGAATTATTGAAACATAGGATTTGATTTATTGATTTACGAAGAGAGATTACAAAAGCAAAGGATTTGAATTGTTTGCATGAGCATTTAGAAGCTCTAATACCATGTAGAGATTAGAGGAGAAATGAAGAAAATATGTAGAGAAGGGAAAAGAAGAGATGACTGGGCTAAAATAAAGAGTGAGAGAGATAAAGAATGGAATTCAAAATTTCCTTTTACTGTTTATTTTTTCCAGCACACACACACACACTTCATATGTCTGATACATATACACAAAGGGAAAGATTTATGTATGCATACTATATACAATACTCTATCACTAGGAGGGGTGCCACGATAATTGCATATTTTCAGTTTAGTTCAGTTTGGATCATCAATTTATTGAATTTTTTTTATATA
Organism: Salix dunnii; assembly: GCA_015731905.1. NCBI lineage: Eukaryota > Viridiplantae > Streptophyta > Magnoliopsida > Malpighiales > Salicaceae > Salix > Salix dunnii. The sequence continues at coordinate 12,986,465 of CM027666.1, read as the reverse complement.
TTTCTTTGCACAGTAAAATAATCATTATATCTCTTGATAAAGACAACAATCAACTCTAGTCGGGAGGGGTGCCATGAAATTTTTATATTTTTTAAAAATGACTAAATACATATATGCCCCTCAATAAGATAAAATTAAAGAGTTGGTTGTAGGGGTGTTATGGTAATTAACCATATTTTTTATTATTACTGTGGATGCATGTGACACGCCCCCAACAGTATTCGGCCTCACGCCCTCTTTGGGTGGTGCGTGTGAAGTCATCAAGAGGCGTAAAATATCCATCTGGTATCTTAGTGGATGCGCTGTTGTGTCTTCTTTCTCATGATGTGGTGTGTGCAATCAAAAGGTTATTGGAGACAAGATGGTCTTTTTTTCCCTTTTCTCTCTCCTTCACCCTAAACTACACAACAACCCCCTAGTTTTATAGATTTTTCATTGCAGTTCCTTCTCTTTTAATTGTGTTGTGCGATCATTATTTCTGTTATGTAAATTTTGATTTGTTTGAATTATATCTTCCGATTGAAATTGATTATGTATTACATTTTCATTTCAGTCCTTATTCTTTTAATTTCTGGATTGCTTTTAATCTCTTAATATTTTTGGTACAGAAGATTTGATGTTTTCAATTTTGTCTTTTGATTGAAATTGATAATATATTTAATTTTCATTTTAGCTCTTATACTTTTATTTTTTTTTAATTTTAATTCCTTTATTTTTTATATTTATTAATAGTCCTTATTTTTATCTATACTTATATATATGTGTGTGTGCGTGTGCGGGCGCGTGCTATTAGTTTTTGTTTTTAATTTTTATTATTTTATCTTTTGTTGAGATAATATTTTTTTTTAAATTTTGTTACTAAATTTTAGTTTGTGTTTATGATCATTTAAAAATTTATATATATATTTTTTTTCACGTCAAATGATTTTTTTAGCCAAATTTTTTTTATCATGTTTTTAATTTTTTACTTACTCTTTTGTTAATGTTTTTTATTTTTTATTTTTTTATTGAATTTATTTTCCCATTATTCACGCAATAATAATAATAATTTTAGTTTTTTTTCTCTTTTGTTAATTTTTAGATGTTGTTGTTGTTATAAAATGGTGTATTGATATATTTTATAATATCAAATCTTACATTTATAGATGATATATTTTTTTTTAAACTAGCAAAATCTATTAATTATAAAAATTATTTATTTGGCTCGCAATGTAATGCAGATAATTTAAGTAAATTTAGTACTTTTAATATATATATATATATATATATATATATATATATATATATATATATATAGTTTCCTTCTACTATCCCCAAATTGAAAAAAAAAGAAAAAAAAAAGAGGTTTTTGAAATTACCATCAATCAACCATGTCTTTGAGACCAAGCTCGAGAACCGATGTTCGCCGGAACCGATACAAAGTCGCCGTCGACGCCGATGAAGGTCGGAGGAGAAGAGAGGACAATATGGTTGAGATCCGTAAGAATAAGCGTGAAGAGAGTTTACAAAAGAAGCGACGCGAAGGTCTTCTGGCACAACAGTTCCCAGCCGCTGTTATCTCTTCTTCTAATATGGAAAATAAGGTAAATTCACTATACTCGCAAGTCATTGTATATGCTGTGTTTGGACAGTGAATCTTGTTAATCGTAAAGTGTTTCATGTGATCGAATTTGTGATTAGGGTTTCGTTGGTGTTTTCTTTTTTCTCTGCAAATTTTTCAGTTGGAGAGTTTGCCTTCGATGGTGGCTGGTGTTTGGTCTGATGATAGTAATTTGCAGCTGGAAGCAACTACTCAGTTTCGAAAACTGCTTTCCATTGGTATTTTTTTCTGGGTTCCTTTTGTTTTGTTAAAGTTTGCTTTTCTATTAGTGAAGATTGTTTCTTTATTGAGTAATTGCAATTGTTATTGGCAGAGAGGAGCCCTCCTATAGAGGAAGTTATACAAGCTGGGGTTGTTCCAAGATTTGTCGAGTTTCTTGTCAGGGAGGATTTCCCTCAGCTTCAGGTGTGTGCTTCTGTGATAACGTGATAACGTGTTTATTGATCTCTTTGAAGTGGAAGGGAGTCTTAACTTGTTGTTTGAGTCATGTTTTGTGCTTGTATAGTTTGAGGCTGCCTGGGCTCTCACAAATATTGCCTCTGGAACTTCAGAGAACACAAAGGTGGTAATTGATCATGGTGCAGTTCCAATATTTGTCAAACTTCTAGGTTCTCCCAGTGATGATGTTAGGGAGCAGGTGTGTCTTTGAATTTTAGTTACCTAGTTTGTGGGAATTGTAATAATAAAATGTGCTAGGTATGGTTACCAAAGAGAGAAGGATTTGAATACAATTGCTGGTGAAATTTTAGGCTGTGTGGGCATTGGGAAATGTTGCTGGTGACTCCCCTAAGTGCCGTGATCTTGTGCTCAGCCATGGAGCGTTGGTTCCTCTCCTGGCACAGCTGAATGAACATGCAAAGCTTTCAATGCTGAGGAATGCTACATGGACACTGTCAAACTTCTGCAGGGGAAAGCCACAGCCTCCGTTTGAGCAGGTTATTGTCAGATCTTGTGCATTGACTTAGCGTCATATGTTTTTGGCCATGTATGTGAAAGTTGAAGGTTTTTTAACTTATGAAATTTTTGGGCAGGTGAGACCAGCCCTTCCTGCACTTGAACGTCTTGTTCATTCAACTGATGAAGAAGTCCTAACTGATGCTTGTTGGGCACTCTCGTATCTTTCTGATGGTACAAATGACAAAATCCAAGCTGTTATTGAGGCAGGGGTCTGTCTTCGACTTGTGGAGCTCCTCCTGTGAGTAGTGATTGGTCTGTTTAATATTTTCTTCTATCTCACAATCTGCATGAAATTAAGAAACCTGAATGCTCTTACATTGAATTGTCTCAGCCATCCTTCTCCTTCAGTGCTTGTTCCTGCCCTTCGTACAGTTGGAAATATTGTGACTGGGGATGATATGCAGACCCAGGTAAAAGCACTTATGAGTTTTTGTTTGTTCCATCCTTTATGCAACAGAAGTGCCTTTCATGTCTGCGTTTACTGACAACTTTTTCTCTACGTTACTGATTTAGAACATTGTAATTACATAATTTACATGGATTTTTTTTAATTAATAATATCAATATTGATGCTTCTGCATGATGATGGAAAATAAGGCCATGTTAGAGGTTTATTGTAAAGACAGAAGAAGCTAAATACTGGATGAACAAATTACACAGCTATGAAAACAAAGATTTGAAATATAACCTCGATAGAGGTTTAATTAGATTCCATGGGCATTGCTGATTATAAACTTTTTCCTTGTTGCACAAGGTGTTTGTGCTAGCTATTCCTGGAGAAAATGGAGGGAAATGACCTTTGTAACTTCTTGGGGACTTTTTTGTAAATGGAGGGAAAGGAATTTGGGCTGCAAGACCCTAGAGTCCCCTCCAAAATATTTTGAAAAATTAACCTCTTCAGTAATGTGTTTCAACCCCTACAACTGTTAGAAAAAAATATATACAATTCTACTTGTAGAGGTAATCCATACACCTTATCTTCTGTCTGGCTAAATAAGGCAAGATGTACTTTTCACCAACCAGTCTTCCCTTAGTCAGCCCCTGCTCTATCGCTGTGTGGCTGTATCACTGTTTTTCTTCTCCCCATCTTCATATAAAAAACCTACTACCTGACCCTTATTTAGCTCCCCCTCCTCTTTCTTTAAAAGCTCTTAACGGGCCCTCCTATCTTTTAATCAATCCATATATTGTGTTAGAACACATTTTATGGGTGTTTCTGCATGGTCAATACTGTCATTCAAATCATAATTTTTCTTCAAATGCCCACATTTGCCCCAAATACCTAAGCAGCACAGACATTGAGCCACGAGTTTAGTCCCCTAACCTCAGCAAATGGTTTATGCTCAGCAAATGCATCATCAACTCTTATTGTACTTGACCAGCATGGTTGAAAATGAAGCATACCTGAGAAATATAATTCCCTCGATAGGAAAATGAAAAGGCAAGGCATGTAACAAGAACTACTTAAGTAGTAACAACTCCCCCCCGTGTTATTTTGCAACTTTACTGATGATCCTGCTGTTCTTTCACATGATGACATCTTTTTATTGCTTGAAATGTCGGTTTTCTTATGTCTTACATTAACACTTCTCCTTCACAGTGCATAATCAATACTGGTGCACTTCCATGCCTTCTAAGCCTGTTGACTCATAACCATAAAAAGAGTATCAAGAAAGAAGCTTGCTGGACTATCTCAAACATTACTGCTGGAAATAAGGAACAGATTAAGGTGAGCATGCATGACTTGGAGGTTCATGTTTTAAGCTTTGTTAGGTTATTTCTTGTTTGGGTTTGTCAATCCTCCTAGAAGTATTCTGAACACTTCTAGTTGGGGTTCTATATTTTTTTGCTGGATTTGTCTGTTTTGTTTCTAGCACCTGTGATCTGAATTCCTTGTGTCTGAGATTGAAAGCTTCATGCCCTTCTGAATTTTTACCCTATTATGTAAATTATGTAGGCAGTTATTGAGGCTGGTTTAATTGGCCCACTCATTAATTTACTTCAAAATGCGGAGTTTGATATAAAGAAAGAAGCTGCTTGGGCAGTTTCTAATGCCACTTCTGGTGGTACTCACGAGCAAATTAAGTATGTTTTATTCTTTTTTTTATAAACTTCTGTTATTATTTGCTTTGTGATTGTTCTCTGGTTGTGTTGGCAGAGAAGTGATTGGCTGTTTTTGGATGACAGGTTTTTGGTCAGTCAGGGATGTATTAAACCATTGTGTGATCTTCTTGTATGCCCTGATCCAAGGATTGTAACAGTATGTCTTGAAGGATTAGAGAATATTCTGAAGGTTGGGGAAGCTGAAAAGAATTTGGGGAACAGTGGAGAAGTTAATTTCTATGCCCAGATGATAGATGACGCTGAGGGACTAGAAAAGATTGAAAATCTACAGAGTCATGACAACAATGAGATCTATGAGAAGGCAGTCAAGATTCTCGAGACTTATTGGTTGGAAGAAGATGACGAGGCTTTGCCTTCAGGTGATGGTGCCCAGCAAGGATTTCACTTTGGTGAGAACAATGTTCAAGTTCCATCTGGTGGATTCAACTTTTAGTTGAAGGTACGCAAAATAATTCGAAGTAAATTTCAATTTGTAAGGCTAGGAAGTTTGAATTGCGAATGAATTTCTAAGATCTTTAGTATAATTCCTCTTGTAGTTTGGCCTGGAAAACTTATGGTGTTATTGATGCACAAAGTAATATTTATTCTGTTTGGGAGTCTGAGTTTTGCATAATTTGTTTACCTCAGGATCTGTGTAGTTTGGAATAGTGGAGCAATTCATGATTTGGGTGACAAATATGTTGAGGTCAAGTTGGGTCTGGTTGCGGCACCTTGTGTCTGTTTACAGTCTAGTCTAGAGTCCATTGTGGTCAAAGAGGTGCATAACGACAGGTCAATCTATACTAAAGCGTCCAATAAGAGCGGGATTGGGAAGATACAGTAGCAACAATGTTACCAGGTCAGCCATGCTTGATATTTTTGCCTTCAACTATGGAGTAGCATGGAGAGTGTTAAGAAGTCCATTGTTGCGCAAGTGTTCCTGATCACTGAATGGGTGCGCTGGTGGGGGTTTTCTTTCATGCGGATTGAAGTGCCTTTTTATGCTTGAGTCATATTGTACTAGTATTCTTTTTAGTCTACTTTGGTTTCTTTGACTGGGTGAGTATGGTATTTTAAAAAACCTCATTTCCCTGGTGTATTTGAAGGGGAAAAGGTGAATTCGCAGTATTTTTTTTTATGTGATCTTATCATGGCTATATTTTTATTCAAATGGCACTTTATTTTTCTTTTCATTTAAAGATTATTGTGCAAAATTATGTTCGCAAGAATGGAAATGCCCAGTCCTAACAATAATGTTCTAGTAAATTACGAGCACTATTGTCCGAGCGATGCGCTGGGTTTTTTTATCTATGTAGAAAACTGATTGATTTTATACTTGTTGTATTTAATTAATTTAATATTTAAATAGTAAAATTATAATTGCTAAAATCTATTAAATATTTTTTTTCAATCAAAAAATGATTGAATGTTGTTATCATTAAAATATTTTTGATAAAATTTGTTAGAAAATTTGCAAAGAAGATGTCATGATTTATTATAAATTTGCTGTTACGGATATCTTAGTTAAAAAAACATAAAAAAAAAGAAGAATGGTAAAGAAAAAAAGCAGATTTGGATACCCTGTTTAATAAAAAATTTTAAAAATATGAAAAAAAAGTTTTCGTTCATAAAATAAAATAAAAAGAAGCTAGTCATAAAAAAAACATGCAAGGGAAAAATATTTATTTAAAAAAATTATTTGACTTGAAAATTTAAAAAATATACCGCATTATGCTACAGGCTGAGTAAATGATTTTTATAATTGTTTAGATTAAAGAAATCAATAGGATTTGCCAATTCAAAATTAAAATATAATATTTATATATACAAAATTAAATTTAATAAAACATATTATCATACCCTATTATAAAAATAGCAATATCGAAATCTTAACATCTAAAACTATAATTGTCATTACTGTTAAAATAATAAAAATTATCAAATTATCTTGAGGATAAAAACTGAAAAAATAATTAAAAAAAGTAAGAAAGAAAAATTATTAAAATAATTCCTCTTCTTCTTCTTGTTCTTTCTTTCTTTGTTCTTCTTCTTCTTCTTCTTCTTATTATTATTATTATTATTATAAGTGTGTTAATAATGAAAAGAAAAAAAATGAAAGATTAAAAAATCTAAATAATTTTAACAAAAAAAAAAAGAAAAATTATAAGGTAAAAAAAATTCATCCGACAGGGAAAAAACAACTAATAAAAAAATAACATAAAGAGAAAATTAAAAATAAAATCAAAATTGAAAATTAAAAAAATTGACTTGAAAATTAAAAAAATTATTAACTGTAAAAAAATGATTAAATGTAAAAAAATTATTTGATTTGAAAATTAAAATTAATTTATCACATTATGTTGCGAGCTATGTAAACAATTTATGTAATTGTTGAAATTACAGAAATTAATAGGATTCGCTGGTTTCAAATTAAAATATAATAAAATAGATTATCATGACCTTTTATAAAAACAACACATCGAAGTCTTAACATCTAAAATTATTATTGCTATTTCTGTCAAAACAATATTATTTATCCAATTATCTTTGGAGAAAAAAAATTAAAAAAAGCGTAAGCAAGAAAAATAACAAAAATTACTACTACGACTACCATTACTATTATTGTGTTAATGATGAAAAAAACAAAAATAAATACAAGACTAAAAAAATCTTTAAAGCTTTAACAAAAGATTAAAAAAAAAAATATCAGGCAAATTTTTTTTTTTACCTGGCTTGAAGATAGAAAAAAAACCAATAAAGAACTAAAACAAAAAACATAGGGAGGAAAAGAAATATATATTAATTTTCAAATGATAAACATAAAATTTAAGAATTAATTTAAAAGAAAAAATATCACATCAACAAATATAATAATTATACCTAGGAAAAAAAACATAAACAAAATAGTAAGCAAGAAAAACAATTAAAACATTATTATTATTATTACTATTAAAGAATAAATAAATAAATAAAAAACTAAAAAAATTATAAAAACTTCAACAAATGATCTAACATAAAAATAAAATATAAATAAAAATTATCATTATTATTATTGTTAAAAAAAATATTATCAAATTATCAGGAGAAAAAAAAAATTAAAAACATTAATAAATGAGTAAGATAGACAAACAATTAAATTATTATTATTATTATTTGTGCGTTAATAATGAAAGAAAAAAAGACTAAAAAATCCTAAAAAATTCAACAAAATATCAAACAAAAAAATAAAATAAAAATAGAAATAGTCATTGTTATAACTGTTAAAAGAATAAAAAATATCAAATTATCCAGAGAGAGAAAAAACCAAGAAAACATTAACAAAAGAGCAAGTAAAAAATAAAATAAATAATAATAATAATAATAATAATTATTAATTATTATTATTATTATTATTATTATTATTATTACGTGAATAATGAAAAACAAATAAAAGACTAAAAATATTATAAAAATTTTAACAAAAGATCAAATAAAAAACTAAAATAAAAGTTATTAGGTAAAAAAAGTTACATGACGTAAAAATAAATATAAAAAACGAAAAAAAATAAAAAAAGAACAAATAGAGTAAAAAAATTACAAATATTAATTTCCAAATGAAAACAAATATAAAATAAAATTTAAGAACTAATTTTTTAGAAGAAAAAAAATACTACCCTAACAAATAAGAAAATTAAAAAATTTTAAAATTAAAGCTAAGTACACTTATATGTAGATGGATAAAAGTAAGGATTATTCTAGAAATAAAAAGAAAGAAAGAGATTAAAATAAAAAAATAAAAATTAATAGGGCTGAAATGAACATTAAATATAAAGGGTTGAAAATCCAAAATTAAAAGTATAAGGACCGAAATGAAAATCAAATTTATTATCAATTTTGATCAAAGGACAAAACTGCAGAAATTAAAACTACTGTACCGAATAAATTCATTTTTTTCAATCCAATCCGGAAATTAAAAGGAGGACCGAATTGAAAATTGGACATTGAATCAATTCCAATCGGAGGACTCAATCGAACAAAATTAAAACTTTTCTATCAGAAATCAAGGCAAAAAATGAAATTTAAATTGAAGGGATTGAAGTGAAAATGGATACAACTCGGGGGACGATTCTACACTTTTATGTGCAGGAGATGATATGAACCCCATCAACAATTGTGATGACACCCAATAGCAACGATGGTTTAGAACCCCAAGATCGTGTAGACAAGATTGTTTGAGCCTTGACCCCACACCTAACAAGATGAAAACCAAGACTACAAAGGATTGAAACGCCACACCTAGAAAACCTGAGAATCACTCAACAATCAAGGTGATAAGTTTGGTTGTTTGAACGCCACAAGATTAACTTGATAAGTTCTAGGAGTTCTCTTAAGAACCAAGAGGAACACAAAACCTCACAAATATAATAATCTCTAAAAACATAATCTCTTTTATTATTTCGAAATACCCCTTTTTATACTTGGAACAACCCTCCAAGAATAGGAAAAGTCATAACTAAAGCCTTAAAATAGCTCAAAAAGTAACATAAACAAGTCCCCACGTTTTTAGGTCTCTTGGACTTCTAGAGGCTGTTATAAATAGCTAAATGACTAAATTCAATGTATTTGACATAACCATTTAAGACCAACTTTTATTCCTCTAATTAATAACCTTGAAAGTCATCAAATTCATGCCATTTGATGGTCAGATCATGTTGAAACGTTTTGGCATAATTATTACCCTCTTCAATTGCTTTGATGATGTGGACTAAGCCTTGATTAGCATTTGATCCCATCTTGGTCTTTTTAGAATCAGCCCAAATCTCTTGGATTAGCCCATTGAGTGCTTCCTTGAAGCGTTTGGCTCTAAGTCTTGTAATTGGGCCACTTGAAAGTGACAACGCGTCTTGTGCAAATTCATCCCTATCCGCGAGTGTATGATCAACCAGTCCAGCTCCTTGGTTTGCATCAGGATCATTTTTACCTTCAAAGTTAGGAATTTTCAGTTTGATGTTGTCTCCATCCATATCTTCATAATTCCCCATGCCACAGAAATTCACATTCCTCCTAGCTCTGTTCAGCTTAGAACTGATTCCTTGGCCAACAGATATAAAATCATAGTCATCTTCGTTCACATCTGTGTTTTCATCAACATACTCTTCAAAATCAGATTTGTTATTCCGTACGGTTATACATACTGTATTTCCTCGACGATCAGCCCCACTATTATGTTGCTTTATCGAATTCACCTCATCTTTCAGATCTTTGTATGTCCTAGACAACAACTCAAGTTACTGACGCATTGCTCGTAATTAGAATGCTACGTCAGCGTTTTGTGTCGTTGATTCATTGTTTTCAGACATCTTTTGAATCTGCAAAATTTAGTTAATAGCAAAAAAAAAAGAAATATATCCTCACAACTCTTGTGTATCACATAAAAATATCAAGGCTTTTCACTCGAATAAGCTCACTATGCCTTTTACCTCACAACTCTTGTGTATCACACAAAAAAAAATATCAATGCTTTTCACTCTAATAAACTCTTTAGGCCTTTTACCTCTCAACTTGTTTTCTTTTGGTTCTTTCAGAACTAAAATCAACAAATCAAAGTTAGTATTCTTCGCAGCGCACTCTAATGATGATTTTCAGACTCAAGAAGCAATAAAAATACTGAAAACAAAGCAAAACAAAATTATGATTATGATTTCGCGAGTAACAATGAAAATTCGTACGAATTGTGGACGATATAAAGGCACGAATAAAGTAGAAGCAAATACTAGTGACAATAATTACTTGACTTCTAGATAACCCAAAATAGAATAAAAAAATGAATTGGACAAAAATAAACAGTAAGGATCACTTTTTGATAATTGAGCAAAATTTAAACTCTTATGTAATTTTTACTTAACATAATTGAAAACCTAGACAAAACGACCTCAAAATAAACTCAAATTCAATATTTAGTACTTTAATACTAAAATAAAATCAACAATCAAATTACAAGTCGTTCACGTACATATAGGTACCCAACCCGTTATGTGATCAAATTTCAATAGAAACAAACCTCTAATTGAAAACTCTAGTATATGATATCAAAATAAGCATAAATTCAATATACCATGTGATATCAACACCAGGACACAAAATGTAAAGTTTCAATTGATTTTGAAGTGTTTTTTCTAGGGGTTCACGAAGGTAGTGTTTCTGCATTAGAAATGAATTTCGAAATAAATCCTCAGGAAATCAATATTAGAATAAGCCCAAATTTGACATATGATTCTATGTCAATCCCAACAGACCGAATATGAATTTTCAATTGATTCTGATGTGGTTTGCTTATGTTTCCCTCGAGTTGTGTTTTTTGCGGCAAAACTTCATCTAATATCTCTATCTCTCTTTCTTTTTTTTTTGTTCTCTTTTTCTTAAAAAAATATACTGAATCTCTTTTTATTTTTTTTATTTTTTTCTTAATTTACTAAAATGATGAGACATAAAAGGATGAATTTAAGCATTCGTTTTCTTTTCCTTTTTTTTACTAGATCACGCAGACACGAAAAACAAGGAGATGGACACAAACACTGAAAAGCTTTAGGGTACACTAAAAAACAAAAATAACAGAATGATATGACCTTGTTTTGAAGCCTAGCTCTGATACCACCTGATACGAACCTCGTGATCATGTGTTCACGCAAACCACAATGAAGAATGAGATCTGATCTTGGAAGGCCGAAATAGGTTTGATAGGAGTGTGACACAATGGAAACCTGCCCCAATGCACCAACACTATTGGAAGGAGTAGAATGATGCCACTAAGCCAGTTAATTTTCTATAAGTCGGATTCAGTTCGTTCAAGAACTAAAGAAGGCAAGAATTGCTCTCAGACATAAACTGAAAAGTTCAGAATCAAAATTCATCAATGGCTGCTGAAATTTAGCTAACATGAGTTTAAATAGTCTTTTAAAAACTAACCCTAATGGACCGCTTATGTGGACTTAATCGAGGTCCACTCAAAACTAATCCAAAATCCTAACTTGGAAAGTCCATGACTTCATATAAGCAAGCCTTCTATCCTAGCTGAAAACAAAGTTTTAATTAAGCTAAAACAAGCCTTGGGTCGTAGCTAATAAAATTAAATAAAGCCCATGAGTCTTTGTTTTTATAGTCTTCCATTAAGCCCATTAATCTCATGTTTCCATGTTATAGTAAGATTTTTTTGGCTCATTTGTTGTCCTTACTTTATGGCCCAAGTTGTATTGGACCTCTCCTACAGCCCGTGTAATGGATCCTTGTCAGTATTTTGGGTTGACCCCCATTATAATGGGTCCTTGCTGGTGTTTCTGGTCTGGTTCGCATCATAGATAAAATTCGTTATGGATTGCTACAATGAAATGACCATTTTACCTTAAGGTCCAAAAATTTTCAGCCCCTATAATCAGTGATATTTTTGAGTTTTTTAGGGAACATAAATGGTATTTGCAAATTTTTTGCATAGTAAAATGGTGAACATAGCTCTCGAAAATGATAAAAGAAAGCATCCCGAACCGGGGGTAATTTAGAAATTTCTAGGGGACATGGATGGTATTTTCAATTTCTTGGTACAGTTAAACTACATAATTAACCTCCAAAAACAACAAAAAATAGGCGTCGGATCCGAGGGCATTTATACATTTTCCACGGTGGTTTTTTTCATAATTATCAATGGGTCTAAGAGTGTATAAGTAATTGGGCATTATTTATTATTATTTCTCGGAGACACTGTAGGCGCATCGTACAGACACGTCTGTAGTGTTTCCGATGCACGTGCCATTCGAGAGGCGAGTGCACCTTATTATAGCGGTCAAAAACCAACTTCCGCCGTGTTACATGGTGTGCCGACATGTCCTTTTCCTCCCAATGCAGTGTGTGTCTAGTTAAGGTGGCTTGAGAAGCACCAGTGGACGAGTTTAAGTTTTCTCTCTCTTTTCTCTCTCCTACCCTTTGGAAATATGCTTCGGTCCTTAAGATTTGTGAAAGTTTTATTTTTGTCTCTGATCTTTGGATTTCACTTTTATTATTGTTGTTTTCAATATTGTTTTTGATTTGTTGCAATTGTGCTCTTCAATTTAAACTCATAATATATGTTGGCTTTCAATTTAGTCCTTATTGTTTTGATTTTTGGTTCGCTTTTGGTTATTTTAATTATTTTGGTATACAGGTTTTAATTGCTGCTCATTGGGTCATTCAATTGAAATTTGTCATATATTTGATCTTTCATTTTGATCCTTATTCTTTTAATTTTGTAAAAACATTACACAACAATTTTTTTAAATGTCTTTATTTATTTCGGTCTCAAGGTTTTATTTATATCAATTTTTTCCTTAAATTGAAATTAATTATATAGTTTATTTTAATTTATTTTGATTGTGTCCTTTAATTGAAATTAGACATGTATGCTACTTTTCATTTCAATCCTTATTCTTTTAATTTTTTTTAACAAAATTACACTGTATTTTTTAAAAAAATATAGTCATTTGTTTCGGTTTGAATATTTTTATTTGTTTCTATTTTGTCATTTGATTGTAATTAGTTATATATTTTATTTTCATTTCATTCCTTATTGCTTGAATTTTTTTATTTGTTATGACTTTCTTTGGTTTTTTTTTCTGTCATTTTTTAAGAATGTTTATTTTTTTTTATCTATATTTATGCGTCCATACTTTTAGGTTTTATTTTTAATTTTTGTCATTTTATTTTTTTATTAGAGATTTATTTTTATTTGGTTCAGTTCTGAAATTTTAATTTATGTTGGTGATTATTTTCCAATTAATATTGCTCCCTTTTTCTCTTTGTTTTTTTCATGTTTTCTTTTATTTTTATTTATTATTCGGATAAGATGATTTTATTATTTGCGTCATAATAATGATAATTTGAGTGATTATTTTTTATAAAAAAATTTTGTTTTTTTTTTATCTTAACAATAATTCTACATATATTTATTATTTTATCTAAATTTATATTATAATAAAAAAATTCATATAATTATTTTTTTTTGCGTTAAAAAAAATATGGTGTTGCCCGCGTTGGAGCGCGGGGGTATTGGTTAGTTTATATTTATACAACTTATAAATTATTAAAATAAATATATTAAAATATCTTGATTATTCACAAGTATTTTTGTCTTTTTATTTTTTAAAATAATAAAAAGATAAGTTTACCCTTCAAATAAAAACAATAACCACACACACACACACACAATGATAAGTTTATCCTTTAAATAAAAACAATATATATAATGATAAGTTTACTCATTAAAAGAACAAATTGCTCTCTGTAAAATGGCAATAGCAAAAAAAATCAAGGTGAAAATACCAAAAGATTCATACCAAATGATTCATATGAATTTTTTCGTATTTTCACCTTGATTTTTTTTTATATTGCCATTTTATAGAGAACAATTTGTTCTTTTAATGAGTATTAATTAATATTTAAATAAAAAGCTATTGATAAGTATGACAATCGAGCCAGCACGTGGGAGATGTTCCCACATGGCAAACGACACCTTTCAATGACAAAAAAAAAATAAATTAACATGTCACTAAAAGTGCTATGTTTTTTTCATGTCAATGCAACATGTGCCGGTGATGATGAGATGGTTTATCATTGGTTGAGTTTTTTTTTTTTCCATGCTTTGTGCTTCTTAATGAAGAGTTAATGGGAAGACATGACTTTTTGAGTTTATTTTTTTCATTTTATTGTTCAACATTATATATATTTTTTTAAAAAAAATTGGCTATATGATTTTCTTCAATTTATCTTTTATCAAGTTATTTTGACCTTGTGAAATAAAATATAATTTTGGTTGGTTAAACCGTGTTGACTTGCCTTTTAATATTGATATTATTTGTCTATCATTCTAACACATATTGTGTCGGTATATTTTTTTATCCATTTTTGTTCTTCAATATTTAATCGACTAAAAATTGATCAACATTGTTTTTCTCTCTTTAGAAAAACTACCCTCTCCAAAAAGAAATAAAAATAAAATAAAATGGCCTCTTTTTTTATTTTTTATTCTTTTATTATTGTTTTTGCACACACACACAATTAAAAAATATGCTAGTCAGTTCCTGTTTTGATTACACTGTTCCTTTTAGACAGTAAATAAGTCATGATAGCACGTAAAAAATTTAAGTTTATTTCTTAAAAAATTTACAATATTTTTATTTATAATGTGTCAAATCTAATATTATTAGAAAAAAAAACAACTAAAAAAAAAAAAGGTTAACAAATTTACCTAGGTTATCTACAATTAAAAAATATACGAACCACTTCCCATTTCCATTACACTATTCCTTTTAGGCGGGGAAAAAATATATTTGTTATATATTTTATCTATTATAATGTTACTAATTAAATATTAAAAAACTAATTACAGCATGTAAAAAATCAATTAGTTTTTTACATAGAAAAAACCCTAACGCAATGCGCGGACAAGCATACCAATTATAACACGCAAAAAACTCATTTCTAACATATTTTTGCTATTGCAATTTTACTAATTGTACATTAAAATAACTAATTATAGCACGCAAAAAATATAAATTTATCTATGGAAAAAAATTTACAATATTTTTATTTATAATGTGTCAAATCTAACATTACTAAAGAAAAAATTCGACTCATAAAAAAAAAATTACCTACGTCATCTGCAATTACAAAATATACAAACCACTTTCCATTTTGATTATATATATTTTATCAATTATAATTTTACAAATTAAATATTAAAAAAACAAAATATAATACATATAAAATCAATCAATTTTCTAAATAGATAAAAAAAAACCCCGACACATCGTGCGGGCATATGGCTCGTTTAAACCTAAATGATTTCACTTCGGTTTCTGTTTTTTTTTCCATTATTTTAATTTATTTATGTTTATAAAAATCAAACTATATAAAAAAAAATAGTAATCACCCCCACTAGCAACTACACAAGGACATATATAGTAGCCAACATTGGGCAAGGTAAATGACAAAAGAGCCCTTCAACTTCTAGATTTTGCATTAAGAATCTCTATCTACCTCAAGCATGTAGGACTACCAATCGGGAAATCAGGTCAAACTGGCAACAATTATCATTCCAAATAAATAAACTCCTCTTCACAAGATCTGCTGGCCCTAATGCTTTGCTCTGTTTCACTCCCAGGTTTCATTGTGGTTTCTTTTCCTTGAAACAAATAGGTAATTTCCTTTCTTCTCTTTAGTTTTTGTACTGAAAAGTGTTGTTTTTCTTAATCAACCATCTACCTTGATTATCCTTCTTTTAAGGGATTTTAATTTATAGGGTTTTGGGTCACATTATTTCTGAAATATGGGAAGGGGGTTTAGGGCTATGATTGTATGAAGCTTGGTTAGTTTCATCGGATTTTAATTCATAGGGTTTTGGGTCACATTATTTCTGAAATATGGGAAGGAGGTTTAGGGCTATGACTGTATGAAGCTTGCTTAGTTTCATCGGAGGTCAATTACAGGTGGTTTGTGTTTTCATATCAAAATGGTGGAATGGTTGGTTAGAAGAAGTGTACTTGAATTGGTCCATGTATTGTCCTGTTATTGTTATTTAGTGATCAATTATCGAATGATGGTTTGTTGAGTTTCCTTTGTGTGTATTTTAACATGGTAAAGCATGTAACTTGTTTGTGTACATTGGACTTGGAATCGGTGAAATCAGATAAGGATGGTGTTTCGGTGTTTCATCCGCAGATGTCTCTTTTTTCTTCCAGTTTTAGATTTGCTGGGTCAATATTTGTGAAAATTGCTCATAGATCCTTTAGATTTGTATACGCGATGGTCATTCTCTTTTCTTGTCTGTGATTCATATAGATTTTGTTACTCATGGTGGCTGGAAGCCCACAGCAATGTCAATTACTCTGACAGCACCTCTCTTGTTTTCTAAGTTAATGATAGTTCTTATTTATGTTCCATAGTGCAAATCTTCAGGGTACACGTGGATGTGAGAGTTGGAAGTGGATTTTTCTTGGTTTTTTGGAAGCTCTGTTTTTCAAACTGGTTATCTGAATTGTGTGATGGAGTGCAACAAAGAAGAGGCCTTCAGGGTGAAGGGCATCGCCGAGAGTTTGATGGTAAAGAAGGATTTTCCAACAGCTCGTAGAATTGCACTTAAAGCCCACCAACTTTATAATGATTTAGAGAACGTTTCTCAGATGCTAACTGTTTGTGATGTACATTGTGCTGCTGATAAAAAACCATTCGGGACTGAGATGGACTGGTATGGGATCCTTCAGATTGAAGAGACAGCTGACGAGGCAACTATCAAGAAGCAGTACAGGAAATTTGCTCTCCAGCTTCATCCTGATAAAAATCAGTTCCCTGGTGCAGAATCTGCTTTTAAGTTAATTATGGATGCTCAAACAGTGCTTTTAAACAAAGGAAAACGGTCCTTGCATGATATTAACTGCAAAGCTTTTAGGAGTAAACTTGCACAACAATACTGCCCCCCACATAAGGCAACCCACAATTCAAACTTTACTGGCTTCAATCCTCATCACAGGCAAGCACAACAGCCAGCCTCTCAACGTGATTCCTTTAATGGACGACCAACTTTCTGGACGGCCTGTCCATTTTGTACTGTAAGATACCAGTATTACACAGAAATTATTAACAAACCTCTTGTGTGTCAGAGTTGCAATAAATCCTTCATTGCATATGAAAGGAGTGGACAGGGTCCTCTGACATCAAGTAACTTGAATAAATCATCATTTTCACAAAGGAAGAATATCCCAAATCAGATTGCTAGCAAAGTTGAATTAGGACGGTGAGAAAATTTGAGTTCTAAGCCCTCTAAAATAGATTTCTGTTCAGAAAAAGTAAATTTTAAAAGGCAGAGGAAGCAAGAAGAGGAGTGTAGTGAAAGTTGCGACACTGGAACTGATTCTGAAGAAGACATGGAGAATGAGGAAGATGGTGATTTTAAGCCTGTGGTGAATTTTGAATATAAAAGAGAGTGCCCAAGACGATCTGGACGTAATAAGCGGTATGTTTCTTATAAGGAAAACCTGAGTGACGATGAAGACTTTGTGAGAGATCCAAAAAAGACTAAGGAGAGCGGATCATTCTGTGCCACTGAAGAGGAGAATGGAAATGGAATGGAGGAAGATGTTTATCAATCCAGATTAGCTACTGATGTGAAAGAAGACAATGTCCTGAAACAGGAAGAAAGTAATGGAATCAAGGAGACCACTAATGTTAAGGGAAAAGAAAAGGTAGAGGCAAATGGCTGTCAGAAAAACTCCTAGTCTCATATTCATTTCTCATCAGATTCAACCTCAAAATC
Source organism: Salix dunnii (assembly GCA_015731905.1). NCBI lineage: Eukaryota > Viridiplantae > Streptophyta > Magnoliopsida > Malpighiales > Salicaceae > Salix > Salix dunnii. The sequence goes on along the minus strand of CM027666.1, from coordinate 12,968,493 downwards.
AACATCAAATCCGGATTCATATGACTACCCTGATCCTGATTTCCATGACATTGACAAAGACTGGGATGGAGAGTGCTTTTCTGGGGGGCTGGTATGGGTTGTTTATGACACCCTGGATGCCATGCCTAGATTTTATGCTCGAATCAAGAAAGTCTTGTCTCCTGGTTTTAATTTGTGTATAACCTGGCTAGAAGCGCACCCAGATGATCAGGATGAAATTGAATGGGTCAAGAAGGGCTTGCCTGTGGCTTGTGGTATGTTCATATATGGAAAATCTCAGTACACTGACAAGAGGCTAATATTCTCTCACCCGATTGATTTGGAAGAAGGTGGCCAAAGAGACACTTAAAAGATTTCCTAGAAAGGGAGAGACTTGGGACCTCTTCAAGAATTGGGATATCAAATGGAAATCAGATGCAGATACTCATCAAAAGTATGATTATGAGTTTGTTGAGATTTTGTCTCAGTATGCTGAGGGTGATGGTGCACATGTTGCCTTCTTGGGTAGAGTGAAGGGCTTTGTGAGCCTCTTTGTCGAATTAGAAAGGAAGGGATGGACATGTTTGAAATTCCTCCCGGTGAATTATACCGGTTCTCTCACATGATTCCTTCATTCAAACTGACAGGCAAGGAAAGAGGTGTGCCGAAGGGATCTTTTGAACTTGATCCAGCTTCTTTGCCTACAAAAGTTTTAGAAACTGCCAATCCTGAAGATTTTACTTGGATGCTGAGAAATCAGTGGAAAAGTTCCAGGTTGGTCATATCTGGTCAGCATTCAGTGATGAGGATGGCACGCAAAAGTACTATGGTCAAATAATGAAAATTCACTCTGACGGACCTTTCAAGTTACGGTGAGAAAAATGAACACACCATTTTGCCAGGGAAAGGTGAAGTTTGGGCTTTGAACAAGAACGGGTCCCCCGAAATTTAAAAATTCTGACTGCTTAGATTCTCCCATCAAATTCCTGCTTTCCAACTGCCAGAAGAGGGGTGGCTTCTCAGAGGCTTCTGGGATCTTGATCCACTGGCATTGCCTGTTCGTTATAATTCCCTGAATTGAAATCACAGGTTGACAAGTCTAATGCTGTATATTTGTGCTATATTTTTGTATCAAGCTTCAATAGTGATCTTATTTCTTTTGTAAGGTTGAACCAACGCGTTGACAATGCTCTAGAATTTATTCTTGAAAATGCTCATGATTAGGCCGAACTCAGTTTTGTTTGCAGCGTATGTTTGTTCTTCTAATTCCTCTCCTGCTGCATTGACCGAGGAAAGAGACTGCTGGAGCGCCGGGCCTTTTTGTACCATATTGCCTTCTTTTTATCAGCATTTTATGTCCCTCCGATGTTGATATGCAACTTGGGCAACTAGCTAATTAGCCAACGCTATGAAAGTAGAGCTTCTTCAATGTTGAAAGTTCATTTTGCGGGTTCTATGCTAGCTAACTAGCTAAAGTTCATTTTCTTGCATCCTAGCACCAGCACCCGAGTCTTCTATTTTGAATAAGAATTTTATTTGTGAAGCTGCTGTATTGGACATTGGTCTTATATCATGTTTCTCTCTCTCCCTCTCTAGGAATACTCGGTTGTTTCAAGTCTTATAGGTTTCTTTGATAGTGTAGTTGTTTGTAAGTGTGGTAGGATGTTTTTGTAAGTGTTTTTTTATTTATAAATATATTTTTAAAAATTATTTTTGATATTAAAATATTAAAATTATCAAAAAAAAAATAATTTAAAATAAAAAATAATTTTTTTTTTAAATTGTTTTTCAAAAATATTTTGAAATATATTTTTAATACCCATGACAGGAACGAAGTTCTAGTTTTCTCCCAGGGGCATTAGCTTGGTTGCTCCAAAATAGTGCCCCGTTTGTTTTTTATTTAAATACAATTTGTTTTAGTATTTTTAATTATTTTAATATGATATATCTAAAATAATTTTTGAAAATAAAAAAATATTATTTTAATATATTATTATTTTTTAATTATTTTAAAAAATAACTGTCAACACACTTCAATGAACTTGTCTTTTCTATTATGCTTTTGAAATAAAAAAAAAAAAGGCGGTGAAAAAAAAAAAAAACGAAGTAGGCTAAAGCAAGCTTTGCTTTTTCTGTAAGTGTTTGTTTTATTGAATTTAAAAGTATTTTTGTGAAAAAAAAAAACAATAAAATAGGCTCTTAGTGTTTGTTTGGTACTGAATTTAAAAACATTTTTGTGAAAATTTGAAAAAAAATATTTGTATTTTTATTAATTTATTTATTTATTGGTGTTTTAAACTATTTTGATGTACTAATATCAAAAATAACTTTTAAAAAATAAAAAAAATATATTATTTTAATGAAATTATATATATAAAAAAAACATTTTAACAAGTGACTATATTTCCAAACATTCATTTTGCCTCGGAATCTCTATTTTCCGAGCCTCACACAACATGAGATTTAAAAAAAAAAAAATTGATTTAAAAACGGTGCTAGAGGTTAGAAGCATTCTTATTGATCCCGTTCCAGTGAAAATTCCGGGACAAAACGGCGACGTTTTTGTCCCGGGTAGAATTCCGGACCGATCCGGCCATTCCGGCCGGAACGACCCGGTTTTTACACTAGAATCAAAACGACGTCGTTTAGGAGTTAATAAACCCCCCAGACCAGACCCAAAACCCAATTCCCCGATTTTCTTTTCCCCAAATCAATTCCCCCAATTCCCCGATTTCCATTTTCCCCAAATCAATTCCCGATTTCCCTTGCCCTAATCTCAAATTGATCTCAAATCAGCTCACAAATCGAGTAACCCATCAATTGAAAAGCTCAATTTGTAATCTCAATCCCTAATCTAGCTCAAATTCTGAATTCCTAAATTGAAAATCAAAATCACGGCGGCACAATTTGAACAGCACGGCGGCACAATCTCTTCCAAACGGCGGCACAAAATCTTCATTGGTTCTTCTTCCCCAAATCTTCAGTGAAAGGTAGACATTCGAGGCCCCTAACCCTTTAATTTTTTGAAAAAGTGAAAGTGCCGAAACTTGGGATAATTGATTTTATATGATAATGGAAAATTGTTCTCCATTGCAAAGTTTTAAGTGATGATTTCTGATTAACAGGGCAGTGACATCCCCAAACATGAGAGATAATCCAAAGTTCTATGTGCAGATTGCGATATTCTTCTTTCTGGCGTATGTTGTGATTGTATCTTCATTAATCTTGACTGATGTATGAACTTTTCCTTTCCTTTCTTTTCTTAAACCCCACATTATAGCCCCTGGTCAAGGATTGTGTTGGTGCATTTTATTTAATTTGAATATAATCAGGATCAATAGAAACAAAGGGTTTGAATGGGTCTTCTTGGATTTGTATATTATGCTCGTTATGTTTCTTGATCCAAGTGAGGGAAAACATACACTTGGACTTCATATTACTACTGAAGTAGGAAACTCTGGGAGTTGTTACAATGTGGAGCGGATTCAGTGAGTGGCATGGTGATTGCCCCCATTATGGTGATCGTCGTTTTATTTCATGACCTCCCTTTGGTAGTCACTCTGTAGTAAAATAACCACAATGGTAGTGAGGGAGGGGCAAAGGGTTTTTCAACGGGAAAACTTGGAGATTTCGTGCCTAAAAACTGCCTACATTGTTTTGGAGAAGAAAATGCCTTCCAGCTGCCGTATTTTTTAAGTCTTTGATATTGGATGCATCACTTGTATTGATTGAATTTTGTGAACTTTCAAACATAAAATGCTGTGATAGAATCTAGGAAATGGTGTGTATTTGGGATTGATTTTATGATATTCTTGTTTAAAAAATAATCTTATTATTTGTTTGACACCATGGACAAACCATAATTTCAACTCATCTGCAACTTTCCCCGCAGCTGTGGATCCATCCGTCAATATCTTTGAAATGATAGTGTTTGAAAATAACTTTGCGAGATAATTCTTGAGAAACTGTGTATTAAGTCATTTCAAATCTAGATAAAAATGAAAAACAATTTTAAAATAATTAGTGGAATGTTAGTAGGATCCATAATTAATATATCGAACAAAAACGATAGAAATTTAAGATCTTTGGCTAGAAATGCGGTTTGTAGCAACTAAGTGGTCCATATTAGAAAACAAAAGCATATTATAATTGGTTTGTTATAACTTCTAAAAAATTAAGATTTTAGAAAATTAAACACGAGTAAATCATGGATGTTATAATTTGGCTTGTCATTATAATTATAACATTGGGGTGAGTTAGTTTATCTTTTATTTTCTTTTTTCAATCCTATTTTATCTCTTTTGTTCCTAATATATAGCACTCATTCCAATAACTATTTTCCATTTGAGTGGTATAACTTAATTATGGATGACCCTTCGATGATAACATGCATACTTGAATATGTTGAATTCTAATTAAATATTTTAATTTGATCAAATTAATTTTTAAATATAATTAAATCTTTGATTTAGCCATGATTAATTTAAATTAACCTATTAAAAATCTATCCAAGTCCTTAAACTTAACTTTTATAAGAAATGGTTCCATGATCATTTAATTTTCCATGATCATTGTTTCAACCCCAATACCTTATCCAATCTGGTAATGCGGCATTTAAATGATTTTCTATGGAAACGTGGCTTTGCTATGAAATGATGAAGAACTTCCTCCCTCAATCCATGTTTAGTAGAATCATCTCTGCAGCGCATCTTCCATAAAACATGTAGGATAAGATTCCTAGGTCAAATGGATATTCCAAATTTCCAATAGTAGTTTGAAAATTATATATTGGAGTAAAGAATGATACATGCCTAACTTGTGTTATCTTCTTACAACAGATTAAATTACATGGCTGAAAACTCATCTAGTGGTGGACTTCCTTTTCTTCAGCTCCAGCAAGATCAGATGATCCAGCATGGGCTCATGGACAGGTGGTTGCTGGTGTAAAGAATGCAAGTATATGCATTTATTGTAATAAACGGATCAATGGTGGTGGTGTTACTCGGTTGAAGTACCATCTTGCTGGTATTAAAGGTGAAGTTGAACCTTGTAAAAAGGTCCCTCCGGAGGTTAAGTGGCAAATGAAACAACTGGTAGATGACATGACAATGGAGAAAGAGAGAAGAAAAAGAATTAGAACTGATATTGGAAATTCTCAATCAGCTTCCAATGATGAAGAAGTAGAAGAGGGTTATGCTGCAAATCCTTGTTCGGGTGATATACGTTCACAAACAAGTAGAAGAGTGACAGTGCAAGGAACAAGTACATCTAGAATAAGGATTCCTTTATTTGCTCAACGAACTACCCCAGGTTCCCAGCCTAGTATTAGAAGTGCAATGACTACTAAAGAGATGGAACACAATGCAAGGAAAGCCGTAGCAACATGGTGGTATGATGCTAATATACCGTTTAACAGTGCTAATTCGTATTATTATCAGCCAATGCTAGATGCCGTAACATCCATGGGTCCTGGGTTTAAAGGCCCATCATATCATGATTTAAGAGGATCACTTTTGAAAGATGTAGTTCATGATGTCCATGAATACATTTTAAGTATCAAGGCTGATTGGAGACTTTATGGATGTTCAATTATGGCTGACGGGTGGTCAAATAGGAGGAATGCACCAATTGTGAATTTCCTTGCCTATTCTCCGAGAGGCACCGTATTCTTGAAGTCTGTTGACACTTCAGGACTTCGAAAAGATAAAGAGACATTGTTGGAGATGTTTGATGAAGTTGTCAAAGAAGTTGGACAAGAGAATATTGTTCAATTTGTTAGTGATAATGAGGCTTCATTTAAGGCTGCTGGGAAAGCTTTGCAGCAAAGGTATGGCACCTTGTTTTGGTCTCCTTGTGCTGCCCATTGCATTGATTTAATGCTAGAAAATATTTGTGATCCGAGATATTTTTCAATGATTGATGAAACCATTAAAAATGCAAGAAATATAACCAAGTTTATATATAATCATGCATGGGTTCTAGCTTTGATGAGGAAAGAATTCACAAATGGACATGATTTATGTCGTCCTAGCATAACAAGGTTTGCAACCCATTTCTTAAGCCTCCAATGTTTACTGAAGTTTAAGAATGAGCTTCGACAGATGTTTACTTGAACAAAATGGGTTGAATCAAGTCATGGCAAAAGTCGGGTTGGAAAGGAAATTGCTGCTATAGTTTTACAAGATCAAGACTTTTGGCCGAGATGTGCACATATAGTCAACGTCAGCGAGCCTTTAGTACGAGTTCTAAGGTTAGCAGACAGTGAAGAAAAACCATAAGTGGGATATTTATATGAGGCAATGGATAAAGCAAAAGAAGCCATAAAAACAAGGTTGAAAAATAGAATGTCTCAATATGGACCATATATTCGGGTAATTGATGCTAGATGGGATAAGCAGCTTCATAGTCCATTACATGCAGCAGGATGTTTTCTTAATCCTGGAATATTTTTTAGGCCTTCTTTTTCAAAACAAAAGGAGGTAACTCGAGGTTTGTTTACCACAATTATGAGATTGGTTCCTGATTGTGATACTCAAGATAACATCAGTGCCCAAATTGAGGAGTATAAGAAAGCGACTGGTGATTTTGGCATGTCCCTAGCTATTCGTCAAAGAGAAAAGTTAAATCCAGGTAATAACTTTTATTTTTTACAATATAATGTCTTTTTTATCTATAATATTTGATTTATTCAAATTTTCTTATCTAGTTTCATGGTGGGAGCAATTCAACAATGATACTCCAGAACTTCAAAAGTTTGCAATTCGAGTTCTTAGTCAATGCTGTAGTGCAACTGGGTGCGAAAGAAATTGGAGTGTATTTGAATACATCCATTCAAAAAAGCGAAATAGGCTTGAGCACAAGAGATTAAATGATTTAGTATTTGTTCGTTATAATCTAAAGATTCAACAGAGGTAAAATATCAATATTATTATATTAGTAATTATTTTCTATTACATTGCTATTAATTTTTTAATTTCTTTCGTGTTTATTCTTTGTAAGAATATGAGCAGAACAAGAGATGCTTTAGATCCCATTAGCCTTGACAACATTGATCTATTGAATGAATGGATTTGTGAAGAACCCGGTCTTCTTGATGGAGAGGACATAAGTTGGGAGAGTATCGAAGCACCTTTCGCTACTTTAAATTTAGATGATGAAGAGACATGTGTAAATGAAGAGAATGAGCTTGGTGGAAATGACCAGCTATTGGAATGTCTTGTTGACGACTTTCCTTATGTTCCACAGCAAGATCAAGATCCTTATTTTTATATTAATGATGTAGAAGATGTTTGATGTATTTTTCTTTTATTTTAGAATATTTTACTTTCATAATATTTTGGAATTTTAAAGATGTTTCTAATTTTGAGATTATGTTTGTATTGTATAATTTAAATTTCATTTATCTTGAATTTAAATTATACTTGTTAAATTAATATTTTATTTTTTCCATATATATAATTAAATAAATATAAACAGTACAAAACCGGAACGGAACGCCGGAATGCACCGAAACCGGAACGTTCCGTTCCAAACAAAAAACCGGAACGGTACCCGGAACGGATTTTACAACCATGGTTAGAAGGGCCCAAATTGCATGGAACAGTTACTTGACTTGAGCCCCTCCAAAATAATCAGCAGCTTCGTCCTTGCATGATGAAAAGGAGAGGGGCATTCCGAGAATTGAACTCGGGACCTCTTGCACCCTAAGCGAGAATCATACCACTAGACCAAATGCCCATTAATGCTGCTAGCACAATCCATACAATATATTTATATGTCAATTATACAAATCTACTGAGCATGCGAGTTTATTTATTTTTTTAAAAAACAAAAATTATAAATATAAATTCACACGATAAAGGAATACACACCACCATTTATTTATTCTTAAAATTTACCTAAGTCAACCAAGACTATACGAGATTGTTAACTACATTTAGCAATAACATCGACAGTTAAAAAAAATTAAATTGTTGAAAGTTAAGATTATTAGATTAAAACAAAAACATCTAAATAACATAAATAAACAAAAATCCTTAATTAGTAATAAATTAAAAAAGTTCACTTAGGCTGTGTTTGTTTCCCGGAAAGTGAATTCCAAGAAACCACTTTCCAAACTTTCCTGTGTTTGTTTGCATTCTGGAAAGTTGGTTAACGGAAAACACTTTCCAGTCAAAAAAAAATTTGGCTTGGTTTTCAGGAAAGTATTTTCCGGAAAATTTGGGCGGAAAACAATTTCCAGAAGTTGTGAAAAATTTAGAAATGTCATTATTTGCTGATTATATCAAATTTGATCCTCAAACTTTTGATTGCTATATATAATTTGTTTTGAATATTTATTTTTCAATTCCATCTCTTAAAATTTAATTTTTTTTATTAATTTTGGTTCTTATTTTTATAATTGCTATTTGCTTTTTTCTTATCATTTTTTTATTGAAATTTTTTATCTATCAAATTTCGTCCTCATTTTTTTTTATTGTTACTTATTTTATTTGAAATAATTTATGAAATGTTAATTATTATTATTTTAATTTATTCACCTTTAATTTTTTTTAATTTTTAGATTTGATCTCTATTATTTTGATCATTATTTATTTTATTTGAGATAATTTATGAAATTATATTTTTTTTCAATCTCATTCTCATTCAACTTTTTAATTTGTAAGATTTGTTCCTCATTATTTTAATAAACTTGAAAAAAAAATTAATTTATTAATAAATTATTTTCCAGTTCATTTTCCATAACACAAACAAACACTGGAAAATATTTTTCAGTTCATTTTCCATAACACTGCCAAACATCGGAATTCACTTTTTAGGAATTCACTTTCCCCGAAATTCACTTTCCAAAAGAAAACTATTTTCCAGCAAATAAACGGACCTTAAATTGATGGATATATTAGTTTGTTACGTGTTAACAACAACATTAACATATAATACTTTTGAACCCGATTTTTTTTTTTTTGAAACATTAATGAAATAAATAAATAGACTCAAATACAAAAATTAGAGAAGTGTATGCGCTCATTATTATTATTATTATTATTATTATTATTAAATTTGACTGATCCATGGTCAGGGTATATTAACATATATTAAAATGAGTTTTTAATTTCATTCCAAAGACAGTTTTGTGCTCCCAACATTAGCAATTAGATTCCAATTATTTACGGTTGGTTTATTTAAGAATTCTGAATATAAAGAAAAAGTCATCCCGAAATTAACTTGATTTTCTTAAAAGGTCAACCCACAACCAATTAAAACATAATTTAACTTTATTTTTTTTTGCAAAAAATAAAAATAAAAATAAAAATAAAAATGAAATGGTATTATTTTAACTAACCCAAATTAATCCGCCCAACCTATAAATCGAGTCTTGAACCGAACCAAGCCGAGTATAGTTACCATGCCACTCAAACTTGCTACGTTTATTGCATATTAATGAAGAAATAAATATAATTGAATAGTACATGTACGACGAGAACTGTTTTCCCTTACAAGCACAAGCTAAATTAACTGATATTTTTAATGCTTTAAACTAAATTAAACTGCACACAGGAAAACAGTTGATGAGCATAAATGAACCACAACCATCAAACCTAGCCTGGTTTGGCATAGAGATCCTAGCTGAGGTGAACCTTGAACTGAATCATGAACAAAGTTGGTTTTAATTCCTATGCTGCCGGACGTGGTATTTTCTGGTTTAGGTACATGGAAAAATTTGTATCCTAGGTGATGATTAGCGGCTAAATAATTTCTCCAGCTTCATGAACAGAAGCCCTTCCATCCTCCATGATATTTTCAAAAACAAAGCCCGAAGCGCAAGAAAGAAATGAGCTGGTCAAAGCTAGGGATCATGCATGTGAATTTTCCTTCATTGAAAAAAAACCTTGAAATCGTCTAAGAACAAGAACCAACTGTCTGGTATTTCTTAGTCTGATTCCAAGTTATCTGGGAACAGATATGCACACCATAAATCTATCACGAGCATAATATGCTAGACCTCATTTCACTGAAATACCAGCTCATACTGGATTTGAGTTCCGGTTCTGGTTCTGACCGACCTGGACTCGCCAAGCATGATATTGTAAGTACAATGAATTGAGTATCATAGCTATCCCAAAGCCCAAAACTGATGAATGAAGTATACCATAAATGACCTTCAGATGAAGCTGCAACAATAGTTTTCAGATGATTCAATCATCAGTAGAATCCAGTCTTCAAATCAACATGAATCAGGATCAGTAATGCTAGCAAATTTGGGCTCGGGAGTCAATGTGAACTTTTAAACTTAGACATGGTAATGTAAAAGGAATTCAGACTGTTACATGATATCTCTAAAAAAAAAAAAAAAAAATGGTGCAGCAATTTACGGAAATTTCTTTTCTTTATCCACCATTACCATCCAGGTTCATTTAGAGCTTTTCTGTATCTCAGAGGCTCAACAACTTATATAATCAATGCCTTTTATTCGCTTTATGGTTTATAACTAATGAATTATTTTTTCCGCCCTTAATTATTTACTTATAGAACCTGAAAGAAAAGTTTTGCCTTCTTTTCTAGCTAGGGAACCTTCAAGCCAGGGCAATTCGCAACATTTCAGAGACCAAAATATTCAACAGAGATGAGAAATTTGTTTGGATGAAACGAAATACAATATTTCTCACTAACCTAATGAGTAGGAACAATCAAAGAAATGCCAGCGAAGAGAGCATGAGAGAGACACATTCAGACCACAAGTTCTGGGTATTAAAAATTACAAAGCAATAAAAGAAAAGAAAATTTCAGGTCACTTGGTATTTGGTCATCACATGCAGAAGTTAGTCAGTAAAGCTTCTAACCAGAATAGCAAACAAGATCATTAACCTAGATGATGATTGCTTATGATGACATTAAATCAAAATTGTTCTTTTTTTTTGTTCTAAGAATGGGCTCAACTTGCAGTTATCTTCATTTCTTAATAGAAGTTTGTCTTATTTTATTCATCCAGCAATGCCTATGCCTTTAACCATGAAATGAACTAACTAGTCAATTGTATCATATTTAATTCACTAGGCAACACCATGTAAAATTGTTTCAAGGAGGGAGAGCGCGAATAACAGACTCACCATACTGTAGAATAGGTGGACAGTGATGGCCACAGATGCAAACTCAAGTGCAGCATATGTCCATATATACTCTCTGATTGCTGCGAGTTACACAAGCATTTAGCATGAAAACTCTAATTAAAATCAAGTTTTCATCAATTCAAGGCTCAGAATATACCTAGAATGACCGCAAAGATAGATGACAAAAGGCCCAAAGTAAATGCAAATGGTGCAGCAACTATAATTGCTTGAGTCTTCATGTCACGAATCTGCAGAGTTTTAATACAAATGATCAGCATTTCTGCTCTCCAAGATAAACTACAAAAAGTTCTAGACACCTTATCAACAATTCCCATACAATATCACCATTATGATCTCTTATTTTTACTTTTGAACCTAGGCAAGCTTTCTTCAGATCATAATTGAAGGGGCCTTAGTCAACAGTCTTCTTTGTTTTGACCAGCACAGTATGATAACCAGCCCAAACCAACTAGATGAACCTAAACAGGCATGTATACAGTAGAACTTATCAGAAGATATAATTAAACCTTCTAGCTTTCATAACAATATAAATTTGTTAACTCTACATTTTTCTACAGCAGGATAACAACATACCAACACTTGCTCCAAGAAGAAGAAATAGCATACGGTGCTGATTAGGACAAGCACAACAAAGTCCTGCCAGGCACTGCATGAAAACCATAATAACCATCAATAAAATTAGCATAAAATGGAAAGTGAAGATTCATAAGCAACTGGCAGTGACTGAAACTTGAAGCAGATGTCTCTCAGCAAAGATATAATGCACAAGGACATCTTGGAACCATGATATTAAAGATAAGACAAATAGATCTATGACTATGATGCCAGCTTGTATTGCATTATTAGCCACAACCTCTGGCGACTGTTCCTGCCTGTTGTTTCTTTGGGCTAAGCTCGTTGCCCGCAACAAAGTTACAGGTAAGTTCTTAACTTCTTGCCCGCATACATCACAATACTTGTTTCCTTTGGTGTTAAACCACTTAATTGCACAGTCTTCATGTACAAGTCTGAGGTCACCTTTGCAACTACATTCCATTTTGAGTGTATTTCCTTCTTCACATACATCAAAACAGATCCTACTTACAGCTTCCTCTTCAGCAATTTCTTCATTGTTGGCTTGCGTTGGAACAGGAGTTATCTGATCTGCTAAATAACAAATTTACTCAAGGATATGGTGGAAGGACAGCAATGCAAGGATCACATGTATAAAGAGTTCATTGACATTACACTCTGATATGATGAGAAAACACCAGAAAAACCATGTGAAGACAACACTCGAGAGCATGGGGTCCATGACTCCACGTAATAGATTGGAAGACCAAGTTTGAATAGTACCTATTGGGAGCTCATAATCAAGACCCATAGAAGGCACTAAAATACTTGAATTATGTATCTTCATTGGACTACCCCACAATACACCACCCCACCCGCCTTCTCTATGGAAGAACACAAATCTCATGAATTCGTATTTTTTATTGTAAAAACAATTATTTTTTATTGTATTCTTTTCTTAATTTTGAAGAATTTTTAGTATTTGTCAACTTTGTTTAATTAGACAAGTGGTTTATTAGATAAATGGTAATTATTTTAAGATTCTTTTTCATTTTATTCCATTTTCATGATTAGTATTAACAAAGTTTCCTAGTTGTAATCTTTTGGCAATCAAAGCATTGATGAATAACTAAGAGTTTTGTGAGTTCTCCTAAACTTTGTCGTGTTTAATTTTTAGTGCAAGAAACTCCATTATCATTTCTTATTGTATATTGCATCATCAAGTGGTATAAGAGCAGGTTTGGCTTGATTGATGGATGAAGTGATAGGAACCAACCAGTGACACACATCAAGGGACGCAAGCCATCTAGGTTACTGTTTGAGGTCCAAAGGACATCGTCAATACACCTAGAGCATAGGTATGACCATTACTTAGAGTGGTTCATTAAGAGTTTTGCAATGACTGAAGAAAGTCCCGAAGTCTTGATGTTACATGTAACTAGTATCATGAATACAATAGATGTTGCACTAGCAAAGGAGCTCATAGTTAGCCTATTTGTAACCATGTTCCTGCTTTTAAATAAATTTCAATTAAAGATCATAATAGGGACAAATTTCAATTGAAGATTGATGTTGGCAACTTTCAACAGAGATCTGAGTATTGAGGAACTTATAGACTAGCTTGCTAATTGTGATAGAATAATCAAATACACAAGACTATCAATCAAGAAGATTGCACAATTGTCTGAGAGCAGATTGAAAGGAAGAGCTTCCACGTGATGGAAACAAGTCCACGATACTTAGATACCAAAAGGAGTCATATGAGATGGGAGGTAAGAGAGTTTTATGCTCATGGATTACAATGCTGAATTTATAAAGCCTAAAGCCACTATTGGAGCTTAAATATTAGTAAACGAAGTAGCTGCGTCATTTGATGGCTTTATTAACAACACACTGTGCAAGGAAAACAAATGTACAAGTGAGATGGTCTTTTTAGCAGGTAAAGATTTTAAAAGGCTGCCATAGACACTTCCAAGTTTAATTATGCTTTGATATAGCCGCTGCCTGTGACCAAAAATAAATCGAGCATTTTTCTAGTATGGAAATTAGATTAAAGGAAAATTTTAGTGGAACTGATTCTGATGTAAAACAAGTAGCGGAGGCGTACATGATCAAAGGCAATTGAATTTCGGCAGCCCGGGCGCCAATGTCGGAATAACACGAAACTCACCCAGTTGATACGTTTCGATGTTTACGGAATAAGTTAGGGGCTTCGCAAAATTGGAGTTTTAGAGCATTTCTCTCATATTCGTGTGATTTTTCTGGAATATCGATGTTGGTCGTATTCCTTGTTATTTTCTGCTGCGTCAATTGGTATCAGAGCACGAATTTACCGATCTCGATGGCAAATAACGAAGCAAGAGATGAAAACTCTATTGGCAGTGACCATGGAGTAGAGGCCTTGTGGGTGGCAGTAAAGGAGACACAACAAGAAGTAGCACAGATTCGTGAGATGCTTGCTGTTGGGGCTAACCTCAACGCCAACAACAGGCCCCCAGTTAACAGGGCTCACGCCAAAGAAATTGCCAGTGGCCAACCTGTTGATAGAAGACGTAGCCCAGCACCTCACATTCAACATGATAGTGAAGAAGATTCAAATGAGGGAGATGACATGGGGTGCAGTTTATTCCCTCCTGCGAGACATCCGAGAGAACATGATTATCGTCTGATAGCAAATCTACCAAGTTTCAATGGGAATCTGCGAATTGAAGATTTTCTTGATTGGGTTACCGAAGTAGAGCGATTCTTTGAGATGATGGAGATACCAGAAGAAAAGATGGTGAGGTTTGTAGCATTCAGATTGAAGGAAGGGGCTATAGTATGGTGGGATCAATTACAGAAAAATCGGCAGCGACAAGAAAAGGTGCTTGTGAGGACTTGGCGTAGGATGAAGCAACTGATGATAGAGAGGTTTCTGCCACCAGATTATGAACAATATTTGTTTCAATTACTTCAAGACTGCTCACAAGGATCCAAATCTGTGTTTGATTATACTGCGGAGTTCTCTAGGCTTTTGGAGCGAAACAATCTGAACGAGACAGAGGGGCAGTGCGTAGCCAGGTATATGAATGGATTGAAATCATCGTTGTGAGATAAGATTGGGTTACAAGTGGTTTGGACTGTGGAGGAAGCTCAAAATTTGGCATTGAAGGCTGAACTGCTGGAATGAAGAGGAGGCATCTCAGGGTTTCGTAAGCAATCCAGATTCTTCGTTTAATACCCAAGATAAGGGCATACTGTCAGCAGGCATGTTAAATCAAAATAAAAGAGGCAGCAGTAGCAGCCAAGCAACCCAGGTCAACAGAAATATGCCCAGAAATCCAAATCAAAACACGAATTTGAATTCCAAACCTTATGCCAGACCTGCACTTAGAGTTTGTTATCGCTGTCGGAAACCTGGACATCTCTCTAATGTTTGCCCAGATCGATGCAGACCTGTCAATTGGGTAGAGGGGGAAGAAAGGAATCCAGAAGTTGTTGAAGAAGTAGAAGGTGAAGGTGACTTTCATGATGGGGTAGAGTTTGCTGAGGAAGATGGGGAATGAGTCAATTGTGCAGTGCAGCGAATATTATACACTCCAAGGCAAGAGGATGTTGGTCAGCAGAATAACATCTTCTGTTCATACTACATAGTAAGCCAAAAAGTGTGAGACTTAATCGTGGACAGCGGGAGTTGTGAGAACTTCATTGCAAGGGACCTGGTTGAACACCTAAAGCTGCCAACCGAGAAGCACCTGAATCCATACACTATCGGCTGGATCAAGAAAGGACCTACTGTGAAGGTAACTAAAATATGTCATGTTCCTATTTCTGTTGGGAAGATATACAAAGATGAAGTAGTTTACGATGTAATTGATATGGATGCTAGTCATGTGTTGCTGAGTCGGCCATGACAATACGATGTTGATATTACATACAAGGGGCGGGATAATACTTACCTGTTTACATGGGGGTCACATAAAATTGCCATGGCTCCTTACAAAAGGAAGACACTGTCCGGTAAGCCTCTGAAGTGGAGAGGCAGTCCTTTTTGACAGTGACCAATTTGGACACAGAGCTTGTGGCAGACATCATGGGTGCACCAGAGTTCTATGCACTAGTAGTGAAGGCCCTCGTGGTGGAAGGAGAAGTTGAGGCTTCGATGGCAGTCCCTGACAGGCTAAAACCATTGATAGACTAGTTCAGGGATATCACTTCGAAAGATTTGCCAAATAATCTGCCACCTTTGAGGGATGTTCAGCACCATATAGACCTCATACCAGAGGCCAGCTTGCCAAATCTACCACATTATCGAATGAGTCCGAAAGAGAACCAGGTCCTGAGGGAGAAAATTGAAGAGCTATTGCAGAAGGGGTTTATCTGCGAGAGTATGAGTCCGTGTGTAGTTCCCACGTTGTTAACGCCGAAGAAAGATGGGAGTTGGCGTATGTGTGTGGACAGCTGAGTTATCAGCAAGATAACCATCAAATATCTCTTCCTAATTCCCCGCCTAGATGACATGTTAGATCAGCTTGAGGGTTTGAAGTTATTTTCGAAAATTGACCTCCGTAGTGGGTATCACCAGATTCGGTTCAGGCCAGGGGACGAGTGGAAGACAACATTCAGAAGCAAAGATGGGTTATATGAGTGGTTGGTTATGCCATTTGGACTGTCAAATACACCCAGCACTTTTATGCGCGTGATGAATCAAGTATTGAGGCCTTTTGTGGGGAAGTTTGTTGTGTATTTTGACGAGATTGTTATCTATAGTAAGACCGAAGATGAGCATGGGGAGCAGCTGAGAGAAGTGTTGGCAGTCTTACAAAAGAACCAACTATTTCTTAATTTGAAAAAGTGCAGCTTTTTGACCAATAACCTATTGTTCTTGGGTTATGTGATGAGTTCGGAGGGGATTCATGTGGATGAAGAGAAGGTACGAACCATTCGAGAATGGCCAGCACCAAAGACCGTGAGCGAAGTTAGAAGCTTCCACGGGTTAGCCACCTTCTACCGACGATTTATATGGAATTTTAGCAATATCATGGCCCCTATAATAGAGTGCCTGAAGAAGGGCAAGTTTCAGTGGGGAGATGACGCAGAAACAAGCTTTGCCTTAATCAAGGAGAAGTTATGCACTGCACCAGTATTGGCCCTTCCCAGTTTTGAAAAGGTTTTTGAAGTTGAATGTGATGCAACTGGCGTGGGAATTGGGGTTGTGTTATCCCAGGAGAAGCGACTGACTATCAAGCTCTGAAGTTTATCAATAGTCAGAAACACTTGGATAACATGCACGTTAGGTGGGCCACTTTCCTTCAGAAGTTCCCTTTCGCTATCTGACACAAATCTGGTGTTTTGAACCGAGTTGCTGATGTGCTGAGTCGACGTGCCAATCTACTGGTAACCTTAGCTCATGAAATTATGGGTTTTGAGTGTCTAAAGGAGCTATATCAAGAGGATGAGGATTTCAAAGAATCTGGGCGAAGTGCATTGAGAAACACCCCATCAGTGATTTTCATGAGTGAAGGATTTCTGTTTCGCGGAAATTGTTTGTGTATACCCCGGATGTCACTACGAGAGAAATTAATCTGTGACCTTCATGGGGATGGGTTGAGTGGGCACTTGGGTCCGGACAAAACAGTGGCTAGTTTAGAAGAGCAATATTTCTGGCCGCAACTAAAGAGAGATGTCGGGAATTTTGTACAAAGACCTCGTAGCAGATTTAGGTTTTTCTTTGCCCAACCAAAACACTAATAGCATGTTTATAAGAGTGGAATCAAAGCATCAAGCATGTTTTCTTTATGAAAGGGTTAGTTCCATGGTTATATTCTTAGTATCTATTCCTTTGACATGGGAGAGTTCAATTTCTGAGAATAAACTTGATGGCAAGTTTTTCTCAAGTGAGAGTTTGATGTGAGAAGCAAATTTCATTAT
Organism: Salix dunnii; assembly: GCA_015731905.1. Lineage (NCBI taxonomy): Eukaryota > Viridiplantae > Streptophyta > Magnoliopsida > Malpighiales > Salicaceae > Salix > Salix dunnii. Next base: position 12,950,923 of record CM027666.1, on the reverse strand, counting down.
TTTTGGTAAAATTATTTTTGTTGTATCCCACCTTTGATTTTTAAAATTTTCTACGATTTATTAGGTTTATAAAATCAATTTCAAACACTAAAATATACTAATGAAAACATAAAAGGTGAGGAACTTAAATAGACATGATCAGAGGCAAAAAGATCTCATCAATTAACCCATCTAAAATTAAATTTAATCAAATCATGCAATTCTTGATGTGATGAAGGAGCAAGTTAGGGAGCTTGATAAAGCAAAGGATTTAAGGAGCAACGGGAATTAAAAAAAATGAAGCAACAGATGTGCTAGCACATACCATTGCTATATTCCGTTGCAACATGCTCATTATGAGTAGTGAAAGATGCAGATCGGACAATAACAACATTTCGCCCAGGGACAGAGAGGGACCTTGGAATCACATGACCAGCCACTTTCTGAACAGAAAAATTATTCAGTCATTCTCTTTAACAATTTCCCTAGGCTACTAAACCATGCAATAACTGTTTCGTGTTAAGGGAAAAAAGAAAGATCATAATGAACATTTTTTGAAGCATTATATTTATATATATGAAGTGTCAACAATTACTTGCTCGAATAATTGCTTCTTGGATCATCTATCAAAAAATCTAAAGGATTTGAATTAAAATTTGAGTTCATAAACAAGGCAGCAGCAAAAATCAAACATAGCTTACTTTTATTTTCTGAGATTCACCAGGCATACTTGCTGAATCGGGCATGGAAACAGGTGGGGAAGGGGACAAGTTTGATGAAGGCGTGACAGGAAGAGAAGTGCATCTTTCCCAAGTAAAATCCGACTTGAAGGTGGCCATAATAGGACTATCCAGAGCTGTTTGGTGATCTGAAGTAAGGAGAGAACTCTTCTCACCATCGGGCGCTGCAGATTTTCGCTTCAAGCTGAAAGCCCTCAACAAGCTTCCTGGTGAATTGCTTTTATATGAGTTTTGAGAGTGGAGTAAGCCTTTCCCAGTACAGCTAGTGCCAAAACCTACAGGTCTAGGGGGGATTTGAAGTGAAAGATCAGAGCTTCTTTTACTTGATCCTGGATTTAAGACTTCATTTGAGGGCTCCGCATTTTTGGGATCAGCCTGCAGGGCGGACATAATTGATACCAGTCATTTGGTTTACAAGCTTCCAGAAAAAAAATGTCACCCAAGAACAGAGTAGATGACAGATCTATTACAATCACATATGAATCTTGCAAGCACCAGATGGACCAGATGCATGCATAAAATTTGTCCCCTGAGGAAATTCTTAGCTTCTTAGATATCAGGCTTTCTTGGAATGAGTTTTAGATTTCTTTAAGTCTTGAAACAAAGGAGGGAGGGATAGAATCCATTTGGATTGCTATCAAAATTAGGTAAATTTTTAAGCATTTCCATTATGATTTTCCTTTCCCACCTTCCTTTGGAGTTGGGTCAAGTGGTGAAGGGAGATAATTACTTGAATTATGTGTTTTACTGATCTACATAATTCAAATTTCTTGTGGGAACAAAAAGTGAATACCAAGGTTAGGTCCAAAACTATGCTGTTCATACAAACAAAATATGGGTCAATATCGAAAAATAGAACGGAAATGTATTGAGTTGTGAGCGGCAAAATAATTAAATAGCAACCGTAAGGAATCAATCTTAATTCAAATTTTAGAAGTGTTTAGACAAAAAAACACATTGTTCCTAAACAGCTGAAGTATTCTACTACACCAGAAAAGAAGAAAGGTCTTGCTGTGCTGTAAAATTAAAAAAGCAAACTAGTGACCATCAGATATAAGCAGGAAATACCTCTAGCGTATTTTCATGAGGTTTCCTTTACCTATTCCAAGGACAGCAGTCATCTTAAAACCTCGCTGCTAGAAGCACTATCACTTAAATGCTAACAAGCAAAAAGAAAATGTATTCTTCATAATTCTGTTTTAAATAAACATTGCAAGTAGTAAAATTTTCAGAATAACAGACGACATAATACTCTCATGTATCCCATCGGCATTTCATCACCAACAAAGGATCTATTCAAGTTCTTATAGCCTGCAATACACAAAAGCTTTATACATACACAGAGTTATCATGCCTTAACGACAACCTGAAATAGCTTTTCCCATTTCCCAGAAACATGAATTCTACTCCATGGCTCGTGAGCTACAGTTAAGTGAGGAGGCTAGACCCAGAATTAACTAAATCTGCACTAACCACAGCACAATTTGTTCAAAATATTCTTATACCCTAAAGGAAATGTCCTAATTTAAAAAAATGAAATAAAATAAAGCTGAAAATCAATCTATGTATCTAATAATGTTTTTCAATTTTTTAAAATCTCAGGCAAACCCACTGATATCTATACAAAAAAATCATATTAGTTTCAGCAGGAAAACCTTGCCAAGCCCATTAAAGAGAGAGATTAGTTTTAAGATTTGCATAAAGTTGCAGACTTACCCTTCATTTGTTTTTAAGTAAAACAAACAGAAAATCTCTAAGGATTTCAAAATGATGTAGGATTCAATAAGGACCAACCAACCTCAGCCGGAGAACCACCAGCAACTACATTGTTGACACCTGGCTGAATTGCTTGCATTACTTCTTTTTCTTTTTTTCTTTTTCGTTTTGACAAATCTCTCAAGATTGTGGGATAATCTCAAAAGGGGTGTCAATAAATCATAATATTAGTAAATTAACACCATAAATAGGGCGAGAGGGTCAAAAAATTAAGCGCCAGAGAGAGAGAGCGAGCGTGGGAGTGAACTTTGCCGCGATGCTACAGTGTTTCCACGAGTGTTCAAAAAGAATGGGCAGAGAGTCTATTTGGCTTGTTGCTGTGTTAAGCTTGAAAAAAAGAAGTCTAATCACAGTATTTTTAAATGCGACTTGTAACTGAAATAAAGTTTGAATTTAATAAAAAATAATTTTATATGTTTAGTTACTGTATTATTCATATTATTATTAACTTATAGATATATATATATATATATATCCAACTTATATATATATATCCAACTTCTCTAACTGCTTCATAGCATTCTTATTGTACATAAACAATCCATAATACAACTCGAAACTATCCCCGGCCGACCATCCCAAGAACTTTTCCCACTCTCAGGTACAAACATCGAGAAATCTCTCAAATCTGCTAATCCTATCATCCTCGTTAGCAATCCTAACTTTATCATAAACAAAAGGCAGACCATCCTAAGAATTTTTTCCACTATCAGGTCCAAACATGGGGTGTGTACACAAGATATCAAACTCAACAGGCAAATATTTCAACAAGATATTCTTAGCAAATTCTTTAACAGACAAAACATCGACAATAAGAGTACTGTGTTTGAGCCTTTGAAATGGTAAAGTCTGAAGAACCTTCTCAGTGGGAAGAATGGAAATGCATAGGATTACGACTTCTGGGTGGCTCTCGAAGAGGTCATGCGGGTTGTTGTCAAAAGTAACGCTTGGGCTTTGGGCTATATCGGTGTACTTGGTACACGAGGAAAGTGTGGCCTTGGCGAGAGAGAGTTTTGGCGAGAAACTGACCAAAGTTGTCGAAGCCCAGAATGGCGATTTGAGGGATTGGGATTTGAGGTGTTGGGTGCGGAGGTGAGACTCGTAGTCATACAGCTGGGCGGTGTCGATAGAGCGTATGCGGAGGTGGAGAGTATTTTTGAGAGGGATGAGGTGGGAGAGAAGGGAAAGAGAGGGAAATGGAAGGAAAGGGGAAGGAGAGATTTGGGAGTTTTGTTGAGATAAAGGGGAGCATTGTTATGTAATTAATTGTTGAGGAAAGAGAGAAGAGGAAGAGCAAGGCCAAAGAACTTCCAGATAGGTTCGTGAGCTAGTGTAAAAAAACATCAAGTGACGCCGCTATTTTTGGAGCATTATGCAGAGATAATCTTACACCGCAGCTGCAAAAACAGCTGTTTGATATTGTGTTTCTGTCTATATTTGAAAAAAAGTAAGTGAATTACCATTTGGTTACCTATTAAAAATAATTTTACAATATATAGGCTCACAACAAAACTTTACGACTTGCCGTTTCATGAGAAGCAGTTAAAAGTAAATTCAATGAAAAGAGTTATTTTAAAGAGTTAAATTTTAAAAATATTCTTTGAATAGTATATATATAGTTTTTTTTATTAATATGTGCTCCAATGGTAAAAGTCATTTTGAAGAGCTATTTTTTTAAATTATTTAAAATATAGTGCAATTATTTTGTATATAATTTAATTATACAATTAATAGGAGTAAGTTATATAATTAAATAATTACTTTTGAAAAATCCTCCAACAATAAAATTATTATTTTTTAATTATATTTAAATAAAAAAATGAATTTAGATATAATTAAAAGATCCATAATATTTGAAATTTAAAATTTAAGCTATTTATTGTATGTTTTTCAAGTAATTTGTATGTATTTTTTATGGTTGTTATATTTGAAGTTAAATAATATTATTTATTGTATTTGAGTGTTAGAAAAACTTAAAAAAAAATAAACACATTAATAAATAACCAATAAGTTCAAACATAATTAATTAAAATACATTCCATTACAGATAATTCAATTAAATTAATTACAAATTAATACCCTTATTTTTTTGTACTAACTATTATTATAATAATATAATAATAATTATAATATAATAATTAATATTATAATTAATTATTATTATTATTATTATTATTATAATAATTAAAACCCACCCCACTCGTCCATTCTCTCACTCAAATTTAAAAGTTAAAAAAACCCTACAACCCCATTCTTTATCTTCTTCCTAGCCGTCACCCCCACTCCTCTCTATTTTGACCCATTTTCCATTTTCTTCGGCTGTTTCACCCAAATCCACCCACTCCTCTTCATTTTGAGCCATTTTCCATTTTCTTTAGCTCTTTCACCCAAATCCACATTCATCAAATATCTCTCTTTCTCCATTGTATCTTTGACACTCAGATCAAAATACCCCATCTTTTCCCATTCCAATCTCAACTTGGTAGCGCCTCCTCTTTGTATTTTTGGCCAAACAAATATCTCTTCATTTCTATTTTTGCTAATTAGCTCATTTTTTAAAAATTATTCAACTTGTTGCATTTATTTCTTCTTCTAATTCGCTGCCCCCTCTCCATCTCCCTTTGCTGCTACTGCTATTGCTGTTGTATTTTCGTTGCTGTTGTTGTTTTGCGATGGAAATACCAACACCAACGACTCTTTTTCAATTTGGTTCTTCATCCTCTAATCTGTAGGAATACCTCTCGAGTTGCAAAAAAGGCAAAATGCCTCTCGAGATGGCTCTGTCATTGGAGATAATAAATAGAGCAAGAGTAGCTAAATTTCAAAAAAATTGCCTTTGGCTCTCGGGATGCCTCTCTCATTGGACTTGCCTTAATAGCTGCTTCTCATGGCTTTTCATTGACAAATACCAAAAAAAAAAAATATTCCCACCACAACAACCACAAAACACAACACAAAATTACCGTTGGAATGTATTATTCCAAATCAAACCCTCATCCCTTGGCATCTCTGCTCCCTTCACTTTTGCGCCTCACTTCTCAGTTTCACTATCTGCTCCCCTTCTCTTCACATCTGCATCTTCGGTTCCTCTGTCGTCCTCGCCGCCTCTACAAAAGTAGAGGGATCTTTGCCTATCTTGGCTCTTGTTTCAATTCCTGCTACTTCGGTTTCTTGTTTAAAGGAGCGTCGACATCGTATAGGGAGATCAGAGAAGGAGAGGGTTGTTCACGAGAAATGGTTAAGGAGAGAGAGATCGAGAGTGTTTTTACTGCTTATAATAATAATTTATTATTAGAGTTTGTAGGAATAATGTGAGGTAATTAAGGATGGAAAAATAGGCATTTGAAGAACAAACAATATCCTGAGAATTTTACGTTCAGGAGGTTTATTTATTACTAATCTAACCATGGGGTTTTTTTAGTTTTTTTTTTTTTGCTTAAATGCAATAATAGTCCTACTTTTGCTTCTTTTTTTTTTTTGGCTTGACTGCATTTAATCTGGGTAATTTGCAAAACAAATGTTGATTATTGTTTTTTTTTACCATACACCTTAAATAAATAGAATCTTGAATAAATAACTTAAAAAACAAAAAAAAAATGTATCCATTAATTAACATAAAAAAACAAGAGAGAATGGGATAAAAATAATTGATAAAATCAAAAAATAAATATTAATAAAAAGAAGCATATTTGTATATACCCTTTAAAGTAATTTCACAAGTTGACAGCAATATTAAAAGCATGGTAATCAAACACATGAAACTGCTTTTTATCAATCTCAAACTCAATCACAATTTTAAACTAAATACTTCACTACTTATTTTGAACCATAGCTAAAAGCGCTTTCTATGAAACTGTTTTTTTAAAACCTTAACTACAAAAGCAAAAGCAAAAGCAATACCAAACACACCCTTAGTTGCTTTTGCATGTGCGGTTAGATCTTAATTTTTTTTAGAGGGATACACAGTTAAAAACTAGGGTTTATGTTTGGGTTACGATTCAATGCAATCACAAATTAAACCGCAGCACCAAACACCACCATCAAAGTTGAAACATAATTGTTATGGTGGCTTCAAAAAAGAATAGAGAAGTCCCCTTTTCTCTATCTCGCAGTTAAGCCATCTACGTATTGCTCTCTCCCTCTTCCCCTACTCTCATCCTTTTCATTCAGTTGTTACTCGCTCTCACAACATTTCTTTGTTTTTGTCTTTTTTTCTCCCTCATAGTGAATTTATTTTAGGGAATGGAATAATGAAAATGAAATTTTATTCTTGTTTTGTTGGCAATAAACATAAAAATAAACATAAAAATAAAGAATTAAACTAATTTTATTCTTATAAAAAAGAAGGAAGGATTGATTTTTTAAAAAAAAAATAGCATGTTATTTTATTTGTCGTGTATTAATTTCTATTATTATTATTATTATTATCATCATCATCATTATTATAGATAATATTTTTCAAATAAAACATATTATTATTGCATCATCGTTACCACGAGAAGTTGGGGAAAAGCAAGAAAAATTAGGAAAAGATTAAATTATAAGTTTTTTGAAAAAAGAAGATGAAGTGTTCAAATATTGAGGATCAGATTAATTTTTCTTATAATTCATCTGTTACCTTATTATAAAAAATAATTTTGAATTGGGTTAGGCGATGCTAGAAAATTGGTAGCCTTTGCTCACTCAAATTTGACTTGCCAATGTGGGCCTACAAACTTTGTTCCAGCTAAGCTTTATACATTTTGTATTTTAGCCCATCAAACTCTACGGCAAGGTTATTAAAAACGCGAGTTGACTCGTAAAATCATACGATTTTGCGAGTCAATTCAATAAAACTAGTTGACTCGGACAGAAAAATCGAAACCGGTCAAACTCGGTCAAAGTCGGTCGAAATCGGGTTGACTCGTAAAATCGGACCGAATCGGTCTGATTTTACGAGTTCAAGGTATTCGGCCGGGGCTTTGAGCTTTCGTTTTCAATTTTTCGTTTCTTTCATTTACATATTTCATTTGCAGCTCAATTCTCAAATCAAAATCCTCTCTTCTCTTCCGTGTTTGGCCTTCACTTCGCTCTTCAACTTTCAAGTTTCAATCTTTCTTTTTCATAGTCATTGAAGAGAATAAGGAGGAAGAGAGTAAAGGAGAAGAGGATGAGGGAGATGACTGATGAGGTGGGCGGCGGCGTGAAGAAGAAGATTAAGGATTTAGGGTTAGAAAAGGATGAGGGAGATGATGGATGAGGTGGGCGGCGGCTTGAAGAAGAAGAAGATTAAGGATTTAGCCATTTAGGGTTAGTAAAAGGGCCCTTTTATACTAACTTTCTACGGGGGGTTAGGGTTGTTATAAATTAATAATAATAATAATAATAAAATAATAATAATAATAATAATAATAATAATAATAATATATACGGGGGAGGGGTTATAATAATAATAATAATAATAATAAGGTTTATAATAATAATAATAATAATAATAATAATAATAATAAGGTTTATAATAATAATAATAATAATTAGCATAAAAAATAGTTAGCATAAAAAATAATTTAAAAAAAATCTATTAATTTAAGATAATAAATAACATTAATTAATTTCAAATACAACAATCATAAAAAAATATACAATTACTTGTACGCCAGCTGAAGATTTGTTTTAAATTTGTTAGTTTTTAACTTATGAACTTTTAGGGACATAATTATTTTGTAATGTGTTTTGAAGTTATTTTACATCATGTATGAACCTAAACTAATTAAGTTTTATGTCCATAATTATGCTATTTTGTATTCAGAAATATTTTACATATGATTTTACGATTTTTCTTCTCACACGATTTTAGTTGTGATTTTACGATTTTTGTACGGACAAATTCGGGTACGATCTTACGATTTTAAGATTCGATCTTACGATCCGATTTTTCAAAACCCCTTCCGATTCGTGTCAAAATCGCGATTTTGACAACCTTGCTCTGCGGTTAACAATTTTGAACTTATAAATATAATTTATGCATAGGAATTTTTGGCGAGTACCATCTGCTTCTTTGGCCACTCTCATTTCAGTAAAAAAAAAAAATATCGATATTTGACCAGCGCTCGACAAGACTAATGTCCATGTGATTGTATTTTTTAAAAAATATTTTTATTTTAAATAAAATAAATTTAGATTATTTTTATATCCTAATATCAAAATTATAATTAAAATAATTATATGTTTATCCCATGATTAAATAATTATTAAAATAATTTAACTCTTAATTTAACTCATGATTAAATTAAGTTGACCTATTAAAAATTTAATTATATAATTGAATTTAATTTTTAGGCCCTTGGACTTAGGTAAATATCAATGTAATTTAATAGAGAAAACATAAATATTTATATGTTTAAATTTAAACATTATAGATAAAAGAATATTATTTACACCTTCAAATTGATAATTCAAATGTTAGCCACAAATGACTTTTTAATATTAAAAAGGTTGCAACACGTTATTAGATGTTGCATTTAAAATTTAAATATAAATTAATTAAATATTATATTAACAATAAATTAAATTATTTCATTAATTTAATTTTATTATGGTTAGAATTATAATTTATATTTATCCCAACATATTAGAAATTTAATAGGTAACACAAATTAAAAATATGATAAGAATCTAAAGTATAATATAAATCAAGTATGACTGAATAAATTGTAAAAATTAAGGGACTAGAATGTAACACAAAATAGAAGCATATTATATAAATTTCTAATAAGTATTTTAAAATAAAACAAGTGATATTTTTTTAAGGGGTAAAGTGACATTTTACTGTGATTATAAAAATAGAGTTTTTCTTATAAATACAATATTATACCTGGTAAATTATAAAACAACTAAAGAAAAATTAGTGTTAGAAAAGAAATAACGAGGATTAGCCATCGAATAATTAGATGATTATTGCTCTCCAGCAATTCAGCCTAAAAAGTTGATCAAAGGATAAAAAAAAAATGTTCTCTTAGGTAATTTCCACTCAAATATAAAATAAGGGTTTCAAACTGCATTTTAATAATATTTTTGATCATTTTATTATTATTATTATTATTATGTTTTATTTTAAATTAAAAAATTAATATTTTTAAATTATTTTAAAAAATGAAAATTTGAGAAAAAATGAAAATTTCTGAAACTCGAAAAGAATTCATGTTTTCCAAGAAACCCAGCACCAAAGCACGGGCTTTTTTCATAGGAAAGAGGGAATCTCGAAGTTGTCATGTGAAAATAATCAGCGCGAGGAAACTGGCCGTGGAGAAGAGGAGGAGGCCGGTCAAAATCCTCGTCACCGGAAAGTTTTTTTTTTTTTTTTTATATATATAAATAGAAATAGAACCTGTAAACCAGAAGCATCCACAGCCCCTGCTTTACTGTCATTATCTACCACAAATAACAACCACCTGAGCCCTTTTCCAAATGACTACTCTTTTTCTTTTTTTCTTTTAATCCTCTGTTCCTTCTTTTTGCAGTCCGAAGCAATATGGCAAATGAGAAGAAAAGGGAAGAATCAAAGGTAACATTTAATTCAACTTCGTTAAAATCCCTCTTCCTTTATTTGTCTGCAATTATTTATTTATTTAACAGGTGGTTAGGTTACTGTAGAGTTAAAAATCTCCATGCATTGCAATGCATGTGAAAGAACCGTGGCCAAAATCATTTCGAAGTTCAAAGGTAAACAACGTCCTTCATCTTTCTCCAAAATATAATCTCATATGTTACGTGAAACAATTATTTTATGATTTCGTTAATTGTATTCTAGGTGTAGAGACATTCAGAACAGATATGAACAAACACAAGGTAGTGGTAACGGGCAGAATCGATCCACAAAAACTCCTAAGGAAACTGAAAAAGAAGACAAGGAGGAAAGTAGAGATTGTAGGCAACAAAAGGGAAGAAGAGGGATCCAGAGATACAGGAGAAAATGCAGCCTCGGAGGCAATTCCTCGCCCAGTCAATGAACGATGCCGCCCTCCGATCTCCTATGATTGCTGTGAAAATAATGATTTGTTAATGTTTTTTAGTGATGAGAATCCAAATGCATGCTCGATCATGTAGGGATACTTATGGAGATCATAATTTTTTAATCACTCATTTTCTGTAGAGACGAGACAACACCCATTGCAGGCAATACAAGCACATATAATCATCAATTACATGTTTTTTCCCACCATTATTTAATTCTTATGTGTGTTAATTTCTCATCAAATTGTTGAATGAGATGAAAAGAAGATTTCAAAATTTAATTACGGGAACAGTAATTAATAGTTGTGATCCCATTTAAATTCCATGTCTGAAGTTAATGTTGTTACACTAAATTTAGCTGTATTAGTAGTAGTAAAACCCTATTTAGAGTATATATTTAGACTTTGTTTCTAAAGTTAGAATTTTTATTTTTATTTTAAAAAGAAAGCAATTATTCCTCAAATACCTATTTGAAGACTCATAGTTTCTTTTTCATGTTATATATAATTTCACTGTAGTTTGACATCGCTCAAAGCTATTGATAACTTTTAGAGAAAGGTTAGCAAAAACATACATGAATCCATATTTGACATATTACCGTTCTACATATGAGAGACACCCAGAATATGTTGAGTGTATATGAGACTCTTGAGCTAAATAAAAATAAATGCAATTGCCCTACCGAGATATATTTAACCTGAGACCATCAACATTGGTCTTGGAGAGAGAAAAAACAATAAAGAAAACGAAGCCTCGAGGGCAGTCCCATTATGGTGGATTGTTTTAATTTTAATCAATTTAGCTTAATTAAGTGGGATTTGATCTGGCCATTTCTTATAAAAAAAAATAGATTTTTTTTATTCAAAATAATATTATTTAATTTTAAAAAACAAAACAATATAATTTTATGTTGACAGATCCAGACCCTTACGAGTCTAATAACTATTCAGTTAATGCCAATGCCCTCCAATCTTCTACTGTTCTGAAAGTAATAGTTTTTTCTATGGTTTTTAACGAAGAGTATCTCAATTCTTGTCCGGTCTAGAGAGCCCTCAATTAATGGCATGTTCTGCACTGCAAATTAGATTATTTTTTTCTAATATAAAAATATTCAGATATTATATATGTGTTTCTCATAAAAATAATAACTATTACAAACTCAAAATAGAACAATATCTTTTTAAGAAATATTAACGCAATGATATATTATATTGATTCAAGTTAATCTATCAAATTTACAATTCTAGCCATCTTATTGTGATAATTATATAGAAAAAAAAATTAGATTGATCTATAAAGATCAATTCTTAAAAGCTTAATGTTAAATAATAATAAAAATTAAAAAAAAAAAACTACCCGAGTCAATAAGTTGAACTTACAATCTAGGTCATGAGGCTAGAATAATCTTATAGTTAGCAAATAAAAAAATTACAAATTTAATTTTCAATCAACCCTATATTCATGAATGAAATAAAAATACAATTAAAATCACCTCGGATTAACTTTTAAACTTGCGATTTGAATTATGAAATCAAAATAACTTTATAAAAAAAAATAGAAAGTCATATTTCAAACGAATCCAACATTAAAGATTGAAATTTAAAAAAATATATCATAAGAGACCTAGATAACTATTTATAAAATACGTACAAAAATATAAAATATAAATATTAAACAACATAAAATTAAAAGATATAATATGATATAAAATAAAAATTAGTTGTTGAAGGATGAAATATATATATATATAAAATTAAAAACAAAAAAAAATTATGTCAACCTATTAAACTTGTGACGTAAGTCCTGAGATCAATATAATTTGATGAAAATCAAGTAAAAAAAATTGCATTTTAATCAATATAATATAAATAAATAAATAAAATAAATTTAATTTAAATTAACTTTGTTAAATAGAATAAATTTATAAAAAAAATATAAAACATTCATGTGCTATAAATAATATTAAGGGTTGAAACGATACGATTGTATACAAATAATATTTTAATCAAGGTTATTAATTTCGTTTCGATTGATGTTTTGTTATTTCAATTGGAATGAAATATTTTTATTTTGAAGTGTTTTGGCGTTCCATTTCAGAATTATACTATATATATATAAAAAAGAATTTCATGTCAATCTAACATTCCGATTAAAAGATATAATTGATAATATAAAAATATTTATTATTTAAAAAAATATTATTTGACCCAAATATAACATGTGAAATAGAACTAAAACATTTTAGGCAGAATTTTTAAGGATTTTAGAAATTAATTAAAATTTTGAGCATAATAAAACTTGTTTTGGTTTTTAAATTGAAAAGAAATATAAGTAACATAGTTTACAACATTGTTTTTAAAAAATCACACATCAATCAATCATTGTTGATTGCACCAATCAATCCAAAAGCTGATTTTAGAAAACCTTTAAACTTTCATTTTCTTTTGTTTTTTTGCTGTCATCTGTAGCATGTCAACGTGGATGGTTAGAATGGACTTTAAAGATAGTTTTTTCACTAACCTTTTTCCACGGTTGACATTTACATTATTTATTCTATCCAGTGACTTCTTCGAAGAAAATGCATGAACCTATGCTCCTTATAATAATTAGTAGTGTTATTTGTTTTGTGTTTTAAAAATATTTTTAAAAAATTTAAATTTAATTTTTTTAATACTTTAAAATTATTTTAATGTACTAATATAAAAAATAAATTTTAAAAAATTATTTTAATATATTTTAAATAAAAAATACTTAAAAACCACTGTTATACTAATAAATCTAAAAAATCTGTAAATTGATTGACAACCCAATTCCTACCAAACCCCATATTCTTGCCCTTCAAAGGATAATAATTCACGGCATCAATAAACCTAAATTTTAGAAAAGAATCATGAACTAGTTCAATGGATGAAATTTAAGTAAAGTTTCTTATGATGTCAACTCATTATATTATTTTTTTTATTATTCTCAAATTAAACTTATAAGATGTTGCTTTAAAATTTTAATTATTTTTGAGTTACTTTTGGATTTTTTTCCTTCAAATTATTATTTATTTAAAAAAAAACTCTTAAGTTGGTTTAGTTATTATTTAAATAATCTTGTAACTTATGCTAAGATGAAATTTGATATCATTTACATTCAAAATATATAATCAAAATTTCTACTATAAAGATTATAATTAATTCATGTCTTTTTGTTGTTTAATTTATGAAGGTTCATCTCTCTCTTTCTTTTTCTCTCACTCACTCACACACACACACACACATTAAAATAAATAAAAATCTTTCTTTTATTGGTTATTTCACGTAATGTGGACTTGGTCATTTGCCCACTCAGTGTCATGTAAGGGTTAACAATATTGCTTATAATGTTTGATAAAATGCTTGGGTTAGAATGAAATGAATATATGCGAAAGCCAAAATAGCATAGTGTGTGCTAAAATAAAATAAAATAAAATAAATGTCAGAAGCCATAAATGAGATTAATAGATGTTTGAACCGAATAAATGAATAGGTGTTGTAAAAAACAAAAAAACAAGGGTTCATTTGAGCAAATAAATTAGTATCCAAAAAGGCTCAATAAATATGTGAATGAATGAATAAATGGATTGGTGTTCAAAATGAGTTACAAAGAATACTTGAGTTGATTAGATGCATTGGTAAGTCAAGATAACATTAGTTGATGATGTTAATAAATAGTTTAAAAAGATGAATCAAAATAAATGATAATATGATTGAGATTGAAATATCTTTTATAAGTTAAGAGGCAAGAGGTGTGGAACCCCATAGTTCAAATAATTAGAGTAAAAACAGATAAATCATAAGATAGATAAAAAAAAAAAGTTATGTTGATAACAACTGCGATATATAGAATTTAATATAAAAGATGAATTATTTTTGAAAGTTACTCCCTTGAAGTATGTAATTTGATTTGGAAATAAAAAGAAGTTAATGTCGAGATATATTAATCACTTTGAAGATGATCAAATCAATGGTCTATTAGGCCCCGTTTGTTTCCCGGAATTCACTTTCCGGGAAATCACTTTCCAAACTTTCCTGTGTTTGTTTGTCTTCTGGAAAGTTGGTCAACGGAAAACACTTTCCAGTCAAAGAAGAATTTGGCTTGATTTTCAGGAAAGTGTTTTCCGGAAAATTTGGGCGGAAAACACTTTCCGGAAGTTGTGAAAAATTTAGAAATGTCATTATTTGCTGATTATATCAAATTTGATCCTCAAACTTTTGATTGCTATATATAATTTGTTTTGAATATTTATTTTTCAATTCCATCTCTTAAAATTTAATTTTTATATTAATTTTGGTTCTTATTTTTATAATTGCTATTTGTTTTTTTCTTATCATTTTTTTATTGAAATTTTTTATCTATCAAATTTGGTCCTCATTTTTTTTATTGTTACTTATTTTATTTGAAATAATTTATGAAATGTTAATTATTATTATTTTAATTTATTCACCTTTTATTTTTTTAAAATTTTTTTTAGATTTGATCTCTATTATTTTGATTATTATTTATTTTATTTGAGATAATTTATGAAATTATATTTTTTTTTCAATTTCATTCTCATTCAATTTTTTTAATTTGTAAGATTTGTTCCTCATTATTTTAATAAACTTGAAAAAAAATTAAAAAAAAATTAATTTATTAATAAATTATTTTCCAAATCATTTTCCATAACATAAACAAACACTGGAAAGTGTTTTCCAGTTCATTTTCCATAACACTGCCAAAAATCGGAATTCACTTTTTAGGAATTCACTTTCCAGGAATTCATTTTCCCCGGAATTCACTTTCCAAAAAAAAACCATTTTCCAGCAAACAAACGGAGCCTTAGTTAATATTGTTGTTTTGTATATTAAAGATATATAATATGTTTCATGTCTCTACTTTAGAGAGTTGAATTGGATCCTTCTTAAGTATTAGTAGTGTGAAAAGAAATTCAGAAAGTTAAACATTTAAGGTTAATCTAGTAAAGATTATTGATTGAGATGAGAAGAAATTGTGAAATAAATGGTGTCCCTAGTAAAGTAATGTGGAAAAGCTATCAAGTAGAAAAAAAAAAAAAGGAAAGAGAGTCAAAGATTAATAAGAAATATCTAGAACTATTTTTTTTAAGGAAGATAATTATTGATTTTGCGAATAAAATCTTAAAAAAGAGGAGAATTGCAAACTATTTGTTAAGTAAAAAAATATGTGTTAGGTACCATAATTTTAATCCAAAAAATCATAAATTAAGATAAACAATTTTATGATCAAGGTTAAAATTCTTAGTTAATCAGTGTAAAAACTCAAAAAAATACAAATAAAATTGACAAATAAAAAGTATCAACGATCAATACTTGACATAAATAACATGCAGGAGAATTGAGGGGTAACATTCTCGTAGATAAAACCAAAATCACCTCTTCCTCTTTTAAGACCTTGATGCCAATAGAGAAAGAGGAAATTTGGAAGTTCTTCTCCTCTTTCATTTTTTCTATATTCTCTCAAATCATATGGTCATGCCAAGTCGACCATTTATTATAGTATCATTATCTAAGTCATAAATTTAACAAGTTAATCAGGGTTAATCTAAGCTTTTTATTTTTTTATTTTTTTTATTATTATATTCCTTAATGGTTTGTAGCTTTATAATCGAGCATGATTAAATCAAGATAACAAATTAAAAAAGTATGGAAGCTAGATTGGGTTTTGAATAGCTTTTGACTACGTCATTTTAAATTGAAGTTATATAAAAGCGACCATGACATAAAGCCGAACTAGGTAAATAAAAATAAATGAATTATGCTTATTATTTTGTTTCGATTCAATTTTTATTCTTCTTTTTTTTTAAAAAAAATATTAACACAGTTAAATAATAAAACATGGAATCTAAGTTTAATCTTATCATTATCATCTCTTTTTTAATGATCATTGCCCACGGTATTTTTGAGCCATCCCACTATAACCTGGACTAGTTGAATGACTTTAACACATACTAAACATAATAGAAACAATTAGAAATAGAATAAAGATAGAAATGAGAAATAGAATAAAGATAGAAATGCTTTTCATGGAAATATTTTTTTTAAAACTCAATCACAAAAATAAAAATAATACCAAATACACTGGCTTCTTCGCCTCTCCTGTTTCTCTTAATACGAGTTCTGTTGTATCTTCGGGCTCAAATATCATGCAGTGTGATCATTACTTGCTAAGCTGTGCACGACCAATGTGCTACAATCTTGATGATGCAATTAAAGGTGCTTCTTCATCAACATTCATGTCAAAGGAAGAAATATCCCCCCCCCCCCCCTTTTATCAATGCTGTTATTAGTAGGAGTGAATGTATCAGGTGACTTCTTCGATTTCCAATCCCATGAAAAAATAATACGGAACCCTAAATTACTAGATAGATAAAAGAGTCTCATGGGAAGTGGAATTAATTAATGTATGGTCGTTTTCTGATCCAAATGATAATAATTCCACAGAACCAACAACTTAAACTCTAAGATAGATAAATGGGTTGCTTTGTTTTCAGGTTACCAAATTAACTCGGCTAATTTTCTGTGCTTCACATATTATCTATTAAACTGTTAATAAGCAGGCTAAGAGGTGTGTTGCCCAACAATGTTTGCTAGACAATTTGAAAGAGTTCAAATAGCCAATCAAAATTTCCATTTCCACAGTTCAAGCATATGATCCACATCATTAGCATATAGTTCAAGTAATATAACAAATATGTTAACTCTGTCTTGTTTTTTTAATCAGGCAGTAACTTTCCTGATATTTTACAATATTCCTGAATCTTTCAGAAAGAAACTAATGGATGGAAGTAAAAACAGTCACGTAGAGATCAATTTCTAAACTATGATGTATCTTTTGACAATGTGTTCATCAAATTCTTTTACCATTTTTTTTCCCACTGATATTGACAGTCATTTATCATTCAAATGAAAGAAATAAAAACCTTGTATTGAAATCAAGTCTTATGATATCAAGGGCTATTAAAATGATTAACCTTCACTATTCTATCAGAAATATTTTCAGGCACCTGAAATGCATGCACATCCTTAACCTTCAAGTAGTTGTACATAGCAACACCACAAAGTGCTGTACAAAAGAAAAGGAAATATGTAAAATAACCACGCAAAATCTAAGTACGGGTAAATAAAGAAGTAACAATACAAATCTTCCACCCTTGTATGAGTAGAGAAATACCACTTGCATAATCGATTATATCAGCCCAGTAATTGTAGACTCTGGGAATATGACAGTGGAAAGGCTATGAGTATCCAATCTTTCAGCACACTAGCAACTCGGATGGTGACTGCCCCAGTTCTACCGATTACTAAGAATATAGAGAAGTTCAGGGCTAATGCACAATGAGCATTGGAAAAGAAGATCCAAAAGTTGAATTGAATCTGTGAAACTTCCATCCCAAGCTTCTCCAGTACATACCTAGGAGCACACAGAAAAACAAAACTGCAAACAAAAAACTATTCTAACATCACCCAGGCAACAGTGTCAATATTTAACAGTAGATTGAGATAGCAACTGATGCGGATCAGCCCAACACCAAGCGTAATCATGCCAACGATCCATTGGAGGTGCCAATTAGGCCAATCACAAGAGCTAGGGCAAAGAAGCTTAAAGAAGCATTGAATGGGCTTGTTCAGAACTTATGGAGCAAGATGGACCTAGAAGGGCTTGGGACATTTAAGGAGCATGAAGGACAGCCTTTAATTCATCTAGTTCAGGTCCAAGAAGAGCCCAATTCATGTGGAACAAGGGGTTGATATGTCCGGCCCGATACTAGCCTTGTTAGGCTTGTTTATTTCCTAATGCTACAAGGTTAAAAAGCCAGCAATTTATTATCCTAATTAAGTAAGGAAGTTGGCCATATCTTATTCCTAAAGAGGGGAGGACAATTTAATGCTTTTCCTAACATAGGAAGGAAAGTAATTAAATCAGCAACAAAGGAGGAAATTTATCCAAGCTAATCAAGGACATCAAAGGAAAGGGGGCTGCAACACAAATTTGATTCTAGCATATTTAGGATGGTAATTTTCGGAGATGGAGATCATTTTTATTATTTTCTTAGTTTTTGGGTTATTATTGCTTATTTGGGTAAATTGTAAGTGGGCTTTATATAAGTCCACCTAAAGGAGGTCTATTAGGGTTTCTTTAAGTCTAAAGTCAGTATAAATAAGAGGCATAACCCAACATGTAAGGACACGCAATTTTTCAGATCAATAAACTTCTTTGCAGCACTTGTGTGTTGGTGGGATAATCTCCCTTCCTTGGTTCTCTAAAGAACTGAAAACGACTTATCGAAGAACAACTGGCTTCGTGGCGTCATCCTTATACTTCTCGTTCGCGAATCTATATTCGTTGGGTGGGGGTTTTCGTTTCCAATAGTGCTGGTGCCTAGGTACAAGTTATCTTTGTGTCACATTCCTATCAAACCTGATTTACTTGGCTTTTCCGGGAATTGGTGTCTTTGCGTGTGGGTTGCGTGACCACGTGATCACAAGGTTCGCATCAGCAACTACGCAGATCACGACACTTTTGCATTAGATACCATATTTAATTATCTATGCATAATGAAAGGGTTTTTATATAAAAAATTTTACAGTTACAGTAAGAAACTTAAAGGGGAATTTCAATCACCATTAAAATTATATCAACAAAACATAATCGTGATTCTAAATGGAGTTTCAGGATATATATATATATATATATATATATATAGTTGATGTCAAATTGTCAATTACACTATAAAACTTGACATGGATAAAATACTCACAAATAATAAAGAGAGAGACAAGCTATTTTGCAATTTTGTTTAAAAACATAACACCATATGAAATCATTCTCTTTGAAATAAAAACATAACTTGAAGCATTTATATACGGTACCTGCATGGAGCTATGTTATATAAGCTGGTGATTGGATTTAGGGTCAAGCCCTTCTTCTGTAGGACATGAGTTAAAACCAACCTAAGGGCTTCTGCAAAGATGCTCATGACCTGTTTAGTGTGCCAACTACATTAAAATTAATTTCCCCATATTTGAGATGACAACTCCAAACTGACAAGCACCATGTTTAAGAACACATCACACCTTGCTTTGTCAGTGCCACACATAACAGCCATGATAAATGTTGCCACAAGCACTGTAAAACCCATACCCATCCAATATAAGGACCCAAACAACTTTTCTTAAAGAACATTATCATAGATTTTAAAAACAACATTTCTACTTTTCATAGACATACTTCGAGCATCGAGCATCTGGATGAAGGCTACTGAGATGTACAGGTAAGCTGTGTTGCCAAATCTGTTAAGACAAGGAATTGAAAACAGTAAAACAGTCACTCCTTCAGCAAAGTCAACATGATTCACAAGAATTTGGAATTTTCTACACATATGGAATACGAAGCATTTAATTTCTAGAACAAAAACATAAAATACATTGTCTAGCAGAAAATCTAACTCAATTATAACTTATCGACCAACAAAAAAAGAGTGCAACCTGAATAGAAAGCCTATGTTCTAACATATAAACAAGGCATAAAACCCAGTGCAATAGCATTGCATGTAAGAAAATGACAGTGGCCAACAACAAAATCAGCTGCCAATCAAAAACATGAGGTGCTTAAGAAAAACCCTACTCAGTACAATAAAACTTCTGTCAATGGAAAACAACATGTTGAAAGTACCATTCAAAAGCCCACCCAGGAAAATAATTTGTGTTGGGATATGGAAATACAGGAATCTGAATTTGCCAAATCACTCATGTTATGCTCTTCTAGGCAGGAGTTTGGGTCAAATGCATAAACAAAACATAATTAAAAATGGAAGGCTCCATCCTCAGTTATGCTCGGAATATAGAATAAGCTGGGACAACGTTACAATTCACAGACTAGGCTCAAGAGATAATTCATGGTCATAAATACCTGAACCATAAAACTATTAGAGAATAATATAAATTATATTCTAGGACCACACCTAATAACTTAAGTTTAAACTTTTGGTGATATAGTTCCATGACATGGTATCAAAGCCTTGTTGACCCAGGGATCACAAGTTCGAATCTCACTACCCCCATTCTATTTGAAAAAAAATCAAGCACAAGGTAGTGTAGACTTGTGCAAGGTTCAAGCCCAAAGGGCTTTCACTTGACGGGATGTGTTAGAGAATAATATAAATAATATTTTAAAGTCTCACTTAATAACTTAAACTTAAACTTTTAGGTGAGATGGTTCCTTGACAACAACTATTCTAAGAGTTGCACAAGCGCCTAGTGTAGACCATCTTGCCAAACAATGCCTATTTAATATATGATAAATCTCATTAGTATTCTAGCAGTGAGCGAGGTCTTATGTCAACATAAATGTTTTGATGGATTTCTTTCCAAGGGCTGGCATAAGAATATATAGCATACCAGATTTCTCGTTGCACAAATTATTTTCATACAATTTCTATAAGCCAAATTAATTAATCTGTCATCAGAATAGTCTTTTCACATTTAAGTTCTTACCAAAGACTTGTTGCAAAGAAGGCACTTATTGGCACAACACGAGTTATGTATTTGCAGAATTATTATAAAAGTAATAAACAAAGTGACATTGGACAAACAAAGATGAAAACAAAGACTTGCTGCAAAGAAGGCAATTATTGGCACAACACAGGTTATGTATTTGTAGAATTATTAAAAAAATAATCAGAAAAGTGATATTGGACAAAATGAGAATGAAAATAAAGTAATAAATAAAAAATCATAGCAACTAAAAACAAGGTCATATCACTTGCATTTCCAAAGTCATTTTAACTAGAGAAACAACTTGCGTGTCCAGAAAAGAACGGAAAATTAATTTCAGTACTCAAAGGAGATCAAAAGAAGGCAATGAAGAAATTTTGCATAAGTACAGAGCTTTCAATGAAGTATTTTCCTTGATCCAGTGTATGATCACACTTTTTGGAGAAACATGAAGAAAGTTACCATACATTTGCAACATCGACTATTGAGCAACTACTCAAAACACAATATGTGAATTCCACATACATGCTGAAATGTATAGCTAAATGGATACAAGCTAACATAAAGAATAAACCTAATCCTAGGCTATTTTTGTTTGTTCTTCAACGACAGGTTCATTGTATAATGGACCTGCCAAGTGATTCACTGAATGATAGGAATTGAAATGAGAAATTTTCGCCTCTTTTCTGGTCAGAATGAATGAATGAGTAGGCTAGTAGATGATATGAATGAATATGATGCACACTATCATAGATTTCGTCTTACTTTTTCATTGAGAAACTCTAGCACTGACATTCTTCACATTTTCCAAAGTTAATCCAAAACATTGTTTAAACAATTCATAACATTATACGATAGGGAATCGTAACTTTGGAGCACAAACAAGAGGTACATGCACAATCTTCCATTTAGCCATGTGAAATAAGGTCATATTCATTCCTAGAAATTAAAAGCATCTCACCCACAACTTAATTGACTATTTTGTGACTCCAATGATAGCCCTCTGGTTCCAAAAGCACAGGAAATCAAATTATGTAGGAAGTCATTACCTTAAAATACACGAATAAGGAAAAAGGCTACAACCCCTAAAAACCACATATGAACCATCGTAAGCGTTATGGGAAATGGAAAGTTGAAATGTGTTATTGAGAGCACCATTGCAACAAAATTCATTGAATCCTACTTCAATCAATAGTTCACTTCAAAAAGAACACATAATATTACAGCTTAAGATTCAAGAATACCATATAAACCATGATGCTACATAAATTAAAATGGCATGAACCACCACATAAACATGTATATATGTCAACAAAAGGATTTATTTACCATAGAGAACAAAAAATAGGTTGCCTCTGCAAGTGCATGTTATGTGTCTGATGGAGACACGGGGCATAAGAGATTGGCTGGATAAGGGAAACACAACACATTGGGATAAGAAGCCAAGAGAACCAAGGTGCCATGAATTGGAGACACGGGGCAGCTGGCAGGACCGAGGTACCATGGATTGGAGGCATGGGGCAACTTTAGTTAATTATTTATTCAGTATTTAGTTTATGCTATTGTACACATTCTAGTCCAGTTAGAACCAGAAAGGATAATGGGTAGTTATGGGAGTAGTTATTTTCTAATTTTGTATTTAAGGTATTGTTGGAATTAATGCTACTGTTCCAAATATTGTTGAAGTGCAAAGGAGGTCCCTAGAACCTCAATATTCCAAAATCATTTTCTAGCAATTACAACCTAATTCATACCAAGTGGTATCAAAGTCAGTGTTTTTAGCATTGTTGAGGGGACTCGTGCAACTCAATTGGCTTAAGCTATCACTTCTATACGAAGGGAGACAAATTCTTTGAGCGAAGAACAAGGCAGACAGGGAGCTCTTATGGAGCAAGTGTTACAACAATTACATCACTTGACATCTAATTATGATAATCTGTTACAATCATTAGGCAGGCAAAATACAAGTGAAGGATCTTCAAATAATGTTAGTGGAAACGCTAAACCCTTACTGGAAGGACCCCATGGTATTCAGGAGACTTTGAGATTGGATTTCCCCCATTTCGATGGAGGTGAACCCATGATTGGATCCTAAAGGCGCAACAGTTTTTGCGTATTGTCAGACACCGGAAGATCAAAAACTTCAGATTACCTTCTTTCATATGGAGGGAAAGGCGTTGTCATGGTATTGTCGGTTGATGGACTCAAGTCCAACAGCAAATTAGGAGGAATTCCTGGTAGCCCTTCGAACCCGGTTTGGTCCCTCGACTTGTGAAGATCCTGTGGGAGTATTCACAAAATTGAGAAAGACTAGGAGTGCAGAGGAGTACCAAACAACCTTCGAAGTCTTGTAAAACAAAATTACTGTTGTAAGGGAAGAATTTCATATTATTACTTTTCTTAGTGGGTTAAGAGATGAGTTAAGAATCATTGTTACCATGTTTAGATCAAACACCCTCTCTGCAGTTTTCGGGTTAGCCAAATTACATGAGGAAGTAGACAAAAGACACCACCTTGTTCGAAACCCAAACATAAACCACAACAACACCACCTATCTCCCAGCCTGCCTCAAACAAGCCCCACTTAGATTACCTGCACCAAATCCCATAATCCCCAAATTTCTAGCCTCACCAAATTTACCCCAGTACAACCAAAATCTCCAAAAGAAATACCCCCTACCTATTAAAAGGCTTAATGCTAGTCAGATACAAGAAATGAGAGAAAAAGGATTATGCTATAACTGTGATGAAAAATACCAATTTGGGCACAAGTGCAATAGGCCCAGTCTGTATTTATTGGAGGGATTAGAGCATGAGGCTAGCCATTACGAGGTTGAAGAGGATCAAGGGCAGTATGACTAGCATCCTTGGATAGTTGAGTTGTTGGTAATTTCCTTGAATGCCATAGCAGGGGTACCCTCCCCTAAGACTATGCGATTAGTGGGATACATTCGGAAATATGCACTTACCATTCTAATTGACACTGACAGCACACGACTTTGTGGACATCAATGTAGCAAGGAAACTCGAGCTGCCAGTGGAAAATAGCCACTTGGCAGTGCAGGTTGCTAATGAAGCAACCTATCCTTGCCAAGGTTGCTGTAAGGCAGTGTTTTTGAAGTGGTAGAATTGTGATGTGTTGGTCAGTTTATATCTATTGATTTTGGGGGGATGTGATGTCATATTAGGGGTTGATTGGTTGAGAAGTCTCGGAACTATCTAGTGGAATTTTGCAAATTTGAGGATGAAGTTCTCTATTAATGGCAAAACCTTTGTCCTGCAAGGATTATAACCCCCTACTATCTCTTTAGAGGAAGAGCCGAAGTTGAATAAGACCACCCTAATTGAGGGTAGAGGCCTTTGGTTACAATTAATGGAGGCAGAGGAAACAAAAAGCTCTCCAGTTCCAGATGGGGTTCTACAGGAGGTCTTGGATCAATTCCAAGATGTATTTAAGGAACCTAATGGTCTCCCTCCTACCAGGGGTCATGACCATTAGATTCGGTTACATGATGCAGCCACACCCACTTGTGTGTGACCCTACTGTTACCCCTACTATCAAAAAAAGGAGATAGAAAAGCTGGTTAAGGAAATGTTACAAGCTGGAATTATTCAAACCAGCCAAAGTCATTACTCCTCGCCAGTTCTGCTTGTGAGGAAAGCATATGGGAATTGGCAGATGTGCATTGACTATTGCGCTTTTAACAAGGATACAATCAGAGATAAATTTCCCATTCCTAATATTGATGAATTATTGGATGAGTTACATGGGGCTAAGTTGTTTTCTGAGCTTGATTTACGATTAGGGTATCATCAAATCAAGATGAAACCTGAGGATGTGCCCAAAACTGCCTTTCAAACCCATGAGCGGCATTACGAGTTTCTAGTTATGCCCTTTGGGTTGACTAATGCTCCCTCTACTTTTTAGGGGTTGATAAATGAGATATTTAGATCTTAGCTTCAAAAATTTGTATTGGTTTTCTTTGATGACATACTTATATATAGTAAGTCTATGGCAAATCATATTGTACATTTAAATATTGTTTTAGACATTCTAAAACGTCACCAGCTATATGCCAAAGCTTCCAAATGTGTTTTTAGTTCTTAGGAGGTAGATTATTTAGGTTATGTTATTTCACAAAAAGGGTGGAGGCTGATCCTCTGAAGATTTCAACCATGGTAAATTGGCCTACTCCCACAAATCCTAAGGCCTTCAAGGGATCTTTAGGTCTCACTGGTTATTTCAGAAAATTTGTGAAAGGATATGGCAGTATTGCAGCTCCTTTAACCGCATTGTTAAAGAAAAACTCATTTATGTGGACAAAGGGAGCTACAGAGGCCTTTGAAGCCCTCAAAACAGCTATGGTAAATCCACCTGTTCTAGGATTACCAAATTTTAATATACCCTTTATGGTTGAATGTGATGCATTGAGATGTGGGATTGGAGCTGTTTTAATGCAGGAGGGCTAACCCTTAGCCTATTTAAGCCAGGCTTTGAAGAGTAAGAACTTGCTCTTATCTACCTACGAGAAGAAATTTTTGGCCTTAGTATTGGCTATCAGAAAGTGGAGGCACTACTTATTGGGGCATCAATTTAAGGTCCTAATAGACCAGCAAGCCCTGAAGTACCTGTTGGAGTAGAAGGTAGGCACCTCCTTTCAACAAAAATGGGTTGCTAAATTGCTTGGGTTTGATTTTAAAATGGAGTATAGGTGTGGGAACAAAGCAACTGATGCTCTGTCGAGGCAAATGGTTGATGACACTAATTCACCCATTCAAGAGTGTCAAGTAGCAGGGGTGGAACTACAAGCACTTCGTGTGGTGCAGGCTACTTGGTGGGAATACCTTCAACATGCATACACCTAGGAACCCCAGTTACAACAACTAATCAGTCGCAGTCAGTAGGGTGACCTTGATTATGTCAAATAGAGGTTCCAGGGGAATTTATTATTTTACAAGGGGAGGTTGCACTTGGGAACTCTAAAGGACTATCACAACTTGGTGCTACGACAATATCATGGGAGTTCTATTAGGGGACATGTAGGTATTCAGAAAACACATGCAAGAATCAAAAGATAATTCTTCTAGAATGGTATGTGCACCGATATACTTATAAAGGAATGCGATGTATGTCAACGCAACAAAACAAAGAATCTCAAGCCCGCAGGCCTACTACAGCCACTACCCATACCCGAAGGAACATGAAGAGATATAAGTATGGATTTTATTGAAGACTACCTATGTCAAAGGGATACGATGTCCTTCTGGTAGTTATTAACAGATTCAATAAATATAGTCATTTTCTCCCTTTATCACATCCATGCACAACAGTCAACATAGCGTAGCAGTTCAAGGAACATATATTCAAGTTGCATGGCATTCCACAAAGCATTCTTACTACGCACAGACAAATTATCAAACCGAGGCCATGAATAAGTGGTTGGAAGGTTACCTAAGGTGCTTCACCAGTGACCGACCCCAGGACTGGGTCAAGTGGCTGGCCTTGGCCGGATGGTCATACAATACCTCAGTTCATTCTTCGACTGGTCTTGCCCCCTTTGAGGTGGTTTACGGATAAGCTCCACCACATCTACAACCATATGAACCACATTCCACAGCTATTTAGGCAGTAAAAGATGAGATGGAAAGCCGTGATTTCATATTGGCACTAGTTTGTAAAAACCTACCGGATGCACAATCACGCATGAAACATTTTGCTGACAAAAATAAGACATAGAGAATATAAGGTTGGAGATTGGATTTATCTGAGGTTGAGACCTTACTGACAATTGACGGTGGCCAGAACGAAGGAACTTAAAGCTCTTAACGAGGTATTTTGGCCCATTTCAAGTCATCCAGCGAGTAGGGAAGATAGCTTATAAGCTCGATCTACCTCCACACTCGAAGATCTACCTGATCTCCCACATTTCATGGATAAAAAAAAAGGTTGGTTCCCATGTTAGCCTAGCCCTAACTTGCCCAAGGTCATGGAGAATGGAACTCTAGCTCCTACAATACAGAGGGTTTTGGCTAGAAGGATGAAGAAGGGAAATTTTGCAGGGACTGAATTCTTGGTCCAGTAGGATGGCTCAAACGAAGAAGACGCATTGTGGGTTGACGTGAATAATATGCGCAGACACAGGGCATAAGAGATTAGTTGGATAAGGGACACACGGCACGTTGGGATAAGAAGCCATGAGAACCGAGTTGCAAGGGATTGGAGATACGGGGCAGTTAGGAGGACCGAGGTACCATGGATTGGAGACACGAGGCGGCTTTAGTTAATTTTTTATTCAGTATTTAGTTTATGCTATTGTACACATTCTAGTCTAGTTAGAACCAGCAAGGATAATGGGTAGTTAAGGGAGTAGTTGTTTTCTAATTTTGTATTTAAGGTATTGTTGGAATTAATGAAAGACAACTTGAAAATCCAAATATTGCTGAAGTGCAAAGGAGGTCCTTGGAACCTCAATATTCCAGAATCGTTTTCTAGCAATTACAATCTAATTCATAACAGTGCAAGGAAATGGCATAAACAAGGCTTAACTTCAGAGCTTACACCCAAGCGGATGTATTGAATAGCCGGGACACTGGATCAATCCTTACCAGATTGGTCCAGAGGAGATTAGGAACTGATTTTAATTCCCATAGGAAATTTCATAGAAGGCGAGCAATTGTTATAGAAAATTAAAAAGAAAACACCGGATGCCAGTCAACTACATGTAGTGACTACAATACGGTTAAAAAATGAGTGACTATTACAGAATTAGGGTTCTTTGGGTGCGAATATCACTTCATTTCAATATGAATTAAAAGTCAAGGACCAGATGTTTGCGGAAGAACAAAAGGATGTGGTGGCTAACTAACTGCAATTTCAGCATTCAAATATAAAAGAAAAGACAGCATCAAAATAAAACATTAACAATGTGACTAACTGCAATAATATCCTAGGCTGATACACTTGCATGATAATAATAAGGAGGAAAATGATGATGATATGTAGGCTACCTTGTTGTAAAATGACTCCAGAAGAAAGCAAATGGTACAGATAAGTCAGCACCAAAGGCTTATTCACAATCATGTTTGCTTTTTTCGTGCTTTGCTTCCTTACGCCAAAATCAAGAGAAGAAAATCCACCTCTTCCTTTTCAACTTCCTCTCTACCTCTATACGTGAATTGCAATTACTTCTCTGGTTTCCTCCATATTATCTAAATCCATTTCAACTTGTAAAAAAAAAATACCTCTTGCACAAGGAAATAATAATAAAAAAAAAGAGTTAGGATGATCGAATTAAATTTATCTAAGAAAGAAAAATAATCAAAACTGAAAACGAAACACCCAGATCACCAACAAAAAAAAAATGTAGGTAATAAGAAATTCAAATCGAGCAAAATGAAATTGAAAGGATCTCCTTTCAATTATTTACCAAATGTGAGACAGAGAGAGAAAGGGAGAGTCCGATCCGATCAATGGAAATGAAAGGTAACTAAGAGGCATCACCGATAGCTAGTGATTGGAAAGACAGAACGAAACCAAGGGCGGGGCGGGAGGGAGAGGGGAGGGTGTGGAAATGGTAATTAATGGAAGGGTGAGTGAGGAGGCAGTCAGAGTGTTTAGTAATAAGCAACAAATGGTACACACACTAGCTATTTACCCGCGTTTCACCGCGGTCACAACAATATTTTTTTTAACCCAAAAAAACATATTAAAAGTGTATGGTTTTTTTTTATTATATTATAAATTTAGATAAAATAATAAATATATGCAAAATTCATGTAGAGTGCAAGTTTTTAATAAAATATATAAATTTTAAATTGATATAAATTTATTTGTTCAACGAAATCACCTGTATAAAATTATCATCATCATTAAAAAAACAAAAAATTAGATACCTGAATAATTGAATTTACTGTATTAGGATTAGTTTATTTCATAATCTAATTTAAATCAAACACAATAATAAAATATAAATTTTAGAAATATTTGTGATAACTAAACAATCAAAAATAAATTGTGGAACTCATTAAAGGTAAAATCATCAACATACTATCACAATCTAGAAATACTTCATAAGCTACAATATACTGAATAGTTTAACAATAATATATATATATATATATATATATATATATATATATATATATATATATATATATATATATATCCTCACTTAGAGTATCTCTTTTCAATATTTCTATTTTGATTTTGTTAAAGTAATATTTAAAATTATATCAATTAAATTATTTTATGATGAACAACTAAGTGATTTCAGTTTTGTCAGAAAAAAAAATGACTCGTGTTTCATGATATTAATTTTTTGTAAAGTAGTGATATTAATTAATTAATTAGTATCATAGGCATAAGTTATAATCTTTCTTTGTGAATTATATTTTATTTTATAAAAATTCAAGGATTAAAATAATTTACATCAATCTCAATCTACTATTGATCGTAAATGAAATTAACTTTAAAAATAGATATTATAACTATCTACAAATTGTGATTTCACCCAATAAATTTGAAACAACTAAAAATAAAAAAAAATAAACTGCATTGTATTTTCAAGTTGAGTTGGAACCTGTCAATCTAAAAATAATGAAGATCTTATTTATTTCTGTATTCTAAAAGTATTTTATATATATATATATATATATATATATATATATATATATATATATATATATATATATATTGTTTTGAATTGAATGTTTTTGATGTTTTTATAATATTATAAATATTATAATGTGTTAATATAAAAGTTTTTTTATTTCATTATATTTTTAAATAAAAATATTTTAAAAATTAATCACTATCACAATCACTCTCTCAATAATAAGTTTCATGAGTGTAATAAAATTAATGAAAAATAATTAATCCCAACAAACTTTAAAAAATGTGGTTTTTTCTTCTAAAAATAGTGAAAAGTTAACCCGCATATAGATTAAAAAATTATATTAATCTACTATAGATTTGTCTAAACGAAAAGAAAAATACCAGAGGATCCAATAAAAACTTGAAAAATAAATATAAAACAATAAGGAGATACAATTGAAGCTTGCGAAAAATAAGAGGAAATGGGGATGAATGGTAATGGTCAACTTGTCTGGACTTCACTCAAATACTTAAAACTTTAATGAGAAGCCACACTCTTGGTACCAAATACCAATGGGCATGATCTTTTCAAGGAAGACAAAATTCATTCTCGTAAATCGGGATCTTTCTGTACTTACAACATTTATTGGAATTCAAAGTTCAAACAATCAGGATTGATTGCCTCTATTCCTCACATTGGTAAAGGAAGAGAAGAAGATTCAGCGCATGCCCATGAATTGGCGCATTTCTTTTATGTTAGGCTCGAACTTTTCTGTATTCGCGCTTGCATTGATCTTTCTCGATCTCCTTGAATAATGTCTTGTACGCCCTTTCTCTGTCCGGCAAAAGGGGCGAGTAGACTGATCGACCCATCATTTAAGAACTAAGCAAAACAATCATGAAAGCATGCCCAAGCCCAGTCATAGAATAATATTGTTTTTGTTCAAAAATGGTAAACTCCAAGAAAAAAAGAGAAAATAATAAGCAGAAGTCGATTTGAGGCTTGAAAAATGGAGCGAGAAAGCAGTATGAATCAGAAAAGTAGACAGTTAAGAAGATTGCCCATGAACATTTACCCCATCTGAAGTGAATTAAAAACTACACAACTTGAAAGAATGGGTTGACCAGATTCTAACACTGCAAAGAACGAAGCTGGTTTCACTAACTGGTATCAACAAAAGAACAACAAAACCATGCAAAACCAAGAAAGCCCCCAACAATCAACACAAAGCACCGGTATCAGTAAGGGTAAAATTGTGAGCGCACTGTAGAAATCCACAGTAAAACACCTTACAGTCTACAGTGCAAACCACAATAAAAGACCCATACCATTTATATTTTAGTTACTATATATATATATATATATATATATATATATATATATATATGGTTCATACAACATAATTTTAATTATATGATAATCAAAATAAATAATTTAAAAAATATTAAAATTTTAATTTAAAAAATAGTTATAGTTTTGTATGCTGATTATTTTATGTGACTATCTATGAGAAAATTAACAAAATATTTATTTTATAAAGATTTCATATAACAAATGATAAAATAAATATATTTTTTATTGACTTAGACTCAATTTTATATTTAAAAAAAAATTCAAAACAAGGTTGTCATAGAGCCTAACACACTAGCCATTTTCAAAACTTAATTGAGATCTTTTTTGGACTTGGATTAAATGATTTAGAGGTTGCCCTTTAAATTACATTGATATCTTTTTTCCCTCTAGGTTCACTTACTCCATGTGCTCTAAATTAACTCATTCAATATGTTTTTAAGTCTCTTTGTCCTAACTTTATAATAGGCCTATTTGGTACTGGATCATTTGTGCTGTTATGTTTGGTGTTGGACCGGTCCTCATCATTCCCTATCTCTTTAAAAAGGTTTGACCTCAAATCATAATCACCAACATCAAATATAGTAAGATCATAAACATTAAAGGTAACGATAATAATGCGAATTGATGTGGATCACCCTAGAAACACTAGTAAAGATCCATTACATGTTCCAAATGGTCCAATTATCCGGTCTAAGACAAAGATATTGAAAAAGGCATTGAATGCATTAGTTTTGAAGGTTTCAACCAAGTTAGAATTGTAAGGTCCATTAGAGTATCAAGAAGAGATCCTGATACATCTTATCCATGTGCAAGAAGAGTCCAATACAACCTTGAAATGAGAACAACAAAGAAAATAAAAGAATCCTACTACAATTTAAAAATAACATATATGACTACATTTTTCTTTTGATTATAGGATTAAGGGGTTAGATGGAAGGCTATAAATAAACCTTGAATTAGCTCCATAATATTTTAATTCTCTTCTCATGGCAGAACATGAATTTAATATCACGGGCTTTATTTAATTTTGTTAACTATATTCCAAGACTTGTTTGTACTTAATTAAAACTTTGTTCTCAATTAGGATCCAAGACTTGTTTGGATTAAGTTATGAGCTTTTCAATTAAGGGTTTTAAGTCAGTTTTGAGTGGACCTCATATAAGTCCATATAAAAGATCCAATAGAGTTAATTTTTCAAGAACTATTTAAACTCATGTAACCATAATTTCATCAGCCTTTGATGATTATTACTACTGGATTTTTTAGTTTTAACGTGTAATAATGATTCTTGTATTCTTCAGTTCTTGAAAAAAATTAAATTTGACTTATTGAAGATTAATTGGGTTTGTGGCATCATTCTACCCATTCCAATAGTATTTGTGCCTTGGGATATGTTTTCATTGTGTCACACTCCTTTAGACTTATTTTGGCTTTCTGGGATGAGATCTCAATCTTGATTATGGGTTGCATGACCAAGTGATCACGAGATTCATATCAGTTGAGCTCTAATATAAGGTCATATCCTTTTATGATTTTTATTTTTTTAGTATTCCTCAAAGTTTTTTAATATTTATGTCCATCTTCTTGTTTTTCATGTATGTGTCATCTAAGCAAAAAAAAAAGGTTATATTTTATCCTGTTACTGTCTCTAATCATATCAGTATATTAAAAAAAAAGATAGAAGGATTAATTGAAATTTGAAAGATCATTCAATTTTTACCACAGAAAACACAACTCTCATGAAAGTTAAGAAACCACATCGAAATCAATTGAAAATTCATATTCAGTCTATTAGGGGTGGTGAGATTGCATCATTTGTCAAATTTAGGTTTATATTGATATTCTTTACTTGAGGTATTAATTCAAGGTTCAATTATGCCGCAGATACACTACTCTAAGTGAACCATGAGCAAAACATTTTAGAATAAATTGAAACTTCATATTCTATGTATTGGGGATGAGATTGCATCATATATTAAATTTAAGCTTATTTTGATATCGGTTTTCAGAGGTTTTGATGTAACCATATTATTTGATAGTTTCACCTATATATTACCCAATTTCTTACATATATTTTGTGTATAAAATACCTTGATATTCTTTGTCTTATATTTTGAAGGCATTTTTGGATGAAATATGCAAAAAAGAGGAAATTGGAGCTGGTTGACAAATTTGACCTTTAGTCAATGTTTTGTGCTGAACAGAAGCTCTAAAGGTCGAAATAAAGTGATACCAGTGTCATTCAAAAGCTATCATCCATATTTTTATGGAAAGATAAGGAAAAAAAATAAAACAAGGAAAAACATAAAAATCACAGCCTTTATAATTAAATAGCATCATGAACCTCTTGATCACGTGGTGTAGAAACCCATAACAAAAAAGACATTTCCACAAGAAAGTCAAAAATCAGGTTTGAGAAGTGCGATGCAATGAGAACCTATCCCAAGACACCAACACTATTGAAATTGAATTGAATAACTCCACAAGGTCAGTTATAGCTTGATAAGTCAGATTTTCTCTTTGTCCCAATAAAGAGAAAGTATTGCATCACGCAAAACATAATTTTTTTTATTAATCCATATATGTTAGGTTTGTAACATACAATTAGCTTATATAATACTTCAAATAACTCTAATGGATTCCCATATGTGGGCTGATTTGAGTGTACTTACAAAATTGACCCAAATATATAATAATAATTCAATAATTAATAAGAAAAGAATAAAAATCTAAAATTAATATCCTAGTATCACATGTCATCCCTGAGAAGTTCTAAATAGACTAGAAAATCTAATTTAATCCCCAAGCCCACTTTAGATAACATATGACTCAAACTCATATTTATTAATATAAACCAAATATGACCTAACATACACTCCAAATAAGCTTTCTTTGCTCTTGAAGAGGAATTGAATAACAAAACACAAAGAGCCTGTTATGATCTATATAGTAAGGCCTTTTGGAACTCTAATTGATGTGAAATTGCAACCCCTCATAGAAATATAACTCAAGAATCCTTTGGTAATGTTGAAATTACAACCCATATAGAACCATAGCTTGAGAATCGTTTGGTAACATTTTAGTAGATATGGAGTTAAGCTTAATAGAGTATAACTGGGCAGTATGAAACTCTACATCAAAGTTTGAAATTAACCATGTCTGAATTGTATTATTCCCACCCTTTTCAAGAAGATTCACCCTCAAATTTTTAATAGGATCATTGGTAACTGATAAAAGTTTCAAATAAAACGTCAACTAACCAATTGCATTTATATTATTGAATGATAACCACAATGGCTCTTTTATGTCTTCTGTTCTCTCAGCACCATGATGCAAACCTCTTGATCATGTGGTCAAGCAATCCATAACGAAGATGATAATTCCCTAAGAAAGTCAAAAATTAGGTTTTGGAGTGTGACACAATGGAAAGTTTTATCTCAAACCACCTATTTGAATTGAATAGGATGACATCACAAGGTCAATTATACCTTGATAAGTCAGATTTGATCCTTGTCCTGACAAAGAAAATGTGTTGCATCACATAAAACACTAGTTTATTTTATTAATCCATGGCTGATAGGTTTGCAGCATATAATTAACTTACATAATATTTCAAATACCTCTAATGGATCCCCACATGTGGGCTGATTTGAGTGCCCTTACAAAATTGACCAAAATATATAATAATATTCCAAAAACTAACAAGTTCCAAATAGACTAGGAAACATGATATGTTCCCAACATCTTAATTGACCCAAGCCCATTTTAGACCCCATGTGGACTAAACTCGTACTCATTCATTACTATGAACCAAATATGACCCAATACATACTCCAAATAAGCTCTCGTTGTTCCCTAGAATTGAATAACAAAAGTCGTAAAGCCTATTATGATATATATAACAGGCCTTTTGGAATCTCGATTGATTTGAAACTACATCCCCTTATAGAACCATAGCTTAACAATCATTTGGTAACATTTTAGTACAATCCAACAACTAGGTATGAAGACAAGTTCAATATAGTATAACTGGACAGTATGAAACTTTACGTCAAAGTCTGAAATTAAGCATGTCTAGGTCGTATCATTCCTACCCTTTTCAATGAGATTCACCCTCGAATCTTTAATAGGATCATTGGTGACTGAAAAAAGTTTCAAATGAGAACGTCTACTAATTACTCGTGTTTATGTTCTTGAATGATAATCACAATGGCTCTTTTTTGTCATTCATTCTCTCGGCGCTATGATGCGAACCTCTTAATTATATGGTCAACAACCTACAATAAGATGATACTTCTCTAAGAAAGTTGAAAATCAGGTTTGAAAAGTGTGACACAATGGAAAGTTTTGTCCCAAGGCACCAATACTATTGAAATTGAATCGGATGACTCCACAAGGTCAATTATACCTTGATAAGTCAGATTTGATCATTGTCTAGGCAAAGAAAACATGTTGTATCACGTAAAACATAATTTTATTTTATTAATCCAAGGCTGTTAGGTTGCAACATATAATCAACTTATATAACGTTTCAAATAACTCTAACAGATTCCTATATAAGGGTTGAAATGAGCCCACTTATAAAATTATATGTAATAATAATCCAAAAACTAATAAAAATCCAAAATTATTATCCTAGTATTATATTTGTCATCCCTAAGAAGTCCCACGAAGACTAGAAAACTTGATTTGATGCTAACATCTTAATTAACTTAAGCCCACTTTGGACCCAATGTGGCCCAAACTCGTATTTATAAGTATGACCCAACATACACTCTAAATAAGCTCTCTTTATTTCCCAAAAGGAATTGAATAACAAAACTCATAGAGACTACTATGATCTATATAACAAGGCTGTCTGGAACTCTGATTAATATGAAATTGCATACCCTCAAAGAACCATAGTTTGATATTTTGGTACAATCCAACGGTTAGATATGAAGACAAGCTAAATAAAGTATAATTGGACAATATGAAACTTTACGTCAATGTCCGAAATTAACTATGTCTAAAATT
Source organism: Salix dunnii (assembly GCA_015731905.1). Lineage (NCBI taxonomy): Eukaryota > Viridiplantae > Streptophyta > Magnoliopsida > Malpighiales > Salicaceae > Salix > Salix dunnii. Next base: position 12,914,936 of record CM027666.1, on the reverse strand, counting down.
CACTTCCTTAGGAAATAATTTGGACTTGGACTCCATGTCATATTAGGAAAAATAAGCTCAAATCAAGGTTGGCATAAGACCTAACACATCCTTCCTTTTAATAACTTGGATGAGACCCTTCTCGAACTTTGATTCGATGAGTTAGAGGTTTTCTTTAAGCTCTATCAATGTTCTTTGTCCCTCTGGTCCATCTTACATGTGCTATGAAGTACCTCATTCAATGCTTTTTAAGTCTTTTTGCCTTATCTCTTGTAATAGGCTTATTTGGCACCACCAATGAGTCGTTTATGTGATTACACTTGGTGGTGGTCTAGTCCTAATCACATCCATATACAAAAACTACCTAACCACCTCTCATGGTCACACTTAAAAGCTATCTAGATTACTCTTATCAAAGTTACAAATCATTCCCTATCTAGATTACTCTTATCAAAGTTATAAATCATTCCCTTAAGATCAAAAGAATAAAAACACTTTCTTTTTATCCTAAATTTGCTATGAAATCATTTGAACCTAAAACCAAAAATCTTAGTTAAAACCATAAAGGTTTTAGTTTGTTAGAAACCTAACAAACTCAGTTAGGACCTTTGGTTTGACCTAGAGAAGGTAGGTGATCAATAAGAGTCAGAGAGGGTGAAATGGATAGAGAGGAAGGAAAGAATTCCTAGTTTGCAACTTGATTTTGGAGAGAAAAGCATCCAATCTAAAAGATAAACAAAGTTGAGAAGGCATATCCCTTGAAACCATTAGAGGTAAAGTCCATATGGCTTGTAAACCTTGGGAAATAAATGTAGGTGATTTGTGCCTATATTTATGATTTAATTTTCATAATGAAAATGGGTGAATTATGCTTAAAGTTTTGGTGGAAATTTGAAAAGATATGATTTATGAGTAGGAACATTTAAGGCATGTGTGTTTGGGAAGTTTGAAAATATCATGAACAAAACATGAGGGCGGTGGCTAGCATACATTTAATGTATGTTAGGATCTCGGATAAAAAGATCACCAAAAATGACTAACATATATTTTAGTGTATGTGAGGATCCCGGATAAAGGGATCATCATAAATGACTGACATACACAGTGTATGTCATGATCCTAGGGATGATAATCATTATGCACAAGCTAATATACATAAAGTGCATGTTAGAATCTCAGATAAAAGGATTGTGGTACAATGTTTAATACACATTCATATATAATGGAATCAACGCTCATCCTTGAAAAAATAATAATAATATGGAGGTATGTCAAGGACCCAGGAAAGTGTTTTCTCTGATTTCTAATGTCGAGAGGGTGATAAGGGTATTGATAGTACTTTGTATTGGCAATACATAAATGGGGAAGTCAGTTTGTGTTTCAAATAACTATGCTGATTATTATAATTATTTATGGGCTTGTTAACTTTAATATTATTTTTTTCCAAATTTTCTTTATAGAATTATCTTGTATTTTTGTTTCAGGTCCATTATTTTCATGTCACGAGTAAAGTTTTTGTTTCTTAGCTTTTTGTATCTAGTAGTATTTCATATAAATTAAATGTTGGTAAATTGATATGTATGATCACTATTTATTTATTTTAAATGGAATGTAAGAAAAGTAACTTGTTTTGTCATATTCTATTAAATGTGACTAGATTTATATTAACTCTAGTGCAAATTATTGATTGTTGTTAAGTGTATGATTTATTTATTGTGGTTGTGATGAAGATGATGTTTATGGTTTTGTAGACCCAAGATGATTGGGTCAAGATTGAACTAAAGGTTATGTTATATGTCAAAAACTTGGGATTTACCAGTACATGGGAGGTTTCACTGAAATTTCGATAGAAATTTGAGTGAAACCTCACTCTATCTCTCTCTCTCACACACACACATATGTAAAAAAATTACATTTTCTTTTCTTGGAAAATGTGTATCAATAAGATTACTTGTTTGTCTCCTAGAGAAGAGGTTGTTACATGGCTTACCTGATTGCTTAAGTTCATTATCTCAATGCATTTTTGTTATTACTTGTTGGTGCATGGTTCTTAGCTGGAGTATTCCATGATTATTTAGCTTGGAATTTGTTCTTGGTAGCATTTTGTCGTGTTCAAGTTCATGCACTTGTTTTGGTTCATTTGATTTATATTTAGTGTTAGAAAGTAATAGATATTATACTCTAGATTCAAAATTAATTAAACATGTTTTATGTCTAGTTGGCAATAGAGTTTGGAAGTCTGATTCTAGTTTTTTGAGTTTTTGTTTAAAGTATGTTGTTATATTTGTTTTAGCACTCAATAAAGTAATTTATAAAAGCTAAAAAACCACTAGTTTAAGGGCTAAATGGCAATTCTAGGTTAGAAAGTGTTTTTGTATTATGAGCATTTTTTTGGTTTTTTGGGTAACTTTCCTAAGTGTTCATCATTTGAACTCTGCCTTAGGTGTTAATTATAGGCTATGTTTTGATTTGTTTTTGGTACATATCTATTCACATATCCTTATTAGCAAATAATCAAGGTAGGTTTGCTTTGATAACAAATATTTTTTGATCTTAATCTTATATTTTTGATTTAGTACTGAAACCTATTTATGTCAAATAGTAGAAATTAGGTAAAAATCAAAGTCAATAAACATTGGATTATCGATGCATGTATGATTGCGAGCATTCTCATGCATCCCTTTGCCTAAAAATTGATCTCAATTAATCCTTACACTTCTAAGATTTGATTTTTGGTTTGTTTTTGAGTTAAATTTATTAAGTCAACTCGGTAAGTGTCACCCAATTAGGTCAACTAGTCTAGTCAACACAACCGAGTTAACTTGGTGCTAAAGGTCTTTTTGATTGGTCCTTTATTTGTGTTGAGTTTTTGGACTCTACGAAGTGTTTTGTAAGCACTCCCTTAAACATGTGTTAGACAATTTTGTATACGGGTAAAAAAAGGTTTTGTCAAACATGGCCTTACAACAACAAAAATATTAGTTTTATGCATTACACACAACTAAATATTTCAAAAATAAATTCATGTTTTAATACAAATAATTTTATTTTTAAGGTTTTTTAATACACCCTAAGATTTTTATAATGATTTTACTAAATCACTAAGATTTAGCCAATATTTCAAGAAATCAACCAGTCTTTCCTTAATTCATGAGAATAAAAGGTAAATATTAAAATATTATACCTATGAGTAAGCTATTATTTAAAATATCAGTGATTAACTTAAAAATTCTTATATTAAATATTCACCAATTTTAATTGAAAATATTTTATCATCGTAGATAGGTTCTATCAGAGAATCTAGATGGATTTAACAAATAAATTTTGTTTGGGTATAAAAGCCTATAACAAATACAAAAAAGACAAAATTTGTTCCTATGAATAAATCCCAAACCAAAACACTTGCTAGGAAATCACCAAATCCCTATATTATATTAGAACCTTACAAAAGCATCTTACCCTAGATAAGACGTGTTATAAGTGTTAATATCTTCTATAACTATAATTAGCTCCTTACCTTTCAAACATCTTAGAAAGACTAGAATAATCATGTTTTCTAGAAATTCTAAATAAATAACTAACTGGCGACTCCCAAAACCCTACACGTCATCATTTTGACCTCGTGACACTAGCTTTAATGGCCCTACTTCTCAATCCCCCATGGCTGCCCTACCTAAGCCTAACAATCTAACCACCTCAAAAGATGTATTGTTGAATCTTTGTCTAAAGTAGATTTAATAGTTATTATTTGGAAAATTCTGCCATATTCCTTTAATATAGGCGTCATAACAATGTTCCCAAGAGTGAAACACTAGTAATTAGGGTCCTAAAAGGACAATAGGGATTTTATAACTTTTGTTTATACTGGTGGCTTATTAGTCGTGCAATCCTCCTATATTATCTCTCAAAGATAGTCTCATCCCAATATTATAGGATTAGTAACAATTTCTTAGGTCATTTATAAGATGATTCACCTTTATAATGCTTAGTAATCCACTACATCAATTCTTGGATAGTCTTCTTCAACTAATTATGCCAACTCAGAGCATTGCTCAAACTCTTGAAAGATAGGTATTATATGGTAGTCGTGGTTTAAGTTCACGATTATACCATTATAAATTAGGCACTCATATATGAGTTTGAGTGTTTTGTGAGTGTCAAACTTGATCTATAGTCATAGGGCGAAACATTAATTCCCAACTTAACTTAGAAGCTTGTGCATGCTTTCAAAAATTAAAATGGATGATGCACGAGTCGACAATTCATATTTAATATACAAATGCATGTGCAATAAAAAAAATAAAAAATAAAAAATGCATGTTGATAATAAAAATAAAAGACAAAATAGTAAAAATTAAAACATAAAAAAATATAAAAATGTATAAACTAACAAAAAAAAATAAAACAAAATAATTAGATAAACAAACAAAGCTTAGTCCACAATCCCTTGTGGAGTCGTCATTCTATCACACATGTTTAGTGTCGTGACAATTGTCCTCCCATAGCGAGATTAGTGTGAAAGAGTATAGATGTAGAGAACAAGGAATTCTTGTCTTTTATTAATGAAACCAAAAGAATAGGAGTTACCACTTAGTATTACGATTATTATAAAACTTATTTATCCACGAAACTTTAGGTAAAGGGATAAGTTGTGAATAAGAAGGATATATCACTCCTAAAACACCTTGTGTAGATTAAATTGTATTGCGATTTGTCCAAAATAAAAAAAGATCTTGTTGTGGTTCTAACCATTGTTCTATCTAAAGTTTAAGTAAAGTCCTTCTTAATAAGAAAGTTCTTATCTTATTAGGTTAAAACATGGTCTTTTTAAAGTTAAGATATATATTTAAATATAAATAATTATCCTTTTATTTAATATCAAAAATACATCTTACATATAAGTTTGTAATCTCATTTATTAAACAAAAATAACTTTTGCTAAAAAGATTTAGAACATATAATATAAAATAACTTTTTTTTATTTAAATTCAAGATTACTTTGTAATCTTAGATATTGAAAGGAACAAAATAAAAATATTTTTTTATATTTTTGAATTATAGGCCAGATTCTTATAACTTTAATAACTTGGTTATTAAACCCAAAACAATGCATGCAAAGTAAAAAAAATAATTATTGTTTTTATTTTTTATAAGAAAATATGCAAATATAATCAATTTTTAAGAGACTTGGTCATATGCACACAAATAAAATACATATTTTTTTTTTATATAAAAAAGAGGGTATTTTTAACATTGAATAAGTACCTTACAATATAAAGTTATTGTCTCTCGACATGAGATATAAAAAAAAGTCTAAACAATGTGAGGGACTGAGTAATAATTTGGAAAAGCCTTTTGGCCTTTTTTAAAAAAAAATATTTGGCTTTGATTGGTAGAATCATTTTTATTTAAAAAAAATATTAAACTATTAAGATAGACTTAAAGACATGCTAATCAAACAATCCCCTGGGCTAAATAACCTTAACAAAATAAAATTGTTAACCAAAATAAGGCCTTAAGGACTAACATGAAAGATAACATGTCTGAATCAACCTGAGATATTAGTTCACCACGAGCTGACCCAAAAAAAATTTGACTAAAAAATAGATTAAAAAAATGTTTAAACAAAAACAAAATCAAGTTATAAAAAACCATAAAAGATAATTTTTTATTAAAAAAATATATCAAATACAAAGAAAACAAAGAGCACAATGAATGTTTTTCCTTAATCTTAAAAACATGATATAAAAAAAAGAGACTAGATTTTAAGCAAATAAATGCGTAATATTGTTTGCAATCATCCATAAAACAAGAGTCAAAGGTCTACCCTAATATTAAAACTCACTAAAGTATGTGATGCGAACCTCGTGATCATGTGGTCACGCAACTCACAACCAAGACTAAGATCTGATCTCGAAAAACCGAAATAGATCTGATAGGAGTGTGACACATTAGAAACCTGCCCCAAGGCACTAACACAATTAGAATGAATAGAATAACTCCACGAAGCTAGTTAATTTTCGATAAGTTGGATTCAGTTCGTTTAAGAACTAAAAAAAATACAAGAATCACTCTCACACATAAAACTGAAAAGTTTAGAATGAATATTCATCAATGGTTGCTGAAATTTAGGCTACATGAGTGGAAACATCTTGAAAAAATAACCCTAATAGACTTTTATGTGGACTTTAATGAGGCCCATTCAAAACTAACCTAAAACTCTAAAGACTTAATCCAAAAAAAACCTTAGATCCTAGCTAAAAATAAAATATTAATTAAGCCCAAATAAGTCTTGAGATATAACTAATAAAATTAAATAAAGCCCATAGGTCTTATTTATAGCTTTCCATCCAGCTCTTTAATCCTAGAAATAAAAGGAATAATATAGTCACCCATGTTTGTTCCAAGCTATAGTAGGATTCATTTGTCTCCTTTGTTGTCCTCCCTTCATGGCCTAAATAAGGTTGTATTGGATCCCTCCTGCACATGGATATGATGAACAAGGGTATTCTCTTGATACTCCAATGGTCCTTTCAATTCTGACTTGGTTGAAACCTTCAAAACCAATGCATGCAATGCCTCTTTCAATGTCTTTGTCTTAGACCGGGTCATTGGACCATTTGGAACATATAATAGGTCCTTACTAGTGTTTTTGGGTTGGTTCGCATCAACATGTTATTGATGTATGAACGTTTTAAATTACTCAATACTAATAACATGTGAAATTGCACAAACCATCAATAAATCAAAATGAGTTCTATTACCAATACATTAGGCAATGGTCATCAAATGAACATGATGAACACGTATCTACAAAACCAAGAAAACCTAGAAGCATGCATTTTTTACCCTTGCAATGTGCATTTTCAATTCCATTATGAAATCAAAACTAAATATGTTTAAGTCATAAATGAACTAAAGAAACAAAAAAAAATCATTATTCATCATCATAAATGAAATACAAACTTTAAATTTGTCAAGACAAAACAGAAGAGCATTATGCAATTTTGGATCTAAACCACATATTATATCATTACACAAGACCAAAAAGAAATCATGAGACAAAAGCATGCTTTCAAACAACCCCAAAACCCAAAAATTAATGTAACAATGCTAGTCTAAATCCTTATAAAAAATGCATAAAAACTAACAAATAAAACACATTAATCAAACACTCATTACATAATACAACTAAATGAACATGTGGAAACTAAAAATTTTTAAACAAAAAAAAGCAAACACAAAAGATGATAAAAAAGTTTTAACAAAAATAGACTAAAAACCTAAATCAAATGTAAATCCTAACATCATAGAAATAAACTATCACATAACATACTATAAAAATAAGTTTAAAAAGGAAATGGTATGCTTATTGAGATCCACCCCCTCATCAAACAATGAAAGATTACCGAGCCAAATAGAGGCAGATGATTTCTCCTTAACCTCTTGCTGATTTGTGGCAGGTTTGTGGCTTTACTTAAGCTCTAAAATGAACATGAATTTATTCCTACCTTATGACTTCCCTTATTTATTTCCTCCCTTTATATTCTTAGAATTTTATATATTGCTCTTGTTTTTCTATAACTTTTAGAAGCTTCTAGAAGGTGCCAAAACTTGTCAGATATGGGGGTGCCTTTTCTTTGATTTTATCATTGCATGTGAAACCTTAACAAAATAAGTCATGGACATTATAGAGAGATTTTTTTTTCTTCAACTAAAATCAAACCACACTCCATTTAAAGACTTCCATCATTTTCCCAATTGATTAAAAAACAACCAAAATTTCATAATCAGTTAAAGTTAACTTGGAACAAAAAGTTGAAGGCTTCCACGGGGCAAATGAAGCACAAATATCAAATGAGGGTGGCTCACCTTGAAGAGAGGAAACTCCTCTTATCGAATAGTGGTGGATGGATCCTAAAAGGTTATCAGAGTCAACATGTTTATTCATCTAAAAATATTTACTCAATCAGCCAAAAAGTGTGCACAATACCTTACACAATGCTTTTTGGCTAAACCTTGAAAATTAGGATTACAATACATGATGCTTTTGGCAAAAACTTGAAAATAAGGGTTCTAGTAATTTGGGATTTGGAAAAATTCATATTTATTCCTTGTTATTTCAATTTTATCATTCTTATCCTCAATTAGGCTTTAAACTTTTAATTTATGAAATCATGTCCTTGAAAATTTCAAATTACTTCCTCTTATTCGAGCTTCCCTTTTTAATTGGTTCTTGGTTTTCAATTTATTTGACTTAAATGTTGAACTTCCAATTTCTTTCAAATTGGCCCATGCGTTGATCAAATTGGGTCCCTAACATTACATGCATTTTACTAGTTGGTCCTTGGTAATGAAAATATTCAATTTTAACCCTTTAACAACTTTAAAATTTTAATTTATTTCAATTTGGTTCCTTAAAATTTTGATTAATTCCTTATTTTTCTAATTAATGCCCGAATCAAGCTCTAAAACTTGTTTTTCAGCATATCTTATCATTATACCCCAATATAGTTATTTTTCTAGCTTATTTATCTTTTGCAATTCAAAGCTTATCTCATTGTATCCTAAAAATATTTATCATTAATTTTTAAATAAAATGAATGAAAAAAATATAAAAAGTTGAATAATAAAAGGTATAAATATAAGAAAAGACAGGTTTAGGGGTCCAAAATTGGCTTACGACCTTAAAACCCACAATCAAGATTTCACATAATCCAAGAAAACTAAAATCAAGTTGATAAGTACTCGACTTAGTGATTAACTAAACTAAAAACATAGATATTTGATAAAGAAAAAAACCAATTTATTGATTAAAACAAACTAAAAACTAAACTTATAAAGGTCAAATATTATCAATAAGGAATCTTTGATAAGTTTTGAATAGTTCAATAAATAACCAAAAGCCAAAAAAATTCTCTCCAATGTTATTTTTGAACATCAATGAGTTGTTGTAACTTACAAACCAAAAAAGAGTTTATAATTCTATAAAACAAACCATATTTGAACTCCTAAAAACTAAACCATATTAGAATATTAAGTTGAAATTATATACATAATATAAACCAATTTAAAATACTTATAAAATAAAACAACAAAGCTTACTTCGTAATAAATAAAAGCTCAATTTCTATGGTAGCTTATGGGCCCTATCAAAAAAATCTTTTAAATATATAATCATTGTGATATTTTTAATTCTTTAGAAAACAAGTTAAAATCTCTTAGCAAACTTTTAGCTTGATCTAATGGTGAGGTTGAGTATTAATATAAAGTTATGTAATTAAGCTCTCTAACATGTTAATCAACCCTATATCTTGCTTGGAGGACATTGATCAAGGATTGATTCTCCTTTAAACTTAACTTCATATTTAAAATGCCATTTCAAAAGGATGTTTTGAAGCTTGCTCAACCCCATTGTCATCAATCAACTTGTTAAAGCTTTTTTTAAATCCTTTTGGCTCTTGCTGATGAGAACTAGCCCAACACCAAGCGTAATCATATAAATGACCTATTGGTGGTGTCGCGACGACATTTTTTTTGCTTCGCACGTGGCCATCCTCAGAGATGGGGATGACATGCATGGAAAAATATTTTTTATAACCATAAAATTATTATTGTAATTTTTAGGAGTCATCATTTATTACTAAGGTCACTAGAAAACCTGAAGGGAACTTATTGTGGAAGAGAAAAACGCATCAACCCAATGCACCCTACCTAAGATAAACTGGATTGTTGTTTGATTGTTTTTCCAGGTCAGATTTTTATTTGTTGGTCTTTTTTAAGTTTAAAAGTAGATATCTCTTTGTGAGAGTTTCTATCTCAATTGGTTAAAAACCTAACTACTCTAATATCTGAATTTTAGCACTGTATTTATTGTCTTTTTAATATTTAAGGATGTACTTTACAATATAATTTTACACCCCTAAAATAAAAGTTTATAACAAAATAGTTGTTGAAGATTTTTGATATTTTAGTTGAATTCTAATGGATAATTATAAACTAGTTCCGATATCCTGTTTTTCATTTTAAAATATGAGAAAATATGCATTTTTTTATGGGAAAAAATATATATGCTTAGGAAATTTTTAGAATTTAGTTGCATGCACGAAAACAAAATAGTTTTTGTATATTTTTTTAAATGTGGATTTTTTTTTGTTGGGTTGCCCAACCAAATGGGTCAAAAATGACCCATTTGTCTTTTTTAGGGTTGGGTTGCCCAACCAAATGGGTCAAAAATGACCCATTTGTCTTTTTTAGGGTTGGGTTGCCCAACCTAAATGGACCAAAACGACACATCATTTTTAGTGGCTGAGCTAGAAATGTGTCCAACCCACCGCTAGTTGATGTTCACTTGCTATTAACAGTATTAGGGGAGACAAAAGAGAAAAGGAGGTGGCTAACTTGTTGCGACCGCCACATTGAGGAGGTCGAGTCGATACCAGAGGGGGTAATGGTGGAGAGAATAGTGGTCAGTGTTGCTTAATAGAGGGAGGTGAAGTGTACTATAGTGGAGAGAAGAAGGGATGTTGCTACCACTGCTGTCACTGAGTAGAGGAAAGAGCTATTGTGATTGTCATTAGAAAAGTGCAACTACTATTGTGGCCAAAGGAAAAGAAGAAGTGCACCTGCTGCTATCACAAAGAAGAAGAAATAGGTGTTGCCACTATTGTTACTGAAAGAAGAAGTGCAACTACTATCAGAAAGGAAGAAAAAGCTATTATTTATCACTAGAGGAAAAGAATAAGGTGTTGATACGTTGGAGAAGAGCAGCTAATGCTACTACCACTAAAGGAGAGGAAGAGGTTTTTGTCGTGACTTATTTATGGTGGGAAAAAATGATTTATGATTTAACTCGATGTTCTCTCCTCTATGTTTCTATTATGTTCTTTCATTCCTTTCTTTGTCCCTCGTATCTTTTGTTCTTGCTTTTTTTTTTTCTTTCTCCTCCTTGTTAATCATTGTTCGCAAGTATTTATAGGGAATCTAGTGACTCTTTAGCTTACATTGTGTGCAACAATTATGAAAACAATGATGTGCATGCGCTGGAGACGGATGACACAGAGCCTAACATTGGTTGCCTTCAAATTCTGCAGAATAATGCCATTTTGGACAATTTTAATTTGGTATTTCAATTTATAATTCCTCTAATTATGCTCTTAATTGTCCTTAAATTTTTAATTTTATATAATTTTATTCCCGCCAAAGCTTTAAGAACAATCTCCAATTTACACGTCTTTTTTACTTTGGTCCTTGGTCATGAATTTATGCAACCAAACCCTCAATTGACCATTAAATTTTAATTTTCTTCAATTTAACACTTGATCTCATCCAATTGACTTGGTTAAAGTTCAATTTGATCTCTAAAAATTCCAAAATTTTCAATTTAACATGAATTAAGCTCCCAAACTTAATTTTTCACCAATTATGCCTATAATGGACTTAATTTTCCCCATTAAAGTATAATTAAATCTTTACACTTCATTAAATCCTTACACTTAAAATTGGTTCATGATTAAATCAAATTAGCCTACAAAAAAATATAATTATGCATTTTGGCTTTATTTTTATACAAATTTATCCAATAATCATTTGTTTTAGCATTGAATCTGTATTTTCCTTTATTTTATGGCACAATAGAGATACAATAGGGTTCTCAAATTCGTTTAGTATTCCCAAGCTGCAACTTTGTATGTTTGTGAGGTGAGAATTCTCTTTTTCTTGGTTCTATAAAGAACTGAGAATGACTAGTTAAACTAATTTCATGGCATCAATCCACACTTCTCATTTGCGAATTGCTATTTGTTGGGTAGGGGTTTGAATCCAATAATACAGGTGCCTAGGTATAAGTTATTTTTTATGTCACATTCGGCCTGATTTGCTTGGCTTTCTAAAATTGGTATCTTGCATATGAGTTACTTGATCGCGTCATTTAAAGGTATATATCACTTCTTTATTGTAACTAATTTAATTGAAACAAGTAATGGATCTTATTGTGTTCCTTGTTGATACTTATTGTATTTTTATGAAGAGACATTAAAATGAAGTTTAAATAAAACTAATAAAAAAATAAATAATAACATATTTCTTAAATATAAATAACATTAAGCAAAACAAAATTTAAACTTCATGCATGACTAACTTTGATGCACCAAACCTTTTTACCTTCACTTTAGAGCTTTTCCCTACATATGGCCACTTTCTCCATGCAAAAGTTGTTATAATTCTACAAAGGCACTCCTATGTTTTGCTATATAGGTAGTGGCGTTTGAGTTCTTTTTGGGACTATTGTAATAATGAAGAGAATATCCTTTTTTAACCATGGATAAAGCACTTAACTTTATGTTTTTTCTTCTTTATGACCTATTCCTTTCGTATGTTGGTTAAAATTTTATTTCCTTATGGATTTCTCTTTACCTTGTTTATGTATATGACCTATTTGGACACTATGTAAACCTTAATAATTAGTTTGTTGACTTCAAGGTGTTCGTTTTCTATCTCATGGAGGCACATTACATCCTTTATTATCATTTTTTGTTTTCATTATTTGTCAAATTTATCTTTGTATGCCCATAAGGTAAATTGTGAATGATTAGACTAATTCATCTATCAAGGTATGACTTATATCTCTTATCTCATTAGTCATGTTTCACGTTGTCTTTAAATATTTTTTTTAATGATGTGTTGAGGTTTTTTTATAAGCATTAAATCTAATAGTGAAGGATCTAAGTTTAGTCAAGAATGAACCTCAATACTTTTCTTTCATGTCACCCACATGTCCTTTATATTGTCATACCATATGAACTCCAACGTTATGTTATTATTTGTTCTACTTGGAAACATAATGCAAGTGATGCAATTCTTGATTTTTTTTAGGATCATAAGCCTCATAATTCCTTTTATGTCAAACTTTGATACAACTTTTTTAACATAATGGATTGTGCTCTTCAAGAATATAATGGATTTTTAAATTTAAAATCTCAATTATTTTGTTCAACTATTCAACATTGTTAAGCTTGATCACAATATTTTTCAAAGGGATTGCCATTTTCAAATTCAAGGTTTTTTGAATTTATAAACAAAAAGAAAGTTAAATAAGGTCTCACTCAAGTTTTGATTAGGTTATAGGTTGCCCAGGTTGATTGAGTCAATTCCTAACTCAGTTAGACATGAATCCTCAACTAAGCTAGGTCTCATTTTAATTGGTTACCAAATTGATTCATTGGGCAAGACTAGTTTTTATAATAATACTTTATGGTTTTAGCAGCAGTAACAATAACGACTATAATGATAACAATAACAAACAAATAAAATAAAGCATCTAACTATTTTACTATTCATAACTTACAGCTTCTCCCAGGATTCAATGTTCACACAACATTTGATAACTAGTTTTTCATCTTTAATCTTTGAAATTCTTACTTTTTTTACACTTTGATCACTAATATTTTTCTCTTTTTAATTTGTTCCTTTAAATTTATATTATTTGTTGTTTTATACACTTAGAATTTTGATGCGAATTTCTTGATCATGCGATCAAGCAACCCATACGCAAAGACATTAATTTTTGAAAAGCCAAGTAAATTAGGTTTAATAAGAGTGTGACGTAAAAATAACTTGTACTTAAGCACTAATACTATTGGATTTGAACCACTACCCAACGAATAACAATTCATAAATAAGAAGTATGGATTGACGTCATGAAATCAATTAAATCTCAATAAGTCATTTAGAGAACTAAGAAAGAGAAAATTCTCACCTCATAAACACACAAAATTATAGTCGTAATCTGAATGTGATTCCCCCATAGAACCATAGCTCTAGAATTGTTTAGTAAAGTTTAGCATAAACCAAAGGTTAGATATGTAGATATGCTCCATAGAGTATAACTAGACAGTATGAAACTTTACGTCAAAGTTCAAAATTAACCATGTCTAGATCATATCAAACTTTTTCAATTTGTGTTCTCTCATACCTTTATGTCATTTGGTCTTCCATATCAAATTAACAATTAATTATACAAGATAGATTTTTAACTTTTGAAAAATAGAGAAATGAAGGACCAAAATTGATATAAAGAGAAAAAAATCCTTTTTTTTTTAATGAAAAAGACATATAAGACTATATTTTAGTCCTTAATTTTAAATCTTCTCACTAAATGATCCATTTTATATTTCAATTCCAAATTTTATTTTTGTAACCTTTGAAATCCTTAAAGATTAAGAAATGACATATAAATTCATTGAAAAAGTTCAGGAGAGAGAAAACTCTCGAATTACTAGTTTCTGACCATCATTAACTTTGACTTTTATTACACTCATGTTTTAGAGAGGAACTCAGTTTAGGTGGTTTCCAACTTTAATGATACTAGAAAAGTATATCAAGTTTTTTTTTTAATTTGTTTGGATTGAGAATCTTCGAAAGATTAAAATGTGTTTTTTGATTGAGAATATAAAGTTAAAGGTCCATCAAATGTTTTCCTTATGTTGTATTAAAAGAAAATGAAATATGGGTTATAAGGTGAAAAAACGTGGACGTTAGTACAGTAATTTCCGATGATGAAAAAAAAAATTGAAGGCTAACAATATTTTGTCTCTATACAAATGACTTGTATCTAAAAAAATAAAATTGATATGGACTCCACATCCTAAAACATGGGCAACCTTTTAGCTAGTACCTGTTTGCTACTGTATTTCAAAAGATATTTTTGAAAAAAATTAAATATTTTTTATTGTAAATTATTTATTTCTTATTTTTTAGATTATTTTGATATGCTATGTCAAATTAATTTTTAAAAATAAAAAAAATATCATATTGATATATCTTTAAACAAAAACACTTTAAAAAATAACTTCAACTACATCAAAACAGGCTGTTAAAGATGAATGAGCTTATACTCTAAGCTCCTATATATATATATATATATATATATATATATATATATATATATATATATATATATATATATATATATATATATATATATATGTATATATATATATATAAGCTTTTATTGTAATGTTTTTTGATTATAATATTAGCTTTTTTTTTATATGTTAAATAAATTAAATTTCTTTTAAGAAAATAAATATTCAATTAGAATAGAGTATATATTTTATTTTGTTATTTTCCTTAATTAACTACTCTTTTATTTGCTTTATAAATTCACATGAAATATTCATTTTTTATTTAAATAATTGTGCTTTAAATAAAAAAATTATGCTCCTTTTAAAATTAAAATAAATATTTTTTCATCATCTAATTTAAATTATTAAAGTTTTTATCAGTATTTGTTTTAATTATCATAAAAAAATTAAAAAATATATTCCTCTAAAATTTTAAATTAATGAGTTATATTTGTATGACATATCTTCAAGAAAAAAAATACTATACACTTAGCAATCAAAATTAGCCTCTATAATATATAAATTTTTTTAATAAAAAAATAATATGAGAAAAGGAAAAATATTTGCATACATTTTGCAATATAAATTAGCTTTCTATTTTAGTATTTTAATAGTATTAATCACTTTTTATATAATTTGTTCATTCGTATATTACTCAATTAAAAAGTTTTATGATATAAAAATATACATTTTTATGTTAAAAATTAATTTAAAATTTTATTCTAATAGTACATTTAGCATTATGTTACAATGAATTTTTTCAAAAAATATATTTAAAAAAATATATCAAAATAATTTTTTATTTGTAATATTAGAACCATTTAAATATATTAAAAAATTATTTTATTTTTTTATAAATGAACACATCAATATAATAATAATAATAATAATAATAATAATAATAATAATAATAAACTAAAAAATAAACATCGTGCCCCTTTTACTGTAATACGCTGTGCCCCTTTTACTGTAATTTTTTCACTGTTCACCTAGACACAGATTACTATTCATTTCGACAATAAAATTACCTTTTTACCCCCAGGCCCGAAAAATTTTAGCCCTCGGGACCAGGGGCATTTTCAAATTTTTCACGGGGCATAGACAGTATTTCCAGATTTATTGCAAAGTTGAACGACGAAATTGGCTCCCCTAAATGACAAAACACGCTGCCAGCAGCCGAGGGTATTTCTGAATTTTCATCCCGGTTTTTTCGTAATTATGGCTAGGGTCAAGGGCTACATGGGTAATTCACTAATTTTTATTATTTTTTATCCAGAACAATGCGAGCGTGTCATCCGACACACCAGCTGTGTTCTGATCACACGCGCCTTTAAGGTGGCGCGTGCAGTGCATTCCAGCATCGAAAAATATTCTTCCGCCGTCTCCGATGGTGCGACGCCAACTGCTCTTTCTCCACATGTGGCGCGTGTACATCAAATAGGGTTGTTTGATCTTTGGTGGACAACTTTTCTTCCCCCCTCTCTTTTGTCTCTCATATGTTGGTGAAGACAATACAACCCCTTATATTTGTATGTATTTCAGTTCGTTCCCTAATCTTTGGATTTCATTTTTATTACCAAATTTTGAATGGAACTTTTGAGTTTTTTCAATTATGCTCTTGAATTGAAATTGATTATATACGGTAAGTTTTATTTCGATCTTTAATCTTTTGATTTTTTTTATTTTGTTAATAATTTTGGTATGCAAGTTTGAATTTGTTGTAAATTTGTCCCCAAATTAAAATTGGTCATATATATTACTTTTCATTTCAGTCCTTCATCTTTTAATTAATTCAATAATTACACTATATTGATTTTTTAAAATCCCTTTATTGTTTTTTGGTCCCAAAATTTTGATTTGTTTCATTTTTATCCTTCAATTAGACTTAATTATATATTTTATTTTTTATTTTGTCACTTATTCTTTTAATTTTTTTTATTAATTCATTTGGTTTTTTGTTCTTCTTAGATAATTTTTATTTTTTATCCATATTTATACATTTGTGCTTTTAGATTTTATTTTTATTTTTTTATCATTTTATTTTTTGTTAGGGTTTTATTTTGGTACTTATTCTTTTATTTTTTTATTTAATATTAATTTCTTTTTTTTTGAACTTTCTTGGATAGTGTTTTTTTCCTGTCATTATTTATTTATACTTTTGGTTGTTTTGAATTATTTTCATTTTATTTTTTATTCGGATTTTATTTTTATTCAGTTCAATTCTGAGATTTTAATTTATGTTGGTGATCAATTTAAAATTAATATTTCTCCATTTTTTCTCTTTGTTCTTTTTATTTTTTTTTATTTTTATCTGATTTTCGAATCATATGATTTTATGATTTTATTGTTTGCACAATAATAATGATAATTTTTGTGATTTATTTTATAGTTTTTGTGACAATATATATATATATATATATATATATATATATATATATATATATATATTCTGTTTTTCATTTTGTCACCTATTCTTTTGATTTATTTATTTGGTTTTTTTATTCTTTTGGACATTTTAATTTTTTGTTCATATTTATACATTTGTGCTTTTAGATTTTTTTTTGTCATTTTACTTTTTGTTAGGGTTTTCATTTAGGCACTTATTTTTTTTTTAATTTATTTAGTTTTAATTCCTTTCTTTTTTTCTATCTTTCTTGGACAATGTTTTTTTCTATCAATCTTCATTTATTTATACTTTTGGTTTTTGTTTTGAATTTTTATCATTTTATTTTTTATTAGGTTTTATTTTTATTGAGTTCAATTCTGATATTTTAATTTATCTCATTTCACAATTAATATTTCTCCCATTTTTCTCTTTGTTTTTTTTTTTTTTTTTTTGTTATTTTTATCTGTTTTTCAGATTAGATGATTTTATGATTTTATTGTTTGCATAATAATAATGATAATTTTTGTGATTATTTTTTGACAATTTATTTATATTCTTTGGGGAAATTTAATAATTTTCACTATTTGAATAGTAATGTTGATAATAATTTTAACTATTATAGCAATGATAGTAATAGTAATGTGGTGATGAATTTTCAATTTATGTTTTCTTCTTTTTGGAGATAGAAAATTAACTATTTATTTTTATTATTTAATTAATGTAAATTTTTTCACAATTTATATTTTATTTATTATGTTTAATTTAAATTGAATTGTAAAATGAACTAATCCGAATACAATGTATTCAATAATTCACATATCCGAATCTTTTTGTTTTTTAATGATGATGATAATTTTATATTGGTTATTTTATTGAAACCTACTAAATAGATAAATTTATATTAATTTAAAATTTATATATTTTATAATATATTTGCACAAATTTATTATTTTACCGAAATTTATATTATAATAAAAAAATTACAAATAATTAATATTTTTTTATATTAAAAAATTATAGACGAGACACATGTTAGTAATACAAATAGAACACGAGGCGCTGTAACGGCGCAGCTGCAGCCACCATCTTCTCAACTATCCATCCAGGTATTTCTGCTGCTAACCCTCCTTCGCTCCCTGATAGGCATAGCAAGAAGAGCAGAACGTGCTGCTGCTAGTAGGAGAATAGACTTGTTGAATTGTTACTTAGAAGAGCTAGTGAAGCAAACAACTATTATGTTTATGACGGCGGAGGTTTTGGGAAAATTCTTCTTGCTGCAAAAAGACTCCCTCCGTGGCTTTCCAATGGCTGCTGCGGCAACCAAAAATTCTTTTCTTTTTGTTAGAACAAGACCCATGTTTGCAAATAACATTAAAAAATCTCAGATGATGATGGCGTGCTGTTGCAGTGTTGGAGAACAAGTCTTCTCAGTCACACCGTCTAATAATTACGACGTTGATTATTTAGGACAGAGCACTAAAGGGGATTTGAATCTTAACTCTGACCATCTTGACGTTTTTGGTAACTCATCACTTCTCTCTTCAAATTCCCATGTTCTGTTGTCGGCTAACAATGTCTGATTGAGTGTTTTCCCGCTGAAATTTACCACACTGTAACAGTAGCTAAGCTGAGGGGTTGTTTTTGCTGAGTTCTGGTTTTTTTTTTTCCTTGTTAACTGCCCGTCTTTCTTGTTCATTCCATGTAGGAATTGATGGCCCAGCAACTTTACAAGGTCCAATTGAGGAGGTTGCTAGGAAGGAGGCTGAAGTAGCTGAGAATTTGCTTGATAACCTGGGCATTACGGTCAGCCTTCTTTCCTTATCGTTAAATTTTGTTAGTTTTATAATAATCATAATAATACTAATACTAATACTAATACTAATAATAATAATAATAATAATAATAATAATAATTTGTCTTTATTGATCACCATCATCTCCTTAATCTTCACTTTTTTTTGTTTGGTTCATCTTCTCTCAATCTTCACTTTGGCTATTCACTCTTAATCATTGGATCTGAGGTAGTCACTCGGCGTTTCGTTCTTGCCTCTTCTACATTGCTGAAATGATTTTACATTTGTTTTCTCAATCTAGTTGAATACATTGTTTTGCATTTTCTTAACATGAACTCTCATGCTCTTCCTTTGCTATGCTTGATGTCTACCACCTATCAAGTTTTTCTTGTTAAGGTTCATTATTCTAATATCATCCGATGTTTCTCAGAGTCCCCCTTCAGCAAGGAATACATCCCGCGGGATATTTTGCAGTCGTACTTTAAATCTCAGGTCAATTAGTGCAATTGGATATGACATGGACTACACTTTGATACATTACAATGTGAAGGTGAACTTGACTTCTTATTCTCTTAACATCTATCCTTGATTGCATATCAATGAAACCTAACTCTTATCAATTCATTTTGCTTAGTTAGATTCTTAATTTTATATGGATTTGATCATTTAAGATCTAGTTTTGTGTATTTGCACTACTGCAGGCCTGGGAAGGACGGGCTTATGATTATTGCATGGGAAATTTACAAAGCTTGGGTTTCCCAGTTGATGGACTTGCATTTGATCCAGACTTAGTAATTAGAGGTCTTGTTATAGACAAAGAGAAAGGCAACCTCGTTAAAGCAGACCGGTTTGGTTATGTAAAAAGGGCAATGCATGGCACCAGAATGTTGTCTACTCAAGATGTTAGGTGCGCTTCGAACTTTAAACATAACGATTTTCATTATTGACTTGCTATGCTTAAAGGCTACTAAGGTGTTTGTTATATTGAAATAATGGAATTAACTTTCCTTCTACAAATATACAGAGTAATGTTTCCTTCTAATCACAACTGCTGCTGACATATGGGATGACAAGATAAACTTTTTTGAGTTCCCTTTATTCCCTGTATGTAGTCAGGCTTACTATTTGATGGTGCATATTGTTTTGCTTTTTGTCTGGTTGACCTTTAATGTTGCTTCTTCAACATTTATATTTGATTTTGTACATTTGGAAAAACTGGAGTCATATTTTCCATAGTGGTGCTTAACTTTCTGTGCATGGAAGTGAGATGTATGGAAGGGAACTGGTTGATCTGCGGAAGGAGAATCGATGGGAGTTCTTAAACACACTGTTCTCTGTCTCAGAAGCTGTGGCTTACATGCAGGTGGGCAATTTCAATCCATAGATATTTGCTAATTTATAATGCCTTTCTTTTGCTTGGCATTAAGATTTTTGGTGGCGAATAACTTGTTCTTTCTATTCTGACGGATCTCCCTTCCCCAACTATTTCCTTTGGTTCTTCTCTCTTAATTATGTTAACATTCATATCATTTAGTTGGCAAGGTTTTTCATTCAGCATTGTTTGGCATTAGGGTAATTTAAGGTAGCTTAAATGAGCATTGTGCCAAAAGTCACCTGGCCATGTTTCTAATCATTGACGTAGTTCTTATAGCACTGCCAAACTTTTTTAATCAAAGTAGCTGGAAATCTTTTTAATCAAAGTAGTTGGAAATCAATACAGAGAATGACGAAATTTTTGTTCGAGATTTTTCTTTGATTGTTTGATGAAGGGAAACGAGGGGAGGGGAGAAAAAGGAGCAATAAGCCATTCAAGATGAATTAGTTAGACCCCGCAAATTCCTGAAATCTAGCTGTAAACGTTTGAAATTACAAAAAAAAAAAAAAAAAAAAAAAACTAGAATTTGTCAATAAAAACACGGTAGCCTAGATACATTTCAATGTTCATTGGAACAATGAAATGACACTTGTCCTCTTGAACAAAAAAATTAGTAAGCTTGTAATTAGGGGTAGGATTGCAAAATTAATTGGGAACATATTGGTTATGACACTTTTTTTTATCATAGTAATTTTGCTGCAGAAAACGTTAAGCTTTCGTGTCTTTTCAAAAACAATTGCACGATAAAGTTATTGTCATATCCATGAGAGAAGAAAGGGCTAACATGCACATAGGAGCTTCTCATCTTTTTTATTTTTCTAAACAAGTAATAATTACCCTTGAAGATTTTTACTCTATGCAACGTTGTGCTTTCTCGTACAAGTGACAGCATGTTAATCTGTCACAGTCCCTTTTGATTCCACTTTCAGATGGTTGATAGATATGATGAAGGAGCTATATCAGCTGATATATGTCCACCTGACTATAGAGGACTTTACAAGGCATGTTCTGTAGATTATTTGTTGCAACTAGTTAAGTGTCATCAGGTATTTGTATTTTCCTTTTCTGATACTTGACATAGTTTTCAGGCTGTTGGAAAGGCTTTATTTCGGGCACATGTTGAGGGTCAGCTTAAGGTAAATAAATTAATGGGAGTTCATTTTGCAGTACTTTTAGTAATTTGGTCCACAAAAGATGTACTGATTGAAGGGATTTTACAGAGTGAGATCATGTCAAAGCCTGAATTGTTTGTGGAACCTGATCCAGAATTACCTTTAGCACTGCTAGATCAAAAGGAGGTATATCTTTGAACTTGTCATCTTTGAATAAGGACAACGTTATTATAATCTTATACTCAGTTTGGAGATTTTCCCATGTCAGGCTGGTAAAAAGCTTCTACTCATTACAAACTCCGATTATCATTACACAGACAAGATGATGAAGCATTCGTTCAATAGATTCCTACCAAATGATATGGGCTGGCGAGATCTGTTTGATATGGTGAGTGAGCCTTTATTTGCCAGCCTTCATGCCAAGTGATTACCCTTATGTCCCATAACAAAGGGATTCATAAAGTTTAGAGGGAATATCTTGGCCTATACTTTCTTTCTTCTGGATAGCATTTTACTAGTATCATCAGCATGACCAGAAACAGAAAGATTCTTACCACATTCCTTTCCCTTATACTATACCAGCCCTATCCTTAGAGCCTTCTCCATTGTTACTCCCAATAGTAAATATTTTTTTATATATATTTGTTGTGCAAGATAAAGATTCTCACTACATTCCTTTCCCTTATATCATACCAGCCCTTGGCTTAGAGCCTTCTTCATTGTTACTCACAATAGTAAAAAAAAAAATTTCTTGTGCAAGATATGAATCTCCTTGACATTCATGAAACATTGGTAACTTGTGAATTATGATTTCTTGTTATTCTTTACTTAGGTGATAATATCTGCAAGAAAGCCAGAATTCTTTCAAATGTCACACCCATTGTATGAGGTGGTGACAGGTGAGGGTTTAATGCGTCCATGCTTCAAAGTTCGTAAAGGTGAATTATGCTTAGTTCATGTCCTAGTTTTATCACTACACCAGTGGATGTTGTATGGTAGAATTTTTGTCAAATGAATTATGTTCTGTGATCGTGTTTGGATCCTGTTCATGCATGAACACTTTCAGAATTTTGCTGCAAATATGGTCAAGTATTGATTATAAAAAGGCTCTGATAATATTGATTTTGACAGCCAACATTGATTTTGCATGTACTAGATGGATGCAATTGAAATGGGGATGATATCTTTCATATGCAATTGTGATCTACAAAACTTTGTTGCAAATGCATTACTTTTGGACAGGAAGTCTAGAGATTGCCATTTTCATTATTGCTTGTAGGAATTGATTGTTCTTCTGCCATGAACCAACAAGACTTGTATTATTGTACTGTTCAATGGCCCTTAATCAGCAATCTTTTAAGATCTTTATTTTCTTCTACAGGTGGATTGTACTCAGGTGGGAGTGCTCAGATGGTTGAAAACTCCCTAGATATCCACGGGGATGAAATATTATATGTTGGTGATCATATATACACTGATGTGAGTCAATCTAAAGTCCATCAATTATGGCGAACAGTGTTGATTTGCCGAGAACTGGAAGAAGAGGTTGGAGTTCAGAATTTCTTGTACTGAAATTATAGATTGACTTAAAAAATTGTATTGAAACTATTATAAAAAGTGCTATATGCAAGTTTTCTGGAGTGAGCCTCGGTAATTTTTCATGTTACTTGTATAGTTTTTTTTATCAAGAGCCATGAATACTTGACATTTCTGACATCCTGGATTGATCAAATACTGATAAGTGTTTCTTTTTTGATGTATTGAATTCTTGAGCTGCAGTACAGTGCTCTGATTCATAGTAGGGATCATCGGGCCACACTGATTGAGCTTATTAATCAAAAGGAGGTGGTGGGGGATCTCTTTAATCAACTTCGGCTAGCTCTGCAAAGGAGAAATACAGGGCGTCCTGCTCAAGTGAGCATGTTTTCCTTGTTTAAATTATTGATCTCTTACTTTTTTAAGCATGTTTCAGTCCATTGTAAATGAATTTATCATTTGTTCGTATGAACAGTTAGTGTACCATGCCACACATGCAGAAGTGTAAATCCTTATTGTAGCTGGTGGCTCTAAACAGAAAAAAATTTTTGGATTGGTTGTATCAGATTACTATGTCATCTTGAAATACTGTGGAGCATGAGATGCATCATCTCAAAGTGCAAGCGAAGATTTCTTGACTGAATAAATTGAAAAGAACTGGTGATATTTATATGGTTTATCTTGCTTCATTTTGTGTGTCTTCAGACCCTTGCTGCAACTAACATGGATGATCAAGATCTCACAGAAAGCATGCAAAAGCTACTGATTGTTATGCAAAGACTAGATGAGAAAATTGCTCCAATGCTAGAGGCAGATGGAGAACTTTTCAACAAAAGGTAAGCCTGTCATGAATGGTTTCAATTGTAGAACTACTTGCCTGCTCACTTACACGATTGGTTAGGTGATGCAGGATCTTGAATAACAACACCTAAATACTATAGTTGAGGATTGGGATGTGTTTATCATAAGGTTGTGCTTTAGAAAAGTAAACTAACAAGGAACAAGGGGGGGGAGGGGGGGGGGGTACAGCCAATATAAATAGGCTTATAAGGAGGTGCACGCACCATAGCTGGTTCTAGTTGTAGCTGGTGCTAGCTGGGAGGTCTTGACTGGTTTTCGACATTTTTAAAATCACCCCTGACAAAAAATTACAGAACTGCCCCAGGCATTAAGACACCTCGATGTCCTGCTCTATTCACTAGTAAAGCAATCTAGGATAGCACCAATTAGTGTCTAGCCAAATATACATGCTTATTGTACCACTAGGCTTCCCCTTCGTTTATAAACTCTCTACATTCTATTTGCACCAATACTCGATGCTTAGCTTGGATATCCTTTGTAAGCTGTCAATCAAGCAGCAGCATCCTCTTTCTAGGCTTTGCTGTATCACTGTCACATGAAAATTACATATAGTCAGTCTTCTCAGTGGATCTTTGTTTTCAGTTCGGGCATATTTAACAAAGAATTCTCATTTTGCTACAGGTGGGGATTTCTTTCACGTGCAGGTCTGTGGGATAAAAGCCACTTAATGAGACAAATAGAGAAGTTAGTACTTTCTTTTAAGTCCATAATACATTTGCTGCATATGTTTGTGTTCGGTTTTCTTTTCTTTTCCTTTTCAATGTTCTTCAAAATGATATGCTTAATAATTTTAATTGCAGGTATGCTGATATATATACCTCCAGGGTCTCAAATTTCCTGTACTATACCCCATTCATGTACTTCCGTTCACAAGAGCAGGTATGATGGCATTCTTCATCATGCTTCTTGATTGTATAACCATTTTGGTAATTGTACTGACCATTTTTCATTCACAACCACAGACGTTAGCTCATGATTCATATTCGTACTACCAGGCACAGATCAATGGGTCTGCTGTTGACTCAACCGGTGCTAATTAAGACCATAATTGAAATGGAAACCCTGCAGGTGGTGGTGTTACCAGCTGTATTTGTGTTAATGGTATTATATATAAATGATCTGTACACTACAAGATCTTGTACGTTGCATATTTTATCAATAAAAGAAATAATCATGTTGGTGTATGCTTTCTGCAGAACAACTTGTATGCTTGTTGACACTGTACATAACATGGATAGAAGTCAGGGTTTTCATTACAGCTTTAAACACTAGAAGAATGGAATGGATAATCTTGATATTTTTTTAAAAAAGTATGAATTGGTCTAATCTGAATATTCATATATTAAACTACATTGCTCTATTTATATTAGTTCCATATCTAAACTCCTTTTAGAAAGTAATACTAAACAAAACTTACCTAACTAATAGAATGCATTGGGATTTCTAAAAAGTAAAGTGTTAATTAAATTAAAAAAAACTAAGCTAAAAGTATTTGTTTAAGGGCTTTTATTTATTATTGTTCATCATGAAATTTTAACTTAAAAGAAGACAAATTTATAATCTCTTGTTAAAATTTAAGCTCAATTTAGTGGTTATGATTAAAAGTCATGATTGATTTACTAAAATAAATCTCGTACTTTTCTTGAACTTTTTGAAACCTGAAAATCTTTATAATTAATGTCAGGCCAAGAATATTGAAGAATCCTGTGTTGGTCCTTTCTATTTTTGAAAAACTTATTCTTAAGTTGTTGAAAATGAACTCTTTTATTCCAAAAAAAAAAAAAATGATACTCTTAATATAACATTGTCACCAATATATGTATAAGATAACTTTTTCCAAATATTTTAAATTCAAATCTAGCAAAAATATATTCATGTAAATTTTTTAAATCTAGATAAAATTTCTCTAAGATCTAAAAAATCAAGTTGGTAAAAAATTGTCATTAGAGATTGTAGCAATTTTGGTTGACTTGTTTGGTCATCTCTGATAACGATGTCTTGACAACTAGCTAATTTGATATTTTTAGAACATTAATACAACACGAAGAAGCTTGGTTCGGATGACACACCCACATTCAAGTCCTCTTTTATGTCAACTTTCTCTTGAGTCAGCACGGTACCCTAAAAGTAGTGAATGCATTCACTCCTGCATCGGAGAATGGGTTGCTACTCTATTTGTTAATCAAAGAGGCCAACATGTTTTAAAGCTAATTGACATGACATATAGCGTGAATAAAAGTTAAGGTTCTTGACCCTAAACATTGCGGAGGAATAAAGAAAATCTTTGATGTTTTATTAAAAGTTTGAATAATCTTAATATGAATGTTCTCGAATTAAATTAAACATGCTTATTTATATTCGTTGTAGATTTAAAAACATTATATGAAAAGATTCTTAATTAAAGATTACCTAGATTATAGAATTCATCCATTATTAGGATTTCTAAATAGTAAAGTGTTAATTAAAAATCATAAGCTAAATAGGAAAAAATTCAAATACAAAGTTAAATAAAGACAATCTTGCATAGTAATTTCAATGTCTTATTTTAAGATTTTTTTATATTTGATCACCATGAAATTTTAAATTCAAAAAAAAAATAAAGCTTTTTAAGTTTTCTTTCAAAACTTCAGTTCAATCTAATAGTCAAATTAAAAGTTATACTTGATTTAATGAATTGGATCTTATACTATAGGCAATAGATAACCTATCAAGTGATATAATTTGCCAATGATTTTGAAAAAACACATTGTCGTAGCCAGTGCAAAACAAAAAAACAAATAATTGTATAGACAAATATTTTCTCATAATTTTTTTGATACTAAACCATTACTTAGATTAAGAAAAAGTTATAAAAATCAAAGGTTAGATGGAGGAATGGATGACAACTTTACTTTTCCTCCCAAATAATAGAGTTAGAAATTTGAATGTAGTTTTGAAGAGCTAGCAAATCTTTCTTTAAAAAAAAAGAGAGACCATAATGCTAACTTTTATAAGTTTTTTTTTAAAAAAAATAGATCAAAATCTTAATTATAAGTAGAAAGGATCAATAACATATGATTACATTTTCTTTGCTTTTTATAATAAGAGCAACTTATCACATTGCTAATGCAACCCATGTCGTTGCAATTAAAGAGAAAAAGTTATAGCTAGTTTGTGATGAGGATCAACCCAACATCAAGTGTAGTAATGCAAATGACCCAATGATGGTGTCAAGTAGGCCTAAACAAGAGCCAGGGCAAGAAGACGTAATGAGGCATTGAATGAGCTATTTTAGAGCACATGAACTAAGATGGACCTAAAGGGACAAAGCACACCTATGAAGCTTAAAAGACAATATCTAATTCATCTAACCAATATCCAAGAAAGGTCTCATTCAAGTTTTTAAAAAAGAGATGATGTGGTAGGCCCTTATGATCTGTGTATAAACTGATACAGTGATATGGTCAAAAAGGTTTTTTCTTTTTTAATTAGCATGCCTTTATGATGCGAAGCTCTTGACCACGTGGTCAAGCAACCACCAACAAATACGATACTTCTTTTATAAAGCCAAAAATTAGGTTTAAGAAGTTTGACATAATAGAAACCTATCATAAGGCATAATACACTATTGGAAGTGAATCAAATAACAAAACAAGTTTAGTTATACCTCAATAACTTAGATTTGATCTTTGTTCCAATAATAAAAGCATGTTAAATCACGCAAAACATAAGTTTATTCTATTAATCCATGACTGCTATGTTTACAGCATACAATTAACTTATATAATGCTTGAAAATATTAATGGATCCCTATATGTAAAGAAAATCCAAAAAACTAATAAGAAAATAATAAAAATCCAAAATTAATATCTTAGATATGCTAATTAGTGTTGTCACTCAACCCTAAGAAGTACTAAATATATTAGGATATTTGATTTGATCCCCACATCTTGATCAATTCAAGCCAACTTTGGACCTCATGTGGATCAAACTCATATTCATATGAACCAAACATGTACACTCTAAATAACCTTTCTTTGTTGTTCAAAAGGAATTAAATAACAAAACTCATAGAGCCTATTATGATCTATATCGCAAGGCCTTCTCGAACTCCGATTGATCTAAATTATAACCCCCACATAAAATTATAGCTTAAGAACTGTTTGATAAAGCTTTAGCTCATTCCAATCCTTAAATATTGATATATGATCAGTAGAGTATAATTGGATAGTATGAAAGCTTACGTCAAAATCTGAAATTGACCATGTCTAAATCATATCACCTTAGGAAATGATACGAGTGTGGGATATAAGTATAAAGGTGTGGGGGTTACAATCAGAGGTCATGATATGGAAGTAGAATTGATTCTCTTAGAATTACATAATTTTGATTTAATAATAAGGATCAATTGGTTGACTTTTTATCGAGCTAAAGTAGATTGTTTTGAGAAATTGTAATACCGCGAGGGAGGAGTAGTGATCAAGTAGTATTTTAGGGAGAAGTAAAAGATCTTCCTACTTATGTAATTTTAGTTATGACTACTCAAAAGTTATTGATAAAAAGGCATATAATTTTGTTTAGCTTATATAATAGATTATGGAAATGAGGAAATGGAATTAACAAATAATACCATAGTAAGGGAATTTCCTTTTTTGTCTTAGGGAGTTACCTAGGTTGCCACCAATAAGAAAAGTTTACACTTTTATAAAAGTAATTCTTAAAATTTCTCAACCATCTTATAGAATCAAACTATTATAGGTGGTTAAGTTTAAGATTCATGATGTAAACCTCGTGATCACGCAACCCACAACCAATAATGAGATTTGATTCTGGAAAGTCAAAATAGGTTTGTACACATGGTCACGCAATCCACAACCAAGAATGAGATTTGATCTTGGGAAGTTGAAATTGGTCTGATAGAAATGTGACACAATAAAAATCTGCTTCAAGGCACCAGCACTATTGGAATTAGTAGAATGATGCCACAAAGCTAGATAATATTTGATAAGTCAGATTCAGTTCCTTCAAGAACTAAAGAATACAAGAATCACTATCACAAATAAAATTGAAAAGTTTAAAAGTAATAATCATCAATGGCTTGTTTGTGAAATATGCAAATCTGACCTCACCCTCTCTAGCATAAAAATTAGGGTTGTTCCTTTAGTTTTTTCACATAATTTTCATCACTCTTCCTGACTTTCTTCACTCCTCTTGTCTTACCTCCACTCTCGACCAGATTTGGAAGTTTTTGAGTTGTGGTCGAAAGGTCTGGTTTGTTTGTGTTTTGATGGGTGTTTAAATGGGTTATAGTGGTTTGGGTTCGACCGAATTTGATGGTCTGCTCTCCCTTTAATCCTCACCTTGATTTTCTCTCTCCATTGTCTCATGCTCATGTTTTAGCTTTATTTGATCATCATATATCTGTTTGGGCGTAAGAGGTACAAGAGTAATGGTTTTACCACTTTTACAATGGTATACCTATCATGAACTACCTTTTTATCATATTGTCATGGTCTCCCCAACAAGATGTGACTTGCTTACATTAGTACCACGTTACATAGAACTTCATCAACATATTTCCCAATCAAAAATGGAGTCACAACTTGTTTAGTCACTGTCATTTCACCACTATCATTCAGCCATTGCAGTTTATATGTTTTCGCATGCTTAACAATACTCAAATTAAGTTTTCTATAAGGGTGGTACTACAAACATTAACTGAACTTCCATTATCTATAATTAAACCACACACCTTGCTTTGCACTTAATAGTGCTTATGGAAGATGTTCTCCCTTTGTTGATTAGATTCATATTTCTTGACATGAAGTTGTTGTGTGCGCCTTATAACCAAGGACTTCACAATTGGTAATGCTAACTCATCTCCATCATTATCCTCTAATGGTGGCATGCCTTCGCAATCAGAGCTATTGCTTTCAGATTCCATATCACCATCATCTCTAATCATCATGATTCTCTTATTTGGACACTCCAAAGCATAATGTCCGTGCCCTTGACACCTGGAACATTTAACATCACGAGTATGTTTAGGCCGAGTTTCAGATTTACCTTTAGCACCAGTAGGGACATCAATTTAGCTTTTAGTGGTTCAGTTTTAGAAGGAACAAAGGATCTCGGTCGGATAATACCCTCTCTCTTTAGATTCATCTTCCAGGATGATGAAGAACCTGACTTAAACGCTGACCAAACATGTCCCTTCCTAAGTTGTCTCTCCACCTTAATAGCCATATGAACCATATGCTCCATAGAATGTTTTAGCTCTACCATATTAGCAATGTCTCTATTCAACCCTTTAAGAAATCTAGTCATGGTGGCTTTTCTATCCTCAATAACATTCACTTGAATCATTGCTATCTCCATCTCTTTGTGATATTATCTATTATCTTACAGCCTTGATTCATACCTTGGAGCTTCAGGTATAGGTCCAAGTTATAGTGGTTTGGCACAAATCGTCTTCTCATTCTAAATAGGCCGCTCTTCATTTCTCCTCCTACGAATTACAATTTGATCCTACCAAATCAATGCTTACTCCGTAAACTCAATCATCATTAATTTCACTCTTTTATTTGTTTAGAATAACAATGACAATAAAAAAATTTAATCTACCTTTTTCTCCCACTCCAAGTAAGCCTTAGGATCATTTTTACCTTGGAAGTTAGGAATTTTCAATTTAATGATGTCCCCTTCCATATCTTCATAATTCCCCATGCCATGGAAATTCTTATTCCTCCTAGCTTTACTTGGTCCAAGCCTGATTCCTTGGCCAATAGATGCAACATCATAGTCATCTTCACCTACATCTATGTTTTCATCAACATACTCTTCAAAATCAGATATGTTATTCTATACGACTATATAGATCATATTTCCATATCTTCACTATTCTGTTGCTTTATCGAATTCACCTCATCTTTCAAATCCTTGCATGTCCTAGACAACAATTCAAGTTGCTGACCTAAGGTTAGCAATTGGAAAGCAACGTAAACCTTTTGTGTTGTTGATTTGTTGTTTTTGGATATCCTTTGAATCTGTACAATTCAGTTACTAGTACAAAATATATCCTCACACCTCTTGTGTATCACATAAAAAAAAAAAACATCAAGGTTTTTCACTTTAATACGCTCACTACGCCTTTTACCTCACAACTGCCTTTCTTTTGGTTTTTTAAGAACTAAAATCAACAAATCAAAGTCAGTAGCCTTTGCAGCGCACTCTAATTATGTTTTTCATACTCAAGAAGCAATAAAAATACTGAAAACAAATCAAAACAAAACTATAATTACGATTTCACGAGTAGCAATGCAAATTCATATGAATTGTGGATGATACGAAGACACGAAATAAAACAGAAGTAAAAACAGTTACTTGACTCCTAAATAACCCAAAATATAATAAAAATAAAGAATCGGACAAAACTAAACAGTAAAGATTATGTTTTGAGACACGATGAGAATCTAACCTCTTATGCAATTTTTACAGAACATAATTTAAACCCAGAGTAAATGACATCCAAATAACCTTAAATTTAATATTTAGTATTATAATACTAAACAAACATTAAACCTCAACTTATAGCTTGTTCTCTTACTCCTAGGTACCCAACCCCTTGTATGATCAATTTGTGGCATAATTGAACCTCCAATAGATATCTCTAGTATACTATATGAAAATAAACCCAAATTGAATATATGGTGCGATCTCAATACCAATACACTTAATGTTGAGTTTCAATTGATTCTAAGGTATTTTGCTTAGGGTTGATAAAGGTAATATTTCTATGGTAGAAATGAACCTCAAAATAAAACCTCAAGTAAACAATATTAGAATAAGCCTGAATTTGATATATGATGCTATCTCATACCTAATAGATGGAATATAAATTTTCAATTGATTTTGATGTGTGTTTTATTGTATTTCCCCAGAGTTGTGTTTTCTGTGTCAAAAATTCAATGATTCTTCAAATTTCAATTAATGCATCTATCTCTTTCTTTTCTTTTTTTCTCTTTTTTTAATATTCTGAATCTCTTTTTCTTTTCTTTTTTCTCTTTATTTTAATATTCTGAATCTCTTTTTCTTTTTTTCTTTTTTTCTCTTAATATACTGAAACGACGAGATAGAAAAAGATGAAATATAAGCTCTCTCTTTTTTTTTACTAGATGACGCAGGCACAAAGAACAAGGAAATGGACACAAACACTGAAAAAATTGAAGGAAAAAATAACAAAATGATATGACCTTGTTTTGGAACCAAACTATGATACAATCTGATGCATTGCAATAGTTTTAAAGGTGCTTTGATACCACCAGATACGAATCCCATGATCACGTGGTCACTTAACCCATAACCAAGAATGAGATATAATCCTGGAAATCCGAAATAGGTCTGATAGGAGTCTGACACAATGAAAACCTACCCCAAGGCACTAACACTATGAGAATTAATAGAATGACGCCATGTAGTCAGATAATCTTTGATAAGGCGGATTCAGTTCGTTTAAGAACTAAACAATGCAAGAATCACTTTCACATCTAAAAATGAAAAGTTCAAAAGTAATAATCATCAATGGCTGTCAAAATTTAGATTACATGAGTTTGAATAGTTCTTGAAAAAGTAATCTTAATGGACCTCTTATGTGGATTTAAAAGAAGTCCACTCATAGCTAACCCAAATCTCTAAGTTGGAAAACTCATGACTTAATCCAAATAAGTCTTGGATCCTAGCTGTAAAACAAAATCTTAATTAAGCTCAAACAAGACTTTGGTTGGAAATAAAATTAAATAAAACCCATAAGTCTTATTTAAAGCCTTCCATCTAGCCCTTTAATCCTAGAAACAAAAGGAAAAGGTAGTCGTTCATGTTGTTTCCAAGTTGTAGTAGGATTCTTTTGTCTCCTTTGTTGTTCTCATTTTTTGGCCCAAATAAAGCTATATTGGACCCCTCCTACACATGGATAAGATATACTAGGCTCTCCTTTTGATACTCCAATGGTCCTTACAATTCTGACTTAGTTGAAACCTTCAAATCCAATGCATTCAATGTCTTTCAATGTCTCTGTCTTAGATCGGGTCATTGGACCATTCGGAACATGTAATGGGTCATTGCTAGTGTTTCTAGGTTGGTCCACATCAATTCAACTTTATGAACAACCTCATAAGGGATTTATCCAACCCAACACTTTCCTCGTGAGGAGCTCTAGTGTTATTATTCATGAAGAAAAAAGAATGGTACCTTTGACTCTACATTGATTATAAATAATTGAATAAAGTAACAATAAAGAATATTCCATTTCCAAGTATATATTATTTATTCGACCAACTAAATTGAGCATAAGTATTCTCCAAGATACATTCAAGATCAGGGTATTATCATTTAAGGACCAATGAGCAAGATGTTTCAAAAACTTTTTTAGAACTTGATATGGTAATTACAAGTTCCTAATAATACCATTTAGGTTAATCAATGTCCCAACAATATTCATGGACTTTAATAAATTAGGTCTTTTGACCCTATTTAGATAAGTATATGGTAGTGTTCATAGATGATATTTACTTGTGTATTCAAGCTCTTATTTAGAACACGAACAACATCTAAAAAACATACTACAAATGTTAAGGGGTCGTCATCTATGCCAAATTGAGTAAATATGATTTTTTGGATAAAAAAATCATGTTTTAAGGCATGTACAATCAGTGGAGGGAGTTTTCATAAACCCATAAAAAATGGAAGTTGAATCGCAATAGGAAAGAGCTACTAGTATTACATAAATTTAAAGTTTTCTAGGTTTAACTGGTATTATAAAAGGTTTATAAAAAGATTCTTGCTACGATGTCGTAGCCACATAAATAAATAATCATTGATTAAAACACAGCACATAAGAGGGGTTGATCTCACGAGAAAGGTCTAGGTCAGATTTTTATGCTATATAATATGCAATTTGGAGGGGGTGTGGAAGTTGTTTAGGCTAAAACAAAAGAAAACAGAAAACTATCAATCAAAAATTAAATAAAACCAAAATTTATAAAGAAAACAAAACTTGGTTTCAAGTAACCATCTACCTATAAAAATCAAAACTCATAATGGAAATGAAATATCAATTTATATTTTAAATATTTATCTCTTCTTAAAATTGGTTAGTTAATGAATATAGCCTTACATATTTGTTGAACAACTAATTAAAAAGAAAGAAGACAACATGATTGTTTTTGGGTTTGGAGGAGGAAGACTGGGGTGTTTTTTATCTTTTGGCCTAATGCTTCTCTCCTCTTTCTTTACAAATGCTTAGAAACCATAGTTTCTATTATACAAAATAGCATTTCCTTAAGTTGGCAAACTTTCATTGTCATCCTGAAAATCATATCTCATTCATACAATATTATTTTGAGCTAAATTTCGGATCGGTGATAGGTCTTTGAGTTTGGAAGTTAAAAAATTGAGTTTATATAAATTGGATTTTTGTAGCTCTAGACATTTAAGTTGGAGTGGTCAAAGGTCAACATTGATAGATTGCAAGATTTGACTTTAATGGTTACTTTTGAATGTTATAGTGTCAGATTGTGATGTTAAGTTTTTTTAATTATTTTTGGAAGTGCTTATGAAAAAGTTGTGGACTAAACTCTTATTTTTGACAATGTGTCATTCTTAAACAAATTGACAAACTAAGATAATGTGATGTAGACCAACTCAAAAACACCTGCAAGAACCTATTACATGTTTCAAATGGTCCAATAACCCAGTCTAAGACAGACATTGAAAGAGGCATTGAGTGCAATGATTTTGAAGGTTTCAACCAAGTCAGAATTGCAAAGTCCATTAGAGTATCAAGAGGAGATCATAGCACATCTTATCCATGTGCAAGATGGGTTCAATACAACCTTATTTGGGTCATGAAGTGAGGACAACAAAGGAAACAAGAGAATCTTACTACAACTTGAAAATAACATTGGTGACTACCTTTTCCTTTTGTTTCCATAATTAAGGGGTTAGATAGAAGGTTATGAATAAGCCTTATATTAGCTCTATATATTTTACTTCTCTTATCATGACAGAACATGGATTTAATATTTTAGGTTTTATTTAATTTTATTAGCTACACCCTAAGTTTTGTTTGGGCTTGATTAATATTTTATTTTCAACTAGGATCCAAGACTTGTTTGGATTAAGATATAGGCTTTTTAGTTTAGGGTTTTAGGCTAGTTTTGAGTGGATCTCATATAAGTCCACATAAGGGGTCCAAATCTCATTTAAGTCCACATCCTTGTCCGTTAGGGTTAGTTTTTCAATAAATATGTAAACTCATGTAAGCTAAATTTTGGCATTCATTGATGAATATTACTTTTGAATTTTTTTAGTTTTATGTGTGAGAGTGATTCTTGCTTTCTTAAATTCTTGAACGAACTGGAATTTGACTTATCGAAGATCAACTAGGTTCATGGCGTCATTCTACTCATTTCAATATTGTTGGTGTCTTGGAGCAGATTTCCATTGTGTTACACTCCTATCATACCTATTTCGGCTTTTAAGGATCACATCTTAGTCTTGATTATGAGTTACGTGACCACATGATCATGAGGTTCACATCATAATGAATTGACATAAAATAATTTATCATAGCTTAAGTATTTTTTTTTATAATTATCGTAGTGTGTATATATATTAAAAAATATATTCATTTAAAACTATAAAAAACATATTTGTGAACCCATAACCTTTTGTCCTAGTTTTGTAGTTCAATACGGAGTTGATATAAGGCAAGGTTTGGAAGTTCACACTTGTTCTATCTAAATTAATCACTAATTTTTATAAATAAAAAAGTAAATTATTATGATAAGAAAGATTAAAAAAATATTAACATGTTGATGCTAAGTTCTTTTATAGGTCAATAAAGTTTTTTTCTTCAACTCACTAGACTGACCGGGTTTTAAAACAATGCTTTTTGGTGATTGAGTTGGATGATAATTAAGAGTGCTGGTTCTATGTTTATGTATCTAATTAATTAAAAGAATATTCAAAAAATTAATTTGGCATCAAGCATCTCTCCATTATTGGTTGCCGGATATTCCCTTCACTGGTTCTACTGATCAAACAAATAAATAAAAAAAGGGCCAAAACAGGCTCTCACTTGGACCCAATACCTAATCCCATCCCCACTCTTTAGTCAAAATAATCCTAAACCTCAGCCTGATCCGCAGTCCTCCTTTGAAATATGTGAACAATCAATTTTTTAGTTGTTTGTATTATTATATTTTGACTTAATTATTTTTTCAATGAAATTTATAAAATTTATATTGTTGGTCAAATAAATATACTTCATTCTTTTTTTACAAAAAATATTAATTAAAAGATAGAAAAATATTCTTTATTTTATTTTTTCTCATATTAAAATTATATCTTTGAAATTTTTTTATAATTAAACTATTTAATAGAAAATGAATGGTGCATACATAATAAAATAACTCTCTCAAAATTTCACGGAAACTAAATAATAATAATAATAATAATAATAATAATAATAAGCAGACAGTTATCTCATTTTAAATAATTTATAAAATTATATATATTAATTTCATTTTCATTTAATTTTTTAATGTAAACTTTGCTTATCATTTTTTAATATATATTTTAAAAAATATGAATAAATTGTTTTTCAAATTTTTGATGTGTATAGACAAATAATGAAAAATATTTTTTAATTTATTTTTCATAATACTATTAAATATTAAAAATAATTTATTTTTAAAAAAATAATTTTAATAAATAAATATTTAAAAAAAAATTATTTTCCATTAAATACACGAACCTAAATAATAAATAATATCCAAGTCAATCTTTGTGTGGATAAGAGATTAAGTAAACTCATTAATTTTTTTAATTTTACTCTTTATTTTGAATTTTTATTTTTTGATATTTTAAATCATTTTAATATATTTATATCAAAATAATTTTTAAAAAATAAAAATATATTTTAATATATTATTAAATAAAAAATATTTTAAAAAATAATCTCAATTATTATCCCCGAATAATAGTCCCAAATAATAGAAAAATGAAAAAGAAACGTTATCAATATCTTATAAGAGTATTTATCTCGTTATTTTACTTTCACAAAGATAAAAAGGGGGAAAATTTTGAAACAGACTTCCTTTTACCATAGAAAAAACAATAAAACCTATAAAACTTTGTTTCCGAAACATAAAAATCTCTCAAAAGCTTCCAACTTTCGACACTGTTTTTTCTTTCTCGTAATTCCTTACAATGTCAGGCTCCGGTGGTGTTTCAG
Organism: Salix dunnii; assembly: GCA_015731905.1. NCBI lineage: Eukaryota > Viridiplantae > Streptophyta > Magnoliopsida > Malpighiales > Salicaceae > Salix > Salix dunnii. Next base: position 12,877,719 of record CM027666.1, on the reverse strand, counting down.
TTGCCCGAACCCGAGGAGAGAATCGATTCTATGTTTCACCAGGGATCCGAAAACAACAACAATTACAACAGCAGCAGCAGCAGCAGCTGAAGCTGTCGATTTCGAAGGATTCAACGGTTGAGATTGAGAAGAGAAAGGGTTCCGATCAATGTGGGTCGAATTGTTCTGTTTCGGGTCGGGTTGGGTCTGACACTAATTCCACGAATTTGGATCGGTTCTTGGAGTATACTACTCCTGTCGTTCCTGCTCAGTTTCTTCCTAAGGTAATTGATTTTTTTTGAAAAAAGGTGATTTTTTCTGTTGATTTCTGTTTTTTTTTTAATAAAGTTCAGATTTTGATGGCTTTTGTTTAGTGGGAATTTTTTTTTTTTTTTTATCATGTGACTTAATTTTTGTTTGTATTGATTAGAGGTCTTAAATTGTGAAGGACATGATTAATTAAGCTCATTAGATTAGGGTTTTGAGTTAGTTAATTGTATAGGGCAATTACTGGGGTTAATTAATCAAGCAAATAATTGTTGACAATGTTTAATTTTGAACGCAATCATCCGTAATTAATAAGGGTGTCGATTTTAAATGACTCCAATTGGACAATTAATTAGTTTTTTTCAGTTTGATTTACTTTGTTGTTGATGACATGTGTTGTTTTAAGGGGTTAGTATTGATTAAAGGTCTTAAATTCTAGAGGTTTAGGGTTTGAAATTTTATTAATTATTATAGAAACGACTTGTTGAAACTGTTAAACTTTGATTCCAGCTTATTCTATGTTACAGCTTCGATTCTAAATGTATCTATGGGAAAATTGATTTGACTGTTATTGAGTTTGCTTTATTTTGAAAATGAGTTGAACGTCTTAGGTTTTAATGGTATGTATGTTCTTTTAATGGTGGCATTTGTGGATCATATAGACAAGTGTTGGGGGATGGAGAACACGTGGAGTGCAGCATCACCAGAACTTGTATTTTGTGCTTGGGGATTTATGGGAATCTTTTAAGGAGTGGAGTGCATATGGAGCAGGTGTCCCTCTTCTCTTGAATGGGAGCGAGACTGTTGTGCAGTATTATGTTCCCTATTTGTCTGGCATTCAGCTGTATATAGATCCATTGCGTTCCTCCCATGGGCTGAGGTAAGCCATATTATTGTCTTCTTATTTGGTCATATTTTTCATGTTTGTTAATTTTCCCAGTTTCAATTGATGTCCTGACATGGTTTTGATGGATATATTAATGTGAACTCTGGATGGATGACCATTCTTCAACATTGTAATCTTAAATTGTACACATTGAGTTTAGGTGATTGATTAATTTTCTGGCCTAGTTTATTTTTATTTGCATATGATTTGGATATCTCTGTTGATGAGTATTAGCACTTTAGATACTTTATAGTTACTAGCAGTACCTACTTCTGTCAACAAGCTTTTATGGATATCTCTGTTTGATGATGTTAGTTTGTCCTTTTAATATACAGGGTTTGGCAGATATGCCATTTTGTAGATGGCTTATTTATTTAAATCTTAAAGTTGTATTCCAATTAACAAACATTGCAAAATTCTACAAACTTAGTTTTATTTGAGAGAGGTTACAGTTTTTTCTGTATTTGTTGATTTTTTAAAAGAAAAATAATCCCATTCTTAGGTCCTTTCACAATTATTTCTTCCTTGTGGTTTCTATTACAGATGGATCATAGACTGGAATAGATAAAGAGCAATGGGAAGCTATATATTTGGATGAAATGAGTTCATTTTGATGGCATTAGAACTGTCATTGACGAGGGGGATTTTAAATTTCATAGTTCATTTTTTTTTGTCTTTCACTAAGTGTATTTTCTTATTAACTTTCTGCGAAGCAAATGACATTTTTCTTAAACAGAAAATATAAGCAAATTTGGCATCCTAGGGTTGTGTGCTGTACTATCTAGTGTCCATAATCCACTTGTTGGATCCATAGTCAAATTTGGCCACCTACCATGTATTATCTTAAGGTTTACATGATTATTTTTTTGGCAGTCATGATTCCTGTAAAGAAGGATTCTGGGAGGCCAAAACTGCTCCCCTGTGGTGCAAGTGCAAGACTAGAAATACTTGTTAATACTGTTTGGAAAATTTGGAGCTGCTACTTTCATGGTAGTAATGATAATAATTTACAGTATAATACTCGGTGTACTATTTGCTGGAAAATGCCAAAATTAACCTTTCAAGAGATAATTTGTCATTGGAGTGGCTAAGACATGTACTGGTACTTAAGTTGACATGAATGACTGAGTTCCTTGTACCACAGACATGTTCTGCCAAACTATAAAGAGGGGGGAAGAAGATTCATCCATCTGAATTCCTAGGATTGTGAGTGTAATTCTGGACAGTTACATTTGTGCCTCATGGAGCATTACTGACATCTTCTGAAACTGTGTTGTCAATTTTGATGGAAAGACTCTCAGTGGTCCACATTGCAAGTATTGACTGAAAGTAACATTGGAATTTTATTTTCTTGAATATATTGTGGTGTGGCAGAAAGGAATTTGCCAGCCTTCCTGAAAGCACATCTGCATTTTAAAATTGTACTTACTTGATGGGTACTTTTGGTAATTGGATGCTGTGCAGCACAGCAAGTTTTGGTAGTCTTTCCGATGGAAGGAATGATAAATTTAAAGTGAACAGTAATGTTTGAAACTATAGAACTGTAACTGTCATGCTTGTTGCATCACATTGTTATTTCTTCCATCTTCTGACAGGAGGCCTGGTGAGGAGAGTGATACTGAGTCATCCAGGGAGACAAGTAGTGATGGTAGCAGTGACTATGGAGCTGAGAGAGTAACAAACAATGGTGTTTGGGAGCCTTGGAGCCAGCTTAATGTTACAGATGCAAATATTCAGAGTTTAAATAGACTCTCTCTTAGAAATAAACCCTTCAGGGGTTCGTCAAGCGATGAATGTGAGATTTCAATTCCACCAGGTCGGCTTATTTTTGAATATATGGAGTATGCTTCACCATTCACACGCCAACCTTTGGCTGACCAGGCAAGTTCTTTGTCTTCAATTGACCTAAAATCTGAGCTTTCTGTTCTTTTTCTCTGTTTTTGTTTTCCGCATGTTCATGAATACTAACATCCACACCCTTGCATCCCTTCAGATTTCAGTTCTTGCATCTCATTTTCCAGGACTCAAGACATTTAAGAGCTGTGACCTATCACCCGCAAGTTGGATTTCAGTGGCTTGGTATCCCATATATAGGATACCCATGGGTCCAACACTGCAGAATCTGGATGCCTGCTTTCTAACTTATCATTTTCTGTCAGCACCTGTTCAAAGTACATATTTTTCCTTATGTATATGTCCTTGGTGAACCTTTATATCTTTCAGCTGGCTTATGTGCTTGTTGCATTTCTTGTTGGAACAGGTCAAAATACTGAGTGGATGCAACGTCACTGTTCTGCTGTTAGGGAGTTTCACCATGCTGACATGTCACTCAAGCTACCTTTGCCAACTTTTGGGCTTGCTTCCTATAAGTTTAAAGTTACATTCTGGAATCTAAATGGAGTCTATGAATGTCAAAAGGCCGGATCGTTAGTAAAAGCTGCTGACAACTGGCTTAGGCTTTTGCGAGTTAATCATCCTGACTATAGGTTCTTTGTTTCCCACAACACAAGCCCAAGGTGAAGCATGTCTTTTATAAACGAGTTTTTAAAGGAAACTGGTACCTTCAGTCCTGTAAGAGGAATCCCATTATCTGCTCATACTAAATATCCTCCATTTTTTTTAATGTTGGTATGGAGTAACTGTATGTCTTCAGGATTCCAAGACTTAAAGTATGTCCTGGCTCTGTTGCCAGCACATATCCTTAAAGAAGTCCAAAAATGGTCCAGTTTTTGTTACACAATGATTTTCTGGCGCTTGAAGGAGCAATCTAATAGTATCTTGGTACTAGATTTGAAGGTGCTTTCTGATCATAAATGGTGCTTGGATCTTATGGACAGTTTCCCAGGCCTGACCGCTTTCGTTGTTGCTCTTTTTTTATAACCTTGTCCTATTTTTACTGACTTTTGTATATGGTTTGTTTACGATGTAGAATTTTTTAAAGTACTTTTTGTAGCAGTAGTTCCTTAAAATATGATCGCACATATGCTGTGTTAATTCAAGGAAGATACGCTTAATGATCTGTAGATGATAACTTCCTCCTACAGATATCTGCAAATAGAAAATGCTTCAATGGCTCAACATTGAAGCCATTGTCATTTCTACAGACAGGAGGCAACATGGAACGTTGGATGACATAGCGAGTCAAATCTCCTCAATGGTTCATTCAAATAACTTGATAGGAGTGGAAAAATAGGAATTGAATATACAGGAAGACAGTTAAATCATTATTTTTCCATTGCTCTATTGGTTTCTCTGTTATGTGATAAAAAAAAAGGTTAGACTGTTATGAAAATAAAAGAGAAACTTTCTGCGCAGGATGGGGTGACAGTTTTTATGATGGTAAACACAGGGTTTAATGGGGGTGTTGAAGCAGGCAAGATGAGGACAGGAAAGGAAGTGGAAACCGGGGACTGCTTGAATTCTCGAAAGGTTTTTCTTATATATATATATATATAAGAAATAGATTCTTAGTAAATTATATATATATATAATACTATTATAATAAAATATATTAAAAAATAAGGACCTACTAAAAGTTAAAAGAGATGTAAAACTGAAAACAAATTACTTTAAATAAAATAAATAATAATTAAAATAATAAAGATAGCAAATAAAAATTTGTATATATATATAGAGAGAGAGAGAGAGAGAGAGAGAGAGAGAGAGAGAGAGGGAGAGAGAGAATATTTTCAATAAAAACTTTCTAAATTAATTGAGTTCATTATATACATAGTTTTAAAAAATACTCCATAAAATCAAATTTTAAATTCTCAACTCAGCATCACCGCATCTCGTGTTCAAAACACTAATTCAAAGTTCCAATGTGTAACTCCCTTTAGAGATGGTGAAAACTTATTCTTAGCAATTTATATCGGATGGTAATAAAGTATCACTGGTTTAAAAGCCAATTAAAAATGCTGTGAAACATAAACAGGAACTTGAAGGTCGAGTCAGAACGCATATTTATCCCCACAATTAAAGGGGGTGAATGTGCTGGCTTTCAGCGTTTTCCCCTTCTCTTCTCCATGTTAATTAAATTTGAAGCCTTAAAAGCTCTTCCCAACAAGTCACTAGGAGTGAGTCTCAGGTCAGAAGTCAACATCTCTAGGATCTCTGTCAATAAGTGAACATCAACCATGGCCCTGTGTGCTGAACCCAGCAGTGGAATCCCACAGTGCACACGGAGACCTTCGAGTCTAAAAGAATTGGATAGTTAGGACTTGGGAGACTAAAAGAAAGAGAAAATGGTATCCACGATAAGAGGAGACATACACTTACCATTGGATCTCTTCAATTGGCGTCCTAAAGGAATAGCCAATTGGAGGGAATATCCTCTGAACAACGCCTGAACTCATTGATTAAGAAGGGAACATCAAAGCCACGGGCATTATGAGCAACAAATAAACAATCCCTTCGAGGGTTTTGGCGACTTGTAATGTATTGCATGAAGATTGGAATTGCGTCTTCCATTCTGCTCAACCAATTTTGTTAACCACTAATCAATCAGAGCAATTTATTTGTCAGCCAATAACAAGCAAGTCGCATACCACACACGAGGATGATTTACCATGCTAATTGTAATACCATGAAATTCAGAATTTGGAACATATTGCTCAGGATAACCGAACTTTGGAAACAACTATTTTACCTCCTGAAAGATGCCTAACTGCAATTTGAATAATCCGCTCCGTCTCTCAACAAAGTCTAGTGGTTTCGAGATCAAATACAAGAACATCCATATCTTACTTTGAATTTTGGCCCCCAAAATCTTTTTCTCGGCATCACAAAATTTTATGCATCCATACATCTCCAATGCGGATTCACTAGAAGTACTGTTGCCACTGTTCCATCAAGGAATTCATGCCTTAGCTTTCTTCCCGCATTCCTTGCAACGTCTCTTGTATTTCTTGTTGATAAGCAGCGTATCTGACTGCATTTGCTTGAGGATGCTCAAAGTGATAGCCATTCGACTCGAACAATATGTAATAGTGTTACACATGTAAAAATTATAATAGACATTTCAAAAGATATTTTAAAAGATTATCCTACATTGACAAAACACAAAAGACCCCTTGAGTGCAAAGAGTATATATAGGATTTACTATCCCACATTGAAAAACAAAGACTTTCATCAAGTATTTATATACTAAAACTTGAGATGGAATAGTAATCAACAAAGTAACTAGAGTGAGTTCGCTCATACAAGGACGAGTCGAGTAAGAGAAAAACTTCTGAATCTTTTTGTTGTTGTTTTGTTAAAATATTTTGATGATCCTTAAACTAAAAACATTAAATTGGGATTTTCTGTATACCATAATTGAAATTATTGTAACAGCCACTTTAATTTCATAAATTAAATATGGTTGTTACATTATAGTAGCCTATAAATACTATACAATATTTTTCAAACACACAATCCAAAAACTACTTCTTCTTCTCATTTGTTGGACTCCTATTGTTTTCCAAGTTGTTTTTGTGTTCCCATTGTTTGTTAAAGGAAGAACTTGTTGAATCTTGGAGTATACTTTATTGTTGGGGAAATATCACTTTTTAACATGGACAGAAACACTATTGTTGTCAATACCCCTGTCCTCGACGTTGCTGCTGCTGCCATTGTCATCCCTCCTCCAGTAGCCACTGTACCATTGCCTAAAACATTTCCTGACATTTCAAAAATTGAAGTGTTCTCTCGAGAGAACTTTCAAAGGTTGCAAGAAAGGATTTTTGGCGTTCTCGACTTGCATGGCGTGGCTTGGTGATGCGGACCAGCACAGAAACACTAGTAAGGACCCATTACATGTTCTAAATGGTCCAATGACGCGGTCTAAGACAAAGGCATTGAAAGAGGCAATGAATGCATTCGTTTTGAAGGTTTCAACCAGGTCAGAATTGCAAGGATCATTTCACGTGACCTGCTGTTTTGCATATGTTTTGTGTATTAAATGCAATGATATTCTTTGTTTTATGTTTTGAAGATATATTGATGAAAGATGAAAAAAAGGAGGTAATTGGAGCTGATTGACAGATTTGACCTTTGGTCAATGTTTTGTGCAAAGCGAAAGCTCTAGATATTGAAATGAAGTGATTCCAGTGGCATTCAAAAGCTAACATCCATATCTTTCTGGAATGCTAAGTAAAAAGAAATTAAAGAAGGAAGAGCATGGGAATCATACCCTTCAAAGTCAAATCTTGCAATGTGCCGATGTCGACCTTTGTCCTTTCCAACCTCCATATCTCAAGCTACAGAAGTCCGATGGATGCAAACCCAATTTTGTTATAGTCAGCACTCCAATCCCTATAAATACTACAAATTTCAGCTCAAAACGATGTGATATGAATGAGATATGAATTTTACAAGGGACACCTAAATTCTACCAACTTAAGGAAGGACTATTTTGTAAAATAGATACTAGGATTTCTAAGCATATATAAAGGAAGAGAGGAGCAAGGAAGTGGCGCCCAGCAGCAAAGAACACACAAATCTTCCTCCTCCAAACCCTAAATCATGTTTTCTTCCATCTTTTTATTTAGTGGCTCAATAAACATGCAAGGCCTCTTTTGCTTGGTTGCTAGGACACAGAAACCTTCAGATTTCAAGAAATGTGAGATCTATTTTTACCTTCATTTTTCAATTTATATGATGAATATGTTTGTTCTCCTATGCTTATTTTCCTATGATTGTTTATTTAATCACTAAGAGCGGACTAGAAGTTATTATTGCAAACAATCTATTGCTAAGTTTGATATCAAAACCGCAGTTGCGGTATAGGAACTTGTGAAGCAACTAAGAACATTCAATCGAACTAAACATATATTGCGGACAATTATGTTTCTTAATTAATCAATTTATCTAGTTTTTAATGTTGCCATTGAATCAAATTACTAGTGCGGACATTGTGGTTGTTTGATGGTTAGGGTAAGTTATACGGCGGATCCATTAACAAGCCAATTTTAAGAAGAGATAAAGATTCAGAATATAAATTGATGTGTTGCTTCCATGATCAGTTCTGATTTTTGAAGGTGGATGTTGACTTGTGACCAAGGCTTGATTTATTGATAAATTTCAGTTTTATATAATTTTTGCTTAATTTGCTTTAGGCTAGCCTAGACAACTTCCACCCCCCCCCCCCAAATTGCATAGCATATAGCACAAAAATCATAACTAAATCGTCCTCGTGGGATCGACCCCTTGCTTGCTCTATACTATCTTGTTTGATTTGTTTTAAGCTAGGGTAATTAATTTGCAAGAAATTTCGGCGTCATTGCCGGGAAAGTGATTTTAGTTGATTCTTGTGCTCTAGTGTTGTGCTATGATTTATTCTACATGCTGTGATTTTTACTCATTCTAGAAAAAAAAAGAAAAAGAGAAACATATTTGTGTTTGCGGCGGTACTATTCAAAATAGACTTTTTGGTGAAATTAGGTATTGGTATTTTGTTTTCTGAAGGAAAACGATGTTCTGAAAAGAACTAGTGACATTTGGTCACTAGCCCTCCTTATCGAGGCTCAATTCCATCGTTTTCTAAGGTTTCTGGATATTTTTAGTTTTCTAACATAGGATACTATTGCCTATTACATTGTTTTCAATCTTTTGTGTGCTTGGTTTCTTTTGAGTTTTCTTTGTCATTTATGCCTATAACCCGTTCTGCTAACCAAAGTCATCAAGTGCAGGTTGATCTCGAAATAGAAAATACTTTACACGGGTTACAGAAGGAAGCTTGCATCAACATCATGGTTGTTGCACGAAAACAAACACTCAATGAGCTTACTGCTCCTAATATGGAAAACCAACCATTGTGCATAAACATAGACAGTAAAGTAGATTTTGAACCGAAAACTGGTTTTATACATTTGCTGCCAACTTTCAATGGTCTTGCAGAAGAAGATCCTCATACTCATCTCAAGGAGTTTCACTTGGGTTTGTGTTGGCAGGAAACCAAATGGAGTTGAAGAGGAACAAGTTAAGTTGAAAGCTTTCTCTTTCTCTTTAAAAGGGGCAGCAAAGGCATGACTATTTTCTATTCTCCCAGGTTCCATTGATACTTGGAATGGCATGGAAAATATCTTTCTTGAAAAGTATTTCTCAGCATCTCAAGTTGCCAACATAAGAAAATAAATATGTGGGATTCAGTAGTCTCATTGAGAAACACTCACTGAGTATTGGGAAAGATTTGAGCTATTGTGCATTCAATGCCCTTATTATAAAATACCTAATCAACTGCTCATTCAATACTTCCATGAAAGATTGATACCTACTGACCATAGTATCATTGATGCTGCAAGTAGAGGGGCATTGGTAGATAAGACACTTGAGGCTGCACGCCAATTGATTTGAAACATGGCAGCCAACTCGAAATAGTTTGGCACCCATGGAGACTTCTCAAATAAACGAGTGAATGAGGTAAGTATTTCTAACCTTAATAATAAAGTTAATGATTTTACTTCTCTTACGTGTTCTTTGGCTTGTGGAAATGGATAGCAGGTAAAAGTTTGTAGCATATGCTCACTACAAGGACATGCTTTGGATATGTGCCTAACAATGCAATAAGATTACATTGAGCAAGCGAATGCAGTTGATGGAACATTCAATGGACAAGGTCATCGTAATTATGATCTCTTTTCTAACACGTACAATCCTGGATGGAGAGAACACCCCAAATTTTGCTACGAGAACCCACCTAATCAAGGCAATTAAGGGAGACAGTTCCATGGATTTCAACCACAGCCCCAACACAATTATCAAGCAAGACAGCACCCTCTGTTCACCAACTCCAATGTTATGGGGTCATGATCCAATGATGATTTTCGTGAGATGATGAAAACTTTGGCTTCTAACACTGTGACCTTGCAACAAAATGTCATGTCTTTTCAACAGGAAACAAGGTCAAGTCTTCACAACTTGGCGAAGCAAATGGGGCAAATAGGGCAAACTGGAAACACCAATGAATGGAAAATTGCCCTCCCAAGCATTAAATCCAAAAGAGAACTTGGAGAAAACAAGTTGAGATGAAGGAAGAAGAAGAGATAGAAACTAAATTGAGTAGCTGATGCAAACCAAGGAGCTGGACTTGTTGATCATACACTCGCGTGTGGGGATGAATTTGCGCAAGACCCGTTGTCGCTACCAAGTGGTCCAACTTTTATTCCTCTAATTAACCTTGAAAGTCATCAAATTCATGCCCTTTGATGGTCAGATCATGCTGAAAGGTTTTGGCATAATTATTACCCTCTTCAATTGCTTTGATGATGTGGACTAAGCCTTGATTAGCATCTGATCCCATCTTGGTCTGTTTAGAATCAGCCCAAATCGCTTGCATTAGCCCATTTAGCGCTTCCTTGAAACGTTTGGCTCTAAGTCTTGTAATTGGACCACTTGGAAGCGACAACGGGTCTTGCGCAAATTCATCCCCACCCGCGAGTGTATGATCAACAAGTCCATCTCCTTGGTTTCCATCATTCTCCCCCTCTTGAGAAGCGTTAAAGCTTGCACTACCACCGTACTCACCTGGTAAGTCAAGCTTGTAGGCATTATCATTGATGCGTTCAGCTACTTGAAATGGTCCATCACCCCTAGGTAGGAGTTTTGAACGTTCCTTTCTCAAAGGCAACCACCAATCGCCTGTTCAAACACTACCTTCTTGCGTCCCTTGTTGGCTTGTTGGACATACTGTTGAGTCCTCCTTTCAATGTTCAGTCGTGCCTTTTCATGAATCATCTTTAAAAATTCTGCCTTTGTTTTGCCATCTAGGTTCACACGTTCACTCAAAGGTAAAGAAGTTAAATCCAAAGGTGACAAAAGGTTAAAGCCATAAACCATTTCAAAAGGTGAAAACTTAGTTGCTGAATGTATACTTCTATTATAAGCAAATTCAACATGTGGCAAGCCTATCTTCCCATGTTTTCAAGTTCTTTTTAAAGCATGTTTGGCTTAGCTTTTGCACCGCAGGTTTGCTGCGGTGCAAAATTCAACATGTGGCAAGCCTATCTTCCCATGTTTTCAAGTTCTTTTTAATGATAGCACGTAACAATGTAGACAAAGTTCTATTCACTACTTCAGTTTGACCATCCGTTTGTGGGTGACAAGTAGTAGAAAACAATAATTTGGCATCCCTATCAGACACAATGGTCCTAGGCATGTCATGTAACCTAACAATTTCTTTGAAGAATAAATGAGCTATATGTGAAGCATCATCAGTTTTATGACAAGCAATGAAGTGTGCCATCTTGGAGAATCTATCTACCACCACAAATACTAAATCCCAAAACAAAATCCATAGAAATATCAGTCCAAGGTTCACTAGGTATTGGTAAAGGGGTGTACAAACCATGAGGTTTCAACTTAGACTTGGCCTGTTTATAAGTGATGCCCTTCTCACATAATCTTTCCGCATCACGTTTCATATGAGGCCAAAAAAAATGATCCTGCAAAATTCCTAATGTCTTAGCTACACCAAAATGACCCATCAAACCACCACCATGAGCTTCTCCCACAAACAATTTGCGGAGAGAACACATAGGCACACATAGTTTATTTTTCTGAAACAAAAATCCTTCATGCCTATAAAACTTATCAAATCCCACCTTTTCACATGCTTTGAACACATCACCAAAATCAGAATCTTGTGCATACAAATCCGAGCAATTTTGTATCTGATCACATAAGGAAATGTTTCAATGAATTCCACCCACTTGGCATGGCGTCTGTTCAACTTTTGTTGTCCTTTCAAATGCTTCAAGGAGTCATGATCCGTGTGAATCACAAATTTCTTTGGCCATAGATAATGTTGTCAATTTTCTAAAGCCCTTACTTAGGCATACATCTCCTTATCATAAGTAGGGTAATTTAGGGCTGCCCCACTCAACTTTTCACTAAAATAAGCAACCGGATGACCTTCTTGCATCAAAACAGCTCCAATGCCTATTCCTGAAGCATCACACTCAATTTCAAAAGTTAGGTAAAACAAGCAAAGGTGTATTAGTTAACTTTTCTTTGATCAGATTAAAGGCCTTTTCTTGTTCTTCGCCCCACTTAAATGACACATTTTTTTTTTATGACTTCAGTAAGAGGTGTGGCTAATCTACTAAAATCACGCACAAACCGTTTATAGAAGCTAGCTAAGCCGTGGAAACTCCTCACTTGGCTGATTGTTGTAGGAGTTGGCCACTCTTGGATTGCCTTAACCTTTTCCTCGTCCACCTCAATTCCTTTCTTACTAACAACAAAACCAAGAAAAACAAGTTTATCCGCGCAAAAGGTGCACTTCTTGAGATTAGCAAACAACTTTTCTTTCCTTAGAATTTCCAAGACAGATCTCAAATGCATTACATGTTCCGTCAAGTTTTTTCTATAAATTAGGATATCATCAAAATACACAACGACAAATCTGCCAATATATGCACGCAAAACATCATTCATCAAACGCTTAAATGTGCTCGGAGCATTAGTTAAACCGAAAGGCATCACTAACCACTCATACAAACCATATTTAGTATTGAAAGCAGTTTTCCATTCATCACCTTCTTTCATCCTAATCTGATGATATCCACTCTTAAGATCCATTTTTGTAAAGACACAAGAACCATGCAATTCATCCGGCATATCATCTAATCTAGGAATAGGATGACAATACCGTTATGTTGTTGATGGCTCAACAGTCAAACTTGCTGCCTATTGGGAATGTCATGTTGATGTCCCCTAGGAGCCTCTGCTTCTACCCTGTCCAACCTGTCATGAATCGGTTCTAATTCAGCCCTTAACATACGCCTCATCTCCCCTAGCAAGGCTTGCATTTGGAGGTTCAGAACTGCAGGTTGTCGAACTTCTTCGGTTGTATCTTCTTGATTATTGGACATATTTAAAATCTGCAAAACAAGGTTAGAATCCTTACAAGCACTCCCTCACGGGTTTCACTCAAGAATTGATAAACGGCTTTTACCCTCTTATGGTCTCACGCAGTCTTGCCTTTTTTCTTCCACTCTTTTGTGTTTTCTTTAGTTCTTAATTGAACTTCCAAAATCTAATTCAAAATAATCCCACAGCAATTCAAAAGATGAGAAACAACCAAAACTAAAATGGCTAAAACTTGTATAAGATGAGATACAAGATTGAAACAAAGTTTTTCTACTGTAATCATATATTGGTTTATGTTTTTTTTTTTTGAACTTGAATAAGGTGAGAAACAAGATTGAAAAGAAGTTTTCCTACTGGAATAGTGCACCCTTTTTTTTCCGTATTGTTTCACGATTTTTTTTTTCTAGTTTTTTTTTTTTGAACGTTTTTTTGTCTTTTGTAAGAGGTAACAATGTATAAAAGAAAAACCGAAAATGAAAGATAGTTAAACTTATCTTAGAACCAAAGCTCTGATACCAAATGATATGAACTCCATCAACAATTGTGATGAAACTCAATAGCAACGATGGTTGAGACCCAACACCTAACAAGATGAAAAACCAAGACTACGAAGGATTGAAACGCCACACCTAGAAATCGTGAGAATCTCTCAACAATCAAGGTGATAAGTTTGGTTGTTTGAACGCCACAAGATTAACTTGATAAGTTCTAGGAGTTCTTTTAAGAATGAAGAGGAACACAAGACCTCACAAAAAAATGATAAATTTCTGAAAACATAATCTGTTTCTTCATTTTGAAATTCTCATCTATATACTTGGAACAACCCTCCAAGAATAGGAAAAGTCACAACTAAGGCTTTGATGGTCAGATCATGCTAGAAATGTTTTTGCATAATTATTAGCCTCTTCGATTGGTTTGATGATGTGGACGAAGCATTCATTATTATTTGAGCCCATCTTGGTCTGTTTAGAATCAACCCAAATCGCTTGGATTAGCCCATTTAGTGCTTCCTTGAAACGTTTGGCTCTAAGTCTTATAATTGGACCACTTGGATTGGTTTGCATCAGTGGGGCTGATCGCCGAGGAAATACAGTTTGTACAGTCATACAAAATAACAAATCTGATTTCGAAGAGTATGTTGATGACAACGCAGATGTGGGCAAAGATGATTATGATTTTACATCTGTTGGCCAAGGAATTAGTTCTTGACCAAACAGAGCTAGGAGGAATGTGAATTTCTGTGGCATGGGGAATTATGAAGATATGGATGGGGACAACATCAAACTGAAAATTCCTAAGTTTCAAGGTAAAAATGATCCCGATGCTTATTTGGAGTGGGAGAAAAAAGTAGATTGAATTTTTTATTGTCATAGCTATTCTAAGAAAAAAAAAAAAGTGAAATTGGTAATGATTGAGTTGACAGAGTATACAATGATTTGGTGGGATCAGATTGTAATCACTGGGAGGAAGAATGTGGAACGACCCATTCAGAGTTGTGGGGAGATGAAATTCTTAATGAGACGATTTGTGCCAAACCACTATTATAAAGACCTATACCTAAAGCTCCAAGATCTGAATCAAGGATATAAGACAGTAGATGAATATCACAAAGAGTGGAGATAACAATTATTCGAGCCAATGTTGTTGAGGATAGAGAAGCCACCATGGTTAGATTTCTTAATTGGTTGAATCGTGACATTGCCAATGTGATAGAGCTACAGCACTATGTGGAGCTAGAGGACATGGTGCACATAGATATGAAGGTGGTAAGACAACTTAGGAAGGGACATGTTCGGCCAGGGTTTAATTCGGGTTCTTCATCATCTTGGAAGATGAATCTGAAGAGAGAGGGTATTATTCAGCCACGATCCTTTGTTCCTTCTAAAAATGAACGAACAATGGCTAAAGTTGATGTCCCTACCGGTGCCAAAACTAAATCTGAAACTCAGCCTAAACGTACTCGTGACGTTAGATGTTTCAAGTATCAAGGGCAAGGACATTACGCTTCGAAGTGTCCAATCAAGAGAGTAATGATGATTAGAGATGATGGTGATAGGGAATCGGAAAGTGACAGATCTGATTGCAACGGCATGCCACCATTGGAGGATATTGATGAGGATGAGTTAGTATTACCCGTTGCGGGGTCCTTGGTTATAAGGTGCACACTTCAGGTTCAGGTCAAGGAAGATGAATCTAATCAACAAAGAGAGAATATCTTCCATACGCCCTGTTAAGTACAAAGCAAGGTGAGTGGTTTAATTATAGATAGTGAAAGTTGGCCGAGAGTGGAGGTAAGATAGGAGGAGAGAAGAAAGTCAGAAAGAGTAATGAGAATTGTGTGGAAAAACTAATGAAACAACCTAATTTTTATTGTAGAGAGGATGAGGTCAGATCTGCATCTTTCACTAAAAAGCCAATGATTTTACTTCTGTACATGGAGGCTTACTTTAATACTAATGATGTATTCCCCGACTATACTCCTACCAGATTACCACCATTGTGGGGGATAGAGCATTACATTGATTTCGTACCTGGAGCTTTAATTCCTAACCAACAAGCCTATAAAAGTAATCCCGAGGAGATAAAGAGCTTTAAAGACAAGTAAGTATGTTGTACCCATGTTACTCATGCCTATGAAGGATGAAACGTGGAGGATGTGTGTTCATTGTCGAGCCATCAACAACATAATAGTTTTGATTCGTGGTCAAATCCTTTCGAAGAGATAGAGGATGATGCATACCGGCCCAGATTGTGCTAGCTAGAGCCTAAGGCTGGTTTGGGCTTAATTAAGACTTTGTTTTCATCTATGATCCTAGTCTTGTTTGGATTAGCTTATGGGCCTTTTACGTTAGGATTTTGGGTCAGTTTTGAGTGGACCTATTTTAAGTCCACATAAGAGTTCTATTAGGGTTACTTTTTCAAGAATTATTTAATCTCATGTAATCTAAATTTCAGTAGCCATTGATGAATTTTAATTCTGAACATTTCAGTTCATATGTGAGAGTGATTCTTATATTTTTTTAGTTCTTAAACGAACTGAATCCGACTTTCAAAGATTAAGTAGCTTCGTGGTGTCATTCCAATAGTATTGGTACCTTAGGACAGGTTTCCATTGTGTCATACTCCTATCAGACCCATTTCGGCTTTCTGGGATCAGATCTCATTCTTGGTTGTGGGTTGCGTGATCACGAGGTTCACATCACATGGGATTTTTATTTTGAATAAATTAGGAAATAGTATGTAAATGGGTTATGACACTCTTTGAAAAATTAAATACTAGCTTAGGAATCATTAGTAAATTTTAGACCACAACCCAAAAACAATTATACATGTGCTGTGAGATTAATAGTTTTATTGATTTATTGTGTATAACAGAAAACATTAATGTCTTGTTTGTTTGTTAATTAAAAAAAGCTTACTTTCAAGTTTAAGCTACTAGATTTGCAAGATTGTCATTATATTTTGTACTTGTGATATCATAAGGTTAGCAAAAGGATATTATGTATAAAATTAAAATGCGTAAGTTTTCTACTATAACTAACAATATTCGTATGCGCAAAAAGCATTGTTGACCTTCTATGTTCTTTTTAGTAATTCATTTTCGTCCTCAAAGTTTAATTTTAGGTGATTTAATCCTAATTGAAGGCTAATTATCTTATATGTCTTATTCAATGGTAAAATTAAAAGAAAATAGACTAGAATAAAAAAGGCACCCAACATGGGCGACATGCCATAGATTTCAAGAAATTTTAGTCCCTTTAAGTCTTTAAAAGATAATTTTATAATAAATAAATGTATGTATTATTTTTTAGGCTTTAATGAGATAAAGAGGGGTCATTAAATTCAAATGATGAGAGAGAAAATAATTGATCACGCCATTTTTGATAACCAAAATCGATTTTCTTGTGTCCATGGGTTATAAAAGATGAGAGGAGCTTGATAATGTTTGTTTAGTGCCATAAAATTTAATAGAAAATTAGATTTAGATTGAGAAAGAGAAATCTAAATCAATTTGATTTGATTTTGAGTTTTTTTTTACCATTATTTAGGTATTTCAAGTTAATAGATTAATTTTGGGTGTTTCAAGGGTGTTAGTGAGGTGTTTCTAGGTTGAAATGTCTTTAAAAATGATGTTTTTTACCAAAAGAAATGTCCCCCTAACTTTTCAGCCTTTATAGTGTTTGTCGGAAACAGAGCTTGGAAGGGACAAGTCTATTATCCCTTTACACAATTATTTAAAAAAGAACTAAGTCTACATGTGCAGGTAAATATCTCATATTGCAAGATTTAATATCTTAATCAGGGTTGTCAATACCGTTTCGTTCCACCCGGAATGGCCGGAATGTTCTGTTCCATTAAAAAACCGAGACAAAGCGGTATGATTTTCGTCTTGTTTTTAATTCCGGCCTGTTCTGGAAATTCCAGCTAAATTTTGGTTGAAACATCTTGGGACCGTTCTTGGTGTGCAGTTCCGAGCTTAAGATTCTCTTTATTTTGATTAAATTGTGATTTTTTTTCTAATTTTGAGATTATGTTTGTTTAACTCTGTGTTTGTTTTGTATAATTTAAAATTAATTTATCTTGAATTTTAATTATGCTTGTTAAATTAATATTTTAAGTTGTTATCTATCTATATATATAGATATATATAATTCATTAATTATATATGAACAATACAACCCCGAAATGGCACGCGCGAAATGCTTCGAAACCGAAACGTTTCGTACCAATATAAAAACCGGAACGGCGATTGGAACGGTATTGACAACCTTGATCTTAATATGCACTTACTGATTATAATATATTTTTTCTTTTATTTTATCCAAACAATTTAATGTGTTTATTTTTATTGTCTATTGATAGAATAATTTTTTTATAAAATTTAGCAAATACAACTATATAAATATTTCATCTTGCAAGATTAGATATTTTAATCTCTCTTAGTTTTTCCAGTTTTATTCTTAATTTTTGTTTATTCTTTTTTATTTATTAACACCAGTTTTTTACTCTTAGCTATAAAAATACATATAAAAACCTACATATATAAGTTTTTTCCATGAGATAAAAATATTTTATCCACTATCTTGTAACCAAGATTGTCAATACCACTTCAGTTGGTGTTTTGTTTTTTCTATCGGCACATAATGTTTTGGTTTTGGAGTGTTTCGGTGTGACATTTCGAGATTATACTGTTCATATATAATTAATGAATTATATATAAAAAAATTAAAAAGAAAAAAAATTAAATATACCTTTTATTTTTTATAAAATCAGTTGACGCAAGAATTTTATTTTTTATTATAAAACTTTGAAAAGAGGGAGATGACAAGTTGTCAGGTTGCGGGAGATGAAAAGCAAGGCAGGCAGGAGATAATTTTTTTCCTGTAGCCAAAATGGCACATACTATGTAAAACTGGTGTTTTTCAAGTGATATTTGACCGAAAAATCCGAAATAGGCTAAAATTTAAACTAAAATAAAAACAACGTGTTTTTTTTTAACCAGCACGAAATCTTTCAGCCATTTCAGCCGACGGTATTGACAACTATGCTTATAACCATTAGATATTGCTAGTTTTGATGACATTGATACAAAATCAAGACATAGATTTTTTCAGACTTTGATGTAAATTTTTATATTGTTTAATTATATGTTATTGAGCATATCTCCATAACTAATTGTTAGATGTTGCTAAAACTTTACCGAATAGTTTTAGAGCTATGGTGCTATGTGGGGGTGAAATTTTATATCAATTAGATTTCGGAAAGACTTTGCGATATAGGTCATATCATCCTCTATGACTTTTATTATTAAATTCATTTTGGGCAACAAAGACAACTTATTTCGAGTATATGTTGAATATTATTTGATTCATATTAATAAGAAATTGAGATCCAGTGTTGACTTGAGTATAAGAAATTGAGGTCAAATTAGATTTTCTACTTTATTTAAGACTCCTATCGGGTGACAAATATGATATTAGCATATCTAGAATATTAATTTTGAATTTTTATTCCTTATTATTTTCTTATTAGTCCTTGGATTATTTTTATATGTTTGGATTAATTTTGCAAGGGACTCAAGTTAGTTCACATATAGAGATCAATTAAGATATTTGAAATATTATATAAGTGAATTATATGATGTAAAACTAACAGTTATGAATTAATAAAATAAACTTGCGTTAATTATTTTACTTTTTATTAATCAATAAATAATAATAGATAATATTAAAATTTAATAAATAATTGTAAATATTTAATATGTTTACTTGATAAATAAAATAATAAATTATATTAAAAATTCACGAAAATCTTTACACGACTGCACAATGATGTCTTCGTGAAACAATCAGATAGAAATAAAATAGAGAAGTAATCAATTCCATTTTGCGATCCAAAAACCCTCCTTGGCGCCAATATTTTTTTTCCTTTTTCTTGGTTGAGACAAAAAAATTCCCACCCTATGGCGCCCTTTTTGTTCATTTTCATCAACAATTTCTCTTTGGCGGGTGGTTTTTAAGTCAAAAATCATCAAAAGCAGTGGCATTTATGTCATTTTGTGATTCGGAGAGGCTAGGGTTTCGAGTCCCATTTATAGTGAAACCCCTTTCGTTTAGATAGATGCCAACGTGCGGTCTGTTGTGTTTGTCTGTCGGCTCTCTCTCAGTGAATGTCGGTTCCCCTAATCCTGCAATAATAGAGTGTTTGTCTCAGTTACTGATTTGCTTCTACATGATCTCTCTTTCTCCAAATCCACCAATCTCGTCAGGTCTCCCTGATCTTATCAGTCGAGCTTTTAGTGAATCCCCACTTCGAAGTACATTTCAATCATTACTGTTATTCAATACCCATTTGAGCAAATCGTGCTTTAGGAACTGGATTGTCTTTAGATCTCAACTTTAGTTCCTTACAATGTTGGATCCAACTGATAAAGTGAGCAACTTTTAGCTAGTTTATTGATTTGATATTTTATCAATCTTGAATCCAAACCAATCCTAATTCTATTCCTTTTCATTTCTTTTATTTTTTTGAGGGATCAGAGTCTGAAGAAATGAGTAGCAATTCACAAGAAACAGAGAACTCTGTAAAAAAAACCTGTGCGGATTGTGGCACTTCAAAGACTCCACTTTGGAGAGGTGGTCCAGCTGGTCCAAAGGTGATTTAATTTAATCATAGATCAGATCATGCTTATGTTCTTTTAATGGTTTCTATAAACACTTTGATATGATATTAATTGTTCTGCTGTTTTGTTATATTTTGCAGTCACTGTGTAATGCCTGTGGAATTAGAAGCAGAAAGAAGAAGAGAGATATTTTAGGGTTGAATAAAGGGGCAACAAATGACAAGAGAGCAAAGAAGGGAAACAATAATAATGGCCCTAGTAATAATAATAATAATAAGCAATTAGGTGATGGGTTAAAGCAGAGATTATTGGCACTGGGTAGAGAAGTTTTGATGCAAAGATCAAAGGTGGAGAAGCAAAGAAGAAAGCTAGGTGAAGAAGAACAAGCTGCAGTGTTGCTGATGGCATTGTCATATGGGTCTGTTTATGCTTAATAAGAGTTGTGTTTAGCTGTGGGTTAGTAAGGGGATTGAGAATTGTATTAGTTGACCAGATTTAAAGGGCGTGTTGTGATTTGTGGGTGGGTTGGCTTTTTTTTTTTAGTATTAGTAATCATTTTTTTAGGTGATCTGGGCTAACGTTATGTGGTATTATTGGCGGAGTCGAGTTGTGTAGTCTTGTAGCAATTGCAAGAGCTCCTACATTGTTGAGATCTGATTCTATTTTTACTAACGTAAGTAGATTTCTTAATTGAATGATGTGATTGTCGATTTCATTATGTGGTATTAGCTGGTGTTCCTTGATTAAAAAATCAATTAAGGAAAAAATTCACCATTACATGGCAAAACACAATTCCACTTCTAATGTCATTCATTGAAGAGAAACAAGAATTAAAAATTCTACATCTTCCAAGTCTAGATGCTAATTATATAAATGAAAATCAATCAAGTATCTTTGTAGATTCCTTGAATCCCGTGTAGATTGAAGTAACTAGGGTTAAAATCTGGAAGAAGCGGCATTTTGATTTTGAATTACTAAAAAGCTGTGGTTGCATTGTATTTAAATTTTCAAAAATATTGTCATTGCTTCTGATCATTTGGCTCTTAAAATTTTATAAAATAAATATCTTAATTCAAATACTTGTACTGTTTTCTCGAGGCCAACAAACCTTGGCAGGTAGGTTCCAAAGCATGCCCTTTGAGATTCCATTCACAAACCTTTAAGTTGTATTATGGTGTATAATTTGAAGTTGATTTGGGTTCCTTTTATGATTAAAAAAAAAAACTAACGATGCTTCTTGAAATATAAAGGATGAAAAAAGTTTAACCACTAGTACAATAAAGATGCAAATTGCAAGTGTGGTTTTGGATTAGCGGTGGAAGATACTTGTTTTGGTGTGTTTAAGATGATCTGAACAGGCCGGTTATAAAAAAAAAAAGCAAATTTGATAAATCCAATTACTATCCATTATTTATTCTATAATTATGTTTATCATTCAAATAAAAAAAAATCTATAAGGGGGTAGTCTACTATTTCAAAGCTAATTATTAAAAATATAAATAAAGTAATGTTTGCAAGTAAATGAACTGTGTCACATATTAGATTTTATGAATCCCAACACCAGTTATGGGTTTGCATGGAATCTAAATGAAAAATCATATGGATTTCTGCTCAACATGCATTGCATGCATCTTCATAATTCATAAAAGAAAAATTTTATAGTTCTGTTTTCTTACCAAATTTTTATTTTATATTTTTTTCCAACACTAATCATGTTATCAAATAAACAAAGGGCAGACAAGTGAGTGATGCGAACCTTGTGATCACGTGGTCATGCAACCCACAACGGCAGACAAGTGAGTGATGCGAACCTTGTGATCACGTGGTCATGCAACCCACAACGGCAGACAAGTGAGTGATGCGAACCTTGTGATCATGTGATCATGTAACCCACAACGAAGAATGAGATCTGATTCCGAAAAGGTGAAACAGGTCTAATAGGAGTGTGACACAATGAAAACCTACCCTAAGGCACCAGTATTACTAGAATGAGTAGAATGATGCTACGAAGTGATGCGGATCAGCCCAACACCAAGCGTAATCATGCCAACGATCCATTGGAGGTGCCAATTGGGCCAATCACAAGTGCTAGGGCAAAGAAGCTTAAAGAAGCATTGAATGGGCTTGTTCAGAACTTATGGAGCAAGATGGACCTAGAAGGGCTTGGGACATTTAAGGAGCATGAAGGACAGCCTTTAATTCATCTAGTTCAGGTCCAAGAAGAGCCCAATTCATGTGGAACAAGGGGTTGATATGTCCGGCCCGATACCAGCCTTGTTAGCCTTGTTTTATTTCCTAATGCTACAAGGTAAAAAAGCCAGCAATTTATTATCCTAATTAAGTAAGGAAGTTGGCCATATCTTATTCCTAAAGAGGGGAGGACAATTTAATGCTTTTCCTAACATAGGAAGGAAAGTAATTAAATCAGCAACAAAGGAGGAAATTTATCCAAGCTAATCAAGGACATCAAAGGAAAGGGGGCTGCAACACAAATTTGATTCTAGCATATTTAGGATGGTAATTTTCGGATTTTTATTATCTATATTATTTTCTTAGTTTTTGGGTTATTATTGCTTATTTGGGTCAATTGTAAGTGGGCTTTATATAAGTCCACCTAAGGGGGGTCCATTAGGGTTTCTTTAAGTCTAAAGTCAGTATAAATAAGAGGCATAACCAAACATGTAAGTGACGCAATTTTTCAGATCAATAAACTTCTTTGCAGCACTTGTGTGTGGGGTTTTCGTTCGCGAATCTATATTCGTTGGGTGGGGGTTTTCGTTTCCAATAGTGCTGGTGCCTAGGTACAAGTTATCTTTGTGTCACATTCCTATCACGAATGTGGGTTGCGTGACCGCGTGATCACGAGGTTCGCATCACGAAGCCAGTTAATCTTCGATAAGTAGGATGCAGTTCGTTCAATAAGTGAAGAATGTAAGAATCACTCTCACACATAACTTGAAAAGTTCATAATAAATATTCAATTGCATCAATGACTGCCCAAATTATTCCTAACATGAGTTTAAATAGTCTTTTAAAAACTAACCCTAATAAACCCTTTCTGTGGACTTAAATGAGGTCCACTCAAAACTGGCCCAAAACCTCAAATTAAAAAACCTATGACTTAATCCAAACAAGCTTTGGATCCTAGCTGAAAACAAAATCTTAATTTAAGTCTACACAAACCTTGGGCTCTAGCTAACAAAATTAAAGAAAGCCTATCAGTCTTATTTATAACCTTCCATCTAGTCCCTTAATCCTTGCCGGTGTTTTTGGACTTGTTCACATCAGTGAGTTTATAGAAAAACATGGAACATTAGAGTGGTGGTTCCAATAAGTTTCTCCACTTCAATTAACCATGCTAGAGGAATTTTCTTTCAATAAAATAAACTTGTATTTCGAGGAAACTTCATTTTTTATGTATAATTACAAAATTATAATATTTTACAAAAAAATATAGCTCATCACCGAATATATGAAATTTTTTTAAAAAGTTTCTTTATAAAAAATAGAGAAGCTTGAATAAAAAATATTGTTTAGTTATAAAAAACCCCTTCTTAGTTTTCATCTCCAATTCATTTTTTCATTTTTAGTTTTCAATTTTTATAGAAAACATATACATTTGATGAATGAGGAATTGCTTTTCCTACTTTAGAAATTATGAAACATGTTCAAACACAATATTTATCTAAATAATTTTTTCTAAGTTTTTACTTGTATAGTTATTTATTTATTCATTTCTCCATATAATTTGGGTGAAACTTATTGCTATATATATATATGCGAATGTCGTGATCACACAATCCACTACCAAGAATGAGATATGATCTTGGAAAACCGAAATAGATCTGATAAGGGTGTGACACAATGGAAACCTCTAGTATACGATATCAAAATAAGACCAAATTTAACATATGGTGCGACCTCAATGCCAATACACAGAACTTTGAGTTTCAATTGATTCTATGGTGTTTTGCTTAGGCTGAAGATAGTGTTTCTGCAGCATAAATGAACATCAAAATGAAATTTCAATTAAACATTCTCAGAATAAGAAAAATTGGCATATAATGCTATCTCAACTCCAATAGACGGAATATTTATTTTCAATCCATTTCAATGTGGTCTTCTTATATTTCCACAGAGTTGGTGTTTTTTACTGTAAAAGTTCAAAGATTCATCAAATTTCATCTAATGCCTCTATCTCTCTTTCTTTCATTTTTTTTCCTTTTTTTTAAATATACCGAATCTCTTTTTTTTTTCTTTTCTTAATATACTGAAACGACGAGACAGAAAAAGATGAAATATAAGCTCTTTCTTTGTTTTTTTACTAGATGAGCAGACATGAAGAACAAGGAGATGGACACAAACACTGTAAAACGTTAAGGAACGCTTAAAAAGTGAAAATAACAGAATTGATGCGAACATCGTGATCACGTGGTCATGCAACCCACAACGAAGAATGAGATCTAATCCCAGAAAGCTGAAATACATTTGATAGAAGTGTGACACAATGGAAACCTGTTCCAAAGCACCAACACTATTGGAAGTAGTATTCAGTTCGTTCAAAAACTGAAGAATGCAAGAATCATTCACACATAAACTGAAAAAGTTCAGAATCAATTTCATCAATGGCTGCTGAAATTATCCCTAACATAAGTTTTAAATAGTCTTTTAAAAACTAACCTTAATGGGCCCTTTATGTGGACTTAAATGAGGTACACTCAACACTGGCCCAAAACCTAAATTAAAAAGCCCATGACTTAATCCAAACAAGTCATGGATCCTAGCTAAAAACAAAGTCTGAATTTAAGCCCAAACAAGCCTTGGGCTGTAGCTAACAAAATTAAATAGAGGCCATGAGTAAAGCCCGGGAGTCTTATTTATAACCTTCCATCCAGCCCTTAATCCTTGCTGATGTTTCTGGACCGGTTCGCATCAAGAATGATATGACCCTGTTTCAGACCCGAGCTCATAGAAGCATGACTAAGATCTGATCCCAGAAAGCCAAAAGAGGTCTCAAAGAAGCATGATACAATGGAAACCTGCCCCCCAAGTCACCAGCACCATTGGAATGAGTAGACAGACGCTGCAAAGCTAGTTAATCTTTGATAAATCGACTTTAGTTAGTTCAAGAACTAAGGAATGCAAGAATCACTCTTAGTTCAAGAACTAAGGAATGCAAGAATCACTCTTACACATAAACTGATAATTTGAGAAATAATAATCATCAAAGGCTGCCGAAATTGAGGTCCACTCAAAATTTAGTCAAAACCCTAAATTAGAAAGCATTAATCCAAATAAATCTTGGATCCTAGCTAAAAACAAAGTTTTAGTTACGCTCCAACATGCCTTAGACTGTAACTAACAAAACTAAATAAAAACCAGTAATATTAAATCCATTAACTGCTATGAGAAGAAGAGAAGTAAAATATTATAAAGCCTTCCATCTAGCCCCTTAATACTAGGAATAAAAGGAAAAGGTAGGCTCCTATGTTGTTTCTAAGCTGTAGTAGGGTTCTTTTGATTTCTTTGCTTCCCTCCACTTCATCACCCAAATAAGATTGTATTGGACCTATTCACATGGATAAAATGTACTTGATACTCATATTGCAAGCAATTCTGATTGGGTTGAAACCCTTAAATCCAATGCATTCAAGATTGTATTGGACGAATTCATTGGACCATTTGGAATATGTATCGAATCCTTGCTAGTGTTTATGGGTGGTCCACATTAAATGGTGTTGCGAACCTTTTGATTACGTGGGCAAGAAACACCTAACGATTATGATACCTCCCCAAGAACGTTGAAAAACAGGTTTGAGAAGTGTAAAATAATAGAAACTTATTCTAAGATACCAACATTATTGGAATTGCATTGAATGATTTCATATGGGTGTTGATTTAAAGCCTACTAACAAAAGTGATCTAAATATATAATAATAATTAAAAAACTAATAAAAAAGAATAAACAAATAAAAATCGAAAAAAAACTATGTTTGACATGGTAAATATATGCTAATATTAGATTTGTCACCCCTGAGGAAAAAGTCCTAAATAGACTAGGAAATCTCATTTGACACCATCTTAATTGACCCATGCCATCTTTGGTCCGCATGTGGCCTAAACTCATATTCATTTATATGAACCACATAAGACCCAATATACACTTGGAAATAAGCATTTTGTGTTGCTCAAAAGGAATTGAATAACAAAAAAAGTATAGAGGTTGTTATGACTTATATCGTAATGATTTCTCGACTCTAATTGACCGGAAATTTTATCCCCACACAGAAACATTGTTCTAGAATCATTTGGTAAAGTATCAGCACAATCCAGTTGTTAGATACATACATATCAAAAGGCTTCTAGTATTGCCTAGGAGTTCATTTCTTTTAAGAGACTATGCCAAAGCCTACTTCTAAATCCCATTTGAACAATAACATTTTTTAAGCACAAGAAAATAGCAATCACAACATAAGAATTCACTATAAACACTTCCCCAGCAGCGATGCCAAGATTTATTGTGATGTTGTGTCATATAAATTAATTACCTTAACAAACAAGATGGTATAGATCAAGTAAGGGGTATAGTCCAAATCTTCATGCTAAATGATCCAAAAATGCAGGGGTAATTAACATTTTCTTTTGATTGCTAAAACTCATAATTTTTATTTTCTATCGAAATTCTATGATTAAAAGCCTAAAATACATGTTATCAATGCTGCAAAACCTTAGATTATCTGGTAAAAAGATAGATGAACATGCAAAAATCAGAACAAAGTCAAAATAATCTGTAAAACTAGCACACAACAATGTGTATTAGATGAACATGCAGAACACAACCGGACGCAAACTGGCCCAGAAACACCAGCAAGGACCCCTATAACGCGGAGCCATGGAGTGAGGACAACTAAGGAGACAAATGAATTGATGTGAACCTCGTGATCACATGGCCACGCAACTCACAACTCAAGGAAGGAGTAGAATGATGCCACGAAGCCAGTTAATCTTCGATAAGTGGGGTTCAATTCGTTCAACAACCAAAGAATGGAAGAATCACTCTCATATATAAACTGAAAAGTTTAGAATTAAAATTCATCAGTGGCTATCAAAATTCAGCTAACATGAGTTTAAATAGTCTTTTAAAAACTAAACCTAATGGACCCCTTATGCGGACTTAATTGAGGTCCAGTCAAAACTGACCCCAAACCCTAATTTGGAAAGCCCATGACTTATTTCAAAGTCTTGGATCCTATCTGAAAATAAAGTCTTAATTAAGCCCAAAGAAGTCGGGGCTCTAGCCTATCAGTCTTAATGCTTATTGGTGTTTCTAGGCTAGTATGCATCATCAAATTAAGCTAAAGTGTCAGAATAAGGCAATGGGGAGAGAAAATCAAGGTGAGGATCAAGGGGAGAGAAGACATTCAGATTTGGAAATAACCCAAACCACTACAACCCATTCAGACACTCATCCAAACGAAAACAAACCAGACCATTCGACTACAACTCAAAAACACCCAGATCTGGTAGAGAGTGGAGGAAAGACAAGAGGAGAGAAGAAAGTCAAGAAGAGAGATGAGAATTGAGTGGAAAAACTAAATAAATAGTCTAATTTTTATGCTAGAGAAGGTGAGGTCAGATTTGCATATTTCACTAACAAGCCAATGATTTTACTTTTGTACAACGAGGCTTACTTTGATACTAATGATCTTGATTATATTGTGCCTAGTGTATTCCTAATGGATTACCACCATTGCGGGGGATAGAGGATCGAATTGATTTCGTACCTGAAGGGATCAATTCCTAACTGACCAGCCTAGAGAAGGGATCCCGAGGAGATAAAAGAGCTTCAAAGACAAGTTTATGAGCTAATAGATAAAGGATATATTCGTGAGAGTATAAGTCTGTGTGCTGATTGTCGAGCCATTAACAACATGACGGTTTTGATTCGAGGTCGAATCCTTTCGCGGAGAGAGGGGATGATGCAAAACCGGCCCAGAAACACCAGCAATACGCTGACATTGCTTGCCATTTGTGAGCCTTATGTCAGCAGCTCGAGTTTTTGTCTAGAATGAACATGGATCCGGAAGATGATTTGAAATCGGTAAGGAAACATAATACAGGAGATACGGTCCGTAAAGCCGTACGGAATACCAGATTGATTTTGAAGAGTTTGTTGATGAAAACGCAGATGAGGGTGAAGATGACTATAATTGTGATGCGAAATCTGTAAATGAAAAATCTTATTGGGAAGGCATACCACCATTGAAGGATAGTGACGGGGATGAGTTAGCATTACCGGCTGCGGAGTCCTTGGTTACAAGACACACATTTCAAGGCCCTAAGAAGATGAACCTAATCTAATCAACAAAGGGAGAACATCTTCCATACGTGTTGTTACATATAGAGCAAGGAGTTTGATGATTTGTTCCCGTACGATACTCCAAGCGGCTTACCACCATCGCGGAGGTTAGAGCATCAGATTTATTTGCTACATGGAACTTCAATTCCTAACCGACCAGCCTATAAAAGCAATCCAGAGGAGACGACGGGGCTTGAAAGGCATGTTTATGAGCTAATGGATAAAGGATATATTCGTGAGAGTATAAGCTTGCGTGCTGTACCCGTAGCTAACAAAATTAAAGAATGTGTGTTGATTGTCGAGCCATCAACAGCATAGCGGTTTTGATTCGAGGTCGAATCCTTTTGAGGAGAGAGGGGATGATACGAACCGGCCCAGGGACACCACCAAGGATCCATTATAATACGGGCCAACCCAATACCGGCCCGATACAGCCTCATTTGGGCCATGGATGGGAGGCTATAAATATGACATATGGGCTTTCTTTAATTTTGTTAGCTACGGCCCAAGGCTTGTTTGCCCTTAACGAAGACTTTGTTTTTAGCTAGGATCCAAGACTTGCCTGGGTTAACTCATGGGCGTTTTAGTTTAGGGTTTTGGGCCAGTTTTGAGTGGACCTCTTCTAAGTCCACATTAGGGTTACTTTTTCAAGAACTATTTAAACTCCTGTAGCCTAAATTTCGGCAGCCACTGATGATTATCTCTTCTGAAATTTTCAGTTTTATATGGGGGAGTGATTCCTGCATTTTTTAGTTCTTGAATGAACTGAATCCGACTTATCGAAGATTAACCGGCTTTGTGGTGTCACTCTACTCATTCCTATAGTGCGCTGGTGCCTTGGGGCAGGTTTCCATTATGTCACCCTCCTATCACACCTGTTTCGACTTTCTGGGATCAAAGCTCAGTCTTGGTTGTGATGCAAACCAAGGAGCTGGACTGGGTGATCATACACTCGCGGATAGGGATGAATTTGCACAAGACGCGTTGTCACTTCCAAGTGGCCCAATTACAAGACTTAGAGCCAAACGCTTCAAGACGCGTTGTCACTTCCAAGTGGCCCAATTACAATAATAGTTTTGTTTTGCTTTGTTTTCAGCTCTTTTTTATTGCTTCTTGAGTGTGGAAAACATAATTAGAGACCACTGCGAAGGCCGCTGACTTTGATTTGTTGATTTCTGTTCGTAAAGAACCAGAAGAAAGCATGCTTTCTTATATGGTGGGCATATTAGAGTGGAAAGCCTTGATATTTTTGTTTTGTGTGAGTGAAACACAAAACGCTGATGTTGCTTCCCAATTGTGAACCGTAAGTCAGCAGCTCGAGTTGTTGTCTAGGATGAACATGGATCTGAAAGATGATTTGAAATAGATAAGGAAACAGAATACTGGGGCTGGTTGCTGAGGACATACGGTCCATAAGGCAGTACAAAATACCAGATTTGATTTTGAAGAGTTTGTTGATGAAAACGCAGATGAGGGTGAAGATGACTATGATTGTGATGTGGAATCTGAAAATAACAAATCTTATTGTGAAGGTTAAATTTGAACGTTCAATTCTGCCGCAAACTGATCACACGAGGGGTTGGGTACCAAGGAGTAAGAGAACGACGTATAAATTGTGGTTTGATGTTTGTTTATTATTAGAACACTAAATATATAATTTGAGGTTATTAGAACAATAAACGTCTACGGCGGGTATTAAAATCGGTTCCGTAAAACTTGCATAAGTGGTTAGATTTTCGTCATGTCTCAAAACGTGATCTTTATTGTTATATATGCGGGAGTGATTCCTTCATTCTTCAGTTCTTGAACGAATTGAATCTGACTTATCGAAGATTTAACTGGCTTTGGTGCGTCATTCTATTCATTCCAGTAGTGTTGGTGCCTTGAGGCATGTTTCCATTGAGTCAGCCTCCTATAAGACCTGTTTCGGCTTTCTAGGAGGAGATCTTAGTCTTGGTTGTGGATTGCGTGACCACGTGATCACGAGGTTCGCATCATAATGGACCCATTAGGGTTACGTTTTCAAACATTGATGATTATTCTGAAATTTTTAGTTTTATGTATGGTAGTGATTTTTAGGGTTACGAATTGAATCCAACTTATTGAAAATTAATTGTTTTCTTGGTGTCATGCTACTTATTCCAATAGTTTTGTTGCCTTGTTGTTGGTTTCCACTGTGTCACACTCCTATTAGACCTATTTCGGCTTTTCAGATTTAGAGTTGATGCTTGGTTGTGGGTGACGTGACAATGTGATCACGAGGTTCACATCATATTATATAAGTTAATTATATGCTGCAAACCTAGCAGTCATAAATTAATGAAATAAACTTGTGTTTTGTGGGATGCAACATGTTTTCTTTGCTAGAACAATCATGGTTGTTAAAATCACGAGTTGACTACCAAAATCGTATGATTTGATTTTGGGAGTCAAAACAACAAATCTAGATAAATCGGGTAGAATAATCGGACCCCGTTAAAATCAGATAAAAACCATTAAATTGGTCCGGATCGTAAAATCGGACCAGAGTGGTGCGATTTGACGATCCCACAAATCTTGCTAATTGTGGCGAATGCCTTGTTGTTCCTTCCGCTGCCTCCCTAAGGCTTAGGAAACTAGCCTTGCTGTTTTCTATCCGATTTTCCTCTCATCTCTCTCCCTGTCAGGCTACCACCCTTTTCTATCTTGGTTTAAGAATTAAAAAATGAGTATTTTAAGTTATTGATTCTCATATGTTTTAATTATTTTGAGATGTATTTCTAAGTTATTTTAAGCCATCTACTTTAACTAATAAACTTTTATGGCCATAATTATGCTGTATTTTATCTTAAACTATTTTACTTTCAATTATAAGATTTTAACTATGATTTTTGTACGGTAAAATTTCAGGAACGATTTTACTATCCAAGTTTATAAACTACTTATGTTTCGTTGTCAAAATTGCAACCTTGGGGACAATGATCAAATCTGACTTATTAAGGTATAACTTACCTTGTAGTGTCATTTGATTCAATTCCAACAATGTTATTCACATCACAATTTAACGCTAAATTCTACTTTATTGATTTTAGATGTGTTATTTATGAATATATGATGATTTCATTGATTGAAACGGTGTTTACTGAATTATTTTCTTATGGTATCAATGTCAGGTGGTTTTTTTTCTAATGTTTAAACTTATGTCATCTTTAGATTTCAAATTTACTTATATTTATGTAATTAATTTCGGGTTCCTCATGGATGTGAACGTGAAATTGCAAATGCATAAGTTTTGCATGTTCTATTCTGATTTTTGAACTGGATTATAAATGTGGGGTTCATTTTTTTATGCTTATTATGAATTCAGCATTTTCTTGGACAATAATTGTAATTTAGAATGTTGTTAATCACGTTAGTTGTACCTACAAATGATAAAGACATATTATTATTATTATTATTATTATTATTATTATTGGAGATGAATGTTTCTTACCAGTATTCATGGATGTAATTGGTTTGCTAACGAAAATTTACTTGATAATGAGCCAAGGATATTTTTCAAGGATTTGGATGATGATATACCCTTCATTTACTTGGCCTTTTCAGACTTCGACTTACGACTTCAATTGTTTTTTAATAACGCATACCCTTCATTTACTTGGCCTTTTTAGACTTCGACTTGCGACTTCAAATTTTTTTAATAACGCATACCCTTATTGATATGCCAAGACTTTGTAGAAAAGAAGTTTGATTGCTTAAATTTTCGATATATATTAGCTCGCGCCATGCATAAGTGAAAGCCAAATCTGTGAGTGTTGTGGAGATGGTTCTTATTTCTAAACCGATTCGTGTCAGGGATTGTAATTAAAATTATTTTAGAAATTTTTTTTATAAATAAAAAAATATTATTTCTAACTTCAATACATAAAAATAATTTAAAAACACACAAAAAAATAATTTAAATAAAAAAAATGTTTTTTCTCAAAAGTATTTATAAAACATAATGCCAATCAAGCAAGGACTTGAATGCTTTTATTATTTTGTGCTATGCATCAAGCTATGCTGGAGAAAGAATGAAGGATATAAAAGGAGTTTTACTTTTTATGGTGTAAATAATAACATTATGTGCGTCTATATGAGTAGCCTGTGTAGATAAGCACTTTGTGATGCAAGGTTTATAGCTAAATTTGAAGCCTATGCTCGCATACCATAGGTAAATAGCTAAATTAAAAAACAAACTAAAAGAGAATGGTGATTCACTGTTGTATCATTGTTCACTGTGACTCATTGGCACTGTTCACTTGCATTTTGATCCGGTGTGTCACGTGAGTTCGTCCACCTTTTTTTTATCCTGCTGTGAACAGTGTTTTAATAATTTTAGCCCCCGAAACGCCGCCAGAATCAGGGGCTCGGTTGTCATTGCACCAATCGGCCCGGACCGGCCCCGCCCGCCGGCTTTTTGTTTATTTTATTATTTTTTGAATTTGAGTAAATACAATTTTGGACCCTAATAAGACAAAAACGGTGACTTCAGTTCAGGGACATAACAAAAATTGACCTTATTTTTAAAATATTTTCCCCAGTTTCTGTCAGAGCGTGCGAAGCACGCACCTCGCGGTTTACAGACCCGCGCCCTGTTTAGATGGCGTGTGCAATGTCCTCCCGTTGTCGAAGATGAGCTTCAAGGGTCTAGAACGAAGCGCCTCCGCCTCTGGCGTTTCACCATCCGATGTACGGGTACGCGGTGGTGGCCGGTTAAAACCGCAGACCACGTTTCCCTCTCTCCTGATATGAACCCCATCAACAATTGTGATGACACCCAATAGCAACGATGGTTTAGAACCCCAAGATCGTGTAGACAAGATTGTTTGAGCCTTGACCCCACACCTAACAAGATGAAAACCAAGACTACAAAGGATTGAAACGCCACACCTAGAAAACCTGAGAATCACTCAACAATCAAGGTGATAAGTTTGGTTGTTTGAACGCCACAAGATTAACTTCATAAGTTCTAGGAGTTCTCTTAAGAACCAAGAGGAACACAAAACCTCACAAATATAATAATCTCTGAACACATAATCTCTTTTATTATTTCGAAATACCCCTTTTTATACTTGGAACAACCCTCCAAGAATAGGAAAAGTCATAACTAAAGCCTTAAAATAGCTCAAAATGTAACATAAACAAGTCTCCACGTTTTTAGGTCTCTTGGACTTCTAGAGGCTGTCATAAATAGCTAAATGACTAAATTCAATGTATTTGACATGCCCTTTGATGGTCAGATCATAATGAAACGTTTTGGCATAATTATTACCCTCTTCAATTGCTTTGATGATGTGGACTAAGCCTTGATTAGCATCTGATCCCATCTTGGTCTTTTTAGAATCAGCCCAAATCTCTTGGATTAGCCCATTGAGTGCTTCCTTGAAGCGTTTGACTCTAAGTCTTGTAATTAGGCCACTTGGAAGTGACAACGCGTCTTGTGCAAATTCATCCCTATCCGCGAGTGTATGATCAACCAGTCCAGCTCCTTGGTTTGCATCATTGATCCCGAGACTTATATGGAGTGGGAGAAAAAAAATAGATTGAATTCTTTATTGTGATTGCTATTTTGAACAATAAAATGAAATTAGTGATGATTGAGTTTACAGAGTATGCAATGATTTGGTGGGATCAAATTGCAATCAGTGAGAAGAGGAATAGGAAGCGGCACGCTCAGAGTTGGGGGAAGATGAAAGTCTTAATGAGAAGACAATTTATGTCAAACCACTATTACAGAGACCTATACTTGAAGTTCCAAGGTCCGAATCAAGGCTATAAGACAGTACATGAACATCACAAAAAGATAGAGATAACAATGATTCGGGCTAATATTGTTGAGGATAGAAAAGCCACCATGACTACATTTTTAATGGGTTGAATCGCGACATTCTTAATGGGTTGAATCGCGACATTGTCGATATGGTTGAGCTACAACACCATGTGGAGCTAGACGACATGGTTCACATGGCTACGAAGGTGGAGAGACAACTTAGGAAGGTACATGTTTGGCCAGGATTTAATTCTGGCTCTTCTTCATCTTGGAAGACGAATCTGAAGAGAGAGGGTATTGTCCAGCCAAGATCCTTTGTTTCTACGAACAACAACTAAAGTTGATGTCCCTACCGGTGCCAAAGGTAAATCTAAAACTCAACCTAAATGTACTCATGATGTTAAATGTTTCAGGTGTCAAGGGCATGAACATTACGCTTCGAAGTGTCCAAACAACAGAATCATGATGATTAGAGATAATGGTGATATGGAATCTGAAAGTGACAGATCTGATTACGAAGGCATGCCAATATTGGAGGATAGTGATAGGGATGAGTTAGCATTACCGGTTGCAAAGTCCTTGGTTATAAGGCGCACACTTCAAGTTCTGGTCATGGAAGATGAATATAATCAACAAAGAGAGAATATCTTCCGTACACGATGTTACGTACAAAGCAAGGTGTGTGGTTTAATTATTGATAGTGGAAGTTGTGTTAATGTTTGCAGTACCATCCTTGTGAGTAAACTGAATTTGAGTACTGTTAAGCATATGGAATCATACAGATTGCAATGGCTGAATGATAGTGGAGAAGTGAAAGTGACTAAACAGGTTGTGGTTCCATTTTCGATTAGGAAATATGTGCAATGTGGTACCAATGCAAGCAAGTCACATCTTGTTGGGGAGACCATGACAATATGACAGGAAGACAATTCATGATGGGGTTAAAGATAGGTATACCATTGTAAAATGTAAAACCATCACTCTTGTACCTCTTATACCCAAACAGGTGTATGATGATCAAATAAAGCTAAAACTTGAGCATGAGGCAATGGGGAGAGATAATCAAGGTAAGGATCAAGGGGAGAGAAAACCATCAGATTCAGCTAGAACCCAAACCACTACAATCCATTCAGACACTCATCCAAACAAAAACAAACCAGACCATTCGACCACAATTGGTTTAAAAGAAAAAATAGTATATCATATATTTATAAATTGTTTTATAAAATGTAAATGCATACATAATAAGAATATTGTAGATATATAATCCTATAAAATATATTTTTTATATTTTTTTTTAATTATATCTATAAAAACTCAAATATAAAATTTTACGTACCAAAAAAAATCAAATGAGCTAAAAGGAGTTATATTTGAGTTTTTTTTACTTGAAGATTTTTTTTTGGGTTTAAATAGATATAGAAATGTTTTGATGCTTTTTTTATGATAAAAAAGAATTATAAGAGGGTTTTGGTACTTATCCTAATGAAAAATATATTTATGCTATCTTTTGAATCATCAATCCGATTGTTATATCTGGAGTTACTCTTTTATATAAATTTATGAAGTTTTAAGAGTATAGGTATGATCAGTGGTAAGACTTTTGGTGAACTGCAAAATTTTGGACTCCTAAACTATTTCTAGATTGAGAAGTCTTCATTTATTCTTTCTTTGAAGGGAAAAAAATCTTTGATTGTAATAAAAAAAAGATTGTTTAACTTATTTTTCCTATAGCCTATATTAACCATTTATGAAAACAATACCAAAGGTTGCAATTTAAGCCATAAGGGTGTGAACATAGAAATGCTTTAGGTTTTGTTTAGTTTGGAGTTTAAAATTGGAGGTTGCTTAGAGCAAAGTTGATGAAGTCTTAAAGGTGTTAAAAAAATATTTGTAGGATGGATGTTTAGTACATGTGTAAAAATTATATGTGGGATCCAATAAATCTTTAAAAAAAAATTAATTAAAGACAATTAAAAAATAATAATTATCATTTGTGTTGGATCCAATGCTTTGTTTAACCAAAACTAGAGGGAAAATAAAAAAAAATGAAAGGAAAAAAAGAGAGCACAAATATCCTTACCCATAAAAAAAAAAAAAAAAAAAGGATGGAGGGGGTTAATACCCCTCTAACCTAGGAATAACATTTTTTAGAGGGAAAAGGCATTTGATATTT
Organism: Salix dunnii; assembly: GCA_015731905.1. NCBI lineage: Eukaryota > Viridiplantae > Streptophyta > Magnoliopsida > Malpighiales > Salicaceae > Salix > Salix dunnii. Next base: position 12,841,287 of record CM027666.1, on the reverse strand, counting down.
TATTTATTGAAGAGTTAAAATAATATGTTTTGTATTAAGATAAAATAATATTATTATATTTTGTTTTTGACTTTGTTTGCAGCACGCTTTGAGATCCTATTCCCTGGTTTTGATGTTGTTTACACCCCAAAATAACCACACTTTTGAGAGAAGCAGAAGAATCTGGAGCCACGAGATGTTTATAGGGCATGCATACGAACAGTTTGAGAGGTTTACTGGATTAAATGGTGATTTTAGTAGTTATTATACCTTATATATTCATAGCGACATGCCCTAGTAACATCCTAGGTACTTTTTTGGTTCATTCAGATAGATCTAATTTAAATATGTTGTTTTCACTTTTCAGCCCTCGAAGAACTCTTTAAGAAGATTATGTCAAATAACTGATGGCGATGCGAGGTTACTACTTTACATGCAGCTGTTTCTTTCCCGTTGTGCCTCACCCAATTCTATTTTCCTACCTTGTTGAGGGGTTTTGTTTATCGCAGTTAACTCCTACGACTTGTAACTAATCTGACCTTGTTTTGGAGTTTAGCTCTGATAACACCGGATACGAATCTCGTTATCACGTGGTCACGCAACCTATAACCAAGAATGAGATCTGCTCTTGAAAAATTAAAATAGGTCTGATAGGAGTGTGATACAATGGAAACATACCTCAAGATACCAGAACTATTGGAATGAGTAGAATGACACCACGAAGTTAGTTAATCTTCGATAAGTCAGATTTAATTCGTTCAAGAACTACAGAATGCAAAAATCACTCACACATAAAACTAAAAAGTTTAGAAGTAATATTTATCAATGGCTGCTAAAATTTTGCTAACATGAGTTTAAATAGTCTTTTAAAAACTAACCCTAATAGACTCCTTATGTGGACTTAAATGAGGTCAACTCAAAATTGACTTAAAACCCTAAGTTGGAAAGCCTATGACTTAATTCAAGCAAGCTTTGGATCCTAGCTGAAAACAAAGTCTTAATTAAGTCCAAACAAGTCTTGGGTTATAGCTAACAAAATTAAATAAAGCCCATGAGGCTTTATTTTATAGTCTTCCATCAAGCTTTGTAGTAGGATTGTTTTGGCTCCTTTGTTGTCCTCTGTTCATGACCTATATAAGGATCTTTATCGGTATTTTGAGCTAACCCGCATTATAAGAGATCCTTGTTGGTGTTTTTAGGTCGGTTCACATCACAAGGTCTTGATCAAAATTGACTAGAAAGACCCTCCTTTTCTCTCTCTGTGTGTGTTCAAAAAATATTTCCTGGGTGAATAAAGCTTTCCAGATGGTTTTTTTCTTTTTGTCTCCTTTTTATGATTATGGGCTTCATTGCGAATATTCTATCTGTTGAGGGGCCCCTATCAATTGATTCCCTGCAATTTTCTTGTTGGATGAGAAAATATTTATGAATTTTTTTTCTGGTTCTGCTGAGCTCTCTCATCCATAGTGTTAAATGTCATGCAGGAATGGATGATTGTTTTGTCCGTGCGAGTGTGAAATTGAATCAGAGCCACATGGACTATAGACGGGCCCGCTAGAAAATTACCTTTGTAGTCCGAGCCCAAATGCTTGACATTGAGGCCCATCTTGTTAAGTCCTGACTTAGTAGCATTTAACTTTACAGAAATGAAAAGATGGAGGCCTCAAGTTTAGCCCATCATCGCTACTAGCCTGAAAGACTGGAACTCCTAAAGGGCCCGTTTGTGCTTCGAATGCTCTCCTAAGTACCATGCACTAACTCCTAAGATCTCAAGTCCTGGATCACTGCAAGACGAACGGTTGGTTGTTGACTTTGTTGGTGTTTAAGAGTGTGCTTGTTTTAAATTAATTTTTATTCAGAAATATATTTAAATAAGTTTTTATTTTTAAAAAATTATTTATTATAGTAGCATATTAAAATATCTAAAATTACTAAAAAAATAACTTAGAGCAAAAAAAAATAGAAAAGTTTTTTTGGAGTGTTTCCCCAATACCCATTTTACATGGTCAAGACTACTGATTTTTAATGTGCTAATGTTTTTTTAAAATGTTTTAAATATTTTCTATTTATAGTAATTTCCAGTATGTAAATTCTTTTTATTATTTTAAATTTATTAAGCTTGCTTTTGAAAAAAATGTATTTAAAAACATGTATAAATCACAAATGATAGCACATTTGAAATGTAGGGTATCTGTGTGATTAGCCAGCTTGTGCGCCACATGATCTATTCATGTATTCGGAGATGTACCAAGAGAACTCTGAATGATTTATGATTAGAAGAAACATCATTCTCAATCGGGCCCAAAATTATTTATTGTATCAAACAGTTCTCAATTATATCTCTCAATTAATTTCATTAAATTTTTTTGATAGAATTTTTGTTACGAAAAGATGTCATTTAATTACATTAAGTAGGAAACATAAAATATTGTTCATAAATTGACAAGATATTAACAAATACAAGAAATGTAAAGGAACCTACTTGGTAAATTTTATAAGGTTGGAATGCGATTGAAGGTAGATGTACATATTAAGAGTCTAAACGCCAATGATTTATATCTTTAAGGGTAACAGGGAGAGGTTTTTTCTAGCATTCTTTGATATTCTTACATATAGTAAGGCATTGGAAAAACATGTAAGGCATCAAAAATCTATTCTAGAAATTCTACAGTACCATCAACAACTATATGCTAAGGGATCCAAATGTATTTTTAAATGTCGTCAAGTATTTAGGTCACGTGATTTCTATGGAAGAGTCAAGACAAATCCTATAAAGATCTCAACTATGTTGGAGTAGCATGAACCTCAAACTCCTAAGGCCTTAAAGGGATTCTTGAGGTTAATTAAATATTAAAGAAGGTTTGTGAAGGGAAGAATTCATCTCAGTGAAATGAATTTAGGCATTCATTCAGCTATACACATCCATGGTGACCCCCTGTCCTTGCTCTGCCTCATTTTTTCAAGAACTTCGTGGTAGAGTGTGATGTCTTCAAGGATGCTTTGGGAGGTGTCCTCATGCGGAAGGTCCTTGACCTACCTAAGCCAAGCATTAAAAAGCCTCCCACCTGCATGAGAACACCTCCCAAAACATCCTTTGAGGCATTACACTCTACCACAAAGATCTTAGAAAATTCAAACAAAGCAAAGAAGGTCACCATCGATGGCTTTAGCTCAATGAATGCTTTAACAGCTCAATGAATACTTCCATATCTCTTCACAACTTTTGTTAACCCCTAAAATCCCCTTAAGACCTTAAGATTAATTGCTCTTAAAATCAAGTGATTAAATTGTTTTAACATCATGAAATCTTTGGAAGAACGAGCAATTGTTTTATGAATTATAATATATATAAACCTAAAGTACATAGCTTATTAAAAATCGTGTAATAAATATGTAATAATAATAATATATTTATTTTTTAAATCATATACAACTTTAATCAACTCATTACTTTTTTTTTTCTCACAGTATTTTATAAAACCATTAACGCATATTATATATTGAAACTTGCTCTTAAGTTTTGTAAAGTTCTTGATAAAAAACACAACAAAATAAATAAATCAAGTTTTACAAGATGACTTCGTAGAAAAAGCCAGGAAAAATAACTCAACGCAAAATTTTGAAGGAAAACCAGTGAATTGACGGCAATCCACGGGCCACCGACCTAATTACATAATGGCAAAGACTGTCGAAACTGGTCATAAGAACACGACTAACTTCGAAACTCGTTGTACGGGGAAAGACCATAGCTATAAATAGGAGATCACTACTTCCTACGTTTTCAGTGCCTCTGCAGCCAAATCCGATTTCAAACAAGCACTCATCTATGCGTCAGATCACAGGCTAATTGGGATAGTTGTGTTTCTTAATTGGTGAGGTTAGAGACAACCATAAATTAGATAACATGTACACGGCAATACAAAACCTGATTATCTTAGGTGTGTCAGTTCAGACTGTAAGCCTCAGGCAAGAAGCTTTAAATATAGGCTATATATATATATCAGGACATTACGGAATCCCTGTACAAAAATTATCGGTTCATAAATTACCTGGAAAATTACAGATCCTTGCGATTCCTCCAGTGCCACTGACACCAGCTTGGTCCTTACCAAATTAACCCTCAAATCTTCCTATTCTGCTTTCATGACACAGTTCAACTCGACAACAGCTTACTCACCAACTTCAGATACTTTTTGGATCTACCACCATTATTAGGCTGAACCTTTCTCTAATAAGACATCTGCCTGTTCCTCCACAAGGGAAGATGAAAGCTGCGCTGAGTTTTCTGACATGTTAGTTATTGCCATCCCACCACACTGAGTTTGATCATCTGTTTCAGTTTCTGACCTATTTGATTCCTCTGGAATATTCTGAGATGAGCCCCCAGTTTTATCTTCCTGCATCCCCAAGGAAGATGAGGATTTGTCCGTGTTTCCAAATGTATCTTCTGATCCAATGCTACCAACCTGAGTGTGTTCCGACTCGGTACCAACAACTTGACTTTCATATACCATGCTAGCAACATGGGATTCATCATTTTCTATTCCAGCCCCTTTTGATTCCACCTTGTCCACATCCATTGAGAGAGAACATGAAGGCTGGCACATGTTCTCCAAAGAATCTTCAAGCCCAGTCATAGGAAGCTCAGATACAACAATTTGGTTGCTATTTTCAGTTTCAAACTGTTTTGATTCCTCCAGAGCAAGCAAGATGCTATGAGAGCTTTTCTCAGACAAGTGATTAACATTTTCTCCAGCTGTTTCAGAGGAAGACAGCACAACACTGTTCACCAAAGAAGTTTCAGGCACAATTCCACCCACCTCAGATGATATCCCTCGACTTCCCTCTTCAATCACAGATGTTTTTAATTTCTCAGATACTGACCTGTCAACTTGGTTCTCAGATCTGCTCTCAATCTCAGATTCCTGCATCCCTATAAAAGATGAAGGCGGGCCCACATTAGTTTCAGGCATAATTCCATCTACCTGGGACGGAATTGTTTGGTCCTTGTTAGTTGCAGAGCCTTTAGATTCCACTACTACTACTGAAGTGTCAAATGTATCCTCCAACGAGCCCTCAACCACTGATGCCTCTGAAGCTAAGGGCGATCTTGGTGAATCCATCTTCTCTGATGCATTTTCTGGTACCAAAGTATCAGCATGAGATGCATCTAGTTGCTCACCTGCTTCAGCTTCTGACCCTCCTGGTTTTTGTAGTATTACTGAGTGACAAGGTGCACCATTTTTTGATGAGCCCTCAACCTGCTCTTCTTCCTCTAGTACCAGAGAAGATGGTTGGGGATCCAAGATTTCTGGTGCACTTTCAGACACCATCAATATGCCCATCAGATCATCAATTTCAGCTTCAGATCCTTTTTCTTCCCCTGGCACCACTGGATGGCAAGCTAAATCATTCTCCAAACTGCATTTGAAGTTTTCTTCTGCTGCCAAGGAAGATTGGGGAAGAACTATGTGTTCTGGTGTAATTTCTGAAACGACATTTTCCTCTGCTTCCAGTGAAGATTGGGGTAGAACTGTGTGTTCTGGTGTAATTTCTGAAACAATGACATCAGCATTGGATATATCCCTTTTACTTCTCTTAGATGACGTTTCTGGTTCTATTGAGCTGCCAGCTAAACCTTGCTCAAACGATCTATTGTCCTTCTCTTCCTCTCCTACCAGTGGAGATGAGGGTAGAACCGTGTTTTCTGAAAACTCTTTTGGCACAACAACATCAACCTGAGAGGCTTCATTACCTGCTTCAGTTTTGTGCGGCTCCCCCATTACTGCTGAGCTTCCAACAAGACCATTCTCACATGAGTCGTCACTATTTTCTGAAATATCTTTTAACACAACTGCACCAACCTGAGAAGCATCTGCTTCATCAACTGTTTCAGATTCGTGTGGCTCCTCCATTACCACTGCGCTTCCAATGAGACCATTCTCACATGAGCCATCAGCGTTTTCTTCTCTCACTGGAAGATGATTTTCTGAATTATCTTGCGGCGCATCCTCTCCAAACTGAGAAATGTCCTTTTCATGACTGGCTCCAGCTGCAGAACTGTTTAGCTCTTGCTCATTGGAAGATGATAGATACTTGAATGAAGAGCCCTGGTAATAGCATTTTAATAGTCATCAACTGAATCAATTGATCAATAGTAAATTCACAAGGATAAAACTATCCCTACACTTCATTATAACACAAACAAGAATATAATACCAAATTGCCCCTTAAATAATCTGCAAGTCGAGTTAGTCACAATCCGTCATACAGACAAGGAAACAATACATAGCACAGATAAGGGGTAACTAGTCAGCAGAAGTGGTCCAGGCAGTCAGGTATCTAATTCAATAAAAGAAGGGTGAAATTCTCACTTGATGTTAAGTGCTTCACAATTTCAAGTTAAGAAAGTAGAACAAAGAGTATGAAAATATAACTAAACAATACAAAACTGTAAGCTTTTAAGAAGAGATGTTTTGGAAAATTTAGCTTTTTTGGCGTAGTTTTTCCAACAACCTTCTTTTAAAAAATACAAAATCAAAGCAAAACCTCCCTGTGGTAACCAGCACCTGTGAAAAAAACAAAGAGAAAACCCAATGATGTTGGAAAAACCCAGCACCTGAGGAGAGAATAAAAAGAAGCCCCAAATGTTCAGGGGTCCCATGCAATGTTGTCGAGTCTAGTAGATATTCCCAAACATGGAAAACAAATAGACCTTAAAAATAAACTTATCCTATAGGAAGAAAGATAGCAGATGAAGTCTCCGTGTACGAGAAAAAATCAAGATAAGAAAAACAGAATAAAAAACAAACCTCTGATACAGGGGGGTCAATTTGCATATTGCAGACCTCCTCACCCTTGACCTTGGTTTTGTCAATCCCTGGTTGAGTTTGAGTTTGAGCTTCAACGTTTCTGGTTTCAAGAGAAGATTCTAGGGACTCTTTTGGAAAAGGCTTATTGCTACTTGTAGATACACCATCAGCTACATTATGGATATTTCTTGCATCTGAATGATCTTCAACAAGAGTAACTGTCCCTCTGGAATGATAATTAATATCATCAGGTTTCAAAAGAGGTGTAGTGTTGCCGAGCCTAATAACATCTGGAGAAGACCTGGGAGATACTTTTGAAGCCTCTGTTTTGTTTCCAGAGTCACTGCCATGATGTTCTGTCACATCTGAAACAGATATGGTGACCATGGGAGAATCACCACTATCACCAAGACCTTCATGAGCAGGTCCCAGAGATGGAATATTGTCCATTACACAAGCATCAGAAACTGAATGATTGACCTTCATATAACTCCCTGTGATTGGGTTTTTGGTGGAAGCCTGTATTGTCTCTGTCATTTTTTCAATGGGGCCATGGCTGGGATTGCTTTCGAGCGTAGAGGCATCAATTTCTGATAAATGAGCCTTAACCAAATCAGAAGCATTATCCCCTTCCATTTTGACACCATCTCCAGACCCAGACTGTTTGGAATCATCAGTTGAAATCAACATAACTGGAGCTGCTGCTTCTAAAACTGACACAGCTGAAAGTGCTTTACCATCTGAGCTTCGGTCTTTTGCCACCTCCACAGACATCTTACTTAATATAGGAGCACCTCTAACTTCAACTCCAGAAAAGTCAACACTTTTAGTTTTTGAAGAGCAAGTCTCGGAAAATATCTCCTTCATCACACGTGCAACATCAGTTACATCAGAGGTCTGAATTTGGCCAAAAGCTTGAAACCCACTAGCTTCTTTCTTTTTTGGATCTTGACCAGATAAACCACTGGGAACACATGATTCCTAAGAGTAAAAAGGAAAAGCAGAAACAAAAACAAAACAAAGTTGTTAAATATGATAACAGCAAGTAAACAAAATATAAGCGCTGGTTTATTGTTAGAGAGTGGACTACAGCAAAAATAAGAGGTTTGGTGTTAATATACTTTGGAAGCGATTTAATAGCAAATAATCATATCCAATTGTATTATGAAAATAGCAAATAATTACATCGTATTTTACCAGATCACCAAGTTACAAATTACCTGAACCACATTCTGCAACTCCTTGAGATCATTCCCTTGCCCACTCCACAAGGACATGGCCATCCCCCCTAATGAATCTCTGGATTTATTTTGTGTTTGAGCATTTATAATGGGATCTTGATCAACCGAAGCATCCACAGCAAGTGAAGTTGAACCCTGTTTCTTTCCTCTTCGCCTTGGTGTTTCCACTCTGCTTGGAGCTTTACGACCTTGCTGTTTAACTTGCATTGCTTCAGGAGTATTTGATTGAAAGATTGGAGTAACAGAAGGATAAAATGAAATTGCCTGAGAGGAAGAAGTAATCTTTGGACTAAGCTGATGCACAGTTTTGCCAACACCTTCCACAGCGACAGAACCCAGTAATGACTCAGTTGGAGGACAAACCACCGGGGAAGGTTTATCCTCTAAGCTTTGATTATGAACTGCCCCTGGAAAGAGGTTACTTCGCAGAGGTGTAGGCAGGATAACTACACCTTCATTCCTGGAAACTTCACCTACTTTAGCTTTTGAAGAGTTATTCTCTGCTGAAACTTCCTTTGTCACATAAACTACATCTTGCATATCAGCACCATGTATTTGTCCAGAAGAGCCTGCACAAGCTTTGAGTGCCTCAATTTCAGTATGCAAGATATTATCAATTATTTTCCATTGCATCAGTTTCAATTCCATTTAGATTTTTAGAAGTCTTACTCATAGATCTTGTAACACCATCATGTGTTGTCGGAGAGCTGGCTGGCTGCCTATGCTGGGCTACATCATCTGGATGCTCAGTTGCATTTTGGTCCTGCCCAGCTTCTCTGGACAGTTGCTCCTGGTTAACATCCCTTTCCAGAGCATCATTTTGTTGGTTACTTGTCGTGAAAATAGCCTTGCTTCCTGTTGATTCCCCAGATTTATCCTGTGAAAGTGTTGGATTGGATTTTGAAAGCTGACCATCTAAAACAGGAGGTGATGCTGGCACCTCTTTCCTTCCTCTGCGTCGAGATGTTCCGGTGCCACTCTGAGTCTTCTGGTTTTGCCCTTTAACTTGCACAGGAACTGAAGGACTGGGAGCAATGGATTGAATGGTAGGGTTGGGAGGTTTTGGTTCAGAATCCAAAGCAGTCCCAGGCCCAGAGTGAAAAGTGGTTGCATTGGTATCCTCTACAGCAGCAGAACCAGGTAAATTACTAGGAAGCTGCGACATAGGAGCACTAGGAACAGTACCACCCATGGCAATTATTGATGGACTGACAGATGCATTCAGTGATTGATCATTTATATTTGGATCAGGAATAGCTGAACTTGCAGGAGTGGATGAAATTGCCACCTGATTCTTTCCTCTGCGCCGTGGTGTTTGAACTACACCTTGAACTTTCCGACCTCGACCTCTTGATTGCATTGGCATGGAAAGTGATGCGGGTGTAGTTTCTGAGCCAAGTGTAACATTAACCGGAGTGATTAGCTGAGCACTGGGTGAAATCCCTGATCCTGAATGAGGTGTGGCACTACTATTAACTCCTAAATTAGGAACAGGAGAAGAATCAGGAGCAGAGGTTTTTGAGGAGAAAGATTCCATTTCTTTCTGTAACTCTGTATCGACATTGCCAGTTCCAGAAGGAATTGAGAGTGCCATTGCAGCTGGAGCTTTATCTAAAGTTACTCTTCTTGGCCTTCCACGCCCCCGTTTTGATGGAGTTACCTCTTTGCCCTGCTGCAGAGGGAGAGGCTCCACAGGTGGTGGCAGAGGGAGAGGCTCCACAGGTGGTGGTGGCAGGGGCAGTTGTGGTGGAGCTTGAGGTTCTGTGCTACCAATAGCCAGTTGTGGTGGAGCTTGAGGTTCCGTGCTACCAATAGCCAGTTGTGGTGGAGCTTGAGGTTCCGTGCTACCAATAGCCAATAAAGACCCACTAGCATCTTTCAGCAAGTTCCTCTCTCCTGTTTCTTCTTTCCCCATGGGAGAATCGAGAGTTTCAGCCTCACACATCTTCTCAAATTCCTCTTCTGTCCATTGCTCTTCGTAAGAGCGTACCTAACAGAGTGAAAGACCAAAATTAAGAGAAATGGGTAGAGAAGGCATAATATACTAACACGTTAGATGTCACATGCTCTGATTGCAAGAGTCATATATAAGCAGCAAACCTCTCTAGCTCGTTTTCCCCTTCCATACTGCTGAGTATCAAGGCCCACGAGAGACTGCCCCTTCCGCTTCACTCCTGCATTGGATTCTACCCCCGCCTTCGGCACATCATACAAATTCATTGCTTTATAGAATGCTTTCAGGTCATCATCTGTTACAAGGCGTGAAGGCAAAGGAGGTTGATGTTCCAAAGTATCCATCCCTTGTCCCAATAACAAACTCTTCCATGTTGCCTGCACAATTAGAAGTTTTGCTTAGTTGATGAACCAGAGCAGTTAAGCCAAATGTGCAGGCATATTTAGCCATACCATTTCATTTGCCCGCCTTTGTTTGTCAATTGATTCAAATACATCAATCTCTGATTCACTGCAAACATAAGTTTTAACAAATATGAAAATTTCACAATATACTTCAACAGTAAGGAACATCAACAGGAATGTAATTTCAAATTTCATTTCCAAAATAAATTATTAGCCTTCCAAAAGCAGCACTGCTAAGATTGTGACTGGTGATTAAACATGGCCTTTAAAGGAAGTAGAATGGTCAGGGATAATCACTAAGATAAAGTTCCTCCTCTTATTTAAGCTGGAATGTTATTTAGAAAGCTGAACTTACATGCATGCAAGCACCCACACTTTTTGAGACAGTGGATTAGCCTAATCCTCATTTAACAACGACTCACCTTTCTTTTTAGCCAATATAATGTACTGCTTAGGAAACCAGAGGATACATTTTATTTGCTATTGATAAAAAATGAAAAGCCTATACAATCCCACCGGGGAACGGTTACAAAAACCATTTCAGAAGCCCCAAATGCAAAGCACCATGAAGCAGCAAAAAAGAACTAATGTCAGAGATCTCTCCAGTTTCTCACCCTCTATCATAGAACATTTCCTTCTTATTCAGAAATCTTAATTTATTCAATAATGGACAAAATTGATAAGTTTAGAGATAGTTTGTTTTCATTTGTGAAAGATTTCTTGTCGCCCAAACTGAATCATAGTTTTCAACCATGCAGAGTTCTACAAAAATTAAAAAAATACAAACAAGTAGCATCTTGTAAGCCATACTTTATATTATGTAGGTTACCCGTCACAACAAAACAGACTGCTGACTGATAAATACAGCAAATTTCAAAACACATTTACCTGCGGGCTAAGAGATCATTTAGAGCATCATCATCTAATACAGGGGCAGCCTCCTCTTTCTTGCATTCTCGCAGGAGGGACTCCAAGTACTCCCTTCTATCTTCTGCACTGTAAAATGAGACGGAAACTTTCTCCAGAGAATTAGTTAAAAACCCTTTGGGATAATTTAATGGAGAGAGCACTTAAACAAATATTCATCAACCTTGTATTGTTGTCAAAGAAACCAGCAGTAATGCTCTGATTAGCAACTCCCAGTTTATGCTCAGCTGAAGCTCTGACTTGTTCTTCAACAGTTTGGACCTTATGACAATTGAAATGGTTGGGAATAAGTTAAAAAATACAAATGAAGAAACATGCATCACCATTGACAGCCTTAGGAAACTTTAAAATCCATGGTTCACATCAGCAGAAATTAGGAGCAAATACATGAAGACTATCCTAGCATTCTCTATTTTATTTGCCACTCAATCCCTTTGCTTTGAAACTCAAACTTTCAAACCCAAAACCGCAACTGAATTAATTACACTTAAATGATGAGCTACACTCGGAATCACCATTTCATATCCCTCTAAACCTACTGAGCTTAGTTCTGCAATTGATGAAAAACACTTCAGAAATTATCCCTGTTTTTCCCCTTTAGAAAACCCAAAAAACAAAGATGAGAACACTGTATTCACCAAAATTCACAACCTCCAATTGTCTGGGAATCCAAATCAGGGCTTAGATACTTAAAAGTTAGATGTCAACAAGACATAATAGAAAGCACTACATAAACTTATTGTGAGATAATGCAAAACTGCAAATACAGATGCTCATTCTGCTCCAGAACATAGGCCTTCAGACACTGCTCTGGAGTAGCGGTAGCATCCCAAACTTCAAAACAAAACATAAATAGAAAGGAGGAGAACGAAGGGTACTACAAAAGATATTCTAAGAAAAAAATAAAGCATGACCTGCCCCCATGAGCAAGCTAAACTGCCAACATGGCCAAAGGTTGCAGGTGGGAGAATCTTCCTTGAAATCACATAGCAAACAGAAATAGTGAGGGAAGAGGAGATTCATTATTTATGACGTTTATCAACACTGATTCTTTTTTATTGTTCTTTAGGTCTTCACAGGGACAGGAAAAGGTAATGTCTGACATCCAAATCCATCCAAATCCATCCAAAAACGAAAGAAAGAGATGGCATTTATGAGATCAGTCCAAATCAGCTGCCATTGTGAAGGAAACTATGCCGATACCGATCATTTTCAATTTCTCCAGTTTAACATAATGCATTGGAAACCAGAATAAGGTATCATAAAATTTAAAATGTTCATCATATTTCCAAAATCATAACATCTATATGCAATAGTTTTAATAGAAAACAGGGGAAAAGGAATAAATTACTGTTTCAAATCGAAGAACCAGCACGTCCCTTTTCTGGCCAATCCTATGAGCCCTTGCTTGTGCTTGAAGATCAACCTGATAGAGCACCAACATAAACTACACCACTTTTAGAATCAATAACCCAGATAGAGAACAAATCAAGGTGCGTAATTTTATTTATGACCTGAGGATTCCAATCAGTGTCAAAAATGATCACAGTATCAGCAGCTTGAAGGTTCACTCCAACACCACCAGCTCGAATGCTAAGTCCACATTTAAAATGTCAGGCTTGTGGAAATTAATTAAACATTAACCAAAAACACACTTGTATTCAATATGCCAGCCATATCAAAGCTTTTTGAGATTTAATGTCATTTACTATTAGCACGCAATCACAGTGATAAAGCCGAAACAAAGGGCTGTACACATTCAACTTATAGTGTCTAGTTGGAGAACCAGCCAATCAACCATGTGATTTGCATCTAGACCATTAACAAAACCATCAAACATGAGCACATGTACCATGTGGTCAGAATATACATGGATTCCCTCCTCCATATCCCATCTCCAAGTGTACTCTATTTTAAGAAGAGGCGAGAATATAAGCATGATGCAAATTATTAAACACCTAGAAACCAAAATTTACTCCCACCTGCAATATGCTAATCTCCAATTTCCAGCCTCCCTAATAGATATAATGCATGACGAACAATGCCTAGTATAATTTTTACATCAAAAAAGAAAATCCCTCGCCAATCTCAATCTCTTCCAATGTTCTAGCCTTAACATAACTACCTTACTAAAATGCCCAGGTAAACACAATAAAGAGAATCTAAAATATCAAGCATGCATGATAATGAATCATCAGGACAAAAGTATAAAACAGGGGAAATCTGGTTGGTTAAAATGAAAGATCTAAATATCAAGTACATTTGACAAACTGATCACCTCAGCAAGAAAATAAAATATGGAGAATCTTGTTGGTTGAAACGGTCAATGAGCGAACCACGGTCACCTCCAGAAGTATGACCATCCAAGCGAAGGTATCGATACTGTTTCCAGCTAAGATACTCCTCCATGACATCAAGCAGCCTAGTCATTGTGGAAAAGAAAAGAACCTGTATGGATCCAGCAAATGGCAAATCCTCAATACTGAAATATTACCAGATTCAAAACTAAAGTGCATGGTAATAGAAGTACATAAAGCAACAGTACTTTCTTTTATGAAGAAAACAAGATTGAGATAATTATCCATTTCACAAAATTAAGAGAAGGTAAGAAGAGAAGATCTAGAAGTGCCTGAATATTACCCAAAATTAACCATTTTAGAGAATTAATACAAGGAAATCCATACCCGATGGTCTGTTGCTTTCAGTTTGGGTAGCAACCGGTCGAGCATCTCAAGCTTTCCACAAAGTCTAACAATTGGTGGCAGAAAATGCCTAGGTATCAAAGTATCAACCTACAAGAGGCAATTCCATATTAAGGTTTATAAGAGAAATGGTAAACCAGTATCAAATGGAGACATAAGATCTTTAACCCAGGTTCAGCTCCCAAAAGGACTGATAAAAAGGCCTGGGAGACATAACAGAATTTTCTTTTCCATCTTCCATTAGAGTTTCAAGATTCAAATGAGCCAAGACAAACAAGAGAAGAGCATGCCTCATCTTCATGAAGCTGGCTAATATATGGGTGATTGCATATGTTACGAAGCTCCATGACTGAGTTGTGCACTGATCGAGCCTGCAAAATATAAGTCTTCCACTGTCAAATAATTGTATTAAATTTTAGTGTCTACCGTTCATGAAGTAAAACCATTAAAAGTGAAAACAAAATGTATGGTAGGAGACCTTTGGATTTCCAATTGAGCCAAGATTATCTTCCACCCTCTTCATTAGAAGCTTCTGATATGCAGAAGCCTCACACCTAACAAGTCTCTCAATCTTTTCGGGCAGCTCATTCTCAACCTAAAAAATGAAATTGACAAATCAAGAAGATATGAGAATAAATCCCAAAACCAAATTCTCATGTCTGACCAAAAAAAAAATCTCTTGTGATCTTTGTTATCTATACAGTCAGGTTTGTCAGTATACATAATATACAATAATTTTAAGGACCTTGTGTTTCAGTCTACGAAGCACAAATGGTCGAAGAACTTGGTGGAGACGGTTTATAATCAACAGATTTTCTTCCTCCGAAAGTAAGGCCTGTAACACACAGCACGTGATGGTTATGTAAGAAATTGAGAGAATATCAGTACAAAAAACAAGCACGCAAAAATGTGAATCAACTAAAAAATATAATAAAACATGTCAAAATACTTACTTCATCAGCTGAATTATCGCCATTACTCTCAAAAGGTTTGTTGAACCACTGAGAAAAGTCTTCTGATGAGTTAAATATGTTAGGTAACAAAAAGTTGAGCAGCGCCCACAATTCCTCAAGATTGTTCTGCACAAGAGATAACAATAAAATCAAATTAGAAATCAAATCTGCAGAAAAATGTCAAAGGGAATATGTACAAGGAATGATTCCGTAACAAGGGGAGACCCTTTATATATTTTGAACCAGTGCGCAGGAAGAATATAAACAATCAATCCAAGAAAGAATCAAACAGAACAGAGGAAAATTTGTTACCTGTAGTGGTGTTCCAGTTAACAACAACCTGTGAGAGCTCTGATAATGCTTCAGCTCAGCATTCAATTTGCAAGAAGCATTCTTTATGCGATGGCCTTCATCAATTATAATATAGTGCCAATGTATCTTGCTCAGTTTCGGTCTATCGTGCTTGTTCATCAGATATTCATATGTTGTCAAAAGGACATTGAATTTCTGATGCACAATCTTTTCCCTGAAAACAAAACAACAATTGCCCTGAAGCTTAAAATTCAACAATAGGGACTATAAAAAACAGAGTCTCTTGTGTCTGTTTATTATTACTTAAATAGCCTGCGCCTCTCCTCTGGAGGCCCAGAATAGACAATTTTAAGGATTCCAGGTGCCCAGAAATTGATTTCAGTCTCCCAGCCAGGTAAAACTGAAGAAGGTACAACCACCAAGAAAGGCCCTCTATCATTTTTTGTTTCCATCAGGTAGCATATTAGAGAAATAACCTACCAAAAGAAAAGAATTGCTAGATTATTGGAATATACAACTAGGAAGCAGTATGAAAACAAAGAAAGCTTAATACAAATTGACATGGCAAGTGATAACAAATTATATGAAAGACATAGAAGTCGATCGAACATGACAAGGTATCTGCCACATTACTTTGTATGAAAAATTTTGGATGATGTGTTTGTTTGCATAGCATTAGATAAAAGGAAAAGGATTTATTAGACTACAAAAATTCAAATAACACTTGTACCTGAACAGTTTTCCCAAGACCCATCTCATCAGCCAGAATGCCATTCAAATGATTATTGTATAACGAAACCAACCACCTTAATCCATTCATTTGGTACCTGAATATCACAACCACAACTTGAGAAATTCAAAATTGGAGAAAGACCACGGAAAGCTTAATCTGTGTCTTCCAAACCAATAGCATCTGATCAATTAACATTCTATAAGATCCTTATCACTACACTAAATGATACATGCGATATTTGAGAAATATCAGTTCTACTCACTCCCTTAATTTTCCACCATGGAGAGAAGTTGGTTGTTCTGCAATGCTTTCTTTTACACTGCACAAAACAATGTCCAGAATAAAATACTTCAAATTTGAATTAAAAAAAGACCAGGAGAGTAGCTAACAAGAAATTCAATGTCAAAAAACAACCTTGTAGCTCCAACTGAAGAGAGCATCATAGCATTTGAAGGTGAGCAAAATAGAAACAAGAAATATGAAAAGGTTGTCTGAAGCCCCCGGCAGACATGATATCAAATGGTAAACTCAATACACTCTCTTTCCATTAAACATAGGTTGTTTGTTTAAGTAAGTGCAGAAGAAGATAGTGCACCTTAATGCGTAATGCATATAAAGAAGCACTGAAATAAAAAGAACGTAAAAGGGAGACTACTGTCAAAAATCAACCAGATATAAGACTCTGATCTTAAGCAGAAAATAATATATAAATAAATAAAATAATGAAAAGATAAAAGAAGGTATTCCCACCTATGAGCCATCAAATAGTATTTCTCATTACTTTCCATGTAATGCTGCAAAGCAGATCAACAAATATGAAATGAGAGGGGGGGAAACAAGCAAAATATATAACATAGAATGGGCTTAAAAAAAAAACCAGAGAGCCAAGCAGCCTGCCTTGGCCTGGTCACTTTCATCTTCATTCTCAGCAGCTATTTCATTCTTCTCAACAACATTGGCAGTTCGTGACTCATCCATATCATTCTCAAATCTGCTTGCCATGGACTTTGCTTCCTGTAGCTTGGATCCCAGCTTTTGAAGATACTTCTCTGTCTCTTTCAGTAGTTGCTTAACACGGTCTGATTTTGCATCCTGTGCAATGAGCAAAAGGAGTGAACATAGGATACCAACCCCACATCAGAAAATCTAGTGAGCCAAATCTAACCTGCACCATTCGCAGATACCCCTCAACATCATTGATTTTCAATAAATTAATCTTCTCACGCTGGATTCTGTCAATCTTTTCCCGATGAATACGCTCCTTCCTTTTATGGAACTCTCTGACATATTTATTGAAACCTTTCCAGCGTTCTCTCTTAATCTTAAACACATCATCCAGTCTTTCTCTGTATTTAGGTTAACAAACAGTGCAAAAAAGAAGGATATTTTAATTGATGCAAGCCATTGGACAGAAGAAGGCATCCAACACAGCGCATTTTTTTAAGAAAAAAAATTAAGATGTTAAAAGAGGCAAGTGATATAATCAACCCCAAGAAAAACATACTTGTGAACTTCTATCTCAGCAAAGAACTCCTTCTGCCTTTCACGTATCCTCTTTTGTCGTTCTTCCTTCATTTTCTGCTCATACTTTTCAAGTTGTCTGATCCTCCTACCGTGCTTATGTTTCTTGAATGATTTCAATCGATCAATTTCATTTGTGATAGGCTTAAAATAATCATTGAGAAAATCACTGCCCAAATTTACACAAAAACAAGGTGTCAAAGAAAACATAACTAAATCGAAACAAAGCAACGAAATCAACTAGACATGTGATAAACATTATGGTCTGATGGCAAATCAAGCTAAAACATACCCAAGCTAAAAACATATAGCAAAATTAAGGGAAATAATCACCTTCTTAGACGGCGTTGGAGGTCCAATAGCTGAAGCTTTTTCAATTCTATTACACTTTTGGTTTTTGCAGATATGTCTTTGGAAAAGCTAACAGTTTCCTGTGTGGTAAAAATAGGAGGGAGAACACAAAGCATGTGAGTAAAAAAACCAACCAAAGGAGCAAGAGGGAGAATTGGTGGTGACAATAAGATGACAAAGCACCAAGCAACAAAGGAGAAATCTCCAAACAAACCTTTAGCTTGTAAAAACAAGTAGCAATTCTTTGTTTTGTTTTCTGCTGTTTTAGAACCCAATTTTGTTCAATTAAGAGTTTCTTCCTCTGCCGATCCATAATCCATTTCTCTGACATGGTGTACTTTGGAGAAGGTTGTGAATCAGTAGAAGCTGACTTATCTTCGTCATCTTGTTCTGTTGTAAAAGTGATGCCATTTCTTAATGATATATCAAATGGAACAACCTTGCACCCATCTGGAGTGTATCTTGTTTGAAATTCAGATAACTTTGAGTCATCTGCAAACAAAAATTAACAGAAATGGTATGAGAATCATGAAAGCAGTTCACGGGATATTATTCGTCACAGAAAGACAAATCCCCTGCTATGGTAGATGTTTCATCACACCATCTGCATCCTTCATTAAAGCCATTGTGGGATGATCATTCTCAACATATGATCTAGGATCCCATTGTTCATTTAGTTAAATACAACAGGTGCCATTATGACCAGATTTGTTACCTGAAGCAATACTGTTGCCAAGACTGGGAAACTGACTAGAAGCATTATCTTTTCTATCTGGAACCAACCCAAGCTGAACAGAGCCAAATGGAAGGGATTGATTGCCAATGCCAGTCCAGCCAACTGCCTCAAGGTTTGCCTGCTTATTTACAAATGATGTTGAAGAGGCATGGTCAGTTTTTCCAACTTGCAGATAGGCATTCTCCATGCCATCCACAGTGTTGCTCAAGAGTAAACCACCCCTTGCTGAATCAGGCTGCTGCATTGCAGAAGTGAAAAAACCCTGTGATTCCACTGCTTCCTGACTTTGTATTTCAGCATCCGGTTTTCTTGTGGAGTGTAGATATTTCCTTTCATCTGAAAGAATCAAGGGGTCAGAAGGCAGGCCCTCCACCATTTTCAGTGTATCAGCTTCTTTGTGGACACAGTTTCCATCCAAGAATTTTGCCCCAGAACCTGGAAGCACTTTATCAGATTCCTTTGCATTATTCAGCCTTCCACATGACATTAGAACCTCAGGAATGCTGTTTGACTCATTAGAAGATTGTGCCTTACCTTTTTGATCAGCCAGCTCTTTCCGAGGACCATCCAAAGTGCCACCTGATTATCACCAAGTGAAAGACAGTTGCTGAATTACAAAAACAAGAAAATAATAAATGCAACAACAATTGATAATATATGGCAAATAGATCAAGTGGAACTGATCATGAGATCCTGGTCCAGGTCAGGCTGTCATATAGGCATGATGCCTTGGCCACAGCCTTGTCCCACCGACGCTTATGTATGAACCCCAATAACAATCTTAAAACAAGTTAAGCCAGCATGTTACACGTTTTCTTTTCACATGGGAGGTCAGCCTTCACAGAATTTTGTGAGTCAAGACCAGCCATAAACTTGGATTAACAAGGAAGATTCCTTGTCCAAAACCTATCAAATTTAGCCCAAAACCTATCAAATTTAGCCTGCACTACTAGCATAGCCAAGTAGTACCGTCCATGATAACCTTTAATCATGAGTACTTACCATCTTTAGAAATGGCATTTCCAAGTGCTATGTCCAGATGAAGTTTCTTTGGCGTCAAACAATTTCTGTGGCAGAGAAACCAGGAGGAAAAAAAGAATTAAAACCAGCCGAGCAAAAATAAGAGTTCTCAACATGTATCCACAAATAGAAGGACAAGTACAAGCTCAAGGAGTAGTGCTATCACCTGAATGCTAAAAAGACAAGGCACTGAGCTCTGAGTTGTCTCAGCTGCTGTTCATTGAAAGGCATGCCAGACAAGGCAGAACCCTGGAAAGCTGGAGATTTTCCCACATCTCTAGGGGATGTTGATCTAATCATTGTCAATTCTGAATTACTAGTTTGCCTGCCACCCTGGTGATGAGAGAGAACATCAAAAAGAAGAGGAGGGCCTTTATGAGCCAGTTTGTTTTTGCATTTCAACAGCACTTTCGAAGAAATTTGAATTCGTTTATTTTTTTCATTGCTTGATTTTTTTCAGATCATTGATGTGTTGAAGTCAAATATAAATTTAAAAAATGAAAAACAAAATTATTTCAATGAGTTTTCAAACAAAAAAACATATTCAAAAGCAAGCAGCTGCTACCACAACATCAATCGGGCTCTAAATAAAAATCAGATAACAGAGTATCATGCTCAGAACAGAATATTGTAAGTCACGATCATAAGTGATGCCTGATGAGACATTATATTTCATAATTCTAAAATTATTAGAGCAAACATTAAATGCTATCGACCACTGCAGGAGAGAAAATCAATCAGCACCTGCCAATCTGTCATAGCATGGACTTTTGAGCCAAACAGACTAGCTTGGCTGAAGACTATCATTCAACAACAAGTTTTCATTGTGTATAGAGATGAAAGGCCATAATGAATTTACAGGGAGAACAAAAAATAACATAAGTACCTGGACAATTTTATTTGCCTCTGCAAACATGTTCGAACTGCCTCCATTTTCTAAAATCTTTCCAGTTGGAAGTGAAGTTGGAAAGTCATCCACTCGGCTAGCAGCAAAAAAGTGCCCTTCTGATGTTTTCTCAACCGAGCTAGCTACAGCACCCTTTGTCAGTCCATGTTTCTGATGTTCAGAACCACTGTATTGAGCTGGACCTGCAAATCCTAGTTCCCCTATGGGCCCTGTTGGATTCAAAGTGACAGGCATCCCTCCATGAACCTTGCTAAAAGCACCTAAAACATCAGTAATACTAAGTACCAGATTACTAATCACTAACTGAGAATTACTTAAATAAGATGTTCAGAGTCTTTCATGAGAAGTGCTTGAATCCCCAACAAAAGTTAATCATTCTGTTGAGTTCCTTGCAGAACAGGAAACATCATTCCATTAAAAAAAACAACAAGTGATTCAAGACCTAGTTAAGGTTGGTACATATCCAGCTTTTCCCACCAAATCAAAATTATATTTTTTGTCCAACCATCCTTTATTTTGATTAGTTTGCTTTAATCCTTACTTGATCCAAGAGATGAAATTGCTGACTGCTGCAATTGAATTTCTGCCATTGTATTGCTGGAAACAGCATTAGAAGAGAACCTTGGAACATGGGGTCTTTCAAGGGGTAACCCTGCTTTATTTTGATTCCACATCCCCCTAGAAGTGAGACTTTCATGTGCGGATGGAAGAGAACCCCCTTGCTGTTGTCCTGTGGACACAAAAGAAGATGAAACTTCCAGCTGACTGCTATTGGGATCCTTATTAAAGCTGGTATCTTCACCACCTCTAACTGAATAACCACCTGGGGAGTCAACCTTGTTCATTTTCCCCCTCCTTGGATTGACAATGGTATTGCGCGGATTAAGTTGTTGGGGGTTGCCACCATGCATTTCCGAGTGCGAAGATGAATCACCCCTCTTCCTCTTAGCAGCAGCCTTTTTACCATCCTTCTGATTCACTCCTCTTTCTTGGGATTGTGAATTGGCAGACCTTGTATCCAAACTAGAAGGACTTTCATGATCAAGTGACTGGCTGCTCCTTTGAGTTCCAGATCCTTGGTAGTAATCATGGCCTGCAGTGCTTGGACCAGCAGGTCTGCTGGAAGCAAAGGGGTCAAATTTGGATATCTCATTTTCAGCCGTTCCTGCTTTAGAGTCTTTACCAGCTCCAACTGCTTGTGAAGATCCTGCACGAGGGTATTCCCATTTCTTAATGATTAATTCAATATGCTACACGCAAACACAATAACTATAATAATAAGATTTACCAGACAGGATTGAAGCAATTTGAACAAAATCATATTACCTCCATATTGTGCAGTCGAGGAATCCCCCATTTGAGTTCCACTGGTCATTGGAAGGCGTGATGACCTCAATGCTTCAATATCAAGACCATGCTGATTGATGACAGTCTCCATGGCCCTTAGTTTAAGGAAAAAGGTGTCAGAGAAACCAGTCCATGATAGCAAGTTGAGTAAAGAAGAATTTCAACAAAGGAGTTGCAATTTTAGCCAAGACTTTGAACACACAGAAATGGTGGAATATTAAAGAGTTGAAACTTTTTACATAACTGTGACGATGACAGAACAGACAGAACTGGTGGCATACCAGATGACCAAAAAAAAAACATGCATAGAGAGATAAAAACAGGTGCACCAGAGAGAGTCCTATAACAAAACAGAAAAGAAACTGCTCAAAACAGTATTAAAATACAATGGCAAATTGTGCAACCAGCTTACTGCTATGTTACTTCAGTATAGATTATCTAGTAACAACATATCCATTAAGGAAAGTGCCCCAGCTTCAGACGTTGTTCTATTTATGTTTAATGTTTCAACATTGGAGCACACTTGTGTTCAGAATGAAAGGTTCAGGGTAAAGTTCATTCTGAATCGGGAAACTTTGGGACTTAAAAAGCTGTAAAAGTCAATATATATCTTAACTTTTCTACCATAATTGCACCAGTGCAATCTTAATAACCAAATGACATGTTAGAAGTCAATGGCCAGGTATATGGTCATCCCTTCCTGAATCAAGATTTTAAAAGGAATCGTGTACAATATCGCTTGAGAGAAAGTATACAGAATCCTTGTCTGCTCGTAAACTCAATTACTATTAACTATCACCTCAACTAGCTTAATTGAATGAATCTAGCCAAGACAAGACAGGAATAAATGCACAGCAATCCCAGAAACATCTACAGTGCTAAGCAGTAGAAATACGGCATCTTAAAAAACAACAATAAAAAACATACTCAACCAAAATATTTCACCTTGATATCACTTGATACGGCATTGAATGTTCTTTCCCGCTTGATTTCATGTGTTGCAATATCTAAAACACACAAATATAATAATTATAAACATAATTACCAACCAAAGTTCAGACAAAGGTATGAAAATAAAGACACGCACCACGTAGAGTTTTGTAGCCAGTTTTGCCGGCTCATCTTTAGAATCTTGAATGAGTTTGTGAAGAAACTTCGCTGCTTCGAACTCCACATTTTGTGTAGATTGTGAAGACGCCATCTCATTTCAGCTTCAAAAACCTAGTTAAAAAAGAATTCAGAAATTAATGTCATTTAAACAATTACACTGGCTTTTAAAAAAAAAAAACATGTTACTTTCAATTATAAACTATTTTATCGAATTCGAGAACGACAGGGAAGTAAGAAATATTTAATTTAGATGAAGATCGAAAGACTCCCAAAATCTATTAACATTAAAAAATAATACTAAAAATTGACCTCCTCCACACAAATAAACACAAAAACATAACCTAATATCTCAAAAAAACTAATAATTGGATTTTCTTGCTAAGAAAACTTGTGACGAGATTCGAGTTCAGCTCTGTGATCGACAATTTTGCTGGAAAAATCAATCTTGGGAAAAGCTTTTTTCGCGATGAAGAGAGGAGTGAAAGGATAGGGATACCAGAAAGTCGAATACGAGTAGGGAATTGCAGAAAATGATAACAGCAGAGATTGCGCCACATAGAGAAGTTAATGCTTGCTCTCAGATGTTGAAGTAAATAAAACCTCTCAATAGGCAAGAACGAGTCCCTTCTGCAATTAGTAACCGAGCCCTCAGCCCCGGGAGCCCACCCCACGCGGGTCATTTGTATGGCACGTGCGGGTTTTTTAGGTGCGCCAAATTTCTCGTTTGTCTTTATATTGTACAAAAACAATTTCTTGTAATATAATTGCCGTGGCTAAAATACTGTGTATTTTCTTACTGTTCATCTAAATATAATTCATTGTGAATTATGATAGCAAAATTGTCATCTGGCCTCTAATACCGAAAAAATTAAACCCTAGGACTACTGTTATTTTTTATATTTTTAGAGGATATGAATGGTATTTTTAAATTCTTTGTATTATAAAATTATTATATTTACTCCTAGGTGCTAAGAAAAAGACACGGAATAGTTGAGATGTTTTTTATTTTTTCTAAATTCTTTCACAGTAAAATTATTGATATAAACCCTAAAAAGACAAAACAAAGGATTATATCTGGTGTAGTGTGGTACTTTCTGTCCATTTTTTTCGTGATTTTCATTAAGTCCAAGAGTATATAGGTAATTGACTAATTTTTTATTATTTCTTTTTCTGAAACATTGCAGGCAACTATGCAAACACGCCACCATTGTTTCAGGCAGCGCGTGCAAAGTCTTCGAGGGGTGGAGAATGCACTTCCGCAGTATTATCTGGTGTGCCGCCTTATTCTCTATCTCCAAGTGCGGCGCGTGTTAGTGTATGGTGTTCGATGCATCGCCGGTGAATGGTTTTGAGTTTTTTCTCCATTTTCTCTCTCTTGTCGCCACAAAGTACATCAATGTCTTTTATGTGTGTACGTTATTTATTTTAGTCCCTAAAATTTTTATTTCATTTTTATATTTGATTTCTTCATTGGAAATTTTAATGGTTTTCAATTGTGCCTTTCATTTGAAACTGATTATACATATATTGGTTTTTATTTTGTTACTTATTCTTTTGATTTTTAATTTGTTTTTGGTTTTTTTAATTTTTTCAATATGTAGGTTTTAATTTTTTTTAATTTTGTCCTCAAATAAAAATTGATCATATATGTTAATTTTCATTTCCGACCTCATTGTTTAATTTTTTTTTATCAAAAATACACTGCAATTACCTTTAAAAATACTTTTATTTATTTCATTTTTATCCTTCAATTGGTATTAATTAGATAGATAGATATTGTTCTAACTTATTTTAATAGTGTCATCCAATTGAAATTGATCATATATGTTACTTTTCATTTCGGTCCTTATTCTTTTAATTTTGTAACAATATTACACTGTAATGTTTTTAAGAAAATACATTTATTTATTTTGGTCCCAAGATTTTTATTTTTTTTAATTTTGTCTTTTAATTAGAATTAATTATATATTTTGATTTAATTTGTTTTAATTGTGTCATCCAATTGAAATTAGTCAAGTATGCTACTTTTCATTTTGATCCTTATTCTTTTAAAAAAAATTAACAAAATTACACAGTATTTTTTTTTTTCAAAATACTTTTATTTGTTAATGTCCCTGGGTTTTTATTTTTTTTTCAACTATTTCTTTCGATTGAAATTAATTATATATTTTATTTTTCATTTCGGTCCTTATTCTTTGAGTTTTTTATTTGATATTAATTCCTTTAGTTTTTTTTGTCATTCTTGGACAATGCTTATTTTTTTTATCCGTATTTATACATCTAAGCTTTTAGTTTTATTATTGTCATTTTATTTTATACTAGGGTTTTATTTTTAATCGGTTCAATCTTGAAATTTTAATTTATGTTAGTGATCATTTTAAAATTAATATTTCTCCCTTTTTTCCTTTGTTCTTTTTTTATGTTTTCTGTTATTTTTATATGTTCTTTAGATCATATGATTTTATGATTATATTGTTTGCACAATAATAATGATAATTTTAGTGATTATTTTTTCATGATTGTTTTTGTAAAAAAAATTTGCTTTTTTTATTTATTTTTCATGTCAATTTAATGATTTTAATTATTTAGACAGTAATTTTGATAATAATTTTAATTGTTATAATAATGATAATGACACTAACATAGGAATGTATTTTCAATTTTGTTTTCATCTTTTTATAAATAGAAAATTAACTACTTATTTTTGTTACTTGATTATTGCAGGTATTTTCATAATTTTATTTTGTGTTTAATTTATATTGAATTATAAAATAAACTAATCTTAATACGGTGAATTTAATAATTGAGATATCCAACAAAAATTCTTTTTTAATGATGATGATAATTTTATGTTAGTTATTTCGTTGAAACATATTAAACAAATAATTTTTTTTACAATTCAAAATTTATATATTTTATAGAAAACATGCACTTCACATAAATTTTGCATAAATTTATTATTTTGCCTAAATTTATATTATAATTAAAAAAATATCACACATTTAATATTTTTTAAGTTCAAAAAATATTAATTGTGTGTTTTTTATGTTCTAATATAAATATAGTCAAAATAATGAATCTGTGTAGAATTACTGTGAAGTGCAAGTTTTCTAAAAAATATATAATTCTTAAATTGATATAAATTTATCTGTTTAGTAGGTTTTAACGAAATAGCCAACATAAAATATCATCATCATTAAAAAAGCAAGAAGATTTGGATATTTGAATTATTCAATTCATTGTATTAAGATTAATTCATTTTATAATATAATTTAAATCACATTTAAAAATAAAATATAAATTATGAAAAAACCTGCAATAATCAAATAAAAACTAAGTAGTTAGTTTTCAATCCATAAAAGAAATGAAAACATAAAGTAAAAATTTATCCCTACATTATCGTCATTTTCATTACTATAATAGTTAAAATTATTATCAACATTTCTTCTCAAATAATTAAAATCATTAAATCACTTCAAAAAATAAAAACATTTTAAGAAAAAAACAATAAAAAAATAATCACTAAAATTATCATTATTATTGCGCAAACAATGAAATTATAAAAAAAAAATTATCCGAAAAACAGATAAAATAACAGAAAACACACACAAAAAAAAGAGCAATATTAATTTTAAAATTATCATCAACATAAATTAAAATTTCAAAAAGAAACTTGATAAAAATAAACCCTTATAAAAAATGAATGAAAAAAATAAATACGGACAAAAAGCAAACACTATCCAAACATTGTATTTTTTTAATGTTTTTATATTATTTTCATGTGCTGATGTTAAAAATAATTAAAAAAATAATTATTATTTTAATATATTTCAAAATGATTTTTTATGAAAAAAAATCAATCACATTTTCAAGAAAAATAAAAAATACTTCATGGAAAAAAAAAGAAAAAAAACATGATAAGGAAAAAAAACTATAAAAAAAATTAAATTTGGTGATTAATCGTGATGCGTTTAAGTTAATCTGAACACCCCAATTATAAAAAAACAAATACACACACATATAAATGGGGGGGAAATAAAAACAATAAAACCAGAAAATAAAAAAAAATCCCGGGAAAAATTGAAAACAAAATAATTCAAAAAAAAACATAATAAAAAAAGAAAAAAAGTGGCAGAAATGAAAACATTATGTTTTAAGTGGGATTCGAACCTGCCCCCTCTTCCTCAAAGGCACGCGTTGTAAACCATCTTGGCTACCTCTACATTTCACTCATAATGCTCAATAATATCTACAAATAGATAGTTATGGGCAAAATAAAACTACTGAAAGTGTGATTCGAACACACGCCCTCTCCGAAGAGAAGCCCTAATATGGCACTCTTGGGACCACTCGACTACCTCAGCATATCTATAATCTTTTACCGTGGATTCGCACAGTAAAACCACAACGCAGTTTATATATAGATTCACACAGTAAAACCACAACGCAATTTATATATATCTATATAATATCATATATATAGTAAAAAAGCTTTAGAGTAAAAGAAAATTACCACAATAATAGTTTTATGGATTGTGACAAGGTAGTGTATTTTCTATTGCTTTTCTTTGAAAAAATTCTGGATCATGTGGTATTGTTTGAAAAACTTTGTTAATATTAATTGACAACATATTGACAGTTTTTTTCAAATCAAGTGTAATGATTTGTAAAGTATAGAT
Source organism: Salix dunnii (assembly GCA_015731905.1). Taxonomy (NCBI): domain Eukaryota; kingdom Viridiplantae; phylum Streptophyta; class Magnoliopsida; order Malpighiales; family Salicaceae; genus Salix; species Salix dunnii. Next base: position 12,813,599 of record CM027666.1, on the reverse strand, counting down.
AGAACAACGTGATGTAAATACAATAATGCACTTGTATTTGTTTTAAGTATATATGTATATGTACAAAAATAGTAATATAATTATTTTAATTATTTATTATATTAGGAAATTTGTATCCTTTTATTGTATACACGATACACACACACACACACACACAAGTATAAAATAGTAAATGATATGTTTGAATTTTAATGAAGTGATTCCTGTGAAAACAAAAATATTTGTATAAGTTTTGATTTAGTAGGGTAGTATAAGTTTGTCTTGAGAGTATTCAAAAGAACAACTGCAAAAGAATAAATGAAAAGGATAAAATATCTTAGTTTTTATTTTGATAACCATAGGAAAAGTGCTATATTAAGAAGTCAAAATAATATATACAAATTGAATAGTTATTCTTAGACATTAATCAAAGAATCTAAAAAATTGTTTAATATATTTTTATATAAATTTTTTTTATTAGATTTATATTAATTAGTTACTATTAATAAATAATTGTATTAATATATATATATATATATAAAAAATAAAAATGATTTTTATAAGCGGTTTTTTCCAATAGAGTTGAAAAATTATTATATTTATATTATTCATAAAACTATATTATTAGTTTGATTTTTCCAAATAATTCAAGTCATCTCCAATAGGTGAGCTAAATGGAAAGCTAAAAATAAATATTTTGACTATTTTATGCTTGTTTTACATGTTCTAGAGGAGTATTGAACAAAATGTCAAAATTCATTCTCTCCCAAGAATATTATTGATACATATATCCCAATAAATCCAAACTAATAAAGTGAAACCAATAAAAAACTAAATCAATTAAATATAACTATAGGGGATGAAATTGAACACTTTAAAAAGAAAACATTTAATTCTTCTACTTCATTACAGTTGGCTTTTCAAGTGTCTTTTTTTCCATTGAAGTATAAATAGTAAAAGAAACCCTTATAAATACCTTTCAAAATATTATTTTATCAATTTGATAATTTTCAATAACAATTTCCTTTAAGGATGCTCTTAGGGATATGAATTTTGGCACAAAGAACTTTTCAAGTTGTTTTATAGTTTTTTATTGTGTTTTCTTATGTAACTAGCTTTATCCAAATCAATATATAAAAAACAATTTAGAGTGTGATTATTTTGCCAAAAACTTCCTTCAATATTTTTTTTAATATGAAAACAAATCAACATGAAATATTTTTGAATCAAAACTTTAAATAATTTCAATTTAAAAAAAAATAGTTTAACCTCATTAAAGAAGAAGACTATTTTTCCATGTATTGCCAATTCTTAATATTCACCAACACAACCATGTCACCACTTCATAGTCGTTGTCAATATTAAGTTATCATAGTCAACCACTGCTAGTCACATCTCATTATCATTGTAATCATTATTTTATCAATATTCCACCATAATTATATACAAATATTGAAAGAATATAAATATAGAATGATAAAAGAGACTCAGAGGATTTAAACCTGATGGCTTTCACATCTTTTCTTCTGTTTTTATTCCATGTATTTATAAAGTATTACATACAACAATAAGAACAAATCAAGGAATAAACCTAAGTTTATATCTCAGCAGAATGAGCAAATCTGGAGGTAGTTATGATCTCTTCACTTTCTCCCTTGATTTTTTCAATCAATATTTAACTGAGTTGCATTCTCTAACACCCTTTTATAAATTGATGGGCAGTTGACGAACCATGAGTTTGGACCTCAAAAACTTAAAACAAGTGGAAGTTTGTCCTTTGGTGAACATGTCAACTACCTGGTTTGTGGTGGATATATGTTTAACCAAAATATCCTTATTAACCACCTTTTCTCTAATGAAATGATAATCAATTTCCACGTGCTTGGTCCTTGCATGAAAAATAGGATTTAAAACTAAGGTCAATGCTCTTATGTTGTCACACCAAATAATTGGAGGCAAGGCTAGATACAAGTGTAATTCTTTCATTAGCATCCGTATATAGTAAGCTTCAGCTGTCACTAAAGCCATGCTTCTGTATTTAGCCTTCGTGCTAGAATGTGAGACAATCCCTTATTTCTTGGTGCGCTAGAATATTAAGTTTTTCTCAAGAAAAATACTAAATCCAATGGTCTTCTATCTTTCGAATTACCAGCCTAGTTCGAGTCACAAAAAACTTGGATGTCAATTGTAAAGGGTGTATAAACAGTTTATAATCCATGATACCTTTTAAATAGCAAAGAACTCTCTTGACTACCATCCAATGACTATCTCACAAACTGTGTATAAATTGGCATAACTGATTCACTGCATAGGAAATGGTACAATATTGTAATGCACCTACCATACGTTTGTATTCAATAAGGTCTTCTAATAGGATGCCATCATGAAAAGTAACTTTATTCCAGAAGTTGTTGGATAGGCAAATGGCTTTGCTCCCTAGATTTTAGTGCTGTCAAGAAGATCTGAGATGTATTTTGCTTACTGAAGATGAAGGCCTTCATTGTTAAGTTGGGCTTCAACTCCAAGAAAATAACTAAGTTGGCTAAAATCATGAATATGGAATTGTTCTTCTAAGTTATCATTAAAGGAGATGATGGCCGAATAGTTTGATCTAGTGATGATGATATCATCTACATAGACCAAAACAAAGATTTTCAGTGTGGAAGTGCAAAGCATAAACAAGGAATAATCAACCTTTGATTCTGCAAAGCCAAAGTTTGATAATTGCTAAAATAATCTTTGAAACCAAGCTTTTGGAGCTTGTTTAAAACCATAAAGAGACTTGTGGAGGCGACATACAAGATCATGCTGACTCTTGTCAATGAAGCCTTGAGGTTGCTCATATGCACCAATTCATCAAGTATACCATGCAAGAATGCATTAGAAACATCTAACTGTCTGATAGGCCAATTGAATTGAACTACAATAGATAAAATCAATCTAATTATTGTCAGTTTAATCACCGATGAAAAGGTATCGAAGTAATTAATTCCAGATTATTGATCGAAGTCTTTTGTCACAAGTCGTGCTCTGTAGCATTCAATGCTACCATCAAGGGTGTCTTTTAATCTCAAAGACTCACTTATTCCTCACCACATGTTTATTGTGTGGCTTCAGCGAAGCATCAAACTCACACCCTATTGCTTATCTCTACTTAAGTTGTGTTACTGTTTATGTATATTAAGTTAGTTTTGATTATGTCAAGATACTAGTAAAACAATGAAAAGGATGATTAGTGGAATAAAACATTTTGAAGCCAGAAAAATCTTTAGGTTTTGAATCCTTATTTTGGATTGGGTGACAATAGTTCTTTATGGGTGCTCAATTGTAGTTGCTGGTTGAACAAAAATGAGATGCTCTTGAAAAAGAATGATAAATATATATTAGTTTCTGATGTGCTCACATACAAAGGTAAAGCTACAATATTATTAGTGGGCAAGGATGAGCTAGTGTTTAGAGAGGATGAGATGTTGTTGTCATATGAAGGGTCAAGTGAATCAGAATTGGGAAGTAAAGAAAATAGAATGGAATGTGTGATGGGAAACAAACTCGTCGTCGTCGAGCTATCTTGGTCTGGTGAGAGACAACCTTTACCTTTTTCTTGAAAATGAGTTCTCAGCAAACACTATATATTGGGAAAGATAAATTCTGCCTAAATCCAAATCGAAGCATTTATAGCCTTTGTGTTGAGGTGCATACCCAAGAAAGAGACATTGTTTGCTGCGAAAGGACAACTTGTTATTTCCATATGGTCGCAAGTAAGGATAACAGGTGCAACCAAAAGTTCTTAAGGATATATATAATGACATTCTCTTATGAAGCACATAATATGGAGATAAATTATGAAGAACTTTTGTTGCAAGTCGATTGATGAGAAAAACAGTTGTTAGGAAAGTATCAATCCAATATGTATTTCGTAAGTGTATAATAGCTAATAATGTTAAATCAGTTTCTTGAATGTGTCAATGCTTCCTTTCAGCAATGCCATTTTGTTAAGAGGTGTAGTGACACGCTAATCTATAGTATATCCCATAGCATTTTAAAAAAGATTTAAAATCATTGGAAAGGTATTCTCCTCCATTGTCGGATTTAAGTTGTTGAATTTTAGAAGAGAATAAATTTTCAACAGGGGCTTTATATTGCTGAAAAATAGTAAAGACATTAGACTTAAATCTCAGAAGATACAACCATGTAAACTTGCTAATATCATTAATAAAAATAACATAGTAACAACAACCACCAATTGAAGAAATAGGAGAGAACCATACGTCGATGTGAACAATGTGTAAAGGCTTGGTAGTGGATCAGGTAAAATCAACAAAAGGCAATTTAATATCTTTTCCTAATTGACATGAAGTGCAGAAATCTAATTTATTTAATGAGACAGAAAGAGGCAAATAATGACGCAAATGAGTTAAGGTAGACTAAGCAGGAAGACCAAGACGATTATGACAAATCTCCAAAAATGTCCGTATGAATAGTTTTGTAGTGAAGCAATGTAGTTTATTTGAAGAGCTTGTGTCTCCAGCAAAAGGATAGAGGCTGTTTTCAACCATACCTTAAAGTAGGATGCAATTTGTTTTGTTGTTCTTTACACAAAAATTAGAACCAATTAGCACAAAATAACAATCATTATCTATGCATAACTGATTGATGGATAAAAGGTTGGTGGAAGCATTTGGACAATGAAGAATGTGTTTGAGTTTGAAAGAGGCATTATCAAAATGCAAGGTGGAAGTACCAGTTTTTGGATAATTAAACCTGAACCATTACCAACTTGGATAGTTTGATTTGTTAAATTTGTTGCATGAGTAGTGATATGATCATTGACTCCACTATCTGCATACCAAACACTTTGGTCATAGGAGGGATGACTTTCAACAACCATGGCAACAAGTTTTGCGAGGGACAACCTTCCTTGATAAGAAAAGTCAAAATGATGATAACAATCAAGGGCAATATGACCTCTCTTATCACAAATTTGACAGTTTGGTCTGTTAGTGGCTCGTGTGGTATGAGGAAAATGATTGCCTTTGTTTAGAGGGGAAGATGAGTTATAAAGTTGCAACTTTGAAGGCTGCATTGGGGATCTAAGTTTCCTTGGTATAAATGGTGGTTTCCGATTATGGGTGGTTGCAAAATCATAGTGTTGATTAAGCATTAAGTTGATATGGGAATCAATAAGAGTTTCAAAGCTTAAGAGTTCAGCTTGAAAATTATCAAAGGAGAAATCTTTGTGGCGACGTGCGAAGTTGAATGATGTGACGAATGGATTAAAAACTGGGCGAAGTCCTCTTAAGAGAAAGCTAATGAGGTCTTGATCATCTGTAGTCTTCCCTGCAACAGCTAATTGATCAACCAGAGTCTTGGTTTCCTCCATAAATTCACTATAAAATCGAGTGCTCGAGTGATGGTCTGGAGTTGCCTTTTTAATAGAGCCACTCTAGACCTTAAAGTAGATGAAAACCGAGTGTGAAGAGCATCCTATACTTGTTTTGAGGTTTTCATGCCATAGGCAGTAGAGACAAGCTTCTCTGTAATGGAAGCTAATAGCCAGCTGAGAACATAGGTGTCTCTCTTTAACCACACTGTGTAAGTTGGGTTAAGAGTGTAATAAAAAAGAGATACTGGTGGAGGAGATACACTGCCATCCACAAGGTCAATAAGATCATGAGTTTTGAGAAAGACCATGAATTGGACACTCTAAGGCAAATGGTCAAGGCTAGTTAATTTTTGGGAAACAAGTTGGGCATTTGCTTGTATGGTTAGTTGAGGAAGTGGGTTGTAGGTAGAGGATGTAGAAGTCATTTTTGTTGAAGAGCATAAGCATGTACTTGGATCAGACGTGTGCCTTTACACCAGCTGATACCATGAAAGAATATAATTACAGAATAATAGAAAAGACTTGGAGGATTTAAACCTGTTGGCTTCATATCTTTGTTTCTGTGTTTTATTCAATGTATTTATAGAGTAATACATCCAACATATAAAAACAAATCAAGGATTACAACTAAGTTTATATCTCAAAAGAATGAGCAAAATCTAGAGGTTAATCTGATCTCTTCACTTTCTTCCTTAATTCTTTCAACCAATATTTGACTGAGTTGCCTGCTCTGACAAATATAACTAATATTTTGTTATTATTTGATCATAATTCTTTCTCATTAACATATTTTTGAAACCATCTAATCATTGAAATAATCATTATTTTATATTACTATCAGTATAATAATCATTATTGTAATATTCATCACCGTGAGTTCGCGACGATCATCATCCCATATTAGGATCGTGGTGAAAGGGTGTAGGTGGAAAAATAAGGACTTTTTGTGTTCTTAACAATGAAACCAAATAAATGAGAGTCATGAAGTATTATAGTCATTAAAAGGATTCATTGGTCTATGAAAGTTTAGGTAAAGGGGTAAGTTGTAAATTGAGATAATGTACCACCCACAAAACATTTTATATGAGACATGTTATAACGTTATTTATCTGAAATAAACTCAAATTTTGTTGCCATTTTTAACCGTTGGTTCATCTAAAGTTTAAGAAAAGTTATTACTAGTAAGGAAGTTATTATCTTATCATGTTAAAACTCAACCTTTTTAAAGTCAAAACACATATAAAAAAAAAAAGGAGGGACTGTCCTTTTATTTAATATGGGAAACACATCTATTTATATGCAAACTATATAAACATTTATTTAAAAATTTCTCAATTTCAATAATTTGTCTAGAAAAGTTGATCTTGGTTTATAAATCTACATTTTGATGTATTTAAATATGCATTAGAAAAACATTGTAACAATGGTGATGCCTGCATCACATGCCACCATTTTATTGTGGTCATGTGGATTCAATTTTGTGAAATTAAAGAAATTTTTTTTCTTGAAAAGTGTTTCAACCAAATAAATAAAATAGAATGAATCAAGTAAATATATTTGATGTCATCTTCATTAAGATGTGAGTTATAAAAGAGTTAGTTCGGTAAAAAAAAAAAAAAAAAGCTCATTCTAAGCACTTGTGACCGCCTATAGGGTGCATGTGTAATGGAAATTAGTTTATTTGAGTTGAATTGTGATTTAGCAATCCATATTATTCTGAGCAAAGTAATTAATGGGTGATGAGTTGATTTAATAATTAAATTAGTGACAAATCGATGTTATTGATCAAATAATTAAATTGGTAATCTAGTGATATTGTTGATGTATTAATTTAACTAAAAACTCAATGAACTTACAGGGTGAGCGAGGCTATATGAATAACTCAGTCGAAAAATTTAGTGTATGTTTGTGAATGTGATAAAATTATGTTTAAAAGTTTTTTTATTAGAAAATATATTAAAATGATATTTTTTAATTTTTAATTTTTTTTTATGTATTCATACCAATCATTTTTTTTAATTTAAAATAAAGAATAAAAACAAAAACTTTTGAACTACAATGCCAAAGAATTATTAATTATTAAGACAAACATTATATAGGTGTCTAACACCTTTAACTTTTTAAATCTTAGAAAATTTAAATCACCTCCTTAGTGACAGATGAAGTTGCAGGCGACACGATGATAAATTTGATACGTTAACTAGTTTCCTGTTAATATATAGGTTAACTTGCATGTATTTTAATTAATTTTATGAATCTTGAAATTAATAATTATATAATTCTTTAGTGACAATTATAATAAACAATCACAGAGCTCAAACCTAAGATTATAGGGAGAGCAAACTTCTTATTCCAAGCTCTTACTATTAAAACATATTTTGATCCGTGACTAATGACTTAGGGATGAGTTATACTGTTACAATTATTTTGCTAGGAATTAAAATAATGTTTGCTATACAAATATAAATTTTTTTTTTTCAATTGACATTGGTTGTTTTATAAATTATTGTGCAAGTCATTAATGGCATCATGTGCTTTAGGCCTTGGCATTGCATTTCAAAAGTGTTTTTGAAAAAAAATAATTATTATTTTATTTTTATTTAAATTTAAATTTTGTGGTGATTTTAAATCATTTTCGTGTGTTAATATCTAAAATGATTTTTAAAATAAAAAAATATTATTTTAATATATTTTTAAATGAAAAATATTTTCAAAATGATATCATGTGCTTTTGGCCTTAACATTGCATTTCAAAAGTGTTTTTGAAAAAAAATTCATTTATTTTTATTTAAATTTTATTTTTTTGTGATTTTAGATCATTTTCGTGTGCTAATATCTAAAATGATTTTTAAAATAAAAAAAATATTATTTTAATACATTTCTGAACAAAAAATATTTTCAAAATTATCATCAACCACATTGTCAAACATTTACTTAGCCTCTGTTTGACAATGTATTTCAAAATTGCTTTAAAAAATTTGATTTTGATTTTGATTTTTATTTTAAATTAAAATATTTGGTGTTTATAGATCGTTTTCATATGCTTATGTTAAAAATAATTTATAAAAAATAAAAAAAAATTATTTTAAAATATTTCTGAATGAAAAATATTTTAAAAAATAACCTCAACTATATTCATAAACATATACTTAATAGCCCAGGAAAATTGCTTTTGCTAATAGTATAATTTCAAGTCATGTTAAGATAAATATTTTCTTGTATATTATTTTTTTTTTGGATAATTACTGTTGTACTTATATGACTTTTTAATAGACCTGTGTAATTTATTTGTATTGTTTTTAAATATATTTATCATTTTTAAACGCAGTAGCAAAATGCTAACACTTAGTTATTATCCTTTATATATTAGTATTATATAGGAATTTAAATATAACTAAATTATGAATGTAGATGTTTAATTTGAAGTTAGGTGTGTAGAATGATAAGATATTTGTTTTTCTTTTAATTTAATTAACATTAATATTTATTTAATTGTCATGATAGAGAATGTAAGTATTGTTGATTGTGATGTGTGCTGAAATAAAGCAAAAATACCATATTGTTGAAAATGGTTCGAGTGAGATCAGGGTTGGACTTGTCCACAACTCTTGACAAACTAAACTAAGGGTAACCTGCCGGAAAAAAATCAAGAAATTTCAAGATAAATTGTTGAAATTACTATAACCTCATAGTGCTTCAAAATAGGAATGGAGAGAGGAGTTTTGGATAAAGAGCAACCCTTTCTGTTGCTGTTGAAATAAAGCTTTTGTTATAGCTTTGAAAGCATTTAAAGAGTGTTTTTTTTTAAATTAAATTTATTTTAATAATTTTAGATGCATTGATATTAAAAATAATTTAATATATTCTTAAATAAAAAATATTTTAAAAAACAATCTCGTCCAAATTTCTCTGGACTCTCTATGCTTGCAGTTGATAGAGGTTGGTGTTCTTCCTCTTAAATTTTTAATTTTTAAGTTCTTTCATTGGAAAAAAATGCTGAAAATATCAAAACGACACAGACACGTCTAAAATATATATCGTTTTCTCTATTTATTTCTCATTAATTTTTTTTTAAATAGAGATAAAAACAGTAGGCGACAACATTCATCATGCTTAAACAGCTACTATCATTATCACAGATACGGTCTCTATTATTACTGTAAACAACACATCTTTGCTCCTGTTATTAAAACCAAATGAAAATTTATTTATTTCATATGAAAATATAGTTTTGCTCGCACATTCAGAAAATATTATTTTTTCACAAAACACACTCTATAGCAGTTTATATCATTCTAATTTTTCAAATCATCATCAACATATGGATAAAAAATATCAATTAAAAGAAGTGTGTACGGAGAGGAGGCAAGAAGAGAGGAGTTTCTTTGTTGTTAATATAATTTGTTTTTATATTTTAAAAGTATTTTAACTTTTTAAAATGTTAATATATTTTTAAAAAAATAAAAAATATTTTTAAAAACAACCGAAGTTTACTTTCATTTAGAGGGACCAATGAAGAAAGAATCAACATGAAAAAACCACCAAGGCTTGGAAAAATACTTCATAGGCATTGTTCACTGAGCAATATATTGACGTATCTATAATTTTTTTTAAAAAACCTTGAACCTGGGTGTGACGATTATTGTCCATGAGACGTTTGATCGTTATCATATCGTCAAGGTTAACCCCCCTTTACACACACACAGACACACACTAGCCAAATGATCCGTGCTTTGTCGCGGGCGATATCATATTTTTTTCAATATAAAAAATATTAATTATATAGATTTTTTTATTGTATTATAAATTTAGCCAAAAAAATAAATTTGTACATAAATCATGTGAAGTGTGAGTTTTCTATAAAATATATGAATTTTACATCGTTATAAATTTATCTGTTTAGCAATTTTTACGAAATAATCATCATTAATTTATCATCATCATTAAAGAAGTAAAAAGATTCAGATATTTGAATTATTAATTCAACTGCATTAAGATTAGCTTATTTGATAATTCAATTTCAACCGAACAAAAATAAAATATAAATTGTGAAAATATCTGTAATAATAAAATAAAAAAATAATTAATTAATTTTTTATCAACAAAAAGTGAAAAATATAAATTGAAAATTCATCCCCACATTATTTTTATTATCATTGCTATAATAGTTAAAATTATTATACATATTATTATTAAAACAAATAAAAGATTTTTATAAACAAACAACTAAAAAAATCACAAAAACTATTATTATCATTGTGCAAATAGTAAAATTATAAAAATCATCTGATCCAGATAACAAATAAAAATAAGAGAAAGTACAAAGAAAAAAATGAATAAAGGAAAAAAGGGAGCAATATTAATTTTAAAATGATCATTAACATAAATTAAAATTTCATGACTGAACCGATTAAAACTAAAACCCAAATAAAAAAATAAAAATTAAAAGCATAGATGCATAGATACGAATAAAAAATAAATATTATCCAATAATTAAAAAAAACTGAATGAATTAATATTAAATAAAAATTTGCAACAATCAAATAACAAATATAAATAGTTAAATTTCTTTTGATAAAAAACAAAAGTATAAACTGAAAATTCAACCTCACATTATTGTTATAATCATTGTTATAACAGTTAAAATTATTATCAACATTATTGTCAAAACAATTGAATTATTAAATCAATATGAAAAAATCATTAAAAAAAAACAAAATATTTTTATAAGAAAATAATAAAAATTTAATAACTAAAATTATTATTATTATTGCGCAAATAATAAAATCATAAAGATCATCTAATTCAAAGAACAAATAAAAATAAAACAAAACAAACAATAGATAAAGGAAAAAAGGGAGCAATATTTATTATTGCTATCACTATCAAAAAAATAAAAATTATCAAATTATACCGAGGAAAAAAATAAAAAACATAAACAAAATAGCAAGCAAGAAAAAAAAATATTATTATTATTATTATTATTATTATTATTATTATTATTATTTTGAAAGAATAAATAAAAAACAAGAGATCACACAAAAAAATAAAATAAAAATAAAAATTATCATTGTTATTACTGTTAAAACAACAAAAATTAACAAATTATCCTGAGAGGAAAGAAACCTAAAAAACATTAACAAAAAAATACGTAAGACAAATAATTAAATTATTATTATTATTATTATTATTATTATTATTATGTTAATAATGAAAAAAGAAAGAAAGACTAAAAAAATCCTAAAAGTTTAAACAAAAGATAAAAAAAATATCATTGTTATTACTGTCAAAACAATAAAAAATATCAAATTATCCCGAGAAAAAAAAACCAAAAAACATGAACAAAATAGTAAGCAAGAAAAACCATTAAAGCATCATCATCATCATCATCATCATAATCATCATCATCATCATCATCATCATCATTATTATTATTATTATTATTATTATTATTATTGTGTTAATAATAAAAAAATAAAATACATGAAAAACTAAAAAAATCATCAAAACTTTAACAAAAGATATAAAAAACAATTCTAAGGGAAAAAAGTCAAATGATGTAAAAATAAAATAAAATATTATTATAACAGTCAAAATTATTATTAATATTATTGTCAAAATAATTGAAATAACTAAATTGATCTGAAGAATCATTAAAAAAAATGAAATATTTTGATAAGAAAAATACAAAAAGGAATAAAAAACTAAAAGAAAGAACAAAGGAGAAAAATATTAAAAAACCAAAGGATTTATAGGAAAACAATAAAAATTATTTAATCCAAAAAACAAATTAAATTAAAAAAATAAAAAAAAATGAATAAAGGAAAAAAGCAAGCAATATTAATTTTAAAATAATTACCAATAAAAATTCAAATTTCAAAATTGAACCGATTAAAAAAAATCCAAAAAAAAAAACTTAAAAGCATAGATGCATAAATATGAATAAAAAATAAACATTATCAAACAATTTAAAAAAAAACCAAATGAATTAATATAAAATAAAAAATCAAAAGAATAAGGGCTGAAATGAAAAATAAAATATATAATTAATTTTAACTGAAGGATAAAATTGAAAAAAAAATCTTGTGACCAAAATAAATAAATAAATAAATGATTATTATAATAGTTAAAATAATTATCAATATTACTATCAGAACAATTCAAATAATTAAATTGACCTGGAAAATCATTACAAAAAAGCAAAAGATTTGTATAAAAAATAATTAAAAAATAATCGTTAAAATTGTCATTATTGTTGCATAAATAGCAAAATTAAAAAAAATAGTTAATCAAAAGAACAAATAAAAATAACAGGAAAAATAAAATAATAAAAGGAACAAATGTGCAATATAAATTTAAAACTAATTATCAACACAAATTAAAATTTCAGAATTGAATCGATTAAAAATAAATAAAAAAAAGGACAAAAATTAAAACATAGATGTATAAATATCAATAAAAAAACAAATATTAAAAAAAAAGAATTAATACCAAATAAAAAATTAAAAGAATAAGGACTGAAATAAAAAATAACATATATAAAATTAATTCTAATTAAAGGATAAAATTGAAACAAAAAACAATTGGAGGATGAAAAATAAATAATGAAAATTGCTGCCATGTTATAAAAAATCAGAAGAAGAGAGACTGAAATCAAACTTTGTATATATTACGAATTTCAATTGGAGGACCAAATTATAGAATTCAGAACATCTGTACTGGAAAAATTGAAGGAATAAAAAATAAATCAAAAATCAAAAGTATAAGGACTGAAATAAAAACTTTTTATATAATCAGTTTTAATTGAAGGACACAATTGAAAACAATAAAACTTTAATTTCAATAAATCAGTAATAAAAACGAAATCAAAACATCAAGGACCAAAATAAACTTATCGCAAACATCAGGGGTCGGAGATGACTTTGTGGCGGTAAGAGAGAGAAAAGCGACAGCCGATAAAAAATCGTCCGCCGCCGATTATCCGGACATATATGACCGGAACGCGCCGCGACTGAAGATAGAGGACCGTACGGCGCATCTTCTGGCACTGCGAAAGGTAATTTTTTATGGCAGAACGAAGCCGCACGCTCTGCCTAAGAGTCGCGTCAGCGTCGAACTGTGCTGGTTCGTTTGAGTGACGCGCCAGTAGTTACTTCGAAAAAAATAATAAAAAAGAGCTAATTATCAAGAAGCCCCTGTCCCTGCTGATATTTATGGAAAAATCGTAAGGGAAAGGACGCAACTGCCCCCATTCACTTTGCATTATTTTGTCGTTTACGGGGGCTTTTTTGGTCTGTGCAAATAAAGTGGAAAACCGGTTAAGCCCCTGGTTCCTGTGCACTATTTTGTCTTTTTCGAAGAACTTTTTTGTTAATCCACTGTTCACAATCGGGAAAATAAAAAAAAAAAGCGAACGAATTCAGGTGACGCACGGACAAAAAATGTCTAGTCTACAATGCAATGTGTCTGTATGCACAGTGAAATCGTGTACAATGAAATGGCCACAACGTTTATTTTATAGTTAATATATATTAAAAATACAATGAAATAATTAAAATATCCATATTAAAATTAAATAATTTCTATAATTTAGCTATGAAAATCTATTATAATAAAAACTACCCACACAGTAAAATCAATAAATAGTTTGCTAGATGCTGGTGGGACCAAGTTATTTTGCAAGTGCCTCGGTGATGGCGAATCATGATGTAGATGCAAATGGATTGTCATGTATCTTCCATGTTAAGAAAGCTATTAATTTTTATTTTATTTTTCTTCACTTATTAATTTATTTCTGAGTAACTTTTCATTAAAAAATTTAATATATAGAGAGTATTATTATGATTGTTTTACAAAATATTTTTTATTTAAAAATATATTAGAATATATTTTTTATTTTTTAAAAATTATTTTTGATATTAGCACATCAAAATAATCTAAAATATTTTTTATTTAAAATAAAAAAATATTTATATTTTCTTAAAAATCACTTTTAGAGTACTTCTAAATAACATTATATTTCAAAAATAATTTTGAAAAAAAATAATTTTTTTAATATTAAATTAAATTTTATTGATATTTTTACATTATTTTTATATACTAATATCAAAAATATTTTTTATAAATAAAAAAATTATCATAATTTATTTTTAAATAAAAAATATTTTTAAAAATAATCTTAATTATTCGAGACACTTGAGCAAGAGAAAAATAGTGTGCGGACTCGACAATAACCAACAGTGTTTGGAAAAATATTATTTATGAAGAATCACAATCAACAAGCAATAATATAATTTTGGATTTATTATTTCCATTAAAATCGTTTCGGAGGTTAACAACTTTTTTTTTAATTTTAAAAACACAGTGAAATTATTAAAGCTAAACCGTCTTGATAATTTAGCCATGGAAACTATTCCTAGTTTAAAAATATATTGTGTTTTAAAAATATTTTTGAAAAATAATAATTTATTAATTTATTATTTTTTATATTTTTAGATTATTTTGATGTATTGATGTTAAAAACAATTTTTAAAAATAAAAAATATCATTTAAATATTTTTATAAATAAAAAAATATTTTTAAAAACAAATTCAATCATACTATCAAACAAACCATATTAAATGAAAATGGATTTTCTTGCAAAGCGTTAACTTCCGTATTAAGATAGCTATTAGGGCATCTGCAGCGGGGATGCTATCCCCGCATGCAAAAGTTTAATAATAATTGTTTACCTTGGGCCACCTTTTTTATATATTATATTATATATATATATATATATATATATATATATATATATATATTAAAAAATAATATAATAATATTAAAATTTTTATTTTTATTTATAAAGAGAGTAAAAATTTATATATAAAATTAATAATTATATTATTGTAGGGTTTTTTAAAATCATTCATTTAATTATATAATTTATTCCTATTAATTATATAATCAATGACATAATTAAACTACATACAAAATAATTTCACTACATACAAAATATTTATATAAAAATAACTTATTTATATATATTTATTAAAATACATATATTTAAATAATATTTACATAATTAGAAAATAATATAATTATATAAAAATATTTATTTTTATTTACAAATAACTTAACAATAGAGTAAAAATTTATATATAAAATTAACAATTATATTATTGTAGGGTTTTTTAAAAACATTCATTTAATTATATAATTTATTCTTATTAATTATATAATCAATGACATAATTAAACTACATACAAAATAATTTTACTATATTTAAAATAATAATAAAAAAAATAGCTCTTCAAAATAGCTTTTACCATTAAAGCACACATCAATAAAAAAGCTATAAATACACTATTCAAGGAGCTATTTTAAAGATTTGCCTCTTCAAAATGGCTTTTACCATTAAAGTTGCCCTTATTTATTTATCATTACTTACTAATTTCTCCCAGAGTAACTTTTCACGTATATTTTCACATGCAAAGCAGTTTTTGATCTGAAAAGTTTGCTCGTTACAAAAGCACCTCCCACTTCTACTCTTCTAATATTTTCAAACCCCCATAAGCACAATGCAAGGGCTGGTTTGTCAAAAAAATAGTTAGTGGGCTAATATGATCACAGACAAAAAGTAAAGCTGGGGATGATGCGTGATCTGTGTAATATACTGAATATAGTTGTCAGAAGGACTGATCTCAAAAGGAATATGGGTCACTGGTAATTTGCAGGTAGTCGGGTTAATTAGTTCCCGTTTGTTTGCTGGAAAGTGATTTCTTTTTAGAAAGTGAATTCCGGGGAAAATGAATTCCTGGAAAGTGAATTCCTAGAAAGTGAATTCCGATATTTGGCAGTGTTATGGAAAATGAACTGGAAAACACTTTCCAGTATTTGTTTATGTTATGGAAAATGATCTGGAAAATAATTTATTAATAAATTAAATTTTTTTTCAAGTTTATTAAAATAATGAGGAACAAATCTTACAAATTAAAAATTTGAATGAGAATGAAATTGAAAAAAAATATAATTTCATAAATTATCTCAAATAAAATAAATAATAATCAAAATAATAGAGATCAAATCTAATTTTTTTTTAAAAAATAAAAGGTGAATAAATTAAAATAATAATAATTAACATTTCATAAATTATTTCAAATAAAATAAGTAACAATAAAAAAAATGAGGACCAAATTTGATAGATAAAAAATTTCAATAAAAAAATGATAAGAAAAAAGCAAATAGCAATTATAAAAATAAGAACCAAAATTAATATAAAAATTAAATTTTAGGAGATGGAATTCAAAAATAAATATTCAAAACAAATTATATATAGCAATCAAAAGTTTGAGGATCATATTTGATATAATCAGCAAATAATAACATTTCTAAATTTTTCACAACTTCCGGAAAGTGTTTTCCGCCCAAATTTCCCGGAAAACACTTTCCTGAAAACCAAACCAAATTCTTCTTTGACTGGAAATGTTTTCCGTTGACCAACTTTCCAGAAGACAAACAAACACAGGAAAGTTTGGAAAGTGGTTTCCTGGAAAGTGAATTCCAGGAAACAAACGGGGCCTTAGAGTCAATATTGTTTCATCGCCGTGTTTTTTCTTCTTGAAAAAATTTTCATATTTAGAGCTGTTTTGGAAGTTTTATTAAAGTTATTTTTTATTTAAAAGTATATATTTTTATTTTTAAAAAATATTTTTAATATCACAATATCAAAATAATCTAAAAATATTAAAAACTTAATTTAAAACAAAAATAAAAACTAAAATTTTTTTCTTTTTTTTAAGAATGCTTTTAAAATACATGACAAACAATCACTTATTAGTGTGTATTTGAGATTATGGTTAATTTTTTCTTTCAAAATATAATTTATTATGAAATACATTAAAATAAATTTGTTTTATTTTTTTTTAAATATTTTTGATATCAGTATATTGAAATGATTTCAAATCACTAAAAAATTTAAGTTTAAAGCAAAAAATATAATTTATTTCAATAACGTTTTTGAAACACAATGCCAAAAAATCAGTTGCTAGGTATTCGTTTATAAGTGCGATTGAAATTATTTTTTAAAGTGTTTTTTATTTATAAATATATTAAAATAATATTTTTTAAAATATTTCTTGATATTATCACATCAAAATGATCTCAAATATAAAAAAATCAATTGAAAGCAAAAAAATAAAAACATATAATTTTCAATTTCATTATAACACTTTTGAAATATAGTGTCAAACAATCATTTATTAAGTGCTTATTTGAAAGTGTAATTGAAGTTATTTTTTATATAACTTTTATTCAGAAATATATTAAAATAATATTTTTATTTTTTAAAATATATTTTTCACGTAAATATATCAAAATAATTTAAGAAAACAAAAAATAACATTTATTTTTTTCTTCAAAATCACTGTTTTTTTAGTTTACCAAACACCTCATAGGTAACCTGATCATGAAAGACTTGTTGAAATCATTTATGCTTGACGAAACTAGTTTTTTACGGCCAGTTTTAAATCTATTTTGGATTACAAAGTTTATTTAGTTAAATTATTGTACAGAAAATAGATATAACAACCATGCGATCAAGTATATGGTTATGATCACTTGAATGATAAATTAGAAAATTGAAAACACGATCGGCCATTGTTTGGTTACGAGTATGGCCTAGGAACCCGACATGTTTATTTTATTATTTATATGTTAAAAAATAATTTATTCTGGAAAAGTGATTTTTATAGAAATATTTTTTTTATATAAAAAATGAATTAAAAAATATTTTTCAGTATTTAGTTATATCATGAAAATTATTTGAAAAACAACCCAGTAATGCTTTCTTCTTCTTCTCAAGTTTATCAAAAAAATAAAAATAAATATGATAAGTAAAATAACTTAAAGGATGGCGGAATTGAAGAACGGATCTAATTTTATAAATGATTTAAAATTAAATAAATAGTAATAAAAAATAAAGATTAAATTTCGTTTATAAAAATAAAAAAATATGATAAAATTAAAAATAATTAAATAACAATTAAAAATATCTGGATTTGATAAATTAATTAAAAAATAAAGGATAAAATTTATATAAAAATTAAAAAATATAACAATATAAAATTAAGATTAAAATTTAATATAATTAATTAATAAATATATTTTTAAATTTATAAAAAATATTTTAAATTAAAAATAAAAAAATAATATTTTAGAAATCAAATTAATTGTTTCTTTAATTTTTGTTTATGAATAAACTTCTATGATAATAATAAAAAAACATTTGAAAATTTAAAAAGTAAATGGGCCTTAATTTCGGCCTTGATAGTTTTCTTTCAATTACATTCATATTCCCGCCCAAAGCACATCTACCCACACTGTCTCTCTCATTATTTTTTGACCAATCACTAAAGCAGAAGCCCTCACTCATTCCAATCTAAGCCAAATCTAAAAAAAAAACATCACCCCCAAAACCTCCCAAAACGTCCACTCTCTCCGATCTCTGATATTCCTTTCATAAAGCAGTGTCATTTTATCCAAGTCGAAACCCTAGAGACCAGCTCAATTATCATGAACCATTTCCACATCTACGAAGCGATTGGCCGTGGAAAATACTCGGTAACCTGAAAATTATCTCTGTAGCTTGTTTTACCCCTTTTAAGTTAATGTGAATTTCTTTGAATCTCTGATTTTCGTTTTGAACTGTGTAGAGTGTGTATAAAGGTAGAAAGAAGAAGACGATTGAATATTTTGCAGTTAAGAGTGTTGACAAGTCGCAGAAGAGTAAAGTTCTTCATGAAGTAAGGATACCAAAGATCTGATCTCCTAGTGTTTGTTTACTTGATTTCTGTTCTGGGTGGGAACTGGAGTAATTTATCGTTGACTCAAAGAATTTAAGATTTTAGTGGTGGTTAGTCTGTTTATTAAAGTAAAATTTAGTTTGTGATTTATAACTCGATAAAATGTCTGTTTTAGTAACTATTTTATGACAGCTTATTTGATTAAAACTAATGATTTTTTTTAATAAATAATTTAACACAATTTCGTTGCTTAATTTTGGTAAATGCATGGTTTAACAGCTGATTCAACACATTTTTAAGTGCCATTGCTGTATCTTTGTTTCAGTGCTAAATATGCCTGTAAATGTTAGATACAGGCGTGTTCAAGGAAGTGAATATAGTTGCATGTTTGTATCATTGGGAACTGGGCGGGAGAGAGCCAGCCGGTTTTTTTTTTTTTTTAGTGAAAGTTGTGATTATGAGTGGCTTTATTTGAAACACGGGAAACGAGGGGTGTAAAATTTTTTATGACTGCTTATCACTGTTTTAGAAAATTAACGTGACACTTAATACTATTTTTTATAGATGTTTTTTTCTCATACCTTTTTATTGATATTATCTGCAGGTCAGGATGCTTCACTCTTTAGATCATCCAAATGTCTTAAAATTTTACTCATGGTAAGGCATTTTAGCATCGGGTAATTGCTCTCAAAATTCATATTTCCATTCAATGTATTTATTTTTCGTTTAATAATGCAAATCATGCTTATCTTTGTTTTTTATCCTGCCCTTTTGATTTATTCACATCTTTTGATGTATAAGTAGGTATGAAACATCATCTCACTTGTGGTTGGTTTTGGAATATTGTGTTGGTGGAGATCTCATGACCTTATTGCGACAGGTACTGACTATTTAATGATTTATGTATACCTTGCTCTCCTCCAATGTATTTCTCATTCTCTTACTGGACACAAGGGGGACTGAAATTTATCATTCGTGCTCAGCATTAAACTTAGTAACGTGGATAATTTGATCAGTGATTTTCTTAGAAATGCAAGGCAGAATTCAGGCCTTGCCACAGGCTGTGTTTTTCCATCACAACAACTTCGTTTAGTCTAAAAATGTGATGTCCATGAAGAGTGATCATGCTGTTTTTGAGAAAAAGAACACTAGTGCATCAATACTAGTGTTTATTACTTCTGTTCTGTCTCATTTTTAGGCAACAAACAGGTTTGTATTGTCAATCAGGGCTCAATGTTGTTTCGCCTTTACCAATTCTCTTCTGATGGGAAGGGAAAGGCTGTTAAAAATTTCAGAGTTTCCTGGATAAGTACTTCATACCAGTATAATTTTCTTGTAACTTGGAATCGACACTAAGGGTGACCAGAATCTTGGGAAATTTGGCCCTTGCGAAGCATTTCGATACTGTATGTGCCAAACCTATGGTGATAAATATGGAAGTTAAGCTTACACAATTGCAAATGATATTAGCTTGTATGTTTAAACATGTATTCCCATGAGAATTTGTTTCAGTTTCATGTAGCAACGGAGAGTATGATTTCAAATTTTGTTATATGCAATGTCCAGTGCACTATAAATTCATCAAGGTAGTTTATATTTGACTTGCAGGATAGTCAGCTGCCTGAAGACTCGATTCATGATCTCGCCCGTGACCTAGTCAGAGCTTTGCAGTAATAAATGCTGATTTACTTTTAATTTTGTTTCTATATGATGTCTGTTAAATTGTCTGCTTTCAAATCTGTCCTTTTTACAATGGTCACTGCTGTCAGGTTCTTACACTCCAAAGGAATTATTTACTGTGATTTAAAACCATCAAACATCCTCTTAGATGAGAATGGACGCACAAAGGTACATATGCATTTTATTTTCTGTGAATGGTAGAGTAATTTTCAAGTTTTAGCTATGCACATGACTCATTTTTGTGCAATATAGCTTTGTGATTTTGGACTGGCATTTTATTTTCTTAGTATGATAGAGTAATTTTCAGGTTTTTGCTATGCACATGACTGGTGTTTTTACTTGTGTAATGCAGCTATGTGATTTTGGATTGGCAAGAAAATTGAGCGATGTATCCAAAACTCCTTCTTCCATGGTAGGTTGTTCTATAACTGGTACAGCATTTAACTCATCATATGCAGAAAATTTGAAAGTGGCATCATGATATGGAGCTTGTCCTTTTCTTATCTGATTATAATTTTTTACTACTCTTAACTTTGCTTTTGTGTTTTTACTTAGTTGCCACAAGCAAAACGTGGAACACCCTGTTATATGGCTCCTGAACTATTTGAGGATGGGGGTGTCCATTCATATGCATCTGACTTTTGGGCCTTGGGCTGTGTACTGTATGAGTGCTATGCAGGGAGGCCTCCTTTTGTGGGGAGAGAATTCACACAGCTAGTGAAATCCATACTCTCAGATCCGACACCCCCGCTCCCTGGCAATCCAAGCCGTCCCTTTGTCAATCTAATCAATTCTCTCCTCATAAAAGATCCAGCTGAAAGAATCTATTGGAGTGAGCTTTGTGGACATGCTTTCTGGAGGGCTAAATTTGCTCTGGTGCATTTACCTCCTCAGCCAGCTTTTGATAACAAGATAGAGCTTTGTGCTAAGCCTTGTCTCTCAGAATGTAATGGAGACAGATCTTCAGCAAATAGGACCCCTCCTAAACATCGTGAAAAAGATGCAAAGGGAACTCCAAAACAGGATGAGAATTCCATGTTAGGATCAAGAGGTCACGAAACACCAGTTAAGGGTACACCAAGTGGCAGGAAAACTCAAACAAAAGTCTCTGGCCGTGTGGTTGAAGTGAAGCAGAAAGATCCTTCTAGTGCTGCTAGGCATGTTAATCTCTTAAGGCTATCAAGAATAGCGAAATCAAACTTGCAGAGGGAGAATGAGAAGGAAAACTACAGGAGGCCCTCACCCAATGGCTTCGAGAATGATTCTGAAGTCAAGACAGAGAACACTGACATGGAACTTGATTTTAATGAGAATGCTGAAGATGAGATACATGATGAACCTGATGGGTCAGATAACTCAACCAGTACAACAGAAGAGGTGGTCAATAACATACCTCAATTGGAAACCTTCCCTGTGATCAACGCACCTGCCTCAGATGAATCAAGAACAAATGATCAGGACTCATCTTCAGAGCAGGTTGATATGGTTCCTTCTCCAGTCAGTGCTAGTCCTCAACTCAGGAATCAGAGAATTAAAGAAGGTTTAGGGCCAGCCATTGAGTTTGACTCTTCAAAATCATCCAATAACCTTTCACAGGTCCTTTGGCATTCATCTGATCTTTCTGTCAGACCTGTAATGCCCAGTAGAAAAGCTGATAAAGTGTCAGATGTTATTCCCTCTCTACCATTCGAGGCTTTGCAACCATCTGATTTTGTAAAGATGTCCAAGGAGCATCTGGATTCACTCACCAACAGAATCATATCCATTTTAAATGGAAATACTAGCATTGGGGAGAAGCAGAATGTGATTAGATACCTTGAGATGTTGAGTAGCAATGCTGACACAGCCAATATTCTGACAAATGGGCCAATAATGCTTCTGCTTGTTAAAATGCTTCGGCTGTCCAAGACCTCAGCTTTGCGTGTTCAACTTGCTTCCTTGATTGGATTGTTAATTCGTCATTCAACTTTTATTGAAGATGATTTGGCAAATTCTGGAATTTTGGGCTCACTAACAGATGGCCTTAGAGACAAACAGGAAAAAGTGAGGAGATTTTCCATGGCTGCTTTAGGTGAGTTGCTGTTTTATATATCTACCCAGAACGATCAGAGCAAGGATAACAATCCACCAGAATCTCCTTCAAAGGACAGCCGATCTGCATTTGGCTGGCAGGTTAGCTCTCAAGCTTTTACAAATATCTTTTTGTGTGCATTGTTGAATGAAACATGATTTTTCCACTCGATGAAGTTTCATTTTTATATTTTGTCTTTTCATCCGTGCACATCTGGCATATTCTGTTTAGTGTAGACTTCCCCATTGTCTTTCCTATGATTCATGGACTTCAAAAGTCATGCTTGATAGGAAGTTCTGCTTATATGGGATGCGTTCTCTATGCACCTTTCCTTCTCCTTCTCTACTTTGACTTTCATCATTTAATAACATTCTTTTACCTGAAGCAGGTTCCAAACTCATTGATTTCATTGGTATCATCTGTTTTACGTAAAGGAGAGGATGATATAACTCAACTTTATGCATTGAGGACAATTGAAAACATCTGCAGTCAAGGGGGGCACTGGGCAGGTCGCTTCACTAGCCAGGATGTGATTAGTAACCTCTGTTATATATATAGAGCTGCAGGGAAACAGGAGAGCATCAGGCTCACAGCAGGTTCATGTTTAGTCCGGCTGGCAAGATTCAACCCTCCTAGCATTCAATCAGTCATGGAGAAACTGTCTTTCAAGGACACAGTGTCTGCTCTTGGCAAGGGCAGCCCACGTGAGCAGCAAATTAGCTTGAACATCTTAAACATGGCTATGCTTGGAAGCCATATGTTTACAAACATTGGACGACACCTTTCAATCTTGGCAGAGGATAAGAATTTGGTCCCAAGTCTCGTGTCTCTTACTGAGCAGGGCGGTGAAATCTTGAGGGGAAAGGCACTCCTTTTCATTGCTCTTCTTTGTAAAAACGGCAGGAGGTGGCTATCACACTTTTTTTGCAATCCTAGGTTACTATCTGCAGCGGATAGGATAGCAAAAGAGAAGGATATCTATCTCCAACAATGTCTTGATGCATTTGTGCATGTCGTGGCATCTACTATACCAAGTTTACTGGATATTATAGCTGGAGATATTCAGCAAATGATGGGAGGAAGGCGTCAGGGTCATATCTCTGCCATTGCACATCGAATTGCTCCAAAAACCAATCTTCATATGTTTCCCGTTGTTCTTCATCTTCTTGGAAGTTCTTTTAAGTTGAGGGTGGTGAACCATCAAGTTATGCAGCAGTTGGCAAATTTGGTCAAGGTCATGGAGACACCATTTCAGGTAGGAAGCTGTATGTTTTATCTCTTATTTTGACCTTTATTTTTTCTTATTTATTCTCTTAATTGAACGAAACTTTAGGATATCGTGTTAAGTAGTTACAAAGACTGAGGTATAAATGCTACTAGTCGCCCAGTAAAATTAGGGTATTACATGGTTGGCAAAATGCCTATTCAAGAGGAAACCTACCACACCTGACACAAATATGGTATGATAATTCGTTATTTTGCTTATTTCTCTGACCGACTCAATTGAATTAGACTTAATTCAATTGCTTTGCAACTTGATGTGGAAAATGGTTAGATGTCGAAGGAGAAATATATAGCTGATGAAATATAATGCTTTGATGAGTAGTGATCCATTGTACATCAAGATATAAAATATAAAAATGCACCAAATTCAGCTATCGACGATGCATGTGCATAGCTTAGATGGATATGGAGTAGGCTTTTCTAAAGGACATTTCCACCTCCCTATTTATATTTGCAACAGATGAATTTTTTTATGATGAGGGAGAACTTCAGATCACAAGGGGCAAAATAATGATTCAAACTATGAATAACATTTTTTTGTTTGATTTTCAGGGCAGAGATGACTTCCAAATAACTCTTCTTCGAGTTCTTGAATCTGTTGCTGAGGAGCGTCTTGTAATTCTTGAAAGCCGCAACATTTTCATTGGTGAAATCCTTCCTGGTCTAGCTGTTCTATACAAAGGCAACAAGGATGGCGATGCCAGATTTTTATGCCTAAAAATTTTGTTTGATGTGATGGTCATTTTCTTGAACGAACCTTTGGAAGATGAGCAAGGATCAGAGGCTTTAAAGTCCATATCCAATATTCATTTCCTGCCTCTCTACCCTGCCTTTATTGAAGATGAAGATCCCATTCCCATGTATGCACAGAAGCTCCTTGTGATGCTCATTGAGTACGATTACATAAAAATATCAGACATTCTACATCTGAAGACAGTTTCACAGTGCTTTGAATTTTTGCTTGGTGACTTATCAATTGCTAATGTCAATAATGTTCAGCTGTGTCTGGCTATGGCATCAGCTCCTGAAATGGAATCCAAGTTGCTTTCTCAATTAAAAGTGGTGAGGCGGATTGGAAACCTTTTAGAGTTTGTGTATGCGAAGGACATGGAAGACTTTCTTGAGCCAACTCTTGGCTTGTGTAGGGCATTCCTTCTATGTTCGGTTGGCAGTAAAAGAGGACATGCATACAAAATAGAGCCAGCACTTCTAAATGATTCTTCTGAGGCAAGCACCGCAGCTGATCAACTGCAATGCATAAGAGACATAGCTGACTTTGGTAGCAATGTAGGTGTTTTGCTGGCGTTGAGTGGGTCTGATGAAGCAAATGTTGCAGATATAGCCTCTGAATGTGTGTTATTGGTGCTGAAGGCAGCTCCAAGGGAAGCCACAACTGGTTTTCTAACTAACCTTCCGAAAGTTAGTGCAATCCTCGAGTGTAAGCGCAGCGGTGTTCCTCACTTACTTTTGCAGCGGATACTGCATGCTCTTGCTTATTCTTGTCGGCAGTATTTGTCACATGCAATGATACTATCCATTGCTGTGAATGAGATTTCCAGAATTGAAGTCATTCTCTCGGAGCTGAAAAATTCAAGCACCCCTGATTTAGCGAATGCTGTTTTGCTTGTGGTCTCAGAGTTGCAGCGCCTACATCGTTGCATTTGAAGTCCTCGTTTGTTGGTTTCTTTTCCCTTGGTTTGTTTCCTAAAGTTTAGGATTGACATCTATCGGTGTCCTATTATTCGCAAGTATGATCCAATTTGGCTTTTAAAAAGGACGTGGAACACTTGTTTCCTGAATTCTATTGAAAGCATCATTGTCGTCCTGTCCCCACCGTCTTCAGGTGAGCTGAATCTTTAACGCATATAGAGCCATCTTATAGGCCTGCTTTTGTAAAATCTCTGTAAGCTTTATATCGTTGTTATGAACTTGCAATCAATTATTTTTTCACTTCAGAATCTACATAAAAAGGTGACTAGATCAGATTTGCGCATTCTTTTCCTTTTCTTAAAGATTGCCCTGGCATCGTGTGAAATAAATAGGTATCTTCTAATGACTTGGAAATTGGACGGACTCACTCACGTTGTTTCACCACCGGAACAACATCCTGAATTTGTGAGCTCACTTGGAATTTGAAACCTTGTGCTTTTCATTGCTCAAATTATTTTGATCCAAGGCTAGCTGGTTATTGACACAATCCCGTGTTACATATATTCTAGATGAAGGGTTGGACTAATCGAATCACATTCAAACCCATGATTATTGAACAAGGATTCTGGGTGACGGGTTTGAAATATCTCCGCTGTCTAGAAAAAAAGTTAGTGGTGAAAGTAAACTGGCATTTTGGAAGCATGCATAGCATAAAATCAGGCAAGGGTTCAGATGGCTGTTCCCAATCTCACTAGCTTATAGCCTTACATATGGCGTTAGATTGTGGCATGCTCAATTTGATACGGTTTCGGGCCATTTAAAGTAGGGAAGATGAGATGTACCTTCACTCACCATGTTATCTTTGACAAGCTTTGCCGCGGGCAGCTGCGGCTGCTTGCAGTGGCCGTGCCTAGCGGTCCGTGCTAAGTGCTAATCATCATGGTGGGCCCAGAAACCACGGGTTGTGTGATTTGTACGCATGGATAGGATCAGTAATTGGATGCAGCTGCAGCGTTCGATGACTACTTTCAGGTCTGGTTGATATTATTTTTATTTTTATAATTGAGATTAAAAAAATAGTTTGAAAAAAATATTTTTATTATAATTTAAAATTAGTATTGAAGTGTTTGATTAAAATTGTGGTTGAGTTTGAGGTTGAAAAAAACAGTTTTGTGTGTTTAGTTACCAAGATTTTTATATTGCTTTTAACTTGTGAAATTACTATAAAGGGTATAGAGTAATATACTAATTATTTTTTAAAAACATGTTTTTGTTTAATAATATATTAATAATATTTTTTTAAATATTTCATCTTTATATCCGAATTATTAAAAAACACTAAGAAATATAAATTTAATATATATATTTTCAAAAATATTTTTAAAAGGCATTAGCTAGGTGAGTTTCGTGTAATTCTAACTCCAACGTTTGGACTGCTAGAAAATTTAGGGCATCTATCTACATAATATTTTTTTAATAATTAAAAAAAACACACAATCAAATTGGGCCTAACCCAAATAAATGGGTTGGCCCAACACTGTTGGACTTGGGTTGGTCCGAGATTGGCCCAGCCCAAGTCCATCTTAAACAGGCGGTGCAAGTGAAACGGTGCGTTGCACTGTTCACGACTTCTTCAGACGTGAACAGTGCAACACTACTGTTCACGTGTATTCGTTCACGTGAACAGTAGCTTGAAATACTATTCACCGACCACGACGAGAGCTTCAACGGCCGATGTCGATGGGTAGAGGAGGTCGATGTAGTTCTTCCTGTGGTGGTGACGTCGTAAATGGTGGCCTGAGACAGCGTTAGAAGATTGCGGTACTGTTCACCAACCACGACGAGAGCTTGAACGGGCGATACCGATGGGTAGAGGAAGACAAGGTGGTTCTTCCTGTGGTGGTTTCGTCTAAAATGGTGGCCTGTGGTGGCTGGTGGCGTCGTTGGAAGGTTGCTGCATCCATGGTTGCGCTGTCCTGTGAAGACAGCTTCTCGTCCATGGTTGTCTTTCGTGTGAGGCAATCATTTTGTGTGAGAAACAAAGGTTATTTGTAAGGTCTTTGCAGGCTTTCGTGCATGAAACCTTCAAGCTGAGAAACTGCATGAATTGGTCATGCTAGTGAGAGAAAGAGACCAGTGCTAGTAAGAGAGAGAGAGTGCAATTCGTTACATGAGAAGCAAGAAAATACTGCTTCATGTAAACCTTGGTTTCGAACGTATTTTAGTGGGTCCCATGGCAATATAAATTACGTTTCATGGGTTATCAAATAAGTATAAAGTACATTTCAAAAAAATATAATTTGCATCGCGTTACCAAACTAGCATTTCATCAATGATAAGTTGAGTGCGTGGCTTTAACCAAATTAATCCTGCTCCTTGATAGTACCTTTTAACACGGAACTTCCATCAAGTTCAATGCATAGAAATTCAACCTCTCCAATTCAAGACCCGGTCATCTAAATTAACCCATGATGACTTGAATCAATTAAAATCATGCCTTTTCTTTTTTGAAAAACTAACACGATTTTGTTTTATAATTTTCTTTTATAAAAGAGTAAAACTGGATGGTGATAGTAATGAATGTCTATCGTTATAGTTAAATCAAGTCAATTATGAGTTGATTTTTTTTTTTTTACATTCGTGTGTCTTGTCAGATTTTATATTTTAAAATGATTTGTTTTTGCTTATAAATATGTTAAAATAATATTTTTAACATCACTATATAAAAGCCAGCATTTAAAAAAATTAATTAAAAACAAAAACAAATTATTTTTTTCAAGGAAATCAGATTAAACCGCAACCAAAACCCAAATGAATACTTAGGATGGGTCGGCTGGATCCCAGCTCTCATGTAATAAACGGAGCTCAACCGAGTGTAATAATTACTAGCGAGCTTTCATTTTAGTGTGTACGAGGTGATTTGGTCCCGTGTTGTGTTTAGTTTTTCTTATATAAAAAATTAATTGATTTTTTTATTGTAATTAATTATTTTAATATTTAATTAATGAAATTATAATAGATTAAATTTGTTAGAAATAATTTTTTTTCCACCTTAAAGGAACAATATAATCTAAATGTAGGGGAAGTGGTTCGTATATTTTTTAGTTATAGATAACTTGAATAAATTTGTCTATCCATTTTATTTGTAAATTGTATTTTTCCTCAGTAATATCAGATCTGAAATATTATACGTAATATTTTTTCAAAAACAACCTAAAATCTAAGAATCAAATTTTTCTAAGAAATAAGCTTAAATAAAAAAGGATAAAATTATAATTAGAAGCCAAAATCATTTTATTTTATTTTATAAGATTTATTCCTCATATTATTATATTAAAAGTATTTAAGAACATTGATATTATTTTTCTTAAAAATAATCCAAGGTCATTTTTTTTTCTGTCTATATATATATATATTTTTAGATTCTAATATTAAATAAATATTAAAATATATAATTAGTCTTATATATTTATAAGAAAAACACTAAATAAATGACAAAAAATAAATATAAGTAGATTTCAAAAAAATTATTTGACTTGAAAGATAAATAAAAAGAATTTAAAAAACAACATAGAGAAAAAAAAAAATAAATATCAATTTTAAAATGATCATTAATACAAATTAAAATGTAAGTATTAAAAATGATTATCAACACAAATTAAAATTAGTGAGATCATAATTATTGTTAGAAAAAAATATTCTATAAATTTTTTATTTTATAAGATTTATTACTCATATTATTATATTAAAAGTATTTTAGAATAATGACAATAATTTTTCCCCAAAAAATCTATGTATATATATATATATATTAAGGCACACTAATATTAAATAAATATAAAAAATATAATTAGTCTAACATATTAAAAATAAAATAAAACTAATAAATAATCATTATTATTATTTTGAATATCTTATCTATAATAATTAGAAAATTGAAGACCTAACAATATTAACAAAAAAACAATTAAGAAAAAAAAATAAATGACAAAATAAAAATAAATATTATGAGATTTTAATAAATTATTTGACTTGAAGGAAAAAAAGAGAAATTATAATAATTATTAATTTTCAAATGATCACCAGCATACATTAAAATTTAAACATTAAATAAAAAAACTTAATAACATTGGAAAAAAAGAAAAATTGAAAACAAAAAACTAAAAGCATGCACATATAAACATGGTCAGAAATATGAACTATGTAAGAAATATATATAAAAAAATAAAAAAATAAAAATAAAATCCAAGATTAAAAGTATAAGGGATAAAATGAAATAAATAAATAAATTTAATTTGAAGGAAAAAATCAAAATAAACCTAAACATTGATACCTATAAAATTAAATAATTTAAAACAAAACCGAAAATTAAAAGAATTAGGACCAAAATGAAACTGAAATCTATAATTAAATTGCATGGAAGAATAAATTTGAAATAAATCAAAATTTGATACCGAAAATATTAAAGATATATAATAAATTTGCATGGAGGGATAAAATTGAAATAAATCAAAATTTTGATATCAAAAATATTAAGGATCCAAACCAATTCGAAAATTCAAAGTATGAGGACCTAAATGAAACTACAATATATAATCAATTTTAATTGAATGATGAAATTGAATCAAATCAAAACCTATATAATAGCAATTAGGACCACAACAAACAATCGAAATTTCAGGGACTAAAATGAAATATCGCAAAAAACAAATGCGCTGACGTGTGCTCGCTCAAGTAGGAGAGAGAAAAAGGTAAAAAATTCAAACGACCATTGACACGTCTCCACCCACCCTATACTCACACGCGCCGCACCAGGGGAAAGAGAACATGACTGAAAATCATTATAGATGCCGGTTAGGTATTTCTGGATGCCATAATATGCAGCATATGCTGTCCGAAACACGTGTGAGCGCGGAAACGGATGATGCGTCTAGCAACGCGCCAATAGTGAATCGGTAGAAAAAATAATAAAAAATGGTAAATTAATGGGACACCTCTCCCGGCTAGACCTTGGTTTTGACTTTTTTGAGAGACAAAATGGTTATTTCACTATAAAAAGAAATATTTAAAAATAAATAAACCAGTTAGTCGAATAGGACCAAACCGAAATTGTAAAATTATTGTCGAACCTTTCATCCCAGTGGCCTTATTTTGTCTATTTTGAGGGTCAAATTCGTTATTTAACAATGTAAAAAAGAAAAAAAATCAGTAGACCCAAAGAACTGAACGAACCAGCCTGAAAATTGAGCATTACTATTACCGTTTACAGTGTTTTGTGCCTTGATGAATAGTGACCTGACCGTGATCTGTTCAGATAATAGCTTAATGCACAACATACTTTCTCTTATTAATATGTGGTTAAGGAGGCGATTAACACTGCATTTTAAAAATATTTTTGTTTTTTTATTTTAAATTAAAAAAATAATGTTATTATATTATTTTTATATGTTGATATCAAAAATATTTTTTTAAAAATAAAAAAAATATTATTTTAATATATTTTTAAATAAAAAACACATTTAAAAACAAATTCATCTATATAATATCATTATCCTAAAATCAGGCCAGCCAAAATTTACGGGACACAAGGAATCTACTCCAACTAAGGTATCGCAACAAAACCCAACCAATCCTTGTCTCTTCCCCGTACATGCCAACGTGCAAATTCTCATCACCAGCCATTCATCATATGACATGTTGAACAGGACCCCACCTCATGCCCCAAGTCAACTTTTAAAATGCCTCCATAACTGGCACCAAAACTTCACACTGTCAACTGGCACCTCCTCTTCTCGAACAAAAACTTCAATTATCCCCATATTATATTATCTGTCCAAATAAGTGTGGCATTGATTTCTTGATCATTAGCATGGCGGCCTTCTTTTGGTCTCTGATAGTACTCGCTGTGCCTCTACTGATCTCTCCTGTGCCTCCTTCTTCTTCCACTCAGCTAAATCTAAAAACCTCTGCTTATCCCATTTCTACTTCACCAGCATTCCTAACCAATTCTCCTCCAATACCTCCTTTCCAAGAACTGTCACCAGACATTGCTCCACTATTGCCTTCCCCTGGGGATGCGCTGCCTTCTCCGACCATATCATCCATTCCCACCATTCCATCCTCCCCGAGCCCGCCTAATCCAGATGAGGTGGTAGCGTCAGGGCCTGATTCTGCTTTCTCACCCCTAGGAGCATTGTTGGCTTCCTCTGCAGCACCCCGGAACTTGATAAACTTGGTTGTTGTTGTGGGGTTGATAGCATATCGATCGATTCAGCTGTTTCAAATGTGAGTCATTTGGTGGTTAAATGACTCGAACCTTCTGAAGAAAGTAGTTGATTTTATACTTCTACTGTTTCCATGTTCATCTGTCAAGTAAAAAACATATTGTAATTAGTTATTACTCTCTGATGAGTCTTCGCATTGCCATAGATTGTCGTTTTTTTTGTAAGGTAGACTATCTTAAATCATGAACTGGCTGCAGTCTCTTAATATCTGCATCTCTTGAGAAGCTGGTGCCTCTGCAAGCAGGTCATGTCACAGGTGTTACGATGAATGTGGCTTGCCAGGAAAGGTTTCTCCGATCCTGGAGTAACAATTGGATTCCTGCTGGCACATGGTTTTGATCCGGATCAATATGGGAACCAATTATTTCTTTTCTGTGCATTGACCAGCACAAAAAGGTGTTTGAATTAGGTGATCATTTGTTGAAAAATCTATCACATGTTAACTAATCATGATTAATTTAATGATGTTTTTTCAAAAATAATAAACCTTTTTATATGCTTTTCACTACCATCATCTCTCCTTTTTTTTAAAAAGGTTGTTGGACCAAGTGAAAACACAAGTCTAACCAGCTCAACATACGAACCTGAGGTCAAAACGGCGGGGACGCTTCAAAATTTAATAAATTCTTAAAATAGTGAGAAAGAAAATTAAAAAGAAAAGATTAATTACATAGATAAATTTTGATTTAATGATATTAGCTAACGAGTTAATATTTATTTCAATAGCAAAATAAGGGAGGGTTTTGCACGCAAGACAGAATGCAAAGACAATTATGCATGGTAAGCTTCTTAAAATTTATTAAGATTCTAGGGATTTGATGAAATAAACATATAGAGTTCATATACTATTGCGGTAGTAATTTTTTTTTAAATACTTCAAAATAATATATTTTTTATTTTTTAAAATTTATTCTTAGAATTAGTATGCCAAAATAACATTAATATCCCAAAATGATATAAAAACTCAAAAAATAATTCAACTTAAAACAATTAAAAAAAAACTTTTAAGTTTTTTCACAAATATTTTGAAACATAAAACCAAACATGTTATTCCATGGTTTTTCTTTTAAGGAAATTATCAATTGAAACATGAAACATTCAATGATTTTTCTACTCGGTTATGAGTTTAACCCCTTTTTAGATTGAATTACTCCTTATTTGAGGGGGTGAATCAAGAATTTATATTATTACACTATAAATGCATTAGCTCTTTGGAAATCGAGGAGGGTCAAATGATTAGCAACCAAATTAATAATCATATCATATGTTTAGATTACTATCTAATAAATGTTCTAGTGATAAAAAGTTTAGAATTAAGGGATTTGTTCTTCTTGTGATCTCAGGTTTGAGCTTTGTGATTGTTAATATAACAACAACTAGAGACTTACATTATCGTTAACTTTAAAACATGTAGGATTAGTCGAGGTACGCATAAGATAATTCAAATATCCACATTAATAATCAAAACATATGTTTATATTGTGAAAGGGAGTTGAACATTCGGCAATGTAAATGCTGTGAGCTATATAAAGCTGGGCCATCTGCCAAGGAAATCACCTCCACCACTTCTAAACGTGAGTGATTTGGTTTATTGTTTGTTTCTAATCAGCACAAAAAAGGTAAAAAATGCTGAGGGATAAATGAAATATTGTAAAAGTAATCAAAGATCATAAGATCTTTGAGGAAGCCATGACATTTCTAGTCATTTGTAGCTCTGCTCGTGATTTTATCCAACAAAACCATGACAGAATTGTTAGATGGAGAGCTCGTTGATGCAGATCTAGAAAAACCAGTGGATTGAATAGCACAAAGACAAATGCCATGCATGATCAATCAAGACCACGATTGCATCCTGACACCTTGTGAGAGATTTTTGCCTACAAACACATGTTAGTGGGCATTGGATTGGATTGAAATCGACTGTCAAACACGTGAGTTCCACGTTGAGCTGGTTGGTATTTTCTTTGAAAAATGATTGTTGGGTTGAGAGCCGTAGAAATAAGTTCCCTTTGACCCTTCCGATGATTAAGTAATGAAAGAACAATGAGCTGGTGTTTTCCTTTAAATACACTTGAAATTCTCTATTCACAATGTAATGATGGTGATTTTTCATGCTTTGTGTCCTGTCATCCCTGATTTGGAAAGACAATATCGCGTGGTGAAAATTAGATGTTTTATAGTTATAAAATTACAATTATAATTATCAGAAGTCATCACCTAGTATTAAGGTCATTAGGAACGATGATGATTTTTCATGCTTCGCGTCCTGTCATCCCCTGATTTGGAAAGACAATGTCGCGTGGTGAAAATTGGATGTTTTATAGTTGTAAAATTACAATTATAATTATCAGAAGTCGTCACCTAGTATTAAGGTCACTAGGAACCTATTGGTTTGCAAGAGTCTGGGTAAGGGAACTTGTTGTGTAAAGGGAAGACGTATCACCCCTAGTGCCCCATATCTAAGACAAGCTAAATAGTTATTTGATTGTTTTTTCTAAGTTTATTTTTTTTACACTGTATTTTCAAAAAAATATTTTTTCGCGGGTGTACTTCACAATGTAATTTTACATTGTGGTAAAAGAAAACCCCTTTTAGTATCTGCAGGTGTTCTTTACAATGTAATTTTACATTGAGATAGCTAAAACAAAAATAATTTTCTAATTTTTGATATTTTGCTCAAATTCCAACGAATAATCATAAACTGGTTACGATATCCAATTTTCGTTCAAAATATGTGAAAGATGCAACATATATTTTTTTTTATGAAAAATATGCTTGGAAAACCATGAATTCAGCCGTATGCATGAAAACAAAATATTTTTGATTTTTTAAATAAATCTTTTTGTATTTTTTTAAAATAATTTCTGGCTGGGTTGGCCTAGCCTAGTTGGGCCAAAGGCCTAACTCTACTGGACTTGCAGCCCAGCCTAACAAAAAAAAAGGAAATTGGGACAAAGTGAATTAATGTTCACTATGCACATTGTTTATGTATTACGTGAATAGTAGCAAGGTGGTCAGCCGACCATGGCGAGAGACTGACCTTGTACTACCACCTAGTAAAGGAGGCCGAGGTGGTTGTCCCTGTGGTGGTAGCGTCGAAAATAGCAACATGTGGTGGCTGGGAGGAGCTCGTGAAGTGGCAGGCATGTTGCTGCCGTTCACACTTGTTGCTGTTACTGCCTTGTCGGAGTTCACGACTGTATCAATTTTGTGGAGAAGGAGATAACGGTGGTGAGGGTGGTGGTGATAGGCGGGTGGCTGGTTGTTGTTGGAGGAGGAAGAGGCTGCTTGACGTGCTGACTTTTAGAGAGAGAGAGAGAGGCACCATCAGAGATAGAGCACTACAATGACTGTGAAGGAGATAGTACTACAGGAGTGGAGAGAGAGGGTGTTGTTGTCGGTGCAAAAGAATAGGATGGGTGGTTGGTTGGTGATGTGTATTTTTTCTGCAAGTGTGCTCGTCATTCCCCTTTGCTTTGTTCCTTTTTTGTGCGTGTGTTATCCGCTATCTATGATACTCATATCCCCAGTGCAATATTAACGATGTCCTTCAGTCAAAATTTTTCTTCCAGTTTTTCTGTTTATATTTCCCCCGTTTCTTACTCGCTGTCAAAATTTCCTCAAGTTTTTTCAATTTCCCCTAGCGTTCCCCCCTTTTCTTTGTAAATTTACTCCCTTTTTATAGACAAATATGCAACATGGCAAGGCATGAGAGAAGTGTCCAGGTATGGTGTCTTATGTGTGAGAGTGGGTGGCAGGCATGGTGTGGCATGGCTCCGGTGATGCTTTCACAATTTTTTTTTAAAATAATATAAAATAGACTGAAAAAAATAGGCTGTTATAAAAGTGTTTTTTAACGGGAAGAACAATGTTGTTATCTTAAATTTTGGCTTCCGATTTCATTCAAAAAGTTTCATCACCGAAAATTCCAATCTTCTTAATTGAACCTAGATTGGGCTTATAAACTTAATTTTTTCATCAATTAAGTCCTTAATATAATTAATTTGACCCGTTTAAAGTATAATTAAGCCCTTGCGTTTAATTAAATCCTTCATTTGGGCTCTCAATTAAACCCTAAACATAAGTACACTTTAAATTGACTGACAATTAAATCGAATTGGCCCATAAAAATATAATTATGTATTTCAATTTAATTTTTACATAGATTTATCCTGTAATAAATTATTTTAACCTTGAATTCGTATTTTTCTTCATTTATAGGCAAAAAAAGAGGTACAACCAGACTTTAAAAAATATCCAAAATTTTGATTTTGATTTTTCTACCAATGCCAGCCCGTTTTATTTTATTTTTGTTATTTTTGGGTTGTTTTGGGGAATTACCCATAAATTGGGTTATAACAGTTGCCTCATTCTTTACAATGCTTACAACTAAAGTTTTTTAAAAGATTTTAGATAGTAAGCGTTATAAAGAGAAACAAAATGAGTTTACCAAACTAAAAAAATGATTGATCCATCATAAGCGAAAATGAGGGTATACTCAAAAGGGAATAATAGAATAGAGCTATAGAACGCACTACCTAAAAATTGAGGCCAAGGAGGACATTGAAGAAGGAAGGAAGATGGTGATGTTTATGAATGACACAAGAAAATAGTCTTATTGTAATGGGCGACCTACTCAGGTGAGAATGATGATGATGGTCTCGTTGTAATGGGTGACCTATCCAAGTTGAGAATAGAGATATTAAAAGGCACAAGAATGGTCTTATTGTAATAAGCGACCTTTCCATGTGAGAATGGTGAAGATAATCTTATTATAATAGGTGACCTATCCAGGTGAGAATGATGAAGATGATTTCATTGTAATGAGTAACCTATCTAGGTGAGAATGGTGAAGATGGTAAGAAACACAAAGATGATTTTGTTGTAATGGGTGACATGCCCAAGTGAAAATGGTAAAGATGATCTCATTGTAATGGGTGACCTACCCAGGTAGAATCAAAAGATGATGATGAAGATTTCATGGGATGAAAGATAAGGTTAGAAAGCGCACTATCTTAATTGATGATCAAGGGTTATGAAACACACTTGAAGATGAAGGGAAAATGATTGAGGGTTGGAAAGCGCACTCCAAGATGAAGGGAAAATAGGGTCGGAAAGCACACTATTTTAATTGATAATCGAGGGTTGAAAAACTCACTCGAAGATGAAGTGAAATCGAGGGTTGGAAAACGCACTCTAAGATGAAGGGAAAATAAGGCTAGAAAGCGTACTATTTTAGTTGATGGTTGAAGGTTGAAAAACTCACTCGAAGATGAAGGGAAAATGACCAAGGGTTGGAAAACGCACTTGAACATATGTTTATATATATGTGTTCTTAGCTTTTAGTTTTTATTATTTTCTTTTTTGTTGAGGAAATATTTTTTAAAAAAAATGTTCTTAAATTCTAGTTTGTGTTTATGATCATTTAAAAATTGATATTTTTTTCTTTTGTTCTTTCTTTTGGGTTATTTTTTTTAATTTAACATCAAATGAGTTTTTTAGCTAATAATTTTTTTATCATTTCTTATTTTAGTTTTTAGGCTTTGTTTTATTCTTTGCTTTATTTTTGTACCATTGTTAATGCAATAATAATAATAATAATAATAATAATAATAATAATAATAATAATAATTTTAGTTTTTTTTCTTACTTCATCTTTTGATATTATTTTTGAGTTTTTTTTCCTCGGGGATTTTTATTATTTTGATAGTATTAATAATGATATTTTTATACATTAAGACTTCGATGTTGTTGTTGTTGTTAAAATATGGTTTGTTAATGTGTTTCATTATATCAAATCTTGTATGTATAGATATTATATTTTATTTTAAAAATAGCAAACCCTATTATTTATTTCAATCTCAATAGTTATAAAAATTATTTACTTAGTCCGCAACGTAGTGCAGACAATATAAGTTATAAATTAGTCATTAATTAATTAATTGTCAATTCTATTGGAAAATGAAATGAAAACAATCAACATATATTAAAAGCTAGTGGCATTTCATTGTAACATTAAATAGTGAAATATTATTTCACACTTTAGTTTTCTTTTTTAAAAAAATCAAGACCCTTTCCTCTTTATTTTTGCTTAAATCTAAAACAAATATTGATTTTCATCCTCGAAGATTATGTTTATTAGGTATTGAGATTTATAACTTATTTTGATTTGTTTTTTATGAAGTTATTTAAATTTTATAACTCGGGTTGGGTCAACTAAAGTCAATTTTGAAATTTTTTAATTTGTTTTTTCTTAATACTCATCTTTTTAAATTTGGTTATTTGAGAATTGTACTTTATAATTAATTTTTTTTTATTAGCTTTCTATGTAGTTATTATGGTATCAAGTTATTGGTTTTGAATGTTAGCTAGATTGACTCAAGTTTATCTTTTTATTTTTTTTAATTGAATATTTATTTTTTAATCGCATGATTCAAGGTTGATTATAAATTAGACTTTATATTTTTTCCAATTAGTTTTTTATAGAGCTATCATGGTCTCCTCACCCGGGTTTGATAAGTTAACCTGAATTGACTTGGGTCATTGTGTTTTTCCTTTTTTATTTGGTTTTTTTCTATTTAATATTTCAATATTTGGTTAATTGATAATAAGACTTTGTAATTTTTTTTTATTTGTTTATATGTTGTTATCATAGTTTTATGACTTAGGTTGCATGTTAAGCCAATTAACTTGAATGTTTTTTTTTTATTCTTTTTTAGTTGATATTTATTCTGTTTTAACTGTAACCAACAAATTAATTGAGAATCAAGCTTTATAATTTATTTTAATTTGCATTTTATGATATAAGTATGGTCTCCTGACTTAAGTCACG
This sequence comes from Salix dunnii, assembly GCA_015731905.1. NCBI lineage: Eukaryota > Viridiplantae > Streptophyta > Magnoliopsida > Malpighiales > Salicaceae > Salix > Salix dunnii. The sequence continues at coordinate 12,774,655 of CM027666.1, read as the reverse complement.
AGTTTGTTTTGTTGACTGGAGTGATTTTTTAATGTTTTTTTTAATTGTTTTTCTTTTAAAAAACTCATCTTTTAACATTAGCTTAATTGTGAATTTAGCTTTATAATTATTTTGATTTTGCTTTATGGTGTTGTCCTAGGCTCACAATCCAAGCTTGATAAGTTAATCGGGTTGACTCGACTAATTTTTTTAGTTAGATTTTTTTAACTCTTTCATTCAACATTTGATTAATTGATAATTAAACTTAATATATTTGTTTATTTTTTTTATAGAGTTATAATGATTTCAGTAAATTTGACATGTTAACCCAAGCCAATCTAATATGTTATCTCTTGATTGTTTTGAGTTAAATTTTATTTTTATTAGTTATCCGAGTTGTGTTTAAATCAATCAATTTAACCAAGTCATATAAGATCATTTTTCATATAATTTTATTTGTTAAAATTAAAAAAAAAACACATTGAAAATACTTGGCTGATATTCTAACATCTAAGAAAGAATTATGTAATTTGCCCTTTAGCAAAGCGGATTAAATTATGATAATAAAACAATTGTAGTGGTTTACGTGAACAACCATAAAAGGACAAATTGATGTGTTTACTGTGAGTTGATTAAAAAACAATTAATTGACAACTTCATTTAAAACAGTTATATATATTTATAAAAATAAATTTAAAATATAAAAAACTATAAATTACCTCATTTATAATAGGCATGGTGTTTTCACCGTACAATCACGGTAGATTGTGAGTATAAACATTGTGGATTGTAATAGTGTATTTTTGGGTCAGTTCAGTTCTCGGTTCGGTTGGTTTGCAGATTTTCTGATTTTTTTATCATTATTTACACAGTAAAATAGCTCTTTTAGCCCTCAAAAAAGAAAAAAAAATGATTATGGGAGGAGGGGCTCCGCTGTAATTGCACAATTTTGGACCGGACCGGTTCTTCTACCTTTTAATTATTTTATATTTTTTTGAAAATAGCTAATTACGGATGTAGATTTTAATAAGACAAAATTGCTGACTTAGGTACAGGACTATACCGGTAATTGACCATACTTTTTTTCTTTTCTTTATACTGTCAGCGTGTGTGTCACGTGTGACCGACAATATTCCGCCTCACGTCCTCTTTAAGTGGCACGTGCGGAGTGATAGGGTTGTTGAAGATGGGCTGCTGGCATCTCAGTCGATGTGCCGCCGCTTGGTCTTCCTCCCGGTGCGGTGTGTTCTGTCCTCCGAAGGCCGTGGATGCTGAGGTGGCCGGTTAAAGCCGCTGTAGCTGTTTCTCTCTCTCCTGCACGTCAAAGTGCAGGAGAGTCCCCTGGTTTTAATGCTTTTTCACTTCAGTCCCTGTACTTTGAATTTTGTTTATGATGCTGATTTTTGATATATAAGTTTTGATTTAGTTCGATTGGGCCGTTCAATTGAAATTAATTCAATGTCAATGTTTCACTTCGGTCCTCCTTCTTTTAATTTCCGGATTGAGTTTAAAAAGATTAATTCAATTCGGTAAAGCAGTTTCACTTTTTTTTTTTAATTTTGTCCTTTGATTGAAATTGATAATATATTTAATTTTCATTTCGGCCCTTAGACTTTTAATTTTTGATTTTCATTCATTTATATTTGATTTTTATTTCAGTCCTTATATTTTTAAGTTTTTTATTTTAATCCCTTCATTTTTTATATTTATAGAATAATCATTACTTTTATCCATGCATATATAAGTGCGCTCTTAACTTTGATTTGTAATTTTTGTTACTTTCTTATTTTTTGAGTTGATATTTTTTTCAAAAAAATTGGCTCTTAAATTTTATTTTGTATTTATGATTTGAAAATTGATATTTCTATTTTTTTTTCTCCCTTTATCCTTTCTTTTAGTTTTTCATTTGTTTTTTTATTTTTACTTTCAAGTCAAATGACTTTTTTTTACCAAATAATTTTTTTTTTGTTTGATGTTTTGTTAAAGTTTTTAATTTTTTTTTGTCTTTCATTTATTTATTTTTTTCATTATTAACATAATAATAATAATGATAATAGTAGTAATAATAATAATTATTATTTAATTGTTTTTCTTATTTACTCTTTTGTTAATGTTTTTCAGGTTTTTTTTTCTCTCAGAATAATTTGATAATTTTTATTGTTGTGATAGTAATAATAATGATAATTTTTATTTTTATTTTATTTTTTTATTTGACCTTTTATTAAAGTTTTTAGCATTTCTTTATTCTTTCATTTTTTTTCTTTCATTATTAGCACAAACATAATAATGATAGCCATAATAATAATAATAATAATAATAATAATTTAATTGTTTTTCTTCCTTACTCTTTTGTTAATGTTTTTTTCTCTCGGAATAATTTGATAATTTTTATTGTTACGATAGTTGTCGCGACGGTGATTTTTCGCGCTTCGCGCCCCGCCGTCCCCCGTGGATTTCGAGAGACAATGGCGCGCGGTGAAAAGGAGAGGGTTTGTTTTATAGCCGTAAAAATTACGACTATAATTATTAGGAGTCGCCACCTAGTGTTACGGTCACTAGGAACCTAATGGTCTACGAGAGTCTTGGGTAAGGAAACTTGTTGTGCAAGGGGAAGACGCGTCACCCCCAGTGCACCCTACCTAAGGTAGGCTGCATTGTTGTTTGATTGTTTTTCTTAAGTTTTTTTTTTTTACACTGCATTTAAAAAGGAAAAATATTTTTTCCTTGTCCGCGGGTGTACTTTACGATGTAATTTTACACCGCAGTTAAAAACCTTTTTTTTTTACCTACGAATGTATCTTACATTGTAATTTTACATCGTAGTTAAAAATTCTTTTTATCTGCAAGTGTACTTTACAATGTAAATTTACACCGCGAAAACTAAAACAAAATAATTATTAAATTATTTTTGATATTTTGGCCGAATGCCAATGGATAATCGTAAACTGGTTACGATATCCAAGTTTCGTTCAAAATATGTGAAAGATGCAACATATTTTTTTATATGAAAAATATGCATGGAAAAACCTTGGAATTCGGCCGTATGCACGAAAACAAACACATTTTTGTTTTTTTGTTTTTAAATGTATTTTTTTGTTTGTTTTTTTTTTAAAAAATTAAAAATAATTCGGGCCGGGCTTGGCCCAGCTAAATGGGCCATTCATGGTGGGCCAAAGGCCCACCACCGCTGGGCTGGGCTGGGCCGAGAGCAGCCCAGCCCCATATTTCCTTAAAAAAAGAGGCAAAAACAGCAAAAACACGTAAACTGCAATTTACGTGAATAGTGACATGAACAGTATTTTTCGGCCGACCACCACGAGAGAGTTACCTGCTACTGCCGTTGGGTAGAGGACATCGAGGTGGTTCTCCCTGTTGTCGTGGTGTCGAAAATGGTGGACCGTGGTGGCCGGAGTAAGCTTCCAAAGTGGTGGTCTATGGCTGCCGCTCGCTGATGGCTAGTGTTCTTCGTGCTGGTGCTGCTGCGTCGGTCACCGGAGAAGAAGGGTGATGGCTGGGAACGCAGCTGAGGAGGATCTTCTTGCGTGGTGGCTGACGGGAGCTGAGGGAAGGCTGCTGGTGTTGCCGAAGGAGGAACTGCACTTGCAGCGTGGAGAGAGAGAGGGCTACTGGAGCTTGCTGTTTCAGTCGGTGAGGAGGAGGATGAAGGGCCTTGGAGCTTTCATATGGAGAGAGGGAGGAGCTACAACGCCTGAGGGGAGAGAGAGGATCGTCGGAGCTGGGAGAGAGAGAGCTGATGGGTTGCTAGCTTTAGAGAGAGAGAAAGGGCCGTCAAACCTGCTGCCGATGAAAGGAGAGAGAGGGAGATGGCTGCTGTTGGTTGTAGCTGACGGGAGAGAGAAGAATATGGCTGCCATTGGTTGTAGCTGACGGGAGAGAGAAGGGGCTGCAAACGGCGATGGAGAGGGCTGCCGTGGAAGTGGAAGGGGATGAGGGGCTGTTACGGGTGTGCTTTTTTTTCAGTGTTTACCACGTATTATTTCATCTTTCTTCAATGCATTTTTCCTCTGTTTTCAAAATTCCCCCTCTGTTTTCAACCAAGTTTTTATCACTCCATTTCGAAATGCCCCCCCCAGTTGTTTTCTTTCGGTTTTCAACCCCACGTGACAGTGTTATCTGTCTTTCTTCCCCCCCTCATAAGTTTCCACAGCCTCTAATATATAGGCAAAGAAGGCATGGGACACGGTATGGAGATGATGTCCAGGGCATGGCTGAGGAATGGTGTTGCAGAGGGAGCATGGGCTGGTGGCATGGTTGCAGCATGGCTGCTGGAATGGGCAGCCATGGCTGTCGGCAGAAGTTTGGTGAGTTTTTTTTTTTTTTTTTTTTTAATTTTGAAATAAATAATTTGTGACAAAAAAGATTTTTTGATGGAAAAAACCAGGAAGAAAGATATTTTTATCTTTAATTTTGGCTTCCGAATTCACCCAAAAAGCTTCGTCGCCAAAAATTCCGATCATCTCAATTTTAACCCAAATTAAGCTTTCGAACTTAATTTTTCAGCAATCAAGCCCTTAACTAGGTTAGTTCAACCCATTTTAAGTATAATTAAGCCCTTGCGCTTAATTAAATCCTTCAATTGGGCTCTCAATTAATTCCAAAGAGTTTCGTCACCGAAAATCCTGATTTTCTCAATTGAACTCAGATTAGGCTTCCAAACTTAATTTCTCACTAATTAAGACCTTAATAAAATTAATTTGACCCATTTAAAGTATAATTAAGCTCTTGCGCCAAATTAAATCCTTCAATTGGGCTTTCAATTAATTTTGAAGAGTTTCGTCACCGAAAATTCTGATTTTCTCAATTGAACCCAAATTCGGCTTCCAAACTTAATTTCTCACTAATTAAGACCTTAATAAAATTAATTTGACCCATTTAAAGTATAATTAAGCTCTTGCGCTAAATTAAATCCTTCAATTGGGCTTAATCTCGAAGAGTTTCGTCACCAAAAATTCTGATTTTCTCAATTGAACCCAGATTCGGCTTCGAAACTTAATTTCTCACTAATTAAGACCTTAATAAAATTAATTTGACCCATTTAAATTATAATTAAGCTCTTGCGCTAAATTAAATCCTTCAATTGGGCTCTTAATTAATTCCGAAGCATAATTACACTTTACATCGGCCAACGATTAAATTAAATTGACCCATAAAAATATAATTATGTCTTCTGACTTAATTTTTAAGCAGATTTATCTAATAATAAATTATCTTCGCCTCGAATCTGCATTTTCCTTCATTTTTGGGTAAAAAAGAGGTACGACCGGGCTTTCGAAAACATTCAAAATTTCCACATTAATTTTTTTCGACACCAGCCCCTTTTATTTTTTTTTGTTATTTTTTGGTATGTTTTGGGGAGTCATCCAAAAATTGGGTGATGACAATAGTAATTATAATGATAATTTTTATTTTTATTTGATTTTTTTGTTTGATCTTTTGTGAAAGTTTTTATGATTTTTTTAATCTTTCATTTTTTTTCTTTCATTATTAGCACAAATATTATAATAATAATAATGATAATAATAATATTAATAATATAATTGTTTTTCATGCTTACTCTTTTGCTAATATTTTTATGATTTTAACAATAATGTTAGTAATAATTTTAATTGTTATAACAATGATAACAACAATAACGTGAAAATGAATTTTTAATTTATGTTTTCATGTTTTTTATCGATAGAAAATTAACTATTTATATTTATTATTTGATTATTGCAAATTTTTATTTGATATTAATTCATTTAGTTTTTTTATTATTACAATTTATATTTTTCAATTTATATTTTTAACGTTTTGTAGATAGAAAATTAACTATTTATTTTTGTTATTTGATTATTACAGTTATTTTACCATTTATATTTTTTTTGGCTTAAATTAAATTATAATATAAACTAATCTTAATGAAGTAAATTTAATAATTCAAACATTCGAATCTTCTTGCTTTTTTTATTATGATAATAAATTAATGCTGGTTATTTTGTTAAAAACTGCTAAATAAATAAATTTATAATGATTTAAAATTCATATATTTTATGAAAAATTTATTCAAATAAATTTATTTTTTTGGCTAAATTTACAATTCACGCCATACATCTTCCTCACCAATCGTTTTTTAAATATTTGCTACATTTTCAATTGATTTACATCAATTTTTATTCATTTCATTTAATATCTTATGATGTTTTTTTGAATAGGAGAATTAGCAAGGAGATTAAATATCTCATTTTGAAGAAAAGTTTTGACTTCGTTCTTCATGTCAACATGCCTCTTTTTTGTAATAATTCACAAGTTATATAGTTTGCGCTCTTTTGTGATATTTTATGACGCAGTACCTACATTCTAAAAGATTTAATCTATGCTTGCGCAACAAACTCTATTTAAAAATTTATATATTTTATTTCCTAATCTATAACTTTTATTTAATTATATCATATAAATTTATCATTGTGGATTTAATTATGTTAAATTATATACCAAAAAAGGCACGCAGCAACGCGTGGGCACTATATAGCTAGTATATAACATAAATTTGGTACAATTAAAAACTAATCATTATCTAAATAAACAAAAATATCACATGGAACTAAAATCTCTAGAAAACACTCTCCTACCCTTGTCCAACTCATCTTTAAACTCAAAAACCAAGAATCAACTTGAAAATCAATTTCTTTCTTAGCTTCGATGTGTTTCTTGAGGCGCTTTCAAGGTAACAAAATACTTGATTTCTTGTTTGTTGTCATTTGGAGCAAAAATATAATATTTTAAAGAATATACAGGGAATAAAAATATACTCCACCATCAAATAAGAACGTGTTACCTGTTTATTGTATTCTAGTTCCTACAATGCAAAATGCCATATCATTTAATGTTTTCATGTAATATTTGTTTTGTAAAGGAAACACAACTAAAAATTCTTTTTTAAAAAAAAATTATAAAAAAACTTCAATGAAAGGCAAATACAATCATCTTTGATATTTTTTATAACGACATAACAATATGAACATGTGATATTGAATTAGATCAATACACACACTAAAAATGAACATGTGATATTGAATTAGATCAATACACACACTAAAAATGATCAGGGTTTGGTTATTGTAACATGTGAGACAAGTCATTGTAGATTACAATAATATTGTTCAGTTTTTAGTTCATTTCATTCAGCTCGATGTTTAATTGATATTTATTTATTTTTACACAATAAAAAACTGAAAAACACCTGTAGCTTAGTGAATAGAATCTCATCTTACTCAATAGGAATTCAAGGTTACACTTTATTTGATGTTTTCAATTTTTTTATTTGATTGAAATTTATAATATATTTTGTTTTTATTTTGGCCCTTATACTTTTGATTTCTATTTTAATTTCTTTAATTTTTTATAGTTCTTAAATAGTCCTTATTTTTGTCCATGTTTATATATGTATGCTTTTAATTTTGATTTTTATTATTTTCTCTTTGTTGAGATAATATTTTTTTTTCAATTTTTTTTTTATAAATTTTAGTTTGTGTTTATGATCATTTGAAAATTGATATTTTTTCTTTGTTTTTTCTTTTGGTTTTTTTATTAGCTTTTTTTCACATAAAATGATTTTGTTTTAGCTAATAATTTTTATTTATTTCATTTTTTTTGTTTGCTTCTTTGTTAAAGTTTTTGGGCTTTATTTTGCTTCTATTGAATTTATTTTCTCATTATTCACGTAATAATAATAATAATAATAATAATAATAATAATTTTAGTTCTTTTTTTTTGCTTTCTCTTTTATTAATGTTTTCGAGTTATTTTCTCTTTAGAATAATTTAATAATTTTTATTATTTTAAAAATAATAGTAATGATATTTTTAGATCTTATACTTCAATATTGTTGTTGTTATAATATGGTGTGTTGATGTGTTTCATTATATCAAACCTTGCATGTATAGAAGTTATATTTTATTTTTAAATTAGTAAAATCTATCAATTGTTTCAATCCAATAATTGTAAAAAAATATTTGCTCAGTATGCAATGTAGTGTAGACAATTAACTAATACACACACTAGAAGAGGTCAAGTTCAGTTACAATGCACTGTGATACAAATCACTGTGGATTAGAATAATGTTGCTTAGTTTTTGGGTTGGTTCGATTCACCGGAGTGATGATTTTTTTAATATTTTTGCACAATAAAATAACGACTTTGTCCCTAGAAAAGGCATGAAATGGGTACTGCTTGGTGGGGTTCCACCATAATTGCTCATTTTTTATCCGGTCTGGTCCGGTTTGGATAATCGCTTTATTGATTTTTTATATTTCTTTTCACAATAAAATAATTATTTTATCCCTAGAAAAAAGACAAAAATCAGTTCTAGCCAGGAGGGGTGCCACAGGAATTTTAATTTTTTTGAAAATAGCTAAATATGGATATGCCCTTCAATAAGAGAAAATGAAAGAGTTGATTGTAGGGGTGTTAAGGTAATTGACCGTATTTTTTTAATAATTTTTATCATATTACTATCGACGTGTGTAAAACAAGCAACCGATAACATTTGGTCTCATGCCCTATTCGGGAGGTGCTTGTAGTGTTTTATGGTTGTAGAAAATGTTCATCTGGCCTCTCTGTAGATGCTTTAACATGTTCTCTTCATGATGGTGTGGTGCATGGCATCAAATGGTGGCCGACAATGAGCCGGTCGCGGTTAAATGTTTTCCTCTCTTTTCTCTTTTCTCTTTCCTTTAACCTAAATTACACATCAGCCCCCCAGTTTTATTGTCTTTTCATTTTGGCCATTTCTCTTTGAATTATGTTGTATAGTCCTTAATTTTGTTATGGAAGTTTTGATTTGTTTCCATGATGTCTTTCGATTAAAATTGATTATATATTAAATTTAATTTCTAGATTGCTTTTCAATCCCTTAATATTTTAGGTACAAAAGATTTTATTGTTTCAATTTTTCCCTTTAATTGAAATTGATAATACATTTAGTTTTCATTTTAGTGTTTATACTTTTAATTTTTTTTATTTTAATTCCTTTATTTTTTTTAATATTTCTTAAATATTCCCTATTTTTGTTCATGTTCATATATGTGTGCTTTTAGCTTTGATTTTTAATTTATATTGTTTTCTCTTTTGTTGAGGTAATATTTTTTTGAAAAATTTTGTTATTAAATTTTAGTTTGTATTTTTGTGATCTTTTGAAAATTGACATTTCTATTTTTTTCGTTGTTCTTTCTTTGGTTGTTTTTTATTAGTTTTTATTTTTATTTTTACGTCAAATGATTTTTTTAAGTAATAATTTTTGTTTTTTTTTTCATTTTTTGTTTGCTTTTTGGTTAAAGTTACTGACTTTTTTTTCTCTTTCATTGATTTTTTCCCTATTATTAACGCAATAATAATAATAATTTTAGTTTTTTTTCTTGCTTCATTTTTTGTTAATGTTTTAAAATATTTTCCTCTGGATAATTTAATAATTTTTATTATTTTAGCAGTAATGATATTTTTAGATGTTAAGACTTTGATGTTTATGTTGTTATAATATTATGTATTGATGTGTTTCATTATATCAAACCTGACATGTATGGATGTCATACTTTATATGATTATTTTAATTTTTTTATTTGATTGAAATTGATAATATATTTGGTTTTTGTTTTGGCTCTTATACTTTTACTTTTTTATTTTAATTCCTTTAAGTTTGTATAGTTCTTAAATAATTTTTATTTTTGTTCATCTTTGTATATGTGTGCCTTTAGTTTGGATTTTTAATTTTTATTATTTTTTTTGTTGAGATAATATTTTTTGAAAATTTATTTTCTTAAAATTTAGTTTGCGTTTATGGTTATTTGAAAAATGATATTTCTTATTTTTTTTCCTTTTGTTCTTTCTTTTGGTTTTTTTTATCAGATTTTTATTTTATTCTCACGTTAAATGATTTTTTTAGCTAATAATTTTATTTTTTCTTATTTTATTTGCTGTTTTGTTAAAGGTTTTGGGTTTTTTTATTGTTTTATTGAATTTATTTTCCTATTATTTACACAATAATAATAATAATTTTAGTTTTTTTCTTGCTTCCTCTTTTATTAATATTTTCGAGTTTTTTTCTCCTCAAAATAATTTAATAATTTTTATTATTTTATTAATAATAGTAATGATATTTTTAAATATTAAGTCTTGGATTTTGCTGTTGTTATAATAGAGGACCATCATGCACTTTGTCGCTGTAGAAGAAAAAAAGTGGAAAGAAGAAAAATTGACCACTAACAATCCTCTGATCTCCTCCTAATGACACGTGTACCACCATGAGAAAGAGGTTAATGCGACGCACCCGATGGCATGGTGACCGGACATCTGTAACCACCCATTGACGCTTCACCCATCACCCAAAAGGGGTGTACATGTGAAAACTAACGGCACATTTGAAAGACACGATTGCAGTAATCTTAAGGAAAAATAATTAATTTTTTTTACAAAATGACCTAAACACTTCTGAACCAAGCGACAACCACAAAAAAAATGGGAGTGAAAATACCTCTATGCCTCGACTTCATGCCTTCATTTTTATTATTTCTAAGGATATTTAAATAGTTTTACTATATACAAAATGTGAAACACATAACTACCCTTGCCTCCAATGCCCAACCCGTGCCTCACCCAAGGGCAAAGTTATTTTTGCACTGCTCAAGTTCAGCAAAAAACTGAAAATACCTACATCCAGCTTTCGTCCTCTTGCCAAAACCAAAGAGGTAAATAGGCAGTTGCACTACACAAATAAAAACAAAAGAACATGACACCCAAATAATCTACAAATGCCACACGATCACTTGAAAAGGTCCAAAATACAATTGGTGTCGAGGGCTAAAATTTGTGGGCTGAGGGGAAAAAAAGTAATTTTACTTTTGAAATTCAGAGTAATCTGTGTCTAGTGACACAGTAAAATATCAACGTGTTTTTATTTTTTTTTTTAAATTATATACGTGAATAATTTTTTCTACAACATATGGTTTAGCTTACCTTACTTCTTGAACCTGCTCACCCTGACTGTTTCTCCCAACACATTTGTTTTTCCTTCGATTATTGTTTTCTTCTGTAGGCTCTTGCAGCTCCTCAAAAAAGAATGCAGAGGATAGTGGGATTGCAGATACTGGTGCTCTAGTCCACGTAAGAAGTGGTATTTGTTTTGAATTCTTGTTGAAATAACGATGCCATGAATACAGATACCAATCTTATTAAATTAATATTATTTTAAATCTAAAACCAGGGTAGTAGACGGGATTTGATTTAGCATGTCGGTTTGGTTTTTGAGTTTAATTCAATTTTTTTGTAAAAATAATTTTTAAAACACAATAATAAATAGCCTCAATTCTTATGAGGTGTTCGGGAGTGTGGTTGTTTTTGCTTTTTAAAGTGCTTTTCATACCGAAATGCATCAAAATGATGTTTTTTTATTTTTTAAAAATTATTTTTGATATCAGCACATCAAAATGATCTAAAAATACTAAACCGTCGGTTTTAAAAATAAAATAAAAAAGACGAAAAACAACAAAAATACAGATTGAATCGCAATGTCAAACGGGACATTACTATGATACACAACTTAGGGTTAGAATACAATAGTTAAATATTTTTTCTTCTGTTATGAGCTTGAATTTCTTTTAAAAAATCAACAAAATTTTAATCTAAATAAAATTTTTTTTTATTGAATCAATTTTATCTATTTATTTATTGTAGAATATAATCTAGGTCAGGTTTTGATTGACCTGATCGTGCCTTAAACATGTGTATGTTCATAATTTTTTCTCTCACCCAAATTGTTTTCTTTTATTTTAAAGTTTGTTCAAATAAATACTATTCAATGGGAGTGTTTTCGGTGAAACACACGGCGGTTAAGATCCAAAACCCCAAAACATATTGTTTATTAGCATTTACAACTGCAAAGAAAAAATAAAAAAAGACCAGAAGTTCTCTCCCTTGCATGCATCGAAGCTAAGCCAGAACGAAAGAAAGAAAATCAATGGCTACTTTCTTGATAAAATCCCTAGTAAGCCAAATCACCGTTAAACACTCACCGTCCGATCATACCTCATCAAGAATCGAAATCAAATCAGCACTGATTCCTGTGAAACGGTGCCGCAGTGGCAGAATTCCAGTCTTGGCGGCTTCAACTCGCAGTGAAAACGACCACTCAACCGAGGCTCAGAAGAAGAAGAACGGTAATGCTATCAACATTCAGTCTAGTCTCTTGCAGGATGCTGAATACGATGTCGCTTCGAAAGACGCCCATCCAAGTACGGACAAGCAAAGCTTCTAGTGTAATTAATTCTCTTAGTTTTTTTTTTTTGTTTTTGATTTCTTGATTTTTGCTTTAGGGCCATTATCATCCACTCATTCATCAAGTTCAGTATCCAATGGTCCGCGCCTTCGTGTTGCTTACCAGGTGAATTAATATTATTTTTCTTAATAATAATCAATGATTATATTTATTTTATAATTGATTAAAATTTTATGATAAGTAAAATTACTTCTCTGTTCTCACAGGGAGTTCGTGGCGCCTACAGTGAGTCAGCAGCACAAAAGGTTTATCCGAATTGCGAGGCTGTCCCATGCGAGCAATTTGATACTGCTTTTGAAGTGAATTCTTGAACCTTTTTTTTTATTTATTTAAGTTGGCAGATAAGTCATATATTCTTCAATTTTGTAAACTCATGCAATAAAATGGCTTTTTTTTTTCTCCTTTTGATTTTTGATGTTCACATTTTCTTAGAATTTTAGATTGACTAGTTCATAGCCAGTGGATAAAGATGCTTTTGTCTGTTGGTTTTCAGGGATTAATGTAGTTTTTTTGTGGTTTCTTGTGTCTTGTTCTGGAGATAAGATTTATCGTAGGATTTTTTTTTTCTTTGATCAGCTTGAGATGATTGCATGTCTGAGACTCTTTTTATAAAAAAGGTGGCAGTAAAATTTGAAGAAAAACAAAAATGCTTTCAAAGGTACTCACAAACTCTTATTTTGAGAGCAAGGAGCGATTTAATGTTGGATGACTTTCGGTAAGTTTCTCGCAAATGATTTGTGACGAACTAGGTTTGGAGAATTACGATTTTTTAGAAGAAACTAGAGTTTTATGTACAGTGAATAACAACAACAGATGTTAATGAAGCCAGAGTGCTACATAGAATAGGTGACTCTTTTACAGGCGTCAAAAGCCAAGGAAATAGAAAATTAAACAGATAGAGGAAAATATGCATAATTTGGACTTCCAATTGATATTCTAGTTCCTGAAGAAGCTAAGTTTCCCAGGTAGACTAGGTTTGCAGTAAATCTCAAAATAAAAATTCAGATTAAAATAATTTATCAATTTATCTTTGCTTGGCTTCATTACTATTATGGTTTGGCAATATACTCAACAGTTTTCATCAATAAGTCAAGGTTTTGCAGCAGGCGGGGCCTGTTTGATGGGTCAAGGCTTGCAACCAAACTTTAATAGATGACTAGGTGGAACTGTTTTTTTTTCCCTTTCATCTTTAACCTTTTTGCAACAAATGTTATTTTTAACATGATAATGTATACTATGATCTTCTGCGAGCTGTGATTTCTCATATCTTCATTTCTTTGTTTTCTTTGCAGACAGTTGAAAGATGGCTTGTGGACAGAGCAGTTTTACCAATTGAGAATTCACTAGGTGGGAGCATTCACAGAAATTATGACCTGTTGCTCCGGCACAGGCTGCATATAGTAGGAGAAGTGAAATATGCTGTTCGCCATTGCTTACTAGCCAATCATGGTGTTAAGGTTGAAGACTTGAAGAGGGTTCTAAGTCATCCACAGGTATAATGTACTTACCTCAGGTCCCTAGTCCACTTTCATGAAGATTAATCCAATAGTTGTGACGTTTCAGGCTCTTGCTCAATGTGAAAATACATTAACAAAGTTGGGATTGGTCAGAGAAGCAGTGGATGATACCGCTGGTGCAGCAAAGGTAGGCCTGAACTAGGGAGTTGGTTTTCTACTCTCATGTGTCTTAGAGCTCAACATCCCCTTGTTGTAGCTAAATCAATTTGAAATTGCTCGAATATTTTGTCCTTCAAGCATCTCTAAAAATTCTGTCGTCTCATGGGACTGGACTGCCGTGAATTGTTATTAGCTCTCACTAAGGCTCATTGACCAACCCTTTCATGCTCAATTGCATTTTAGACTCCTGTGTGTTCATTTGAAATTGTTGCGAAGTACGATTTTGTGACCAACAGACAGCCATCCTCCTTGACAAGTGGGAAAAAATCCGGTAAGGTTTTTCATGAAATCTCATGCTCATGTCTTTCTTTCTCTTCATCTGTTCTCTCTCTAACCTCCCATTTTTACCTTGTCTTGTCTTGTTCTTTTCTTCAAAATTTAAGACATGCACTATGAATCTTGTATGAAGATCCCCAAACTTGACATTAACCAGTAAGCTCCAAATAGGTCTCCTATTGTTAAGATATTCATCAATACCTTGAACAAAATTTAAAGAATCTCTGGCTCATTTTCCTCAAATTGCAACCTACTTGCTATTTAACATTAGATAGCGAGCACAATGTTGCAGCCAGTTTAATCTGACCGAGTTGACTTTATTATGATCAAGTAGCATGTTGCCCTTCAAAAACTAGAAGACACAGGAGCTGTTGCTAGTTCTGCTGCTGCATCAATCTATGGATTGAATATATTAGCTGAAGATATTCAGGTTTGTATCTGTGTACTCTTTTGTGGTGTATAGTCAGAATGTGGCTTGTACACTGTTTCACTCATAGCTTTCTTGTAATAGGATGATTCTGATAATGTCACACGATTCCTTATACTGGCAAGAGAACCAATAATTCCAGGCACAGATAGGCCTTTCAAGGTTAGTCCCTTCCATGTCACTAAACTACTGGCTGTTAAATTGCTAAACTATTGTTCTGTTACTTCCTGACATACAGATTTTTCTAATAAGCTTGTTTCTTGAGATCCAGACAAGTATAGTTTTTTCATTGGAGGAGGGTCCTGGGGTTCTTTTCAAGGCCCTTGCTGTTTTTGCTCTTCGACAAATCAACCTCATTAAAGTAATTTTTCTTTTTTTTCCTGTGACATATCATCATTGCAAGGCTCAATCTCCAATTATTGTTTTTGGTTGTGTTATTCCTTATACCTTGGTTCTTGCAACCAGATCGAGAGTCGTCCCTTGCGGAAGCAGCCCTTGAGAGCATCTGATGATGGCAACAGTGGGCTTCCAAAGTAAATTTACTGAAGAACTTATCTTCATTTAATCCTAGACTGCGTATATATAATAGTTGATAATTAGATTCTGCTCCTTCATGCTTGCCTTCTATTAATAACAGACGTTTAAAAATTTTGGCCTGATTTTTTTTATAAAATTGCACTGCAGATACTTTGACTATCTGTTTTATGTGGATTTTGAAGCATCAATGGCTGACGAGAATGCTCAGAATGCCCTCAGGCATCTTAAGGTGTGTTTTCTTCTAAAAGCTTATTACAGGAGTATTTGCCTATAAATTACTTTAATTGATCTTTCTCTGGCAGGAGTTTGCTACGTTCTTGCGAGTTCTGGGGAGTTATCCGGTGCACACTAGCATGATGTGAATGACCTTTTGTTCTGGTAAAGATTGAAGCATTCAAATTTTTTATTACTAGATAATTGATAGATTTCAAACATTTTTGTGAGTTTATTATATGAAGAAGGCAAGTATACTTAATTTAATTTTCAGAGATTTTCTTCCTATCTTCTAAATCTTTTTTGGCCTTTGCCTCCACAACTGAAATATTGATTCTGTGATCCTAATTCAAATTCTGCTTCAGTAAACTGGGAAAGATCCCCCCTCTTCTGTTAATGCAAGAATTAGTTTGGATCAATATCCTCATTATTTGACCCAAGGCCTTATAGATGTTCTAATCCAGTCTAATCCAGTTTAGGGATGATTACTATTCAATTGTTTTTTGATTTTCCTGAATTTTCTGAACTAATTTGGGTAAAAAAAACTTAATTTTTTTTCGAGAAAGGAAAATTCAGGTAATTCACCAAAATAATTCTTAAGAAGATTGGGTAAGGGCTCAAAAGTTTCAGGAAACCTGAATTACATGAAATAAAAAAAATCCATTAAAAATATATAAGCAATTTATTATTAGGCTTGAAAAGAAATAAAATACATTGGGCGAAAGGAGACTCAAATTATTTCAGAAAATTCAGGTAGATCTGAAATACAGTTCTGAAAAAATATAATTCAGAGCATCAGAATTTTAATTTAGGTTGGAGAATATGAAAAAAAAAAAAATCAAAAACAAAATCTGAGTAGACAAATTTTACCTGGATTACCCAAATGGTCACCCCTAATTTGGTTGATTGTTTTATCGAGACCTTGCTTATCTTAAGTTCTTGTTATTATCAAATCCAGGCATCTCTGGTCCCCAATTCTATCTCTCTGTCACTCTTCTATAATTGCTTGACTATCATCTGGAATGTGTTGATAGGAGTTTTTTTTAAGTGCAGTAGTTTATAACCAGTGTAAGATACATCCATGTTACTTAAACTGCATCAGAGTTATGGTGTTCTCATACTTGTTTGTGTTCTTTCAAAACTTCAAGCTTTTATTTTGATACTCACCTCTCTGTGCTGCAGCTGCGGCTGTTGATGCAGGGATGGTGAAGAAACACTACTTTGATAAGAACAGAAGCTTGGGCCATTTTCACTATTCTGGATATGGCCTGACATTTATGAATGCAATGTGCTGATGCTATTATAATGCGTGGCCACTATCCAATTTCATTGAATTTTTTGTTGCATTTTCTGTACATTCACAGGACTATTAGGAACTAGTTTAGGCATTTTTTATAGCAATTTTTTCTTTGGTCACACATGTACAACAATTTGTGAAATATGCAATTCTTGAGCTGGGGGTGACAGCAATGGTTTTTAACATGACATGTTACAAGTCATTCGTGAAATTAGGGCACCATGTAGATAAGTAGATGGTTTCTGTAGACTTTGATTGGGGTTAACGACGAATGTTAGTTTTTAACTGTGAAGGACATGACGGAGAACTCATGGATGAGGACTGGCTGCTCGGCTTGCAACTTCCACAAACTACTTGTTTCTATTCAAGGGGCTTGGCATTGGAACTGCTGGGTTTCATGGTTAGGAAAAAAATATCCTGAGGTAGATCCTTATGATGCGAGTTGGGAGGCTTGACATGATTTTTGTATCTTGGTGTGCGACCTTTTAGTGTTTGTGTGCATTAGAAACATTCTCAACCTCAAAAATCCATCCCGCGTTTCTTTGGTATATAACCAGAGGTATTTTTGGAGCATGTCTTCTGTAACTTGTAACTGTGGTGGATCATCCCATCAAATTCAGAAGGGCCAATGAGTGATGCGGGTTCTGAGTGCATGTCTCGGCCAAGAAGACGTGGGACAAAAGAATAAATTTGTGCACAGGTAGAAGTTCTCAAGGCAGTCTAACTACTATGCATTTTCTACTACATGTGCTGACTATGTTTTCAGTTTTTCTATCTGTAATTTGTCACTAGAGGCAAACCTCCACTTGGTCAAAGTTGAAGTGGTCCGGTCCTCCCAGGTTGCTTGAGAGGCAAGCTGCAAGGCAAATTGTCATTTGAAATCTAATCACAACCGATTAATATATCTAAACTAAATTTGTTAAATGGCAAGAATGTTTAAAACAAGGCACTAAACTTCAACTCAACCAAAGAAAATGGCAGGTAGACACGCTACGTACAGTGGAAACTTAAACTTACGTTCAGCAAGGTGACATTATTATTATGTACATGGACTGGGGCTCTCTCGGACATGGTTCATAAGCTAAATCACCTGTTCATAATTCAAATTATCCTGAATTTGAGATGAGCCATTTATTTTCTCTTCTAAATTTTTTAATTTAAAATTATTTCTCATAGAATTAGATGATGTAATAATAAAAAAACAAAACAAACTGGGGCTATGACCTTTATTTTATTCTAATTCTTATGTTTTTTTTTTTATTAATCATTCCCATACAAGCATTATTATTACTCTCTCTCTCTCTCTCTCTCTCAAAAACACACCAAATTAATTTTTAATTGTTTTTCACAATTATTACTAACAGTTAAATTATTCTCTCTTTTCATTAACTTTTTCATACTTCACTCTATTAATTCACCAGACATATTTAAAAATTATTTTTTTGAATCTTTAGATAAAAATATGCTTGGTTGAAAAGATAAAAACATAAGAATAATCTTGGAGTGAGTTTTTATACTTTCAAAACATGATAAATTAAAAGGACATGTCTCCATAAACAATATTTTTTACTTTTAAAATATCCTTGTATAAAACTCTCAATTCTAAAATTGTTCAACCATGGGATGTATGAATAAAAATAATAAATATTATAGTCTTAAAACTCGATGCATGATCAATCCATTATAAAACAAAGCCTGAGACATTGGTCAAGTCTTGGGTTAGAGTTTGGGGTGACCTAGGTCATCTCAAGAATAAAATGATCATCATCATAGTTTTAAAATTCAATTTAAGAGTCAACTCAAGACAAGACTCGGGCTATGAGTGAGTTGACCATGACTTGGGTCAACATAAGAAAAAAAGAAGATATTAATATAGTTTTAAAACTTGTCCTAGGGATTGAGTCATGGTAAGACCGAGTCATATGTTAGAAAGGTTAAATCAAGTGGACTTCGGTAAATATAAAAATAAAGTGATTATTATTATAATTTTAAAACTCAATTTGAGGTCAACTTATGATAAGGTTTGGGTCATGGATCAGAAGTGTTGGCCAGGGTCAATGTGAAAATAAAGTTATTATTATCATAGTTTTAAAATCATACTTAGGGGTAGATCAGGGCAAGACTGACATCAAAAGTTAGGATGGTTATCGTGTGAATAAAAATAATATTTATTATATTTTTAAAACCCTACTCAGGATTCAACTCGAGACAAGATTTAGGTCAACTTGTTCAACCCAATTTTTTTTTTTTAAATAATGAAAGCAATCATGTTTTGACTATCTTTATAGAACATGGGTCAAAAACTTATTTCTTTCTATATATATATATATATATATATATATATAGAAATAAGTTTTTGGCCTATGTTCATTCCAAATTGACCTAGGTTTTTGATGCGGTTAAGTTAAGTTAGTTTTTCTACTATTTTTTTCTTAAACTTTGACTAGTTTAGGCCTTGGGTTAACATAATTTCAGGTCAATTGGACAACAATATATATATATATATATATATATATATATATATATATATATATATATATATATATTAAGAGTAAAATAGTTTGGGTTATTATAATATTATCAATTTCAATAATCAATATAAAATAAAAAAAATAATATATAATTATTTTAAAAACATATAAGCTTGGCAACAGTACATATTAAGAGTAAAAAGATAATCACTTTATCTAACATATAACTACGAAATAAAACTTTTGTCTTTGTTTTTTTTTTTTTTTTCATCATGTCTTTATTTTTTATGTCTTTATATTATAGAATAATAATCAAACACTATCCTAAAAATTAAGCTTGTAATAATTTATTATCATTTTTTTAACCTTATATAAAGGAAATAGAATAAATATTGACTTACGTATTTATGGATTTAAAACAACACAATGAATTCCAAGGGTCTCATTAATTGCTGTTTTTTTTTTAAAATCCATATAAATAACTCACCAGAAAGGCCATAAAATAGAATTTATCACTAACCTATTAACAAATTTCACACCATATGCCGATTGCATGACCTATCTGTAAGTTTCAATGATTAATATTTTATGATTTTGAGAATCCTTTGCTGCTACCATTGATGAACACTTTGGTCAATTAGGGAGCAGGTATAAATGATATGAATCCAGTGCCACAAAAAACAATTCACATGAAGCCATCATCAAATTTTCTTGCCTATGGTGGACTGTGTGAGAAGGGATGCTAAAAAGCATTTGTATGTTGGTTGGACAGGACACATTATAGCGGGCTTGGTTTTCCTTTGAATCATGTCCATTGAGTTATTGCACAACAAAGAATTTAGAATTAGATGGTAAAGCGAACAATATACTAGTAGTGGTTTAGGCTATTAACAAGTATTAAAAAGAGACAAACATAGAAGGAAAGAAAACACATTGTTACTAATTGAATAATCAAACTTCATGTATTACAAGCCTTTTATAGGCAAAACAATTAATATAACCTTCCTAAAAAAAATATAAGCATAAAGATAACTATTTGTTTTAAACTTGCTGTAACAACCTCTTTAAAACTAGGGTTGTTCTTGATTTATTAAAACAGATTTGATTGGTTTAATACATCTCTTCATATTGATGTTATTAACTCTAACATGTGCTGATGTTGATAATTCTAACACTCTCCCCCAACATCAACTTCTAAACTCTTTATCATACCAAGTTAACGATAAAGTTTTCAAACTTGTTACTATTCATACCTTTTGTAAATAAGTTTGCAATTTGGTTTTCTAAGTTAATATACTTTAGTTCAACCTCTTCTTCTAGGACCTTTTCTCTAATAAAATGATAATGCACTTTTACATGTTTTGTTCTCGTGTGAAGCACTAGTACTCTGTCAAACAAACAATTGACTAGTTGTCATGGTACAATGGAATTGCATAGTTCACTAGTTGATGTAGATCATTCGTCAACCTTATTAACTATGTACTCTTTGGAGCTATCATTGTTGTTGCATGATATTCAGCCTTTATTGTTGACAAAGACAATATCAATTGTCTTCTGCTACACCAAGAGATTGCTCCTGATCCAAGCATGAACACATATATGGTGGTTGATATAAGAGTGTTGTGATCTCTTGCATAGTCAGCATCACAATAGCCAACTAGTTTACAATATTTACCTTTCTTGTATAATAGGTCATAATCAATTATGCCCTTCATATGTTTTAAGATTCTTTGAACTACTTCCAAATAAGACTTCTTTGGGTTTTGCATGTATCGACTCATCATACTAACTGCATATGAGTTATCAAGTCTAGTTAAAGTTAAGTGAATCAAATTACCCACTAATTATTGATACATTGTTACATGTTTCATGTTTTGCCTTCATGAGCAGACATTTTGGTATTTGGATCCATAGGTGATTGGCTTATACTCTAGCATCCCAAATTTTTGCAATAAATCTATGACATATTTTTGCTGACATAGAAATATTCCTTTATATGTAAGATTTATCTTTAGCCCAATAAAATGCTTAAGTTATCCAAGTTCTTTCATCTCAAAACAAACTAACAGATTCTCTTTAGTTTGAAAATTTTCTTCAATATCATTCCTATTGATGATCATATCATTTGCATACACAAGTAAAATAGATAATTTCCCTCTTTAGCTTTAACAAACAAATTAGAATCTGCATATCGATAGGTTTTTGTTAAATGTGTATTCTTTCCTTATATTACACCATTTTGTTATGGAGTGTTAGAACATGTGAACTGGTGGTGTATTATGCATTTTGCATTCTTTAAGAAAGTAAAAAAACTCATTCGAGGTATACTCACCCCCATTGTCAGTATACATGTAACAAATTCTTCTATCAATTTTGCTTCTATCACTTCTATGAATTCTTTAAACTTTGAAAAAAAAATTAGATTTTCCCTCATAAAGTATACCCACACATAATTTGAAAAATCATCAATGAAAGTCACCTATATTTCATCCCACTAATGGAAGCTTGCTTAATAGGTCCAAACATGTCAGAATGTATTAGTTCTAATGGCTCCTCTGCTTTCCATTTTGACTCTTCATATGATAACTAATGTGCTTTGTTGTACTGACATCTTGTATAGATTGTTCCACTTCTTACTTCAAGTTGAGGAAGTCTCTTCAACATTAACGTTTTCATCATCAAAATTAGTTTAGAATAACTAACATGACTTAGCTGTTAATGCCATAAATATATTGTCTCATTCTTTCTCGTCTTGTCTACATATGTTGTTTCTGTAGACATCACATAAACTAATTTTAGTCTTTGTCTTTTCATTATAGTTTCTTCCATAATCTCAAGGTCATTATAAACTTTCACATCTTGAGGGCCAAAGAGAACAAAATGGTCTGAATATGTTAATTGTGCTATTGAGAGAAGATTCTTCTTCATACCAGGGATGTGCTAGACATTTTAAAGCATTACATCAATAGAAGTTATGGGTAGCTTTGAATTGTTTGCTGTGATCACCTCATGTTTTCCTTTATACTCCGTCAAATACTGCAGGTTTTCTTTCTCACCTTTCATATGAATTAAGCATCATGAATCAATGATTCAATCCTTCTCATAATCAATCTTTTTAAGGTGTTGTTATTGTAAAGGTTGATTCTTCTATTGTAGTGAAAAATGTATGAGCATCCCATTTATCTTCATGTTTGAAAGTAGCGACATTACTTTTAATATTTCCTTTTTTCAGCCACTAATCCTTTTCCATGTGGCCTTTCTTCCCATTATTATAGCATTTCCCTTTAAATTTCCATTTGGTTTAAGAATTCCTTACATCACTAGTGCTTCTTTCACCTTGATTGCTCTTTACCTTGTCTTCATTCTTTTTAGCTCTGTCATTGATTGATGTTTGGACTTCCACTTACCTTTATGGATGCAAAGCGCTTCCACTTTACCTTTAAGTGACACTTCTCCCATTTGTTTACCCAAGGCTTGTTGACTAGCAAGCAAATTCTCAAACTCAATAAGTGATGGTTAATTTTGTCATCCTTGTACTGCAAAAACAAAGCGTCTAAATTATGGTCTTAAACCATGGATGATCATTACTTTCATTTTGGTTTCACTATTTGAAGCTTCTACATCCAATTCAAAAATTTCCCGACATAACATCTTCATCTTGTGAAAAAATTGAGCTATCATTAAGTCATACTAAGCTACTGACAACAACTCACTCTTTAAAAGTTGAAGCTTCATATCATTCTTCTTTGAGAACAACTTGGCAAATGTATTCCAAGCTTCATAAGGGGTTTTGGCATCTCGAATATGTTCCAACACATCTTCTTTGATTGTTTTCTTTAAAGCATGCATTTTTTGCATGCTTTTATCTTCCATTTTCATAGTATACCATTTGCATCCTCAACCTCAAGTTGTGTAATTTCGCTTCCATTCACAACCTCTCACAAGTCTTGGCCTTGCATGTAAGACATCATGCATGTTAACTAAGTATTGTAGTCTTGGTTGTTGAGCTTTTTAATTCCACCAATGACCTAAAAATCACCCTTCTCACTCTCTCTTTCCTTACGTGTTTAACTCTAGAAACTTTTTTAAAATTCTCTCTGGCTCTAATATTAAATGTTACACTCATATTGAAAAGAGACAAACATAGAAGAAAAGAAAACATCAGTCTTTTATAGGCAAAACAATTAACAAAACCTTCCTAAAAAAAATAGAAACATAAAAATAACTAATTATTCTAAGCATGTTGCAACAACCTTCTTACGACTAGGGTTGCTCTTGATTTATTGAAACAAACTTGAATGGTTTAGCTTATTCTTTCATGTTGATATTAACTCTAAAATGTGTTGATTTTGATCATTCTAACATAGGCACCAATCCAAAAACATGTATGAATCCAACAATTAACTATATGATTGTTTGGGAGTGTAGTTGAAATTGTTTTTCATTAATAAATATATTAAAATTATGTTAGTTATTTATTTTTAAAAATTATTTTTGATATCAACCCTTGAAAATGATATAAAACACTAAAATATTTTAATTTAAATCAAAATAAAAAAAATCAATTTTTGAAACATGTTGAGTCCTCGGTTGCAGTTTCCGGTTCAAGCCATTGACTATTTGACATAATTGCAACGAATGTTGCTCCACTTTCAGAGATTTAAAAGGAAAACCAAAATTTAAATAATGATGGAATCTAACATCAGGAAGCAGAACAAAACCAGGTCCTTGGAGAGGTTCCCTGTTTGAGAGAGAGAGAAATCTTAGTTTGGCCAACATCCATGAAAGGTAAGCCATGAGTATCATCATGAGTAGAATGACTGGATTTTATGGAAGAATAAAAACTGCCAGAGCAATGCGAAGTCAATGCAAAATAATTCCCAGCAAATTGATTATTTATACCCCTGTCTAAAAAGAGATCAGCATCATTTCGAATTCTCACACTGACATGTTGATTTTATCTTCTAGTGGGCAGACTAGCACGGGTTGGTTATAGGTGTTCAAGAGTTTTTTACTGATCATTTAATTGCCCTTGAAAAAAAACAACTTAGGTGAATAACTTTTTTGTCTTTAATTTAATTTTAATTGAGTTACATTTGTTTTTGACATTGTTAAATTTAGCTTTTATGAAGGAACTTTGTTTTTAAATTGAGTTAAATTAATTGATTTAACTCTTCAATATTTAATTTTTTTAGGTGTTTAGCTTCAAGGTTGATCACGAATCAAGAATTTAAAGGATTTCTCAAATTTCATCATTTGACATTATTTTTTACTCCTTTTTATGGGATATATCTTTCATTTTGAAATGATGACGGTTGTCTTATTTTTTTTTAATCTTTGTTAAATTTAGTTTATTTTAAAACAAAATATTTTAATTAAATTTAGCAATTTCATCCTTTAGCATTTCATTTGGCATATGTTAAGCTAATTACTTTTACCCAAATTTATAATTTAATGGCTTACATGTTTGAAAGATTAACTCGAGTTTATAGAGTTCACTCGAGCTTATTTGTTTGTTTTTTTTTCAATTTTATCCATCAATATTTTGTTTTTTTATTTGTGTTTTATGGGATTTTTTTTGTGGTTTTGAAAGCAATAAGGGTTAACTCTATTTTTTCTTACCTTTATTGAATCTAACTTTTTTAAAAGAAATTTTATTTTTTGATTAAATTTAATTAAATTAAATTAAATGAGCACAAGATGCTCGATTCATGATGTTTTGTTTGCTTTATAGATCACTACTCTGACAACACATGCACACTCTTTTAGTTACTAAATTCTTGTAAAAAAAATATTCCTTTTAAAATGTTGATAGCATGTGAACATCTATTTTAATATTCATAAATTTTTATCATGTTATTTTAGCCTTATAAAATGAGAATATGCTTAATAAATTAAATTGATTTGACTTAAGTTGTTTTTTGTATCATTTTTTTACAAAATTATCATTTAATATTATGTTTGATTGAAAATAAGACTTCATTATTTATATCAACTTGCTTTATAGGAGGTTATATTGATCTTATGACTTAAAATAGTGCTTAACATGTTAAATAGACTGACTTGACTTATTTTTTACATCATTATTTTAATAATTATTATTTTTTAAAATAACATTCAACATTAGGTCAGATAGGGGTGATTGAAAATCAAGTATATAGTTTTATTTTAAGATGTTTTTTATCAAGTTATTTTAGTCTCGTGACTAAAGTTATATATTTGGCAAGTTAACATGGGTTGAATCTGGTTATTTTTTATTTGTTTATAGGTTCTCTTAGTTTAATGACCCGGGTCATGAGTTTAACAGATTGATCCAAGTTGATTTTTTTATATTATTCTTTAATATTGAGTTGATTAAGGATTGAAATGTGTAATTCATTTTGATTTGCTTATTTTCATGACTGAGTTTTTCCCTAAAATCATCATTTTTTGTTTAAAATAAAATGAAAGAGTACCACTAACTTGATTGATAAAAACAAGTTTGAGAAGGATTTAAGTGCAAAATTCAAAGCTCAAAAACACCCCTGAGGAACTTGAATGTAATGAAAAATTCAAATTTAAGGTTAACTTTATTGAATATCAAATGAATTTGCATAAAGATTAAGTTTAAAGATTTAATTAAATTCTTAATAGATTAGTTTGATTTAATCACAAGTCCAGTCAAATGTTTAATTAAGTTTAAGAACTAATTTAGGGCAAATAAAAATAATTAATTAGGAGCAAGGACTTAATTATATTTTTAATGAGTCAAATTAATTTTATTGAGGACTTGATTGGTGACAAATGAAGTTGGAAGGTTAATTCAAGTTTAATTAAGAAGATTGAAATTTTAAAAGGATCAAATTTATTTTTTACAAACTCAATTGGATAAAATAAATGGTAAAATTGCACAAAAATTCAAAATTTAAACGTCAATTAAGGGTTAAATTGAAAAAATTAAAGACTAGAACTCATTTGCAAAGACATAAATTTGGGGAGCAATTTAGTTCAAAATAGGAGTGAAATTAAAAAGATTACAAGAATGAAAGTTAATTGAGGATAGAATTAAAAATATTCAATAATAAGGACCAAATTAAAAAAAAACATGTTGAATTAAAAGGTCTTTTGAAAAATTTACAAAGGTAAATTTGAATTAGTTTTGAAAATTAGAATTTAATTGATGACTTATTTGGATAGATTAAAAGATTAAAATGTAAAATAACATAGATATTTATGACCCAATTTAGTATAGAAATGTGGAAATGACATCATGTCATTTAAATAAAATGACATCTTTTTAGCTAGTGCCTGGTCAAAAGAATAAAAAATAAAGTTAGATGACAAGTTTTTACCACTATTCATTGTCTTCTTCCTTCGGTCTATAAAAGCTAACCAATAAACTCTCTTGCAAAGTTATTTTATACATCACTCATGCCCCAATTAAAACAAAATACATTTTCTAGTAGCCCTTGTTGCAACGACGATTTTTTCGCGCTTCGCGCCCCGTTGTGCAAGGGGAAGACGTGTCACGCCCAATACACCCTACCTAAGGTAAGCTACATTGCTGTTTAATTTGTTTCTAAGTTCAAAAAAATTTTACATTGTATTTTCATGAGCAAAAGTTTTTTTTTTGCTGCGGGTGTGCTTTACGATATAATTTTACACCGCAATTAAAAATCTTTTTTTTATCTATGGATGTACTTTACAATGTAATTTTACATCATAGTTAAAATTCTTTTTATCTGCAGGTGTACTTTACAATGTAAATTTACACCGTGAAAATTAAAACAAAATAATTATTAAATTATTTTTGACATTTCGGCCGAATACCAACGGATAATCGTAAACCGGTTATGATACCCAATTTTGTTTTAATATATGAAGGAGATGCAATATATTTTTTTTAAGAAAAATATGATGGGAAAATTTTTGGAATTCGACTGTATGCACTAAAACAACATATTTTTTTTTAAAATGTAGTTTTTATGTTTATATATATATATATATATATATATATATATATTTTTTTTTTTTTTATTTTATGATTTTTTTTAAAATACAATAAAATAAAATAAAATAAAAGTAAAAATAAATAAAAAATTAAAGGCCGGACTGCCTAGCCACGATGGGCTGGGCTGTCCAGCACTGATTGCAATGGCCATAGTTGGTGGGCTGGGCTCTCCAGCCCTCATGGGCCGAGAGGCCCATCACTTTGGCAACTTGGCTGGGAACTAAACCCAGCCCAACAGACCCAACAATTCACTCCCCCTCAATGAAAAAATGCTGAAGATGAAGACGATGAATAGTAAATGGTGACTTGGTCGAGTTCGATGTTAAGCGTACTTGTCACTTCCACCGTGTAGAGGAGGCCGAGAGATTCTTCCTGTCGTTATGGTGTTGGAAAAGGAGGTCTGTGGTGGCCGGAATGAGGGCTAGAAGTTGATTGGTCTATTGTCGTTGCTGCTACCTTGTCGGAGGTCACGTTTGGGTGGCTTACATGGTGGATGACCTGGTGGTGGAGAAGATAGTAGTGTTAAGTGAGTGACCGGTTGCTGTGAAGGTGAGGAGGAGCTGCTGCGAGTCTCTTTTTCTAGAGAAAGGAAGGTTACTGGAAGAGAGAGAAATGGGAGTCACGGTGGAAAAGAGGGAGGGGCTGTGACAGGGAAGAGAGGTTAGCTGATGAAGCAACCTCACCGACGACCAGAAAGGGAAAAGATGGAGGTTCGAGGTTGTTGCACCAGTTGGATTGAGATTTTGTTGCACTGTAACTTCTGTTTGTTCAGCGTTTCCCCACGGTTTTTCTTCATGTTCCTTTCTTCTACAATCTTCCTGTATTTATAGGCTAATCTTTGCAACGTGCAGTATGGGATTGATGTCCACAACATGGCATTTTCAGGGGGTGGTTTGCAGGGCATGGCTGCCATGGCTGCCGGCATGCCACAGGTATGGCTGCAGGCAACGCCATTGTCCAGTCAGCTCAGAACTGATTTGATTATTTTTTTAAGTTAATATAAAATACACTGAAGAAAAAATAGATTATCACAAAAAGAGTTTTTTGATGGGAAGAATGATGTTTTTTCTTTCAATTTTAGCTTTTGATTTCATTCAAAAAGTTTGGTCACCAAAAATTTTGATTTTCTCAATTTAAACCAGATTAGGCTTCCGAATTTAATTTCTCAGCAATCAAACCCTCAATTAGATTAATTCGACCCATTTTAAGTGTAATTAAGCCCTTGTGCTTAATTAAATTCTTCAATTGGGCTCTCAATTAATCCTGAAGAGTTTCGTCACCGAAAATCTTGATTATCTCAATTTAACCTAGATTAAGCTTCCAAATCTAATTTCTCAGTAATCAAACCCTCAATTAGATTAATTCGACCCATTTTAAGTGTAATTAAGCCCTTGCGCTTAATTAAATCCTTCAATTGGGATCTCAATTAATCTTGAAGAGTTTTGTCACCGAAAATCTTGATTTTCTCAATTTAACACAGATTAAGCTTCCAAATTTAATTTCTCGGTAATCAAACCCTCGATTAGATTAATTCAACCCATTTTAAGTGTAATTAAACCCTTGCGCCTAATTAAATCATTCAATTAGGATCTCAATTAATCCTGAAGAGTTTCGTTATAGAAAATCTCGATTTTCTCAATTTAATGATTAAGCTTCCAAATTTAATTCCTCATCAATCAAACCCTCAATTAGATTAATTTGAACCATTTTAATTGTAATTAAGCCCTTGCCCTTAATTAAATCCTTCAATTGGGATCTCAATTAATCCTGAAGAGTTTTGTCACCGAAAATCTTGATTTTCTCAATTTAACCTAGATTAAGCTTTCAAATTTAATTTCTCAGTAATCAAACCCTCGATTAGATTAATTCGACCCATTTTAAGTGTAATTAAGCCCTTGCGCTTAATTAAATCCTTCCATTGGGATCTCAATTAATCCTGAAGAGTTTCGTTACAGAAAATCTCGATTTTCTCAATTTAACCCAAATTAAGCTTCCAAATTTAATTTCGCATTAATCAAACCCTCAATTAGATTAATTCGACCCATTTTAAGTGTAATTAAGCCCTTGCACTTAATTAAATCCTTCAATTGAGATATCAATTAATCCTGAAGAGTTTCGTCACCGAAATCTTAATTTTCTCAATTAAAACCAGATTAAGCTTCCAAATTTATTTTCTCAGCAATCAAACCCTCAATTGGATTAATTCAACCCATTTTAAGTATAATTAAGCCTTTGCGCTTAATTAAATCTTTCAATTGGGCTCTCAATTAAATTTGAAACATAATTATACTTTAAATTGATCGATGATAAAATCAAATTGGTTCATAAAAATATAATTATGCCTTTTGACTTAATTTTATACTGATTTATCCGATACTAAATTGTTTTGGCCTTGGATCTGCATTTTCCTTCATTTCTAGGCAAAAAGAGGTATGGTCGACCCTTCAAAAACATCCAAAAATTTTACCTTGATTTTTCTGCAAACACCATCCCGTTTTATTTTATTTTAGTTTTATTTTTGGGTAAGTTTTGAGGAATAATCCAAAATTGGGTTATGACGGCCCTGATCTTGTATTACATTATCATCCGTATTCGCAGCAATTTGTTACCTAAAAAACTAAGAAGTTTACTTAAATTATCTGACCCAACTAGCCTCTACAACATAATTTAATAATACTTTGTTGTCTTTCCACCAATGATTAAAGTCATTTGGTACTATAAAAGCTAACCGATAAACTCTCTTGCAAAGTCATTTTATACACCACCCATGCCCCAATTAAAACAAAATACATTTTTTAGTAGCCCTGATCTTGTATTACATCATCATCCTTATTCCAGTCAATTTGCTACATAAAGAGCAACTAAGGAGTTTACTTAAATTATCTGACCCAACTAGCCTTAACAACATAATTTGATAATACCTTGTTGTCTTTCAACCAATGGTTAGAGTCATTTGGTACTATAAAAGCTAACAGATAAGCTCTTTTACAAAGTCATTTTATACACCACTCATTCCCCAATTAAACACTTTCTAGTAGCCCTGATCTTGTATTACATCATCATCCTTATTCCCATCAATTTGCCACCTAAAGAACAACTAAGAAGTTTACCTAAATTATCTGACCCAACTAGCCCTAACAACATAATTTGATAATTCCTTGTTGTCTTTTTATCAATGGTTAGAGTCATCTCCATACAAATCTAGAGTCAAAGTCGAAGTTTGGAAGGAACCACAAACATCTCTTTCACCTCGTATAAATAAGGATGATGCTTGAATGAAAGGGGAAAAAAAAATGAAAATCGAAGCAAGAAAAAGGAAAGAGAGAGGAATAAAGAAGAAACAAGTTCGTATCCTCTTGCACACTTTTACCTACCAAAACCATAACTCTAAAACACACACAATGTCACCTTTCTTTGCATCATTCCTTCATATACACTATCAACCCCCACCATTGCTTTATTTGCCTTTTTTGTCTTTAGACTAGCCTACTAACTTTATCTTAGACCATCAAGCCACAACAACAGCACCATCGGTCAATAAAAATAAAAAATAAAAAATAAATCCCTATCCACTTGCACATTCCTACCTACCAAAACCATAACTCTAATAAACATATAATGCCACATTTATGCACCATTTCATTGCATACACTGTCAACCCCAACTATTGCTTTTTCCATCTTTAAACCAGCCCGCTAACCTTTATCGAGGAACACCACACCACGACAGTAACACCATACAGTTAACAAACTCCTTCCCTTGACCAATTAAACTTCTTCTCTTGTTTACTTCCTCATAGAAGCCCTACATGGATAGTTTATGAGATTCTTCTCTCTTTATTCTTGCTACTAAAAAACAATTGACATTCATTTAGAATCAAATCACTTAAGATAAGACTTTGAAGATCAAAATTTATTATTGAAAAATAAATAGTATACCTATTATGAGTGTTTGAATAATGTTGTCTAAAGTGAAAAACCCACTCCATTAATGTTTTATATAATATAATATTATAATTACTCTACTATATTAAAAGAAAGTACAACTCATCATTCCCCCCTTCTAATTCATCCCCTCTAACTTCTCTTTTTTTTTTCTCCTTTCAATATCATTTTTCTTATTTATTTCATCTTTATATTTTTTTTAACAATTGTTCAAGTTATCTCATAACTAACCAAGTTCAATGGATGTCGTCAAAACAACTTTCACAATTGAATTTTAAACTTAAGTTGCATAAAAAATTGGGTCAATAAGGTTTTTATATCATTTTTTTTCAATATCAATATCAATTTCATCCTAACTTTTTTTTTTGTACTTATTTAACGTGTTATCTTTAGACTTGTTAAGATGATCAAGTCATGTCATGCTAATTCATATATGAATTGATTTTAAACTCGGGTCAGATAAATAAATAATCTAATTGAAAATTTTCAAATTTAACTAATTAAATTATGTTTAATAACAATACTAAAAGTGTGTATGAGATTTTAATATATTTGTTAAAGTCAATTTTCACTTGAACTAACATATTACTAAAAAACAATATCAATTTGATCTTTTAAACAAATAATATTTTTAAAAAATATACAAAAAAGAAGTAAATGCATCACCATACATCTTTAAATAATTCTCAACCTGCAACAAAGCACATGGCTACTTGTTTAAGAGCTCATTTATTTTGTATTTTTAAAATGATTTTGATATTTTTAAAAATTAATGTGTAAAATTTTTAATATATTAATATTAAAAATATATTTTAAAAAATAAAAAATATATTATTTATATATATTCCAGTAACTTTGCAAAACAACCACCAACTCGGAAACTAATAAAAGACATAATAATTGTCTCTTAAAAGTTTTTTCTCGTTCATTACTCTCTGTTGTAGTGTTTAGGAATATAATAATGTTTGTTTTTAAAGTTTTTTTTATATATAAAAATAATATTTTTAGTTAATTAAAATTAGTTTTAATCTCATTGCATTAAAATAATTTAAAGATACTTTGTATATATATATTACTGAAAAAGCTAAACCATGTGGGGAGTTCACTGTAGCTCCCCACACATTTCACTGTGGATTTCAACAGTGTTTCCCTCTTCTTTTTTTTTCTTCCGTTTACATTTTTCTTTTCTTTTTTCATTTTTTTTCATTGCCTTTTTATTTTATTTTCTAGCCTTTTTTTTGTTATTATTTTTTTTCTATTTTTTTTTTTACTTTCGATTACATTTTTCTTTTCTTTTCTTTTCTTTTTTTATTTGTTTTTTTAGCCCTTTTCTTGTTATTATTTATTTTCCTTTTTTTTCATATTTTCCCATAAATTTGTTTTTTACTGGTTATATTTTTTTTCTTTATATATATTATTTATTTTGTATAATCAGAGTATTTAGCTAGCTTAAACGCAACATGATTAATCCTTAGATTAAATTTTTTTTGTAGCTTTTTTTTCCTTGATTATATTTTTTTTATTTTTCTCCCATAAAGTTTTTTTTCTGATTATATTCTTTTAATTGTTTTCCTTTTTCCACTTATATATATGATCTGAGTTAGCTTAAAAGCACTACGATTAATCCTCGGATTCAATTTTTTTATTGTTTTTTATTATTTTTCCTTGGTTATGTTTTTTTTTTTCCTGATTATGTTTTTTTCATTTTTTTCCATGATATATTTTTTTGTTGGTTATATTTTTTTAATTTTTTCTTTTTCTACTATTTTTTTTCTTTTTTTATGATCGGATATCCTGTCTAGTTTAAGCACGCCACAATTAATTCTCTTATTCAATTTTTTATTTTTTTTACTTCCGATTACATTTTTCTTTTCTTTTATTTTCATTTTTTTACTTTGCTTTTTTTTTTCTAGCCCTTTTTTTGTTATTATTTTTTTTCTATTTCTTTTTTTTACTTCCGATTACATTTTTCTTTTCTTTTTTTTCTTTTTTTTATTTGTTTTTTTCCTAGCCTTTTTTTTGTTTTTTTTTTTCATATTTTGCCATAAATTTGTTTTTTACTGGTTATATTTTTTTTTCTTTTTTTATATATATGTTATTTATTTTGTATAATCAGAGTATCTAGCTAGCTTAAACGCACCATGATTAATCCTCAGATTCAATTTTTTTTATAGCTTTTTCTTCCTTGATTATATATATATTTTTTTTCTGATTATATTCTTTTAATTGTTTTTCTTTTTCCACTTATATATATGATCGAGGTGTCCAAGCTAGCTTAAAAGCACCACGATTAATCATCGGATTCAATTTTTTTATTGTTTTTTTATTTTTTCTTGATTATGTTTTTTTTCCTGATTATGTTTTTTTCATTTTTTTGCATGATATATTTTTTTGCTGGTTATATTTTTTCAATTTTTTTCTTTTCTGCTATTTTTTTGTTTTTTTATGATCGAGTATCCTGGCTAGCTTAGGCACGCCACAATTAATCCTCTTATTTATTTATTTTTTTTACTTCCTATTACATTTTTCTACTCTTTTTTTTCATTTTTTTTTCTTTGCTTTTTTTCTTTGTTTTTTTTTCTAGCTTTTTTTTATTATTTTTTTTCTATTTTAAAATAAAAAATTTAAAATTATCTTAGAATGACCGGAAAAATCAAAAGATCGAAATTAAAATAAAAAAATAAAAAACAAAAGTTAAAATATAAAATTAAATGTTAAATTTAGATAAAAAAATTTAATACATGAGAGCGGGTTTATAGCTCGTATATATATAAAATGAAACGCGATATCTATTTAAAAAACAAACTGCCCCGTAGGCTTCCAGCTCTCATTGGGTATCGGTCATAAAAAATATTAGACTAAATGCTCTTAGAAAAATCACAGATGACTCCTCCTCCTCCCAAGAGGAGAGAGGAACATCAACAGAAAACATAAAGAGCATACTTTCAAATTTACAAGGGACGTGTAAATTCCCTCTCCCTCTGTGTTTAGGGTTTGCACTCTCACAGTTTTCTTATTCTACTATCAATTTCTATTACCTGTACTTGCATTTTCGAGACCCACACTTTTTTTCAGAAAAAAATCGCCGATTTCTCTTCGATTTTAAGGCTACCTCATCGGTTAATTGTTTGCGAAGACTCGAGGTGATATTTTTTTCTCTTCCAACTCTGATTTTTATTTCATCAGGCATTTTCTTGAAACTAAATTTACGTATGCGATAATTAGGGTTGTGGATCTTAGATATGTAGGGTGTTTTTGGTCCGTTATGGACGATGATCTTGCAATGTGTTTGTTTTTTGCACTCTAAGCTATAATTTATCTGGCCGAAGCCTATAATTGTCATCTTAAGGAAATTAGATTATTTCTTAGTTTGTTATTGTGCATTTTTTTTTTTTTTTTTTGCAATGCAGGTAGAGATGAGTAAGTGCCTTTTTAAACGTGTATTCATTTTAATGGTTTTCGTTGATATATGCTATTAATTGAAGTGTATAGACACATAAACTGTATTTTAGGATCAATGGTATGCTCAATTGGAAATGGGAGAATGGCAGTCATGGCTAGGCTTCTGGTGGCCGGGAGGCTGTCACAAAATATTGCAGGTAATCATAAGTCGTTAGTTCCATAATGTACTTCCATTAAGAAAACATTGGAGCCCGTGTAGACAAAGGTGTTAATGCAAGTTTAATTTCTCAGGTTGCCTGCTGAAATTAAATTTTAAAAGTAAATGGAATTAAAATTACATGCTCGGTGATATTTCATTAGCCCATTTACTTTCCATTTGAGTTTCTTCTATTCACACCAGCTTCAATTTTTTGTAGAGGAGGTTAGCCAGCAGAAATTTGTTACTAGATATAATTGTAGAGAATTACATGAGTCGGATGAACCAAATTTACTTGATGAAGAAGGTAATCTCCTAACACTACATTTATGTGGGGAAATTCCTGCCATTTGTTTTTTGTTTTCTCTGCAGGGTACTAAGAATATACCTAGCATGCCAAATTAGGGATGTGCACATTTTATGACCATTTTGCTCTGTCAAGTCTTGGTTGTGATGCTCTCCATTGATTTCCCAGTCAAACTCATTGTTTTTCCATTGCACTCAATTTCTTTGTTTTTTGATCATTTCTTTTTGCAGATATGCATGTTTTTGGTTTGATGCCCATGGCTGACCCTTTGGACCTGGTAAGGTTTGGCATTTTGAACTTTTTAATGTTTGTTTAAACTATATTCTACCTCATCGATTCTCTTTTAACATGCGATATACTGCTAATTTTTTGGTGTGCTTATGCATTTTCTAAATTATTTTTCTAATTCTGTAATATCTCTGAAGGTATGTTGCAATGCTTGTAAGAAGCCAGTGATGGCTAGCCAATATGCAGCCCATGCAGGTTTTGAGGTTTTCTCTTTTTAGTTTTTTCCTTTCCCCGTTATTCTTTCCTGATTCTTCTAGCATTATAACAGATGTTGTTGACATAGCTTATGTTTCAAACATTAAAGCTCCATGCAATGGATAAAAACATTTTAAAATGGTTGAAAAACACGAGAAACAATGATGCAGAATTTTTTGTGTCTAGGAGTGATGCTGGCAAGTGTTTGTGTTTAATTAGGACCACTAAGTATCATTCTTTTGCTGTATTGATCATTGGTATGGTTGTTGGATCATGCTGCATGACAATATTTGCTGGTACAGATAATAATATGAAGTCATGAGCATCATAGACCAAGTATTAGTGTCTTGATTGTCTTGGCATCTTTCAGTTATCAACATTATCTCCTCCATAATGCACAAGATGTGAGCATTATCACTGTTTATCCCAGTTTAAAAGAAAAATAAGTGGTATTGCTTGATTTGTACAAATGCAAGTTAGACTTACTTTGGAGTCCAAATAGGCACTTTTCTCATTACTCCAAATAGCAATGAGTTTTTAACATGCTCGTTACTTGGCTGAGTGGTTTTATCAAGGTATAACATGATTATAATTGACATTGGATGATGAAATATCACAATCTCTGAATTGGTTTTTATTTGCAATCTCATCCAGATAGGTGTTAGCCAACTTGAAAATAGTATTTTGGTCCAAATTGATGATGCTAGCCAACTGTTGTTTAATATTGCGTATGCTTTTAGGCAATGTTATGAAACTTAGCTTGGTTGACACGTGACCTGGGTGATCTGGGCCTTGTTGGGTTTCAGATAGACATAACACATGCTTTCAACTGGCCTAGTCGTGAGACCCTTTTTTTTATTATTATTTAAAACACAAATAATATACAATTAATTTATGAATACTTAACCTCACATGTTTTTTTTATAGCCTACATCTACATGAAATGTTTTTTTAATCTTTGTTCTATGTGAATGCAGGCTATATAAATATAGCCTACTTCCAAATAGAATGTTACGTAACTTGTCTGATGAGGGATAACTATATATAGTCTATACGTGGGATAACTATATATAGCCTACTGCGACATAAAATGGTTCTCAACTTTTTGATGTGGGGTCATATATAGCCTAAATTCATATGAAATGTTTCTTAATTTTTTTGTATGGGATAACTATATATTTTCTAATTGCACATGGATTGTATTTTAACATTTCCATGTGGGATAAAAAAAATCTCAAATATTATTTTTTAAAATTTTCCCAGGTCAACACATCTGACCTGGGACTTAGCTCCTTTGCCGGGTTTAATAACTATGCTTTTAGGTGTAACTGTTTCTTCATATCGGTACATGTGTTATGGGGTAATTGATTGGCTACCTTCAGTAGCTAGGTATAACCCTTCAAGTGTGGCAGTGCTAATTCTTAACTTATTTAGTTTCTTTCTCCTTGTATTCTTTTCAGAGCTTTGCAGACTCTTAAACTCTACTGAAGAAATGACCTTGGAGCTTGATGGTGCCATAGGATGCAGGAAACCTCCAAGGAAGGAGAGGAAAAAGCTATTAACTGCCTCTTCTAGTATCCTTTATTCTAGTTTTCTTTTATTAGCTCATAGTCAGTTTAAATCCCTATCTGGGGTTCATTCAGGTGACTGTTTCAAACCTGGGGTTGGGGAGAACTCTGTGTGTGTGTGTGTGTGTGTGTGTGTGTGTGTGTGTGTGTGTGGGGCGTGCTTCGAGTTTTGAATGTTGTTTCAAATGGTGTTGTTTTTATTTCATTTTTTTATGCAACCTCATGGTTTAGTTCTTAACTTTGTTTAGACCAAGCTACATCATTTGGGGAACGAGAAAGGTCTGAAACCATAGTTGCAGATGATTCTGTTGCATCAGAATTGCAGTTGGATGGGCAACCTAGAGTGCCTTCTCACATCTCCCTGGATAAAAAAAGTTACCTTTGCTCTAAATTCTATCTTTATTTAATCTCCTCTTGCATCTATTATATCAAAATTCAAAGGGTAATCTTTTTGAGTTCATGTTCTTTCAGCTGTAAGTAACTTGGGTATCTTTAACAGTCCTTGGTTAGCTGATAAGTTCTTTTTTAAGTGTTAACCTGTACAACAGTCTTTGATACTTAAAATAGCATGGGACTGACATCTGGCCATACAAGCTTGGAGGCCCCAGGCTGAAAAAAAATTACCTTCTCTTGCATTCTTTCACAGACATTGGTCTGGGTTAACCTTGCATTGGCTTTGACCACATAGATTTGGTAGGCTTAAGGTAAGAACAGGTGACATAATCCTTGCTTGAATGAATAAAAAAATTATCAGGAGGCAGAAACAAGGGATTCTATCGATGGGACAAAAGCTTATTCAATAGCAGGAGATTTGAGGCTGCTGGTCCCGCTTCTTTCATTCTTTTGAAGCTTGTTGCCCTGTCCAGGTCTTATTCTGAAACAAGAAAGATGCCCCGCCACAGCAATTCATTGTTTGGGATGAGCAAGTCTCAAGGCTTTGGTTGTGAGTGAATGAGGGACCTACTAAGCGGTTCAATCCCTGTCATTCGCCCAAAAGGAGATATTTTAAGAAGTTCCTTGCTTGTGTCCACCATCAAGAAAGAAAAATCTTTCTAAATTACTTCTGGTCACACGTCTCTTGGTTGGCATATGAATGATGTCACATTCTCTAGAGTTGGGACAGTTGCTGACATCTTAGTTTTAATTAGTTGAGTCAGCCCTAGTATTCCTTCTTATTGCTCTACCTTCAAACTATTAAAAATGGCCTTGATGAGTTCTTTGACAAAGCTTGATGTGAGTTTATATTTCTGTGGAATGCATTCTTGTTTCAATCTGCAACATTTTTCTTCTTCTGGGAAATTTTCTTCTTGTGTCGCACCTACCTTGGTTATTGGCCAGTCTTTATTGAAATTGCACTAAAAATTGATGTGCTCCATCATCATTGACTCAAAACTTCTGTGCTCCAACTATTCTTGTCTGTGCTGGGTCTAATGGCTAGCCTTTGACATAACTGCTGCTCAGTGCTTGGTATTTTATTTGCGATAACTAAAAGATTACACTGTTCAGTGCCCAAGCATGGAATTATTGTTATTTGGTAGAATGTGTATCAGCATTCGTTTGTTTGAAGACGATAGATGTATTTTTTAATTTTCAGGTATCTGTGTCTGTCTGTGTAAAAGGTTGTGTAATTTCTTTTGTGAGAGAGAATATTAGTCTTGTTTTAAGAGAGAAATCTGATAGTCCTCCCCTATCTCCTTCATGTGATGGAAGATCTTTGGGTGAGACTTCTCTCTTGGGTAGTCTGATTGCATTCTCTAGTGCTGGTACTTGAGATTGGGAATAAAGAAAGAAAGAAGTTGGACATGATCTGGAAACCACTCCTTTTCTATTGAGTTGCATCCCTGTGGTTTTCCTTCAAACAGAGGCTCTCTTGTATGATACTTTTGTAATCGAATTAATGAACTTAAGCTAGCTAGATTCACTTATTTCTCCTCACAAGGAATTCAATTCAATCCACTCCATGGACATTGTGGCAAAAGTCCTATATAGTGGGACGATGGTGGTTCTTCAGTCAAGTTGGGTTATTCTTTTGTTGTTATTACATTTGAAATATCAAGAGAGTGATGTTTTAATTCTGCTTCCTCCACAAAGAGGTTTGTGTTTGCAATGGAAACCTGTGTACACACTATCCTGTTTGAATTGATTTGATTTCTTGCTTTTCATTCTGTCAGGAAATTTTGCTCCTGTAGATGTTGCATCAATGATGGATGGTAAGGGGGTGATTCCTGAGAATACAGACTACTCAGCCTGTGTTATGCCACCTCCAACAAAACGCAATAAACTGTATGCTTTCTTTGTTATTTATGGCATATGATTGCTTTAAATAGTGTTATCTATGTTCAGGCATCTTAAATATTGACCATTATACAGTATGGATTTTGGATATTATATCCTGTGTTGGCTTTCTCATTATTTTTACTAATCTCCTTTCATCCTCTTTATTGCCATTGCACTTATTCGCAATCATGTGCTCGTATTATGCTGTCATTTTTAGAGATTTTTGTTTAGGGAATAGTAGTTATTAATTTTCTTAGAATTTGTATTGCCTAATAATTAAAAAGGTAGTGAGTTTTAGTGGCTGTACAATTATCTCTGGATTCCTTCTTCATTCACCTTTATTCTGTACCCAACTGATAATGTATATAATCATGTTATTAGGTCAATACTTTTATTTTGCCCCTCAATCTAGAGTGTTTTTTTACTGAGTACCCAAGTTGAGAGATGTGAAATTCAGACCCGATATTCTGTCAAAAATATTCAAGCATCTATACTAAATCATCCTCTGTGCCAGCTACCTATGACAATCTTGTGAACTTTGATGCTGATTTCATTCCCATGATCTATTGTTTTTTGTTTTTGTTTGTGTAGCATATCAACTGAGCATCGGCTTCTTTCAAATGATCCAGAAACAGCTTTTGGCTTAGCAAAAGTCATTAGCACTGTGGATCCATTTACCTGTAAGGCTAGATTTATTTTTCACCAGCTTGATCCCCCCCCCCCCCCCCCCCGGGAAACAAAATCCTTTTCTTTTGTCATTGTACTTTGAAAGAAGTTTTGGCCTGACCATTTAGTGGTGACCATCTTCTCTGCAACTTTTCTGTGAAGTTGTCTCAACCTCTTTTTATTCATTACTTTGGATTCTCTACTTTCTCAATATTGGATTATGATCTGTGGTATTAAATCAGACATTCCAGTTCCTCTTGCTACCAAAGTTTATTACTCTCAAAGGAACACTCATCTACGGTCAGCAGTTGCGTATCTGCACCATGCAGCATCTTCTGAGGGGGTTCAAAACAGCATGATGAATTCAGGAATATCACAGGGAAGCAAGATGCAATCTCAGGCTTCATCTCAGAGGGGCTCTTTAGATGCACAAACAGATGGCCTGACCAAAGAAAAGGTTTGTGCACGTTTTGTTTCTTACTTTTGATGCTCAACTTTTGTTTGGCTGCTGTAAAGGGTCTTGTCATCAAAATCTAAGAGGAGTTTTCTGAACTCTTCAAAATGAGAGATGTGAGGTAGATTTTTACTTGCCAGTGTGCATCATAGAGTTGTTTTCTGAATTGTTGAAACCTAACCTCCATGTTAATTTCTATATCTAGTATTGTAATGAAGAACAAGTTATATCAATGGAATATGTAGTTTCATGTGAGAACTTGCGTTCAATAAATTCATTTTGCTTCCAGATTAAAATTGCACTCTGGAAGTTTTTCTGCCTTGACTTGAATAACTTTCCATAGCAATAGGTGCCAAATTATTTTTGTTTTAATTACACCTTTTCACACTGCTGTAGTAAACATAAATTATTTGACTGGAAGCTACTGGCATAATCTTTGCAAGGCAGAGAGATCCTTCTGTGCATCAACCAGATCAAATTCCTGTTCAAAGTTCAGAGATGTTTGTGGATAAACCTGGAGGATGTCCACCATTGACTAACTTCTCAAATCAGTGTCCTGTTGATAACGTTCAAATGCCCCAGACTGCTTCATTTGGAATGCTCAGAAGCAAATATCTTCCAAAGCCATATTCTTTTGCAGGAAAGCCAGGTGGTCTACTAATTTCTTCTACTGTTACAAGCTCCATGTTTTTGTATCAGCTACTGACTCGATGCATGATCTCAGTTAGTTAAATGGAAAGTTATAGACATATTTGTTAAAATTGCTAATCATAATTAGGCTTATTAATTAGCAGTCTGGCATTTGTGCTCTTGAATTATTACTGCATATAAGCTGCAACTGTTTTTCGAGTTTGTTTGTCTTGTGCTATCGTTACCATCACAATGATGCTCACTTTGTCCAATGCATGTTTATATTTGTTTTCTCGTTTCCTTTTCTATTCAACTGCTACATGGTGACAACTCTGTTTTTGTAGGTCAATCGCTTGGAACCATGCAGCAACCAAGTGGAACTGTCCCTGTTTTGTAGAAGCCCATGTGGGAATTTTGGCTAGGCAAATATGTATTTAATACCAAAAGGGAGGTTAGGATCCCTTTTTGAAACCACAAGCAAATCACCGCAATTGTTCATTCTATCCTTCCGTGTCATATTTGACATCTGAATACTGTTTATACATGAATAGAAATGTTCTTTAAAAAATCTTCATAGTCACGGTTATAGACTTAAAGTGCCATGATAGTGGAAATTCACTGTTACCTTGATCCTGGGCCCCCCTGGATGTTTTTCACCTTGTGATAATGATTTTGCTCGTTTCCCTGAATCTCACGAGATCATATGTTGCCACTACATGTGCTTATCCTCCAAGATCCTGTTGAGAGATGTTTATAGTTATCCAATCAGCGCCATGTAAATGAGGAGCTTGCAAATGGTGTCCTGCATGGAAATTCTTCTCGTATCTTGACAGCAAGTGATACAGGTAGTGATCGCATTTGACTTTTGAATCATCGTCTAACTTGCTTCCCAGAATTCATCATATCTGATTTTCAGGGGGATGAACGGGTTGATTTACAGTTAATATTGTTTATATTGACATTTTGTTATTGTACTCCATATCACACTCGAAAGGAGAGTGAGTGAAGGAAGCCTACAACTACAAAAAGATGTTGTCGTGATGGCTATTGGAAGTTCGGTGGTGTTGCCTCAATTCAAGTAGAAATCAAAGAGGATGTGGTAAGTAGACTCCAGCATATGCTTGTTATGAAGATGCAGTAGCATTGGACTAATTGCGATTTAGCCAGATATTTGGACACAGCCTTGTGGATATGTCCCCTGGGCAAGTAGATGTCCTAAGCCTCGCATAATTGTCAGGTCTGTTCTTGTTGTTCACTATAAAATATCTGCTCATTTTGATAGTGTGGATGGCCTCATGGCCTACCACATCGCAGCAACTGGATGAATCGTTGTCTTTTATGGAAGACTTTTATCATCCGAGGATAGTTGCGTTGCAAACCAAAAGTCGTCTTTCTAGGTGAATTGCCCCATGACCTGCAGCTACCAAATGTTAGAAAACGTTGTAATTTATGTGGAATAATAATAATAATAATAATAATAATAAACCTTGTTAATGTGGTGTCCTATATAAAACAAAAAAATACCGCGCCTCTGATATCAATATCCTGCCAGCTCTGACCCGCACTAGTCTCATGCATGTTGCCGTGTACTTGAGCAAGTGAAGGGTGGGCGAGGGAAGATGCCTGCTGGAGGTTGCTTTCAGCCTTTTTGAATCTCATATTGTTCATGTGTTTTATTTTAAAGTCTCTAATTATTCTCCTCTCAAAGTGACATTAAAGAAAGAAGTCATGCACCATTAAGAAAAAGAAAAGTAAACCTATGTGTTTATAGACAGTGAATGGATGAATCTTCCTGGTTGGACCTATTCACATATTAACCACTGTCGGGCAGATTCCGAAAACTGTCACGTCTCCATAAAATTTAAAATATTAATGATGAGACACGAGAGCTAATCATGGAGATAAACAAGAATCCTTGTTTGGCGTATGGGATTTAACATGAAACTTTTTTTTTTTTTTTTTCGTTGCCACTTGCATGTAAAAATATCATTTTTCAACTATCTTCATGCTATAAAATCATGGCCTCTGTTATGTTCAGCTGAGAAGGCTAAACGCCATAGTCATTAATAACATCCTTGTGTATAGTCAAAATATTATTTTAGAAAATTTTACAGACACACGGAGTGTATAGTAGCAAGTGAGAAACTGTGCTTTGTGTATAGTCAAAATGAGGCCTGATAGCATTTATGAGCAAATGTAACTCTCACGCACTACCCTTTTGCTATTCATAGAACCGAGTACACATGAAAGTAGAAGTTTTATTAATTGAAATTATGGATTCAATAATTGAGGATTTATTCATTGACATGATATGCAATTATCATATTCAAGGCAATGCA
The DNA here is from genome assembly GCA_015731905.1 of Salix dunnii. NCBI lineage: Eukaryota > Viridiplantae > Streptophyta > Magnoliopsida > Malpighiales > Salicaceae > Salix > Salix dunnii. The sequence goes on along the minus strand of CM027666.1, from coordinate 12,731,195 downwards.
TAAACACCTCACACTTTACCATGTTTATCATCCTCTGAAAAAGGCTTATTATTTCACTCGTATCCAAATCAATCAGTGCTGCTTTGAAAAAGGACCTAGTGCTCTCACTAAGCTAGGTCCATCATCAATCATCATACACCCGGTTGATTTTTATCCTATACACTAGCATGTTGGGGCTATGACTTGACAAGACAGAGCCTTCATTTAATTCATGGTTATGCAATCCGGTCCTGCTAATAACCTCCCTCTTTCTTGCACTGTTTTGGCTTCCATGTCCCTGTATTTTTTATCTTTTTTTCCGCAGGGTTTTGTTATTTCTGAGCATGTAAGAAACCATGGACGCATCAAGTGGGCTTGCTAGCTACCTGAACCACTTGCAGGAAGAGAGCACAGAGATGGCCCCCCAAGTATCAACAAGAAGATGCAGGGAGCATAGAAATATATGTTTTTTATGGAATAAATAACAAGTTCAGTGTGGCAATTCATATATAAACACAAACAAGAGCACACAGCCATGGACCTTTTCCTTCCCTTGTTGGTACCCAAACAAAACACAGAACTGGCTTGGCTTGTTTTTGTTCTATGCGCCCATCGACCGAGTCTAAAGAGGGGTGGTGAGAGGGATGCAAATAGACAACCTCCGGTTGACGTGGGACCCTATGGTGATAAAAACCTTAGGATTAGATATTACGAGATGTTTTGTATTTGTGGGGCTTGTACCTGCTGATCTCCACATATAATCCATAGTTTTTAAAACCGATCCACAGGCAAGTCTTAGGTTTAGGGTAAGACGAGTTAATTAAATTAACTTAGATGAATCTAGTTTTCAGAAAAATAAAAATAATATTTGTTTTGGAGAGAAAATAAATGGACTTTAACTGTGTTTTTCTAAGTTGACTGGATTGCAGATTTATATAGTTTTTTGACGGAGTCAATTCTATTTTTAGTTTTATTAAAACATGATTTATTTTAATTGTCAAAATCTTTCAGGCACAAATCAACTTGCGTGTGGTTTTAAAATAGTGATGATTACTTGATACAAACGATTTATGAAAGTTCAGATACCAGCAGTCCACCTGAATTTTATAACCTTGTGGGGATAGTGACCAGTTTTCTTTATTCCACTATGATTTTGGATATGAGTTGAAAAGAGGGGTCAAGAGGTAAAAAATAATCAGTGTGTCTTTACAATTTATTACTGATTACATTTTATTTTTTTTTACTATTCTCATTACGAGAAAATAAATTCGAAAACAATCTAAACATTTGGAAGAAAAAAAGTAGTAAATCGCAGTAATTCTATGGAGTATCATAAATTTATAAAACTATAAAGCTAATTTAGTTTGATGATTTGACGGAAAAAAATTTTTATATATTTAAAATGCCATTGACTATAATATATATAAAAAAATAAAAGACTTTAAAAATTAAATTAAATATTAAAAAAAAACTTAAGACAAATTATTAACAATAAATAGTGGAACTCGAAAATATGACACTACAAAACTAACCCTAAAGGATGGTTTCCTTCATTTTCATTTTTCTTGGGCATCTTCATATTGTATTCTATTGGTAAATATCTAAATGCAATTGTAAAATTAAGCCAATTTTTTTTTTAAAATAATTTTAACTCGTTCTTTTAGAGAATATCAATTCCTATTCCCTTCATCTTATTGCCTGTAAATTGCAAATCCAAACAATAACAAAATCTCTTATTGTCAAAAGAAATCTCTCCATTTCGATTGAATTTTTAATGTAAAATAAATATTTTACTGTTGAGATTTGCTTATCTCTTCCACATAAAAAAACAAAATAAAAGAACTTGTAATTGTGAGAACAAATTTGGAAAGAAGATGGAATTTGTGAGGGGGTAAGTGACAGGAAGTTAAGAAAGCAAGAGCAACACAACAAAAAATTATTGTAATTATTACAATAGCAAGAACTTGTAATTTAAAAACTTTGCATGATACATAACTACTTGACTATCTATATTACAAAAATTTAAATGTTACAATGAAAATGCCTCTCAAAACAGATTTGGGCAATTTTAACCTAAGACTGCAAAACATTGTTTAACTCATTGTAACCTATCAAAAAACAGTAAGTTGACTTGTCAAAACCCATCATGTCAGTGTTAATGTGTTGTTGCACTCTTTTTAAAACCCATAATCCACGTTAGAAGTCATGTCAGACATGAACCCGCTTCTTGCATGCACCAATATCCATTATTGCCAAATTTGTCATTGCTCAAGCATGTTACTATAGCTCTAGCGGTTATTACATTGGTATGCCTTCACACCCAAACTATGACAAACCACCCTCACTTAAAGATTTTGACACCCTCATTAAAACAGAATGAGGTATCTTTTTACGAGGTCTTTAAATTACAACTGCTCAATATCTTTTTCACATGAAAAATCTTCTTAATTCTCCAATTGTACTAAGAACTCAGCCCACTTATTCTTATTGTGTTGATCGAGTCTCCAATGATCCAAAATATTGACGATTCAATTAACAAACTACTTATGACTGTCAGATGAGCGCTTTGTGGCTTACTTATTTATAGATCCTCCTAGTCTTAGTGGAAAGGCCTCAAGTAGCTTACATGAAAACATTGGGTTTCTTTAAGTCTTTTTGGCTATATTAACCTCTACAATACAACTCTCACCCTTTTTATAATCTAAAGTGGATATCATACCTCGATGTTGATTTTTTCCTATAATTGTCTTCTAAACCTGAAGAGTCAACTTTAGTAACACCTTGTCACCAACACTAAAATCCACAGGTCTTCATTTTTAATCCATATATTTTTGCATTCACTTGTTTGTCTTGAGCCAATTCATATAACTATGTTTTTCCATTAAAAGTTCGTACATGATCGGACACATTTCCCTGAATTCTGAATTATAATTTTGGTCAAGGTCTATATTTGCATCCTCAATACCAACTAAAAAGGTCTTGAATCAATGTCTGATAATCTATTAAGGTTATAACAAAATTGTGTGTTATCAAGTAAGTCCACCTAGTTTCATTACATGGCTGTCATATAATATCTCAAGTATTTCTCCAAAAGAGGATTTACCCTCTCTATTTCCCTATTATTTTTTGAGTGATTCATCATTAAAAACTTCAACCTAATACTTATCAACTAATCATCTAGTGAAATCTAAACTCATCTAGTGAATTGCATATCACATCATGGTAACTCACCATGTCAAATAAAGCCCTAAAATATTCAAACACATTTCAGTAAGATAGCTCAGGAACAATTTCAGCAGTACACATTATTGGTATGGATATAAAAACAACATACTTCATGAGTCTTTCAACCACCACCATCACTTTGTCCAAACCATGAACTTTCAAAAATCCCGCCATAAAGACCATCAAACAAAAACTCATGACTTTTAAAAAATCAATAAATGTTGTAACAAACTAATTTTTTTTATTACAAAATCTTATCCTACTTGTCGCACGTCGTCGCGCAGCATCCCCCGTCAAGGGGGGTCTTTTTGGTGTCTCACAATGGAGTTGTTGAGGAGTCGCCACCTGGCTGTTGAGGGTCGCTAGGAACACCCGGTTGCACTAGTCTGATCAGAGATTCAAGGGTAGGGGACTAGTTGCGTAAAGGGAAGGTATTAACACCCCTAGCATGCCTTACCTTAGGTAAGCTGCATTGTTTATCTTGATGTGATTTTAAATGCTTCGACGGATCATATCTATTCACATGAAAAATGTTTCGATTTGCAAAAGAAATCGATCAACGCTCAAAATAATCCTGTGAATTTTATTGATTATTTCTAGATATGCAACTACTAGTCTACTTGTAGTTTCTTCATTTACCACTTGAAATTAACCATTAATCCCCATGAATTAATTTCACGATTGAACGATTCATAAAAAATCAAACACCGCTCAGAATAATCCTGACAATTTTAGTGGTTATTCCCGAATATATAAATGTTAGCCTACATGTAAATCCAACAATTACTACCTAAAATTAATTGTTAATTCTCGTGAATTAATTTCATGATTTATTTTAATATTAGGCCAATTTGAAAGATTTAATAAACTTTTTATTAAATCTAAATTTAATTTTTGGAAAACGTTTTAGTCGTATACGAAGAAAAAACATTTTTTTTATTTCAATTTATATTGTTTTTTTCTTAACAAGACAACATAAAATAATTGAATAAATAAAACACAACACAAAACACCCACACACACATTTTCTTTTTCATCCTTTTCATAATTAAAATACAACTCACACAAACATTATCCTTTTTCACTTTTTCTCATTACATTCCATAAATAATAATAAAAAATACAACAAACTCAAATAAAACACATAAACATAAAGAAAATTATAAAAGGGAACTCAGGAATGGTGCTGGAACAGCGGCAGTAGCGTTGGTGCGCTGACGACGTGTCTGCCCAGGCGCCTCCGTCACTGGCGGCGCGTGGACCCACGCGCCGTCACTGGTGAACAGTAAAGACAGGGTGGCTGGATCTGCCTCTTCTGTTCCTCTCTCGCCGACGGTGACTTCTAGGCGACCTACAGACACAAACAAACACACACAAGCAGTAGATAAGCATTAAAATTCAAATTTTTCCAGATTTGTTATCGGCTCCCTCAGGTCTCAGATCTGTTTCTTCTTCTTCTTCTTCTTCTTCTTCTTCTCTCGCTGGAGAAAGTGTTCCACAATGACCTGCAAACAAAACAAAAGCCACACAAACACCAGCACAAGGAAAATCGGTCAGTTATGTCCTTCAAATCTTGGCTCTTTCTCAGCGATCTGTTCTTCTTCTTTTCGAACCTATTCTTCTTCTTGATCAGTTTTAACTGTTAACGATTTGTGCTTCCATTGTGTGGTGGCTGGTGCTCAGGTCTAATGGGGAGAAAATGTGTTATTGTGGCAGAGGCTGTCGGTGAAGAGAGAAGACCGTGAGGAGTAGAGGAACGAGATCATGGGTGGAATTTGTGACTGAGAGAGGCGGGTTGGAAGTAAGGAGTGACCTTGGGAGTGGGGCTGAAGGCTAGCTGCTAAGGGTAGAGAGTTGGTTTGCTGTGACTGGAGGCAGAGGGGAAGGGAAAACTAGTATCGCTGGAAAAATGAGAGGAAAGTAAGGGTATAGTAGGAGGAGGGAAGGTGGTCTGGGGGAGAGAGGGAGAGGAAAGGGTGGCTGGCCGTGAAAGTGAAAGGGAAGAGTGAGGAAAGAAAAAAATGGGGGTTGCAGCTGCCCTCAAGGGGGCTGGTGGTTGCAGCCCCCCTGGAGAGAAACAGATCCCTTGCCTTTTTAGGGTTTTTTAGGGGGGCTGGGGGCTGCCACCGGAGGGAGAGGGAGGGGAAAATTTAGGGTTTTTTTTGTTTAGGTTTTGAATGTGTGTCCTTTTTTTTTTGTCCTAGTTTAATTATGGCTCAACAACTCTATTTATAGAGTTATTCATAGGCAAAAATTCAAAACCAGCCCTCAGCTTGTGGGCCTTTTTCAATTTGATCCTTGATTTTCAATTTGTGCAATTTGACCTTATATTGACTGTTAAATTCTTAATTTGGTCAATTTTACCCCTATAACAAGATATTTTTAGATTTTCATCTTTTTTTTATATTTTTTTGTCTTTTTTTTCAAAACATAAATATAATGGGTCAAAAATTGGGTAGCAACACTACTAACACAAATACAAATTATGACATAAAGCTCTATGACATGTTCTATTTTCAGCCAAAATTAAATCTCGGACAATAACACTAGACTCTTCCTCGATCTGGATGCCCAACCCATTAAGGATCATGATGTTCGGTCTTTAAATATCTTCTTAACACGCCTTTTAAAACATGCAACCAACCTTTTTTATACAAATAAAACCATTTTCAAGCTACTACCATCAAATTGTCCCTTCTAGTACAAGTTCCACCAATTTGGCATATGTTGTATCCTTTGCGATGGCCTTGTGTAACCAATCCAACATTTGATTTAACCTGCACCATAAGAAATCAACATGCAAACACTCCACATCTACTCATAGCAATAGCAACTTGATTATGCCCTTCGAATTATACTCTCATGCAAAGTCATAGTTGACCAAAAATTCTTACCATTAAACTAATCTTGTGATAGATTTTTTTGAGTGTGGAAGAAATGTTTTCAACATTGTTAGTCTTAACAACAAACTTTTGTCCTAAAAAAATACACCCTTTAAACACTATGATAATGAATAATAGTTGTCATCTTTTTCTTGTAATTGGAGTATCTTTGTTCAATCTCATCTAGTTTTTGAGTTTCAAAACCATTAGATATCCTTCCTACTCTAAACACCACCAATTACCATGATTAAAGCATCAATATGGACTTTGAATAGTAACTCAAAATATGATAATTGTAACATTGACACAAACATCATAACTTGTTTCAACTTGTCAAATGCTCATTCATATTCGACAAACCAATCCTAGTTCTTCATTAATAGATCAAATTAAGGGGTTACCATTTTGTCGTTCCCTTTGACAAACCATTGATAATAATTTTTCAAAACTAAAAAAGAACTTTAAATCTGACACCGCCATAGAGCGTGCCCAATCCAATATTACATGAATTTTTTTGGATTCATCCTCCCTTGGCCCCTTCTTACTATATAGCTGAAGAATATGATTTCTACCCTACAAACTCAAACTTCTCCTTCTACACATACAACTTATGTTTCCTCAACCTATCTAACACTTTGGCCAAATACATAAATATAATCTTTCATGTTCGTAATAAAAACAACAATATCATCCAAGGATTGATATATTACATCATTCGTCAAGTTGCAAGAAGTAGTTGGCATATTGGTTGGCGAATAGCATAACTAAAAACTCATGTGCATCATACCTCGTCACATAAGTCATTTTGTATTCAATGACCTTAAAAATTTGAACTTGTCAATAACTAGAACCCTAATCTAACTTTGTAAGGATAGAAGCACCATTTAATTTGTTTATCAAGTCATGTACCAACAATAATGAATACTTGTTCTCTATTATTATTTTGTTTAGTGCATAATAATCCACACACATCTAAAGAACCTTGCATCAATCAACTTATCTAGTTGTTTCCTTACTTGTACTGGTTCTCTTAGTTACATTCAATAAAAAGATTGTGATGGTGGTGTCACATCAAACATTAACTCAATTTAATGGCAACCCTCCTCAATAAGAGACTTTTTGATAACTCCAAAGGCATGACATCCTTGTGTTGTTTCAATAGACCTACAATGGCTTTTGGTAAATCCTCATGTTATTCTATATCCTCAAACATAACTATTATCAAAAAATAAAAATAAAAACTCAACACCTTTTTTCAAGACATTATTAACTGTCATGACTAAAATCATGTTACTATCACATCTATTTTTTTCTGATTGAATTTGTAGAGTAGTAGACAAAAGAGGGACATGTCTCATTAGCAATCAGAATCTTGTTTAGATATGTCATCAAAGATATATTGGTCTTTTTTAGAAAACGCAAGCCAAAAATTACATTGAATTAATCCTACGTCATAACTAACAAGTCATACTTCCATTCCCATGTTTCAAGACTAATAAAATATTATAAGTCAAACCCATAATCTTGTAAGCCTTGACATTCATTGTCTTCATTGTGATATGGTTGTTGCTTAGTTGAATACCTAACTGTGTCAATAATTGGTCAACAATAAATATGCTCGTTGCTCTAGAATCCAACATGGTTGTGCCCATGTCATTTAACATAATCTTATCATATGTTAGAGTATTAATAACACTGAATTTTCCTTGTCATCACACATCTAGTTGCATTAAATTCGTTTTGATAAAGTTGGATTTGACCATTAAATCTTTTAACTCGACAACTAGACAATTCAACACATGTATTGGGTTGACATACATGTTGTCAAATCTTTCTCCTATTATTAACCATAATTGCATTCGATTTTTACTTTTTTAGTACTCTCTAACATAGTGTGGCTCTCCATAAATGAAACAATCCATTCAAATTTGAATGAATTTAATTACTTATTTTTTCCGTTTTTAGTAGCTGGTTTAGACCTTTCCCCGTCAAACCTTTTTTTTCCTCTTATCTTCTTTCGCCCTATACCTCAATGTGGATGTGACAGTGCTATCCATTTTCAATAACTTAGAATCTATCAACCCATCTATGATAACAATCATAAAAGACAAAACAATAACCTTTTTTGCCTCAATTAATCTTATGTCCATGGCTACAAACTTGATATAAAGTTAAAATTTTTGTCTTTCTCAAACATGTTCCCAATGTTCAGAATAAGTGAACTAAAATCTTTGATATATTCCTACACCTATTTATCTTCTTTTTTTTCTTTTTAAGTCTTCTTTAGCCAACTAGGATGTGCTATTTGGTAGGAATTATTCCTTAGTTCTTATTTCATATGCTTTCAGGTATCAATCTTTAGTCATTGGCATTCATGTCATCTTTAATTTTGGTTCAACATCATATTTTCACATCACTTATTAAATATATCATGGTAAGTCAACCTTCTCCCTTATATCGACTTTAGCAATGCTTAAATACTATTCCATTTTCCATAAAAAGTTTCACAACCCTTTAGAGCTATAAACCCCACCAAATGGTTTCAGTTCTGGTAGCATGGGATTTGATTTGCCAATACTCACTAGAATATTGGTTACTGCCAGTCTCAAGATAGATAAATAATTACCAAAAACCTATAATTTTTTACTAATCTGTTCTATAAGTTTCATATATTACCACCATAATCTTTTTAGCCAATTACATGGCCATACCAAATATGTCAATGATTGAGGGTCTTTCATGTTCAAATATTTGCCCAACAACAATTTAGAGACATGTCAATCGTTCACGTCAATTATTGGGCATGCATACGAATCACCAAATTCATAAAAATATTTGACAATGATTTAAAGATATTAGTTGTTATGTCTAAATGCAACTAAGGTTATAATACCACTTTTAATAGTGTTTATGTTGGCATGCTCTCACACTTGAAATTGTGACAAAGGTTTATAAACATATAATAACATGTTTTTTGCATGTTACACGAAGATGTTATAAGAAATTATGATTTTGATTATCGATGAATATTTGGTTGTAATCATATTTATTTCTAGCTAAGTTTTAAATAAACATTAAATATTTGATTAGCCTTTTATTCAAAATGTTGTTGAAAATCAAAATTACAAATAAAGACACAAGTAGTTTTTTCTATTCATTGGATTTGATATAAAATAAAATACATTAAATTCAACTAAAACTAATAAACTTTCTTCTTTTCTTTATTTAATCAAAAACTACCAACTAATAAAAATATGTATAGCTTGTCAAATTCAAAAATATCTCATTGAATGATTGCTTTGTGATACAAGTTAAAAACAAATAGAATCCCATAGTAAAATACTGTAACTCTATACTAAAAACATTATTTACCAATATAGAGTAAAAATGATTTTACATATCCACTCAAAAACATTAACTCTAGCTTTCAAAGGGCATTGATGTTCCTTCACATAATCTATTTATCATTTTCAAATTAATGAGGTGAAATAATTATTTTTTTCATCTTGATTACATAGCAAAATGATAAGAATACCTTTGGAAGAAAAAAAACAATCAAACTTGGCATAAAGGGTTTTTTTTATATATTTTCACCATATTTTTTTCTTTTATAATTAAAGCTAAGGGGCACTTTGGTATTTGTACAAATGTAACAAATAATAAAATTTTCAAGTGAATAATGAAAATACAAAAATAACCTTAATTTATGGTTGTCATGCATAACTTGATTGGTGATTGGGTTTAATGTCAATGTACCTTTTTATTCTCCCAACTCTACTTTTGTGAAAATTATAGTTTGATCCTTTTAGCTGTGAGATTTTTCACTTTGATCTTTATTCTTTTGATTTCTAATTGTTTTTAGTATTGATAGTTTTTTAGAGATTTTATTTGTTTTTTATTTTATTCTTCAATCTTAATCTATTAAATATTAAATTCTTCAATGAAATCCTTGTTATTTGAATTTATAATTTTTATCCCTAATTATTTTGTAAAATTTTAGTAATTTTCAATTCCATCCTTTGAATTCAAATGGATGAAAATAACAATGTTATCATTTCATCCGTAGTTTACCAAATATTATATTTTAGATGTGATTTTCATTATTTGGATTTTTAGTTTTAATCCTTTTTTTTTTGTATAAATTTTAGTAATTTCAACCTTCAATTCATATTAATGATGTTAAATTTTTTTATTTGGTTCTTTTTATTTTGTTTTTTAATTTTTTTCCTAACTTTTTATAAATGTTATTATTATTTTCAATGTCACCCTTTAATCAAAAATATTGCTTTATGTCAATGTTGATCCTTATTTTTTATTATCCTTTTACTATATTGATTTTTTTTTTCAATTTCACACTTCAATTAAATATAAAATTTAACTTTTAATTGAATTTTGATAATCTTTATTTTAAAAAAATAATTGTATAATTTTTTTTCAATTTCATCATTTAACATTTAATTGATTGAAAATCAAAATTTATATTTTTCTAGTGTAGGTTTTTTTTAGTTTAATGACTCATACCAAAAGTTTTTATTTTATTTTATTTTAATAATGGGTAGATACTCCTTTTTTTTTTTTGTCAAGTAATGCCATGACTTGAATCATGATTTTGACAAGATATTCTTTGTTATCATATGGTTTACATGTTTATGATGACAAGTTTTTCATATCATTTTTTGTCACATGAATATTATTTCTTTTCGCCTTTATTTTATTTATTAAAGAATCTCTAAAACAAAATGGATATGTAAGTATTATAGTTTTATTATTATTTTTTGTAATTATAAACTAGAGTAAAATATGACTATTATTTTATTTTTATCTCTTTCAAAGATTAAGTTCCATCTTAAATTTGATTTTCGACACTTAAAATAATTTAAAATATGAGATTTTATTAAAATATTTAGATTAAATTCAATTTAAATAATCTGAAACATATTGTTAAGGATTCCATGAATTGAGGTTTGGTGTAATAAAGTTAAAATGATAGTTATTAAATTTGATTAGAGGTCATTTATATGCATTATTTTTTATGCTCTTGGTAATTTTTATCAGTTAATAAAAGAATATTAAGATTTAAATTGTATTGTAATAAGGTTTATTTTCCCATGAAATTCAACTTTTTACCTCATGGGTTAGTTTTTTTTTATGAAGTTAATTCTTTATTATTCAGCTTGAATTAAATTTGATGTCATTTCATCTTTTCATGGACTTTTTCTTTTATAAGAGTTTATAGTCAATGCCAGCTTTCCTTCTTAAAATCATTCTTTGAACGGAGAGAATAGGAAAGTAAGATCTCAAGTAATATAAGATTTCTGAGTAAGATATCATGTCTATATTTTTTTTATATTTTATTAATCTTATGAAAATCTAAAACCAAATTAATATATATCACAAATTGCTGACAAAATTATACCAATGTGCTAAATAATTTGTATATTTCAAAAATCTTTAAATAAATAGTATTTTTGCTCAATGTTTAAGCAAATGAGAAGGGGGTGTTTTTATTCTGACAACCTTACACTTTATAAGTGCAATTTGGATGAAATGTAAGATTCAAAATTCAACATCTAAAATTATAGCTCTTAAACTTAGTAAATCAAGTTTTGGATCATAAATCATATGGGTTAATTAATTTAATCTATTTCTTTAATTTTTAAAAATAAAAATAATACTATTTTAAAAAAATAAAGCTTGACAATAGATCTGAAAAGAATATAATATCAAAATTCAATATCTAAAATAATTCTCATATATTGTTGCCCCAATATTCCGAGGAGAACTTTATACAGAAAATCCCACCAAAGACACCTTCCAAATATTGTTTTCAAGACCTTCCATATACACATGCCTCCGATTAAGAACTAAAATATATTTAATTTAAATGATATAATAAAAATAAAATGCAATAAATCAAATCACTGTAATTGTATTATGTATTAAATCATTCAATTTTAATTTAATAGTTTAAATCTAACAAATATATTAAAACACAACATACATATTAAAATAAATACATAACGATCCCAATACATATCTTCATTGGATTAAAGTGAAAAAAATCCCAATTATTAGCATCAAAAAGCAAATTCCACATAAGGTTAGTACCATTTTAGAAAGAAAGTAAGATAACGTTAGGAGGAGTCGTCCTGCCCTCAACTAATAAAGTGGGTTCTTCTTATTAATCCTCATCTCTCCCTCTCCCTGACCTCTTCCGCTTCTCCATCAGCATCCACAGCCCATCTCCCTCTCCGTTTCTTAAACACCCTAATCCCAGATCCCTCTCCAACAAATCCAAACATGAAAAACCCAGTTCTTCTTTTACCTTAGAACCCTAAGTTTCTCCCCAAAAAAAATGTCAGCTATTAAGAGCATAATTAACAGGTCAAGATCAAACAGGGTGGTCCAGTACAGCTCGGCACCGGACCTGATCCTGTTTGGAGGTGGATGTGGTGCAGAAACTACTTCATGCTGGGCTAATTTGCCACAAGAGTTATTAAGAGAGGTGCTTTTTAGAATAGAGGAATCGGAGAGCAGTTGGCCCCCGAGAAAAAATGTGGTGGCTTGTGCTGGGGTTTGTAGGAGCTGGAGACATATAACTAAAGAGTTAGTTGAAGTCCCTGAACTTTCTGGCAAACTCACTTTCCCGATATCTGTCAAGCAGGTAGCTTTATGTACTTCTGCTTGCTCTAATTTTGAGTTCTTTGAAGTTGATTATAAGCGGGATTTATGGTTTTGTTTTCTGTGTTTGGATCTTTAATTTCTTTGGGAAATTGGTTTTTTTTTTTTTTATTTAGTTTAGTGATTTGATAATGGATTGCATAAAAACTGAATTCATTTCTGGGTATCTATAGTGGGTTTTAAATGGCCTTGGCTACTGTTAAATGATTGCCATGTTGAATGGATTTATGAGATAAATTTTCTTGAGATTTATATGTTATTCTTAATTTGCTTTTGTGAAGATTGGTATTTAGACTTCAGACAAGGGATATTTCTATGCTTGAGTTTTCAACCATTTCGTTCAGATACTAATTACAATGACAAGGGATTTGAACCACGAGTTTTCATAATAAGACGATTCCTCGACCATCTGCAAGTTTTACGGAGGAACTTACTCGAAAATACGCTTAAAAGAGTAATGCATAGCTTCTACTATTGGGCCACCTTTTGCTTCGATGAAGCAGTTCCACAATGATGAATAGCTTCTACTTCTGTGTAGTGATGCTGATTTTGTTTCTTCTTTGATATTTAAATTTCCTAATCATGGTTCAACGACTCTAACTTTTATACATTGGGTTGATGGTAGTAGTGACAACCCTCCAATTGATTTAATGATGCCATGATCCTGTTATGGAATTGGGGTTAATGTTTGTAATTTGGGAATTTCTTGCCTGGCCACCTCACGAGTTTGGATTTCACGATTGGTTATTGTTTGCAGCCTGGTCCAAGGGATTTTCTCCTTAAGTGCTTCATAAAGCGGTGCAGATCCACTCAAACATACCGACTTTATCTCAGTCTAAATAACGGTGAGTAGGATCTTAATGGTGGACAATTTGTTCCTAAGTTGCCTATGTAGCGAAATAGATTCATGGTTCACATTAACCTTGCATCATTGTTAGTCCTTGGTTTTTTAGATTGTTTGCTGAGGAAGTCAATTTGACTGACCACTGAATTTTAAGAGGGCCTGACTTTTTCTCATTGCTTTTTGGGCTTTGGAGAATTTAAATTTTTTAATTTATTTGTTTCTTAACACAGCATTAACTGAAGATGGGAAGTTCCTTCTTGCTGCGCGCAAGTGTAGACGCCCCACCTGCACAGATTATATCATCTCTCTAGATGCTAATGATATGTCAAAGGGAAGCAATGCTTATGTTGGGAAACTTAGGTATGACATAATTGGCCCACAGAATGAGTTTTCTTAGCTCTCTTGCTGGCTGGAATTGATAACATTTTCTCTCCTGTGAAGATCCAATTTTCTAGGAACCAAGTTCACAGTCTTTGATGGACAGCCACCTCATGCTGGAGCCAGAATGACAAAAAGTCACTCCTCTAGGCTAGTAAATTTGAAACAAGTTTCTCCAAGGGTCCCTACTGGCAACTACTCAGTGGCTAGCATCTCATATGAATTGAATGTATTGGGTTCCAGGTAAAGATTTAGGCACACCCAACAATTTACAGACTTGTCTTTGGAAATAAGTGAATGGATTGCTATCTCCTTCCTGTTTTGGCTGTTTACATCAAATAAAATTGTGATCAGCAATTACTTTTTTCAACCACGATTGAATCACTGAGCATGCTTTCCTAGAAAGCTTAGCTAATTATTGTAAAATTCTCACATATCATGCAGGGGTCCTAGGAGAATGCATTGCATTATGGATGCCATCCCTGCTGCTGCCATTGAACCTGGTGGAATAGCTCCCACACAGACTGAGTTTTATCATCAGAGTGTAGATTTCTTTCCGTCTCTGCTGTTTTTCCGGTCAAAGTCAAACCGAGTTGAAAGCTTTCAATCTGGACCCTTGTCCAGTCACAGAGAAGGAGCTTTAGTACTGAAAAACAAGGCTCCAAGGTGGCATGAACAGCTCCAGTGTTGGTGTTTAAACTTCCATGGACGAGTAACAGTTGCTTCAGTGAAAAACTTTCAGTTGGTTGTTTCCCCAGAAAATGGACCAGCTTGGCCAGAACATGAGAAAATCATCCTCCAATTTGGAAAAGTTGGAAAGGACTTGTTTACCATGGATTACCGCTATCCAATCTCTGCATTCCAAGCATTTGCAATATGCCTCAGTAGCTTTGACACGAAAATAGCTTGTGAATGATGACACATGGTTGAGCAGGTTTGAATTTGCCTCTCTTAGAAATTGACACCTGTTGGACCCTGATTTTGTTATAATCTGTTGAATAGCAAAATCTGAACCTTCCAGAACCATATGATTTTATTGGAGCATAGTATAAACCTGAATGTAACAACAAAGGCATGTGTCGCGGGGGGGGGGGGGGGTGTTTACATTTTGCTTTCATGAACTACATGAGAAAATGGTTAGCAATGTACCTTTGTGTGTTGGCTTTCTTGAATGCAATTGCTTGATGCTGCAGAAGCTTTGACCATAGGCATCTCTTTATTGAGGATTAGTATCGGATGATGGATCTTTAGTGCACCCGAGTTTGTGGGGGTGACTGATATGCAAATGAAATGCAGATATGCTGCTGCATGTTTGAAGGTTTTGGTATGTTGGCGTGGATTCTAACCTCTATCGAGATGCAGAAAGAGATGTGGCATTCATAATTCAGGACCGGAATTGTCATCTACGATGCCCTGTATATATATTTTTCTCTCAACGTGCTCTTATCTTTTTAATTTATTTTCTCTTCCGCTTTCTTTCTTTCCTCCTAACTTCCTTTTATATATTTCGTGGCCGTGTAACTGTTCGTCACTTCAATTAATTGTTTAGACTCAAAATGCAATCCTTGTATATTTGTTTCCCTGTCCAGAAAAGAATTTGTCTGTGCGAATTAACTTGAGCGAGGTTATATTTAAAGTGATTTTATTTTAAAATATATTAAAATGATATTTATTATTTTTTAAAAATTATTTTTGATATTAATACTAAAAATGATAATTTAAGATTAAAAATAATATATATCTATTTTTAAATTTGTTTAAAAGTATTTTCGAAATAGTGTAAAATACTCCTAAATGGTGGTGTCGTTAAAGGTTCCATCAACCTCTTTTCTGTCCTAGTGTTTTTTTTTACCATTTAATTGTTTTTTTTTTAATTAATCTAAGATAAATAAACAAGAAAATGAAAACAAACCACAAAATCGTAAAGGATTATGGATCATTAGAGGAAAAAAATACTCGATAAAAACTAAATCACGGGTTTTTTAAAAGGAATCCCTTCTAAAGCAAGGATCTATTTGATAATTTTGTCGAAACTATATTTCAGTTTAATTACAGTTTTTTTATTTATTTTGCAAGAGTTTTCCAAAAAGCTCTTAAAACTTTGATTACCAAAAAGCAAAACCACAATTATAAACACTATCGAAATGTGTAAGAGAAACAGAAGCTGCCAGGATGTCTATGACAAGCACCAGTACATATCATATTATACCATTAATGATGATGATGACGACGATAAAAGAGTAGTTGATTTATACCCAATAAAGAAATAAAAAAAAAGTGTCCCTTAAAATTGAAACAAGAAATTTGGAGTTTAGTATCTTCGTTAGTCAAACGTTTTGACATTCAGGGCTTTCAAATTTTTATAGTTTACGGAGGCGGAGGCGGAGGCGGAGGAGGCGGAGGCGGCTTTGCTAAAAAAAGGCCATGTTGTGTTTATACCGTCCTTGCCACCATGTTTCCGTTCACATCTCATTTTAATCACCCTGATCGACAAAAACAGGATGGAAGAAAAAACAACCAATTATATTACAGTTCCATCCTGAATAAAAGAGTTCTTTAATATGACCGTAACACCAGATCGGATGTAGAAGCCTTCCATGGATCTATCAGCCTCTTGTATGCCCTGAAAAATCCGTTAAGAAACAGAAACTGGCAACTAGTAAGCAAGTTTTTTGACCAAAACTGTTTGATTGGTGACAGTTTCTTGATACAATTGCCGAAAACTCAAGGGGTAAGCAATTGAATCACTGTCGAGAGTAGAATAAAACTATTTCAACGACATCAATTTCTTAGTTGAGATTATTTTTTCGATGTTCTGTCAAATTCTTGATTTTCAAGCAACCTATTTCAATGAAAGATAAATCATTTGTTGGCCTCAACTAACTAGATTATATTTCAAACACCATCTAGATTAAGCATTTTGTTGAACACATACCTCCGAATTTGCAATAACAACATTCTTCCCAATTCTGGCATTTTTATCAATTATGCATTCTCTGCAAAACAGAATTGTTCGTGCTTTAAGAGCCGACAGGATGAAAACAAATTTCATCTAGTGTGTTTAAAAGACAAGAAAGGTTTGATATAAGCTTGTTCTCACTTGATTTTTGTGTTTTCTCCTATCCCAACCGGCACTCTTCCTTCAGCAACCAGCGATGCCACTTCAGCTTCGGTTTCATAAAAGTCAGCACCAAGCATTACTGTATCCTGCATTTATATTGCCATCACAGAAAATCAGTTTATATGGGAACATGTCAAAACGATATCAGCACGGAAAAGAACAGAAACTGCAATACTGATACGTAAAAACTAATCCAACAACCTGGCTTTGCTCAATCTAGTTAATATGTCAGCAAGCCGAAGCCAGGTTTATATCGTTTTGGTGTTTTTTAAAAAATATTCAAAATTCAAGCCAATCTACCACGCCATTAGTTGACTTGCACAGTACACGTCGGGAGTCTTTTGCCATGTCAGAAGTTTAGTTGAGTCTTATCATAATGTTTTCGTGAACCAGCTCATAGATGCTACAATTGAAATAATATTGGTACGTGCAAACCTGTAAGTGGGCATTTGAGTTGATCCGAGATCGGATACCAATTACACTGTGTTCGATGAAGCAGTTGTTGAGGAAACTTCCATGAGATATGATAGAATCAACTATCTGCATGCAAAAGAAAAATAGGATGAAATGCCAACGCATCTCTTTCCTTTACCTCCAAGCAAGGCAGGCAGCACAAGCAACATTATGAGAACACTTGAAATGTAATATGAACGTCCTTCTACTAACCTTACTATTGTCAATCTTGGACGGGGGTAGGTTTCTTCGTGATGTATACATTGGCTTTGTTGCATCATAGAAACTAAACCTTGGTGGCTGAAAAGTTATTAAGACAGCATCATCAGGTCTCAATCATGAATATCACTAAATCACGTGCAAGCATTCAACAGCGAAGCTGCAGTTTGCATTTTTTCTTGATTATACCGTAAGACTTCATCACTCGAAGCCTTGATAAATTTCTTGTTTTTGCTGCTTTGATATCTAGAGTCTTCAAGTAATGAATACTATTTTCTTGAATTTACTTCTCCCGGTCCAAATGTAGCCTGTTTGTGCCGTAAAAGATTAGGAAAAGAGTGGAGATTTGTTCAAGCACTTACATGCTCAGTGAGGGCAAGATTTGCTTCAAAGAAGGATCTGATGGTTCCTATGTCTTCCCAATAATCATTGAAGAGATACGCCTGCTCAGAATTCCAGGGTGAACATTTAAAAAAATTAATAATTCATGGTTGCGTTTGGTTAGCTTAGCTTGTTAGGATGAAAGTGCCTGGTTGAAGAGACAGGTGAAGACTTGGAATTTGAAGTGAATTTCTGTTTTGAAAGCATAGTAGTAAAGCATGTCCCTTTCTATCGATATTATCTTTTGTCTCTCTAATCTCGAGACAAAAACGAAACATTAACTGTGCATGTGTGTTCATTATATGTAAATATAGTCTCTGGAGACATTGGGGTGAATACCTTGGGTGATATAACAATGGTTTCGAAACTGATCATGTCAAACTCCAGAAGAATTCAGTACATACCTTAATATAAAATTCTTTTGCCGAAGCTGGAATTATCTCTGATCCAAAGTCATTTGCAGTAGGAAAACGCCACCTGAATCAGCAACAATTTATCGCACTCAGTAGTCCTTTACTCATGTTAGGTATAGCATATATTTGATTGCATGTTTACATGGAAGAGCATCAATTTCTCTTTTCTTTCCATTTCTTGTTATTGAATCCTAGTAAAATCATATGAAAATATAAAAATAACTGCAAATGCTCAACATCTGACAATCACTGATAATGAAAATGGCTGGTGGTACCTTAAGAGGTTCAAAAGTATCTCCTTCTTGAAGACATACACTCCCATTGAAGCAATGTATGGTTTCTTTAAAGCCTCCTCCTTCGAAAGCCCCAATACTGTCGTATCGACTTCCTGAAGAGTAAGTAAAAAAGTAGCGTAAGCACAAGTGCTAACCACTCAGATTTATAGTTGTGTTCAGCAACACAAAATCATTAACTTACCATTGCCTTCAGGTCAACCCCCTTCGGTTTTTCACTGAATGAAAGGACTCTCCCCTTATTGTCAATCTTCATGAGACCAAAATCTGAGGCCCGGCTATCATGTAAATATTGGAAAGTCTCAAAAACATAATCCATCAACTTTGAGCATGAGCCCAGATATAAGCAAAGTGAAAACAGGGTAAATATCAGAGATGAGTCCCCTGAAATGAGAAATTGCTATTGAAAGAGCTCAGCTTGGATTAAACTTATGCAGACCTATCATCCATCGGTAGACAAGAGAGAGTGATATCTGCACCACCTTGCCGATGATTCTGGAAACGAGAGACGAACATTAATGTCTGATACTTACAGATTAAGCAGTACTTGATTTTCCATACTCAATTTTAGTGAATAAAAACCATGTCAAGTGAAATGTACTTCTCACCTGCACAAAGTCCATGTAGTCCATTCGGTACAAGTGATCTCCAGAAAGAATTAGCACATCCTCAATCTCCTTGCTTCTTGGGTCCTATGAAGTTAAAGTACATAGTGAAAACATGTGTAACATCCCGAAAAGTTTTATATTTGTACTAAAATCACCAAATTCAGGATAAGGGAAGATAGAAAAGACAAAAGTGTAAATTTCTTAGCAGCAACTTTTCATTCAGGTAAAGTCTAAATGGTCGATAAACTGGAGGCAAGTTGTAGTTTTATCTTCCAAGGCAACATGAAGTACGATGTGGCCATAAACTTTCCAGTTGAAGTGTTTCATATAATGGAGTTGCAATTTCTTCCAGTATTGGGAAATAAGGGATTAAGAGGGAGAAAAGAAATCTCAAAAACAAGGAGGTAATAGCTGGCTGAAAAACAGGGAAACAAACACTGGTTATCGTGTAATCTCTTGCTACTTCTGTTCTGCCTCTGCTTCGATGCAATACAGACTAACCTCTTGTTTCTATATACAACATTCTTTATGAAGTATTCTTCATCTTATTTTGGTATAATAATCGTTTGGCATTAAGATAATTTATCGACGTCTGTACCCCTTTTGTTCTAGCTTCACCCTATCAGTTCTGAATGAGTTGTGGGCTCATCTTATTTATAAACACCTCACTTTCTCATCCATTTTAAATATGAGATATTTATCACTCAAAATGTGCATATAATAAAGTTGAACGCAACCCTTCGTAAATTCATCACTGATAAAGGCGCTTACATTCATAATTTTGACTCCAGAGGAAGAGATGGATGTGTTCAAAAACAGTTTGCAGGCTAGTTTATTCAACAAAAAGGCTAGAAAAGGAAAATGTGGATATGGCATCGACTCAGTGAATCACCCTAATTCCCTGGAAGGATTCTGAAAATGGGAAGCCCTACTGGAAATCTGAGCTGATTAAGTTTCCAACTAAACAGGCCGGTAGGTGCTCGTGGTAGAGAGTAGAAATTTATTGGAGCGCCAGGTATCCTCTTTTTTTACCTTCCTAGTCCTCTTCAGTACGTTTTCATATTGTAACAGAGAAGAATTGCATTGACTGTGGTTTGACTTTATTTCAATCTACTAGATTTTCACGTGCAGATTGCATCTAATATATAAATGATTACCTCAAAAAGCCAGTGAAATTGCCGCACAGCATCAGCGGTGCCCTGGAACCACTTTTTACCCGCCTCTCCAGGAGTTTGAGTAGCTGCCAGGGCCTGATGACAGAGAAACAAACTTTAACTGACTTTTTAGAACATACCTTTAACTTATTCCCATTTCATCAGAACATTGGCAAGCAAAGCATGTTGATGCTTGAGTGTATAGAGAGCAATCACTTGCAATAAAGTAAAAGGAGAGAAATAAATAAATATATATAAAGTGGCTACCTCGACGAAACCATCTCCAAAATTGACTCCATTACCAAAGTTGTAGGCGCGAGCAAGATGCCTATTCAGTGATGCTGAGTTGTACTGAGTGAGGATGTATACTTTGTTGATCCCACTGTTAATGCAGTTGCTCATGGGCACATCTATCAGTCTGTATGAACCTCCGATTGGGACCTACAGATATCAACTTACAGGATGCATTTTCAACTATGTATAGGGCTGCTCACAGAACTTGACGAATAGGAGATGGCTCCCAGGAAGTAAATGTCAAATTTAATACGCATGAAGTTAATAATTGATGAGAATATTGAAAAGAGAAAGGCTTACAGCAGGTTTGGCTCGGCGCTTTGTAAGAGGGAAAAGACGAGTGCCGGCTCCTCCACCAAGAATAACAGCCACGACTGTCCGTGGATCCCTTTTTTCCATCTCCAGGTCCCTCAACTGCGAGATGCAATAGCTAATGATTGGATGACAAGTGTGTGTGTGTGTGTGTGTGTGTGTGTGTGTGTGTGTGTGTGTGTGTGTAATGACTAATCATGATTATGAAATCTTTAATTCCTCGTCCTTAATTAATTGTCACATAGCCATTTCTACTTCGGTTATTATCCCATGATATAAAAATAACATAATGATATAGAAATAAATTTGTGTGATTTATTTTTTCATGACAGTAGACACAGACAGGCATGCCCTTCCATCTCCTTAATTCTCTTTCGTTTCGAAAGTACATTAATTTAATGAGCTAACCTTGGACTCCACTGCTACATCAGTAGCAAGAGACATGCAAACTTGTTGCATAGGAATTCTAGCAGCAAGACTCGTTCCTTGATGAAGACGGTTTAACTTCAGCTTATTTCCCATCAACTCTCCATTCCCAAACTTCCCAAGTCTCGAGCAATATCTCCTCCCTCCCAATCCTCTGGCGCCATGTAACTGGCCAGCAGCTGCGGCTGAGAGAGAGAAACGGACATCGGCGGAGACTGCCATTTTCTTTGAAACTCGAGGAGAAAACTGGAATGTCAAGTCAGTGAAGAGCTAGCATGTGATATTTGCAGGTGCGGACCATTTCGAGGGTCCGGAGCAATGTGGAGGCTTCTCTTTCGTGAGAGGCTGGAGAGGGGGGGTTTGCTTGCATGCACTGCTTCCTATTGGTGGATTGATGCCACGTTATCCAAAAGCAAACTCATCCACCAATTTTTCCGGGCTTGTATGTGGGAGGATTTTCTTGTAATCCCCAGAATGCCCACTGCCTCCACCAATAATCACGAGTCCGAGGGATATTCCCTAGTTTCTGCTGCCTTTGGTCTACGTGAAAGCTAGACCATGAAATGGTTAACGGTTTTCAACAATTTGGTTTGTCGATTATTTGGATTTTCCTCTCAAAATTAAATAAAATTGGCCGCTGACATGGTGGCTGAATCACAACAAAAAGAGTAGAAAGATAGATAGATAATATACTTAAATAGGGTAAGAATATAAATAGAGCCATAAAACAAAAGGAAAAAAATAAATATAATTAAAAAATCATAATATTCAGGGTCTAGTTTGAGAAAATCCACCTAATGAATAAACCATAAATTAGTACGGTATTTTGCTACAACGCTATTTTCCCATCGCCCATAGACAATGACCGAAATGGGCAAATACTAATCCGCCCCCATAGATACAAAAACCATAAATTAGTTATAGGGTTATTTATGTAATTGACCACTTTTCAAATATTAAATTATCCCAACATGAATAGTAACTTTTATGAGTAAATACCGACATGCCCCTATAAAAGATAAAAACATGAAATAGTTGTAGGGGTGGTTATGTAATTGACCCATTTTAAAATAATATTTTATGTCTGACCGATGATTTCCGTCCTCATGCGTCATTCGATCGGCACATGCTGTCTCTTACGATGGTGATAAATGCCCATCCGACATGGCATAGAATGTGCCTTCTTTTCCTCCACCTCATAGTGGCGCATGTTACATTACCTGGTCATCGGAAACATGTCATTTGGTGGCTGAAAATGTTTTACACCTTTTCTCTCTCCTACAACAGAAAGTTTTAGGCAGTCCCCTATGTTGTCCGTGTTTTCCTTTTCGTCCCTTATCTTTCGATTGTATTGTATGATTCTAAATTTTGTTATAGAAGTTTTGATTTCTTTCAATTAGGTCCTTAGATGGAAATTGATTATATATTATAGTTTCATTTCGGTCCTCAGTCTTTTAATTTCTATATTGTTTGAAAATCCTTAATATATTTGTAATCAATGTTTTAATTTGTTTCAATTTTATCCTTTAAATGAAATTAATTATATATTTTAGTTTCATTTCAATCCTTATTTCTTTAATTTCTGGTTTGGTTTGAAATCCTTTCATTTTTTTCGATAATAAAGTTTATATTTGTTTCAATTTTGTCCTGTAAATTAAATTTAGTATATACTTGTTTTCTATTTCGGCCATTGTAGTTTTATTCTTTGATTTTATTTTAATTCCTTTATTTCTTATGAATATTTTTGAAATGGTTTATATTTTTGTCCATGCTTATATGTACATGTTCTTGTTTTTCTTTTAAAAAAATATTATTTCCTTTATTATTAAGTTTTTTAATTTTAATTTAATGTTTAAATTTAAATTTTTGTTGGTGATGAATGGAAATTTGATATTTATTATTTTTTCCCTTTTTTAATTTTATTTTTTTATTCCTCAAGTCAAATAATATTTTTAAATGTAAGAATGTTTTTTCATAATTGTTTTTAATACTTTTAGGTGTTAAAATTTCTAATTATTACACGTAAGAAATTCAAAATAATAATAATGATTTTTTTGTAAACTTTTTTTTCTTATAAATATATGAGACTGATTATATATTTTGATGTTTGTGTAATATTAATGTCGTAATATATATATATATATATATATATATATATAGCCAATTGTTTTTTAAATAAAATAATAATTTACTATCAGTGTTCTAAAATAATTTTAATACAATAACATAATGAAAAAAATTTATAAAATAAAATAAAAACTTACTTTCTTTTTTTAACAATAATTATTGTGTAATAGATAGTATAACCAATAATAATTAGAATATTAATTATATATATAATATTTATAATGATAATTATAATAATTGTGACAATAATTCATTGGTCAATATTATTATTTTTTTGATAAATAACTTCTGTGTCTTTTTCTATATATGATATTTCAGATCTCATATCATGTAGATAAGACAAGTAAACAATTATGTCAAATTATCTATAATAATAATAATAAATAAAAAATTGCCTTGCACTTCACCGTAAACAACACCAAATTTT
Source organism: Salix dunnii (assembly GCA_015731905.1). Taxonomy (NCBI): domain Eukaryota; kingdom Viridiplantae; phylum Streptophyta; class Magnoliopsida; order Malpighiales; family Salicaceae; genus Salix; species Salix dunnii. Next base: position 12,706,978 of record CM027666.1, on the reverse strand, counting down.
TTAACATGTAACAAAATTGTTAATGGTCCTTTTTTAAAAATATTATACATTTGAGTTAAATAATCAACGTAAAAATTTTAAGATTATATAGTTTTTATATGTATTTATTTTACTATAGATAAATATTTAGAATAATTATTATTATTATTATTAGGGATTTTTCTTGAAAAAAAATAGGTGACACTAATTATATATTATGATTTTTTTATATTAATGTCTTCAAATATTTTTAAAAAAATGAATTTTGTTTATAAATTGGGCATTAATTTAATCTCAATGTTCTAAAATAATTTTAATATAGTTTTATAAATAAAAATATGTGAAAAATTATTCTTTGATAAATTTTAGCAGTTGTATTTTTGTAATCTACCAAATAAATTATTCAATAAATAATTAAAACATTCCCAACAAACCATTAGTATGTTGCAGACAATAAATAATATATTTTTAGTTAATTTGATCAATTATTGTTTTGCTAACTAACAATTAAATTATTACCCACTCATCTGTGCTAGAATTTATCATTTATAATTTTACTATTTGCTAATAACATCATTCATGAAACAAATAAAACATATCCAATAATCAATCAGTATGTTACACAGAGTACATGCGTAATTTTAACAGGATTTTATTGATTCTAATTATACAATCTATCGATTAAATAATTATCAAAACAATGTTAATAATAGCAATAATCAATCACTTTTAGGCGAAAAAACCATTTCAAATAGATTTTAACAATTATAATATTAAATATTAAATATTAAAATAATCAATTACAACATGTTCAAAATCAATCAGTTTCATACATAAAAAAAAAAAAAAAAACTCAGTGCAACGCGTAGGCAAGTTGGCTAATAGTTACTATATAACCTTTATTATTTTATGTAGTCAGCTTTCGATGGCCTTAGTTGCTGCGAGATAAATTACATATTACTATTAGCCAATGTCCTCGCGCCTTGTCACAAGAAACATTATATTTTTTTCAGCAAAAAAATATATTAATTGTGTGAATTTTTTCATTATAATATAAATTTGGATAAAATAATAAATATGTGTAGAAATCCTTTGAAGTGCAAGTTTTAAATAAATATATGTGAATTTTACATGGACTTTAATTTATTTATTTAGTAGGTTTCACCTATTAGATGGCATTCTCTCGTCGCGGTCGGAACCATAATTTTTTCAAACAAAAAATATATTAATTGTGTGAGATTTTTTATTATAATATAAATTGGGGCGAATTTGTATATAAATCCTATAAAGTGCAAGTTTTCTATAAAATAGATGGATTTTAAAAATAAAATGAACATGAATTAAAATATTAGAATTAAATTGAATAAAAATAAAATTTCAATTAAAAATAAAGTGATAAAAATTAAAAATAAAAACTAAAAGTATAAATGAATAAATACGGATAAAAAATAAATATTATCCAAAACGGACAAAAAAAACCAAAGGAATCAATACTAAATAAAAAATTAAAAGAATAAGTGCCAAAATAAAGAATAATACATATAATTAATTTCAATTGAATGACAAAATTGCAATAAATCAAAACATTGAGACTGAAAAACAATAAAGTGATTTTTAAAAACAAAATGCAATGTAACCAATACAAATTAAATTTTCATAACGAAACTGAAAAAAAATAAAACTCTAACAAAAACTAAAACAATAAAAATTCAAAACAAAAACTAAAAATATAAATACATAAATATGGATGGAAAATAAACAATGTCCAAAAAGGACCAAAAAAACCAAAGGAAATAATACCGAATAAAAAATTAAAAGAATAATAGCTAAAATAAAAAACAAAATATATAATTAATTTACATTGAATGACAAAAATGAAATAAATCAAAACTTTGGGACCAAAAATAATAAAGGGATTTGAAGAAAACAATTTAGTATAATTATTGAAAAAATTAAAAGAATAAGGACTGAAATGAAATATAGCATGTATGACCAATTTCAATTGGAGTACAAAATTAGAACAAATAAAAACTTGCATACCAAAATGATTAAAAGAACTAAAAACAAACCAAAAATCAAAAGAGTAAGGACTGAAATGAAACATACCATAAATAATCAGTTTCAATTTAAGGGCATAATTGAAATTTCCATTGAAAATCAGTAAGAAAAATAAAATCAAAAGATCAGGGATTGATATGAACCACAAATATGAGGGATTAAACCATACTTTCAATAGTAGGAGAGAGAAACGAGGGAAAAGAAAATCAACCACCGGCAATAACACATCCCTCACGCATTACATGTGCCACTCACTGACATGGATGAGCACCAGGTCACACCATGGAAGCCCAATTTTCACAACCGGCTCCTAAAATAAGAGTGCGGGCAAAATACTGCTGACGCGTCGTACTTGTAGTGCTCCGGAAAAATTTTTAATCAATTTCCCATATACTCCTACAACTAAAGATATTTATGAAAAAACCAGGGGTGAAAATCTTGAGATACCGATCCCAGGTGTTGTTTTTTTGTCATTTTCGGGGGCTATTTTCAAGTTTTATTGTGCAACAAATTCAGGAATACCATCCATACCCCTTGAAAATTCCTGAAATACCCTTGGAATCAAGGGTTAAAAATTTATGGTCCTAGGGGCAAAATAGTAATTTTACTATAACAATCAATAGTGAAATGTATCTAAATGAACAATAGTAATTTTACTATAACAATCAATGGTGAAATGTATCTATATACATCGTGTCCCAGTTTTATTGTTCATTTTTTCATTATGTATATAGATATAAATTATTGTGGATTCCAACAGTAATATTACTATGTTATCCCAAGGGCTTAAAAATTTAACCCCTAATACTAAGGTCATTTTTGATATTTTTATGAGGACATGGATGATATTTTCTTAATTCTTTGCACAAGAAAACTATTATTTTACCTCTTGGTATTGACAAAAGGACTTAGAACCATTAAGGATGATTATGTTTTTTCACCAATTTATGCATAGTAAAACTACTAAAACAACCCCTAAAAAGACAAAAAAAGCCTTGGAGCAGGGGGTATTGCGGTACTTTCACCTTTATTTTTAAGGGTGTATAAGTCATTTACTATTTTTTATAGTTATTATTAGGTCTAAGGGTGTATAGGTCATTAACTATTTTTTTTTTTTTGAAACACTACAAGCGCATCACTTAGACGCACCGGTAGTGTTTCACGCACTCACACCATTTAGGCTGGGCGTGCGGCATCTTTGGGCACACATCACTCAGACATGTCAATAGTATTTTACAAGCTCGCGTCATTCAGACAACACGTGCAGCATCCTTGGGCAGTGGAAACCACCCTTCCATCGTGTCATCTGATATACCGTCATGTCCTCTACCTCTCGGTACAGCGTATGTCTTGTGAAGGTGGTTGTGGAATTGCTAGTAAATGGTTTTTTTTTCCTTCCTTTTCTCTCTCCTGTTGGTGGCAAGCACAAATGATCCTTCAAATTGTTGGTTTGTTCATTTCAGTCCTTGAGTTTTTGATTTTTTTTACTGACTTCTTCAATAAAAATTTGGTTTTTTTTCAATTATACCCTTCAATTGAAATTAATTATATATGGTAGGTTTCATTTTAATCCTTAATTTTTTTATTTTAGGTTTGTTTTTTGTTCCTTTAATACTTTTGGTATGCAAGTTTTAATTTGTTCTAATTTTGTCCTCGAATTGAAATTGATCATATATACTATGTTTTATTTTAGTTCTTATTCTTTTAATTTTTTAAACAATTACACTATATTGTTTTTTTTAAATCCCAACGTTTTGATTTTTTTTTTTGTTCTTCAATTGGAATTAATTATATATTTTATTTCTCATTTTGACACTTATTTTTTAAATTTTTTATTTAGCATTTTTTGTGTCCTTCTTAAACAATATTTATTTTTTATCCATATTTATGTATCTAGTTTTTGTTTTTAATTTATGCTCTTTTATTTTTTGTTAGGGTTTGATATTTATTCGGTTCCATTTTGAAGTTTTAATTTATGTTTTATTTATAAAAATCCTTTTATTATTTCTCAGTATCAAAATTTTGATTTGTTGGAATTTTTTCATTCAATTAAAATTAATTATATATTTTATTTTTTTATTTTGACACTTATTTTTTTATAATGGAATGTCTTAATTTATAGTGGAAGACAGAGTCATTTTAATTAATATACAATTTAAATAAATTTTATATATGGTTGTAGTGGATCTCATGTGATCCCATATATATTGGCAGTATTTTTCTTCTTCTTTAAATTTACCTTGAAATGTATTTAACTATATTAAAGATGCTGTGTTGCGCAACTCTATGGAATTTGTGCAAGCCTATTTTAATTATTTATTTAAAATATCTAATCTCTTAACCATGACTTGCATAAAAAGACACAGCTCTCACAACAATAATTGGATGGTGCTAGTTTTCCGAAAATATTTTAATCAAAGGAGCTAATTTTTTTTATATATAAAAATAATAATTCAAACAATGGGCAAGCGGTGTCGTTTCCAGAATGAAAAGGAAGACGCGCGGCATGGAGGGAGCCTGATTGCTATTAATGACCACTAAAACGGCATCGTATAAAGCTGATGGGGCTGGGCTGGACAACGCCTCCAAGAAATGGAAGGAAGTACGTCGCAGATGCCCAGTAGCTGTCGTTGGTTACCCAACAAACAAGAAAGCAACGATCTATCTTCCAAGCTACTCCCTTCCTCATTTACTAGTAGTAGTCTCTCCGGCTCTTCCTCTTATACGCATTCATCGACGACGCCATTCTTCAAGATTTTCTTCCTCTGAATAGCAACGGTAGCTTCAATTAGCAGCAGCAGCGATGGCTTCTACAAGATTTTCTCCTCTCTTCCCATTCTTTATTTTCTTCATTATTCTCTGCTTGGCCAGTCACCCTGTCGTTTGTGACGGTAACCGTTTTTCTTTTATTTATTGACCCTTCAAGATTACGTAGTAATTATCTGCTGTCTTTTATTTCTTTTTACACTATCTAGTCTATCATGTGAGATCTGACTACTGATTCTTGATCTAGAGATATCTTTGTGCTCGTGGTTGTCTGACCCTGTCGTTTTAGCTGTAGTCTTGTAGATTCAATTCTATATATATATTTACACACACACACACACACACACACACATGCGTGTTACAATCAGTCTGGATACTTGTAATTCATTTGTATTGCTTGCAACTACTTTCCCAATAGCTAAAATGGTCTTGAGTTGATTTCATTTCAACCCCAAATCTGATGTCTCCAAACGGGCTGTTACATTGTGCCGTGAATTTGCCTTTGCAAGATTGCTTGTTATGACCCATCTAATTAAGAAAGAGCTGTAATTCGACCAGTATTATAGTTTGCTTTCATGATTCTCACTGGCAAGCTCGTAAAGTCTTTGCTCTTTGCTTAATGCCCCGCTCCCCATTAATCTGTTTTTCTGTTAAAATCATTTTTATGCAATTTGCTGGTGCTTGTTCTTCAGGTCAAGAAAATGGCTATAAAAAGTTGTTGTCCTCTAAGTTGCCTTGAGCTCAAGCCTATGCTATTAAAAGCTAGTTTGTGCTGCTTGTTTAGAATGTCACGAATTAGGAAATGATCCCAGGTCCCATGCTTTCAGTACAGTCCCATGAGTCTATCACTCCATGTTAATTTTCCCAAGTTTAAATTTTCTTCCCCAGCTGAAATCTTAGCACTAAGTTTCTCATCCCACCACTTATTTGCAGATGATCAGGAGGGTGCTCTTCTTCAAGGGATTAACAGCTATAGGACATCCTTCAATTTGACAGCCCTCACAAAAAATGATAATGCAAAGTGCCTTGCTGGGGAAATAGCTGCGCAATTTAAGAATCAACCTTGTACAAACACCACGGGTTCAAACACAGTGCCAGGCACTGAGCAGCAATTCCCCAATTACCCGAGCCTTCTAGCCAAATGCCATTTGAATGTCTCCAACACAAGGGATGGAGCTGTGATGCCTGCTTGTGTTCCCCACCTGTATCCAAGTCTTGTGCTCACCAACTTCACACAGACTCCATACTCCGACAACCTTAATGATACTAAGTTTACAGGAGCCGGGGTTGGTTCTGATGGTAACTGGATCGTTGTTGTTTTGACCACAAGCACAGCAGAGGGAAGTTATGTGACTTCCAAGACAGACGGTTCGAATTACAATGCGGCCAATTTGACTGGCAAGAATAGTGGTCTGATCTATCGCTTGCTGTTTTTGCTGATAGGTTCTCTCTTCTTGTTGTGAACCAAGTTGTTGTGAACCAAGTGCATGGCTAACATTAGCTCACATGAACGCTGCTCGATTGTTCTAGGATCCAAGTCTTGCATTCCCTTTTGACATTCCAGAGTGACTGATTATTTGTATCCCTGTGTTTTTTTTTTATTCATATCGAGACGAGTTACAGAAAAGAGAGTAAACATGCGGTCGTGTTTGCTCATGGAAAAGTTTTCATATTTTTTTTTAAAGAAATCTAGTGTATTAATAAAATATTAAATGTTGTTTTCTTGATTCTGCACTATAAAATTAAGGGATTAGTTTGGCTTATCTTTTGTTTTTTCCTCATTTCTTCTATTATTTGAAATATAACTAAAATAAGGCTAATGTTTTTTTATATCAGAAAAAATGTACTAAATAAACATGATTAATTGAATTTTGATTATTTCAAAGAACGGTATTTGAATTAAGAATCTGAAATTCATTCCCTTATTTATCAATTGTAACGTAGAATATGCTTGCTGAATTGCAAATAATTGTAGTAATACTCTCAAGACATTATGCATGCCTGAAAATCACATGAGCATCATGCAAAGTCTTAGTGCTGAAGATCCGGTTAGTTATTAAACTGAAACACATCATTGTGGTTATGGAATTTGATTAATAAAATTATTATTATTATTTTCAAATAATTAAAGCACATAAAATAATGGCAATTATTTAAAGACTAAATACTCAATCGTTACAATTAAATAATTTCAGTCACTCTATATAACTTTAACTCTTAAGAATAAACAAAAACCAGTTCGGCGAATTTGCCCAAGCACCCCGTCCCGACTGTCGAGGCCACATATCACACCAGCACTTCTTAGCTTGAGATCCAACGGTCGATATCAACCGGCTACAAAAGAATAGGAGGGAGGATTCTCGGGGACATCTAGAACACCAGTAGATCCAACGGTCCGTATCAACAGGTTGCAAGAGAGTAGGCACGAGGCAGGGCTCTCTCATTTTCTTTTTTTTCTTTCTAGAGTACTCGGCTGCAGCAACACAAAGCTCTCTCTCGATCTCAATAGATTTTTGTTTCAATACCATTTATTAAATAAAAATCATGGGAAAAGGCCCAGGTCTCTACGCAGATATTGGCAAGAAAGCTAGAGGTAACAGGGATTTGAATTTTTGCTCACCCCTTAATTTATTTTCATTCTGTGATTATTTTGAGACTTTTTTTCTTAATTTCTCGAGATTTTCAGATCTTCTCTATAAAGATTACCAGAGCGATCACAAGTTCACTGTTACTACTTATACCTCAACTGGAGTTGTAATTTTCTCTCCCTTTCCCTTTTTTTTTCATTAATTATATCTTTTTTTTAAGAAAAAAAAATGGTATCGATGTCTTTTTTTCTTATTAACGGACTGCCCAGGTGATTCCTCATGTTTATTTTTTTTTCCTCTTAAGTTGGAACCTTAGGCCTAGAAAAACAGTCAAGTTGAATATTTTTTTTTTTTTTTTATGAGGAACGGATTGTCAATCTCCAGTGTTAAGCGCTGGACGATTAATTTCTTTGCACTTAGCAGCAGCATTTGGATTCTATCTTATTCCGATAATTTTACTTGCACTTGTGAATTTTCAGCAGCATTTGGATTCTATCTTATTCCGATAATTTTACTTGCACTTGTGAATTTTCTGCTCAGCATCTATTCGTGGCTGATTTATTTGAGCTGTTTCTAAGACTCACTAACATGTGTGTGTAGCCTTGAAAAAAGGAGAAGGAAACACTGCCGTGACTGTAATTGCGTTGACTTGTTGAGTTTACCATGATTAACCCTTTCGCAATTATGGTATCGGTGATATGGCATATGGGTTTCGAATTGGCTTGAGACTCGTTAACTCGCTAGATATTACACCTGAAAATGGACCATCTGTTTTGGATGTGAAATCCTTTTGATTGGATATTTAGTTTTGATGTCTTCTATCAAGTTTATTGCAGTGAACCATACAGTTTTGTTTCTTTTGAAAACCTTTTATAATATTGTCTTCTGGCATCATATTTTTTTCGCATTCCAGGCACTCACTTCAACTGGGATCAAGAAAGGGGAGCTGTTTTTAGCAGATGTCAGCGGTCAGCTAAAGAACAAGAACATCACAACTGATATAAAAGTGGACACAAACTCCAATGTAAGACATAAAAGCTTGCCTGCTCTCCTTCTTGTTCTTTCACTTTTAACGAATCAGAGATGATAATTATCTGTGCTCGTGACTTGTATATTATGCTCTTGTTTGATGATCCTGTTTAGACTTAAAGTCACTATCAGAGGTGCTTTCTTCTCTTTGTGCTCTGGGTTGGTGAACTATGAAGCTTTGCATTTCTCGAGTACCGGTGTAAATTGTTTGAAGATGGAACTTTTGTATTCATCTCAAGTATATGGTCAAACAAGTTATATGTGATCTCTTACCCCAGATATGGTGAATTATCACATTAATTCACTAGTATACCACCATGGTTCAATAAAATTTTTAAAGGAGGTGTTGGTAGGGATGGGTATTTAAAAAAACTATCAATTTAGTTAATAAGTTTTTAAAAATTCAGAAAATGGTTTATTCAGGTTACACCAAAAAAAATCAGGGTACCCAAGTATTCATAAGTTTTTAAAACAGATTGTAATTTTCCTTAAACCTAATTCACATATTATCAAAACTTTGGGGAAGAAAAGTTAATGGGGTGTTAGGTAAAAAATTAAGGTAATTTGATTACCCAAATTGTTTGATCGAGTAAAAGAAAAAAGAAATAGGGTTAGGTAAAGAAAAAAAATATTTTGGATAATTCAAGTAAGTATTGGAAATGGCAGTTATTTACCCTTGAATACCCTAATGCTCATCCCTATTATTTCTTTTACAAAAAGTATTTTTCATTATATTCTACATGTGAATGTTTTCTGTGAAACATTTTACATAGAACAAATTTTATGATGTTTAGTAAGTAATGAATTGAAATTATATTGGTAGTGAAACACTGATGATGTGATGTGGAGGTGGGGCGGCAGTGGTGATACTGGTTGTGATGGGATGGTGGTGGTGAAGGTGGTTGAAATGTTTGTATGATAGCTAAAGTTGATTCCTGTGTAAAATATTTTTGGAATTTCATGAGCTGAAATTTTCCTTCCAATAAATGAACTAAATTTATGAGTTGACCATAAAATATTTGTGTTGATCAATTTATTGTAAGATATTTTACAGTAAACAAATGCCCTTAAATACAGTTACTTTCAGTTGACCATAGATGTGAGATACTATGATAGAGCATTGCGGGGTTTTTTTTTTTTTATAGTACACGTATTGCTGTCTTATCTGCTAGATTGTTCTTTAGGATGATACCCCATGCATGTACTGTAGGGACCAAAGCATGATATTACTATATAAGGTTGTAAACTAGTTTGTTCGCATTCTTTTCAAAAGATGAAATTCCTGTTGGCATTTGTCACAGTTATGTATGCTAATTATATAACAGTAATACGATGCTTTGATTGTGCAATTGATAGTGGTGTGTTCACCTGTAGCTTCTCACAACTATTACTGTTGACGAACCCGCTCCTGGGCTCAAGACCATCTTTAGCTTCAAAGTCCCTGATCAGAGATCTGGCAAGGTAAAAGGGCTATTTCCTTGTCAATCAGCTTTTATCTTGTCATTTTCTGTTGTTTCTACTTCATGCTTTGCTTGGCTGTTGGGAGCATCATATTTTGCAATGATGGTTAATGATTGCAGGTCTGGTTTTTTTGTATTTGCTGTTAAACAATGAGGTCACGGTTCTCTTGTCTATTTGGAACTTCTTACTGCAATGATGGGCATGCCACAGTGTTAATGAGGCTGTTTTTTGCCACTCCATGATCTGATTTAATTTCTTGTGGTAACAGGTGGAACTCCAGTACCAGCATGAGTATGCTGGGATAAGCACTAGCCTTGGGCTGACTGCAAATCCCATTGTTAACTTCTCAGGCGTTGTTGGGAGTAATGTTGTTGCTCTTGGAGCGGATCTCTCATTTGACACTGCTACTGGGAACTTAACTAAATACAATGCAGGGTTGAGCTATACAAATGCTGACCTGATTGCTTCTTTGACAGTGTGAGTAATCCATCGGAGAGAAAGAAGTTATGTTTTAGTTAATTACTCTAATAGTTGATACTATCTGCTGTTTTCATTGATTATATTCACTAAGCATTGAGCTCGACCACTTTAAAGACTGGCCTGAGAATGCTTTTGCTGGCACAATCCCATTAAAGAGCTTGAGTTGTAGTCCAATGCAGAGAAATGCTAGCTTTGAAGGCATTTGCTGGTGAATAATTATTTACTGGCAGTATTGCGAAAGATGCACACTGAACTAATTTCTCTCATTTGTTTTTGGAAGTTCTACTCTCTCGTATCATCTAGTAAGATCCATTTTTACTCTGAACTTAGGTTCAGCTCTAGGTTAAAACATTAAAGTGGAGTTTATCTGCTGTTTGTGCATATTTTTAATTTGAAGTCTCCCTTTGCTGATGGGAATATTTTTGTTGATGACCACAGCAATGACAAGGGCGACACCCTTACTGCTTCCTACTACCACACAGTGAAGCCATTGACCAGTACAGCTGTTGGTGCAGAGCTGACCCGTAGTTTTTCAAGCAATGAAAATACATTAACCATTGGCACGCAGCATGCACTCGATCCCCTGACTACAGTGAAGGCTCGGTTGAACAACTATGGGAAAGTGAGTGCTCTTATCCAGCATGAGTGGCGCCCCAAGTCTCTCTTCACAATCTCGGGGGAGGTTGATACGAAGGCAGTTGAAAAGAGCGCTAAGATTGGATTGGCCTTGGCTCTGAAGCCCTAGACGAAGCAACTTCTGTTGGGGTGCCTGGAACTCAGTTGTTACAGACGTTACATCTGTTTCTTTGATGTGTTTGGGTTTCACATATTTGACGGTTATGATCTCTTAGAAAATAATTCAAATTGGTGTCAGGCACCAATTTGCTCTTCAAAATTTTGCATCCGCCCTCAACAGAAGACGGTAGACGTGTTCTGGAGCAGAGTTACTGCATTTGGATATTTTTGGTTGAACCATATTAAATTTCTCTCTCTCTTTTTTTATTTCCTGGTTGTCAAGTTTCTCCGAGTCCCTTTTCAATGTTTACTTAATCTAACACAATGACATGATTCACGGGAAGTATGTATGACAGTTTTTCCGAGTCATATATCAATAATCACGAGTCTTGACAAATTTTTCGCATAAAATCCCAGCCTCCTCCACCGTGCGGCTGTCTGTTTAGGAATGTAATTAAAATAATTTTTTAAAAAATTATTTTTGATATAAGCATATGAAATTATATAAAAAAATGATTTTAAATAAAAAATAAAAATTTTAAATTTTAATTTTTTTTTGTAAACAATCCTGAACATTCCCTGGTCTACTAAGCAAAGCCTTCTCTCATCTTTTCACTCTTGTTTATTTATAATCAGTGCTTCGTTCACTGACGGAGGTTCCACGCTTGAACATGTAAGCAAGCACAGGTAACACGAGCTATAATGTAAAGTAGCACAAGCTACAATATAAAACTGTGCATGGTATATATATACACACACAGGAAAAGGCCTTTAATCTTGCAAACAAAGAATTCATACGCTTATTTACAAAGATATGAATATTACATGACACAACTATCATCTCTGTTTTTCAAGATATAGGAGGAGGTCACTTTCTTCTCGGATGTTCTCCATGAACCTAGTGATCTATTTTCTACCATGTGTTAGAGTAGTTTTTTTATATATATATTTCCATGATCTTATTTGGATTTTTTTTATATATTTTAATTTTGTTATTCAACATTAAATTGATTGAAATACGTGGAATGATCTGATTGGAACAGAACTCTGTGTCTTGACAGATTTTCAAGAAGCCAATGGATCAGGTCGGAGAGGGTTTTGCGATCCTATGCTATGACCTCTAGATGACTCTCTTTACTTGATGGATGCCAACGCGTAACCACCTCCATCCTCTCTCTTTTTTTTATATATATTTATAAAAATAAATAATATATATTTTACATAATTAAAACCGAGGCATATAAAACAAAGTGCGTCTCCATTTATTTAATCATAAAACTATAAAATAAAGTCGAGACTTTTAAATCTATGAATAAAATCATACAAATCTACAATTCATATTATAAAAATTTATATATTATATTGAAAAATAAAATTACAACATATAAAAATAAAATAAAAATCACATCAAGTAATAATTTAAATGAAACACAACAACGATCAAATCATGTCGCATTTCATCTATTTTAAATTAAACTATATAAAAACCAATCTTTTTAAATTTAAAAATATTAAATATGCAACAATTGTCATTCTATATTGCCTTCTTCGACATATCAATATCTCTCTAATCTTGTGTTCTCGTATATAAACATATCATCTTCATATATTATATTGAGAACAAAATTATAGCATAAAAAATAAAAAAAATAGATCAAGCAATAATTTAAGTGAAAAACTACTCTAATTAAATCCAGTTGAATTTTATTTATTTTAAATTAAATCATATAAAAATTGAATCATTTTAAATATGATGATATTAAGTATCAACAATTATCATTTTATATTGCTTTCATGGACATATCAATACATGTAATCTTGTGTTTTTTGTATATTAACATAATACCTTTGTATTTTATATTTAAGTTTAATATTATATATATGTATAATTTTAATTAAAAAATCAACCAACTACACATTTTAGAAAGCAAATAAAACTTAGGGTATGTATGAGAATATAGTTAAGATTATTTTTAAAAATGTTTTTCATTCATAAATGTATTAAAAATAATATATTTTATTTTTTAAAAATTAATTTTGATATCAACACATAAAAATAATTGATAAAGACTATAGAAATTAATTTAAAATAAAAATAAAAATAATTTTCTATTTATATTTCTTTAAAATAACACAATTAATAGTTAGGCACCATATAAAAATTATTTAGAGAAGCTAAATTAGTAATATAATTTTTTAAATAGTATAAATTAGTATTTTTTTTATATTTGTACTCTAATAAAAAAAAACCATTTTAGAAAAGCCATATTGATGTTAATTTATATATAATATTGATATAATCATTTATTAATAATAATTAGCCAATATAAGTCCAATAAAAATCTTTTTTTGCATATAAATACATTAAATAAATTTTTGGTTTTGTTTGATATAATTATAATTTTTTAATGTAAAAACATTACTTTTATTTTTTAATATATTATTTTTTAAGTACTATAATGAATGATGAAAGCTAAAGAAATTTGTCTTTTCTTGAATTTGCTACCAGGCAGCAGGAATAATATAAACGTCGGACCGATAAAAAAAGGGAGTCGGACATCTAAATTCAACGATGATGCTCCCACTTTTCTCAACAACGATGACGGCGAAGTTGCCCTCACTGTACTTATCACCGATCAATCCTCGCTTTTCCATAATTTCACTGAAGAAGAAATCATTTCCCATGACCGGAAGCTGGAATCTCTGCACCACCATCGTTCAAGCCTCGAGATCTGAAGTTGATCATCAGATATCCAGATTTCAGGTTATTGATTGATTGATTAATAATCAAACTGAACAGATTGTTTAAATCGATAGGGTTAATTATTATTATTTTAAAAAAAACGACAGGGACATGAGGAAGAATCATTATTGTTGATGAGGAGCGTATTAGGAAGCATGGAAAGGGTTTATTTGAAGAGAAATCCAACAGCAAAAGCTATATTAGACTTGGTTAAGTCGGTTGATGATGCTGACCATATCTGCTATGATCATCTCGCTTTCAGGACCTTTGGGGTATCTATTTTTTTGTTGATTACACAAAACTTAAAAAGAAATTAACTGATATTGATAGATGTTTTTTAATTTGATTTATTAGTATTTTTATTATGATTACAGGTGAAGGGTCATGGGATTGACTCCATGGCAAGTTTCTTCCTGGATTATGGGTATAAACAACAGGGGGAGCTGAGATTTCCAGCAAAAAAGTTGAAAGCTCTGTGGTTTTCTCCTCCCAGTGGCCTCCCGCATGAGGATGCTGCCACTGGCAGTGGTGTTAATGGCCCTTTGCCAAGAATTTTTATATCAGAGCTTCTCGTTGACCAATTAAGTCCACAAGCTCAAGTGAGTAGTGCCAATAGTTGGTATTTCATTGCATCATTAATTATACTAACCCATCCTCTTCTGGGTAGACTGATGAGTTAATGAACTTCATGTGTTAGGAAATAATTGAAAAATACATAGGAACATCAGGCAGTGGATATAAGCATGCAACTCTTGCTAGTGCTCTGGGGTCGTTAACATGGAAGAAGCCCTTCTTTTCTGACTTTCAGCAACTGGCAAAGTAGTAATTAATCTCTTAATTTGTACTTCAATTTTCTTTGCTCAGTACAAGATTTGTGTTTTAACTGGTGATGTTATATATTTCAATTGCTGCCTAGGGAGAGTGAATATGCTGCCTGGACACTTGTCAATGGCTATGCACTCAACCATGTCACTATTTCCACTCATCGCCTGAAAACTCACTTGACAAATATCAAAGCCCTCAATCATTTCCTCCAAGAGAATGGGTTCAAATTGAATTCTGAAGGGGGTGTTCTCAAAGGTTTGGTAACTCTTTCTTTTTAATCTTGCGTCCCCATGTTAGTTTTCTTGTAAGCTAGAATTGTAGGAAATATCTTGTCTAGTGCTGCTGATAATAATTTAGGTTTGAGTCCTTTGTCCTAGATTTCCTGTTCAAATAAAACTTCATCTGAATGGATTAAGAAATGTTTTGTTTGGTTTCTATAATTATGACCTCAATCCAATACTGGAAATTTTAGCAACTTTGCATGCATCTTAGCTACTTTTGTATTTGTTTTAGCACTGTTTGCCAACGGACCATAAATAATGGTCTTTCTCATAGTGGGAGTCGGTTGCGATTGTTTTCGAGATTGTTTTTTATTTAGAAATACATCAAAATTATATTTCTTTTAAATTATTGTTTACTTCAGCACATGAAAATAATATAAAAAAAATCAATTTTTTTTTTCAAAAGGGCTTTTTAAACACAATAGTATACTTTTATTGTCGTAGATCAAGTATAATATGCTGATTTGGTTATTGTTGCTGTATTGACTGTGCTTGTTATTTATAATTGGTTTCGAATTGCTTGCTCTTTCTCTTAGAGGTTTGATCATAATTAAATAATTTCTTTTCCTCCACTGCCAGTGAGCCCTGATGGTCTCCTGCTTCAAAGCTCAACTGTAGCCGACCCAATCTCCTTCAAGTTTTCTGATGGCTTCACTGAATCAGTTCCCTGCTCATACATAGAGTTTGCCGAACGCCTTGTGTTGCCACAATATAAAAATCTACGTCCGGAAGAGGTAAAGGATTCCCTTGTGCTCTCCTTGAAATATATTTCTTTCGCTTTGATCCCACCAAGTGTATTGAGATCACTTCCATATTGAGGATTGTTGCCGGAACAGTATGATTGATGGACACCAAGATCCTCATTAATCTGACTGCAAATAAATGTTTCGAGTCTTTTTATGCTCAATTACGAGCCAGTAACTTCTATCACCATCTTCAACAGCTCAAGGAGTTTCACAGGCGAGACGGGTTTGAGGTTGGAAATGCAGATAAGATTTTTGAGAGCACATCCAAGGAGCAATTGACAAGGCGAACGGGGTGAGATGAATCACAATTTAGACGTGTAAGAATGATCGCTGGAAGTTACCCAAGAAGTGGTCTTCAAGGCTGAGATCCGTACACAAGTACATATATTAAGTCGCAGTACAGGAATAAACTTTATTCATAATACCTATCAAACTGGGAGTTTGTTCTGACATGTAGCCGATTTGTAATTCAGATGGTTTTAAAAAGTTTTTTTTATCTAAAAATATATTAAAATGTTATTTTGATTAAATTATAATTTAAAAACACAAAAAAATTAAATATAAATTAACCACCCACTCTCGTTTTC
Organism: Salix dunnii; assembly: GCA_015731905.1. Classification (NCBI taxonomy): domain Eukaryota; kingdom Viridiplantae; phylum Streptophyta; class Magnoliopsida; order Malpighiales; family Salicaceae; genus Salix; species Salix dunnii. The sequence continues at coordinate 12,690,700 of CM027666.1, read as the reverse complement.
TCACGCCATTTTTTTAGCGGAAGAGGCCATTTATACTTGGCTGGCTGCCTAACGTCGAATTATCATGGAACTCGGAAACAATACCGATCAATTTTTTATTATCGAGTTAAAATAAATAAATATTTTAATCAGACAGGGCCTAATAATCTTTAACATTTTCTCTACTGCAGAGGACAATCGATGCGCCATAAGCATTATCGCCTGTGTGAAGGCTGGTCAACATTCTAAATACAACATGCAGGGACATGTTCCTCCATTGCCTTCTCAGTTGTACAAGAACAAATGCTTTCACAGAAAATACATCTATACTACGAAAAGGGTGAGAAAAGAAATAAATGAAGAGAGGCAGCTAAAAGAAGCAGATACTTCACTGATCCTGTGCTATGGTTTAGCATTGGGTTTCGGAGATTGGTGGGGATATTGACGGTGGAAAGGAGAAGCAAGTGAATTATTTGGTATCGAAAAACTCCTTTGCTGCTGCCCATTCCGAGACAGCAACCCAGCCTGTGAGCGGACACCAATTTTGGCATTTGGGCTGGACCCAACCCGGTCAGCTTGCATGGTCTGGAAATAATATGATGAGCTTGCCATGTCCGTGAGGTCGGGCAGAGGCTTCAAAGTGTCGACCACCTCACTCATTAGAGGCCTGGTTTTAGGATCCCTGCTAAGGCAATGAGCAGCTAGCTGTGCAGCTTTCTGGGCACCTTTTATCGAAAAGTGACCTTCAAGTCGAGGGTCTATCAGCCGGTAGAATCTTCTTCTCTCCCCTAGATGGGGCCTCGCCCACTCAACTAGATTATGTTCTCCATTAGGTCGGTTCTTATCCATGGATCTTCTGCCGGTTATCATTTCAAGCAAGACCACACCGAAACTGTAGACGTCGCTCCTTGATGTAAGATGTCCTGACAGAAGTGTTTTGGCCTTTTTTAGCCTTGATGTAATGATCACATGCAGCAGCAGCATGTTGTGACCCTATCCTACCATAATATGAACAGAACTGACTACCTGGAGGTACATCATACAACTGGACAGCAGACAAAGGATGCCTACCACAGATACATGCAAATCCAATATTCTGTTATTTTTATATATTATCTAGAATCAAAAAATTATCACCTAAACAGGAAGGCAGAAGGCTTTGGAAAGGTACAGAAGGAAGGAATGGTAGGAGTGATGCCCTTCTCTGGTTCAAACGTGTCTGTCTAGGAGAGGGGAAGGAAGGCCAGTAATAAAGTGAGATAACTGATGAAAAGGAAATCTTATTTTCGGGGAATGTCCTTTCTAATTTTAAATTAATGGTGTTTCGTTATTTAAGAATAGAGAGATTGAGTTGGATTTTTTACTGCTTTCGATTCCTAATTTTAAGGGTTGATAGTTCTTATTATATGAGGGGTATGTACCCTTCAAAATCCTTCCCTTCCCTTCCCTTCCCTCCCCCTCCCCCACACCAAATCCTTCCTAGCCAATTTCATCAGCCTCACATGGAGTTTGACTCAACTCTGACACTGAAATATATAAACATTTAGGTACATGCAAAGAACAGATACAAAATCTATCCTCCTAATTCATACAGAAAATCTTTAAGTTTTTCCCAGATCCAACTGTAATATGCCCCTAACGCGGGCAATTAGGGTTAAAAAGAACGCTAGATATGCGGGTCTGGGATTTTAGGCAAAAGAATAAATCTTTCATCAAATTACGTTGAGAAATGTCAAGGGATTAAGAGAAAGTCATGCTTACCAGTCATTACATACTCTGGGGCTGCATAACCATAAGTTCCCATCACACGGGTTGATACATGGGTCTTATCTCCCTCAGGACCATCTTTGGCAAGTCCAAAATCAGAAAGCTTGGCATTGTAATCCTGTTACAGAATTTGATTAGTAGAATGCACCAATTAAGTGGAGTAGAGGAAGAGGAAGAAAGTTGCCAGAGTTTTATTATGTACCGCATCTAATAATATATTAGAGGTTTTAAAATCACGATAAATCACTGGCCTTTCAGCTTCTTCATGAAGAAAGGCAAGACCCTTGGCAGCACCGAGAGCAATTTTCATTCTCATAGACCATGGAAGTGGCAGGGACCCTGCATAAAAAATTTCCATACAAGAGAAAAATATAAAATGAAAGATGTTTAATAAGCAAATTGCACACCACAGCAAAACCTGGGATCGTCAGTATGACTCCAGCCATGTAAGAAAAAGCATCTGCGTATCACAATCATACACATATGCAAGGGTGGTAATAAAACAGCTCCATTTTATAAAATTCAGCTGTTTCACTGTTACTTTTCATCAATTGTAAAACTTGGCAGTTCGATAAAAATATTGTGAAATCTGTTAGTTTGATGATTTGCTAGAACTTTTCATAACTTTATGGCCTGAGGTGAACGTGACAGAATTCAAAATTTTCACAGCTCTTCCTGAGCTTCATCACCAACGATCAAGTTATTCTTCCCATCAAGTTATTTTCTTGTGGCAATTGTTATTAGCTAATTCTAGCACGTATTTGATTCACTTCTGAAAAAAACCCTCATCCAACACAAACACATCCAGTCTCTAAAATAATACAAATACACAACAAAATCATATTTACATACATGCAGCCACTGATAAATAGAGAATGTTCATGCATGCACATAAATACACATATCCAATTTCCAGTGCACGCACTGCTTATTTGATGCCCCCAGCTATTTTATGTAAATGCCTTTAAAATTTCTATTCTGGAAAAGTCCATTACTGTAGAGAGAGAGGGCAGGGGGGTAACTTTTCAATGCACATTCTAATTCACTTTCATACTAGAAACCATAAAAAAAATTAAGGGAGATAAAAACAGGACAACAAGAAAGGCAAAGGGTAGTTGCATACGTCGAAACAGGTGGTTCTCCAAGCTTCCTCGAGGCATGAACTCGTAAACTAGCAGCCTTTGATCATCTTCAATACAGTAACCGATCAGTTTAACCAGATTAGGATGAACAAGATCACCAAGAAAATTTACTTCAGCCTGCCACACAGTCCAACAATTAAAAGCAAACCTGGGAGTAAGAAATTCGGATGATTTGGAAACAAAATTATTGAAATTGAAAAAACACAAAATATGATATTGAATTTTTATATGTGAAGTAAAAAGATTAGGAAAGTCTAGTACCAGCCATTCTTTATGACCCTGGAGCCCATCATGATTAAGGGTTTTAACAGCAACAGTAAGGCCAGTACCAGGTTTCACCGGAGCAGTTCCATTTTCTTCAATCCATCCCTTGAAAACGCAACCAAAGCCACCTTCACCAAGAAGACTCTCAGGTCTAAAATTTCTTGTTGCCAGCTTGAGGTCATTAAATGTGAACTTCCACAGTCGAGTAGCAACTGTTAGCTCCTCTTCAAGTTTGGAAAGGGATGAATTACTTTCTGTATTACTTGTGGTTGAGGATGAGACAGCATGAGCAACTGGTTGGTCTCTGCTTGAATCGTTTGTGGATTTACTTTCTGTTGATTCACACTTACACAATTAGAATACAGAGTGCTGTAAAATGAAATCTTACGGGATGATAATAATAACACTCAAATAGCCATAATTCGTGAGCTACAAGACCTTTTGGATACAACCACACCAGCTTTTAAATAAAATGCTAAACTGCATGCCAGTGTGTGCAGGTTTGACAGAGAGCTGTGACGCCCAACCCAGATTATAATTAAAATGGTGTATAAGGAGACAAAAAAATTGAAGCATAAAGTACAGTGGAGCATCTAGATATATATTCAACAAAAATGAAACTACATGGTAATATTATATGTGCATGTAATGATAATCGTGGTTTCTTTTGACTTGAACTCTCCACATAAAACAATCATAGATTCCCTCATTCTGCTATTTAAACTAACCATGACAGTTACTCTTCCAACCTCACACAGCCCCTATCACAAGTGCCTTTGTAACCAAAGTATCTGTCTTTCACCTGGTAAAATTTTCCTTGAATCCATAGGGCAGTTAGATCTCTCGGCAAATCAATCTTTACCACTATTACCACCACTAGAATATTTCCACTACTCATCAGTCATGCTACCATTGCCAGCACACTAATTATTATTCCAAACTCGCTGCCATTTTTCTGAGATTCAGGAAATGGCTGCAATCATTTTAAGGTTTGTTTCAAATAAACTAATGAAACAACACACATCATTTCAACACTAATTTGAGATTGAAGCTGATTTGAACTAAGTCTATGTTTTCAACAAATGAGAAAAAAAATATTTCCTGGAAGAAATAAAAAGCAAGTTTGATAAACTTAAATCAGAATTATCTACATCAATGCAAGGTTAAGACTTTTAGTCAAACCACTGCAAGGCTAAGACTTTTAGTCAAGCCTAATTTTGGAAACGAGGAACATGATTGTTATAATATAAAAACTAAAAAGAAAATCAAGAGGCCAGGCATATATTGCAAAGCTCTGACCAGAACACCAAGATAAAACGAAATTAAAGAACCAAATCTAACCAAAAACATCAAGGCAATCAAGTAAACAAATGCCTCAGTCAACTACAAATAACAGCTTCCCCGAGCTAGCGGATATAAAATAAACAAATAGCTGTAAAAGCATTACTCTCCAAAACAGTAATTCTGCATGCTTGAGATAAACTGCCTGAAAGAAAAAACTTATGTCTAGCATGACCTGAAGTAGTTTCTTCAAAATCTAAGGACTCCAAGTTTTCATGAAAAAACCTTCACCCTGATAATAGGTCTCACAGCCAAGTCAGGCTATTCATGCAGCTTGTAAATGGTGCAAACAGTGAAAATAGCTGTTGGTAATTCCTTTTAGAGTCACTGTTACGCACGCACACAGAGAGACTAAACATTCTGTTGCAAAACCATTTTTGGTTGAACAAACATCCCAGGAAGGAAATCATGCCAATCTTAACTGACAAGCTGATTGAACTAGAGCAAATAATCCACATTGGTCAAACCCCCAAAAAATATTGAAGTGAAGAGAAATCGGAATTACCAAAATGGTTACTAGTCCCACTAACAGAGCTATCAACTTTGGATCTCGACGAAATGCAGCTCCCAACAAACCTTAACTTGACCCAACACCCCACCTGTGTACCATCTTTCTTCTTCCTCTCCTTTGATTTGCACACATCCCAAAAAGACTTCACTTTACCTTCTTCACTGCCTAAACTCATCCTCTCCTTTCCTCTTCAAAAACCCTAAATTCCAAAACCAACTTTTCATCAAACTAACCCCCCAAATGCCACCACTTGCAACATCCAAAAAAAAAGGTTTGAAATTTATCAATTTCTCTTCAATACCCACAAAACCGATTGAAAAGAAAGAAAAGCTAGATCACGTCAGGTACATAAAAAATGATAGCCCCTTTCCAAAGATTTTTAAAAACAATCATACTGTGGAAACCACAGAGATGGACAACGACATAGCATGGTTTGGTCTTTTTATTTTCAATCGGTTAAACCAGGAAATGCCTGCTGCTCTTTCGATAAAAGCTTGGAGGATTAGTTGTACATAGGTCCTTGTACGCTTGATATTTTCATAATGTGCCCACTTCACTCTTTTTATTCTTATTTATCTGGTCCTTCTACACAAGAAAGTCTTTTAATATGACCCCTCCATCCAATTTACATTTCAAGGTTGTTACGGAGGTGATTCAGTATCGATCTATTTCAAAGTTAATATTATAATATATAGTTTTAGAAAATATTTATTATCGATTCATCTCCGTATAAAATACTTAATTATTCATGTGATGTGATGTGATTGCATCATTACATAAAAATAGCTGAGGGTTAGGTTGTTTTTTATTCTCGCAAAAACAATCAATATCCAGGTCTTTCTCATTTATTTCTGTAGTTAAATATATTTCAAGTGTTTGCTAAAATTATTTATTAAAATAATTTATGAATTAGATCAAATAATAGTATAAAAATATACATATAAAATTGATTAGATAAAATCTGTCAAAAAATAAATTTATTTTTTTATTTTTTGAAATACCCAACAAATGTAAGCAAACTGGAATAGCCATGGGAAATGCAGTTCAACCAGCAAATAACAATACCTAGAATGAACAGCAACCAGAGGGCTAGATGCATGCGAATGGTAACTCCTCAGAAACAATAGTGGTTTTAGTTATGATTGTTTTTTAGCCCGCAATTTCCTTCCGCCACCATCTTCGACGACCATACAAATGCTTCCCTGCAATACCAACGACGCCTCCGACCATCAATCTCATCCGTCAACGCTGCCCACCCTAAATTTTTCATCCCCGTATGTGGCCCACCACCCAATGCATGCAGAAATTCTGCATGTACTGCTCAAGTGATAATAACTCTTGATTAGGCTGGACACGCAGATGGCTAGGTTAGGCCCTATGCAGCTAAGAAAGAAAGTCAGTCGGGCGATTCAGCTCAACCCGTGCGGGCCAGTTCAATTGGACTGGATGGGTCGACCCCAACCCAATATTATATTACATTATATTGTATTATAATAGTATTAAAATAATATCTTATTTAATTATTATTTAAGAAACAAAAACATTCGAATGAGTATTTCAAAATGTTTTTGATTTTATCGCAAATTTTCACAAACAAAAAAAATACATTGTATTGGGCTATAGATTTACAATGTAAGTTATAAATCTCACAATAAAAACACTTAATTTTCTTCTGAACTTCAGTAAAATAAAATAAAATTCTAAGTGTTATTACAAAATATTTATTTCAAAAGCATTTTTTGTACATGTGTCGAATCCTAAAAGTTTTATCTATATATTTAAAAATAAAATAAAATAAAAATATTTTTCATGTTTTAAAATATAAATAGATATAGTAAGCCCTTAATGATCATTTGTTAGGGTTTGATCTAAATGTCAAAAATCTCTTGAAATTATTTTGTCCATTTTTATTTTATATATTATGATTTAATTGTAGACTTTAATATTTAGGGAGGATGTAAAACTACACTGCAGAATATACTCTCAAATATTAAAAATATGAAAAAATAAAACATGATGTTAAAATTCAGATTTTAAGATGATTAAGCTTTTCACCTGATAAATTAAAGAATCTCTTATGAAGAGAGATCTACCTCAAATTTTAGAAAATACCAACAATTAAAACTTTAACTTAGAGATATAATCATACAAAAATACAGCTTATTTTAGGTAAGATGCATTAAGAAAAATGCAGATTTTCTTCACACAACATGCCTTCTCACTTAAACTCTCGTAAACCATTGGCTTTTTAGTGACATCAATACTAGGTGGTGACTTCTCAAAATAATAATTATGATTTTATGATCATTCACAACCCCTATTTCAACCCAAGACATCTTGAGGAGGCTTGAATCATCTTTGCAACATGTGTTATGAGTTTTGCGAGTTAACCCAATATACTCATATTGTTTATTGTGTCTTTTTTTTTAATTTTATTATTCAACAATTAGTTTTATCGGGAGTTGAACTTCATAATTTGTTTCCATGATATCATCTCAATTTAATAACCCGAATCACAAACTTGATAGATTAACCAGAGTTGACTCAAGGTATCATTTTAGTTTACTTCCTATAAGATTATTCTGGTCTATTAACTTGGATCATTGGTTTGTTTTGTTAACTGAATTCTTTTTTGTGTTTATTTTTTAAATTTATTGTTTTTAATTTCATTCATTAACATTAGATCATTGAAGAGTTAGACTTTATAATTTATTTCAATTTTCTTTTCATGAGGTTATTATGGTCTCATGGTCCAAGTTATGAGTTTGACAACTTTAAAATGATAATTTAAAAAAATAAATTGAGATAACAACATAATAGATCAACTCTAATCCACCGTGACATGGTCATAAACTCTATTATTGCGTTTAATAACCTTTTATAAATTTTATTTTACTATATAATAAAAATAGATGCTCTTGGAATTGAACTTCAAGCCTAAATACAAATTTGAGACTATAATAATCCTGTAAAAACAAACAATAATAAATTGTGTAATTTATTTCCTATCTAATCCAAAATAATAATATAATAATAATTAGAAAAATAAAGGGCAAAAAAATTGTTGGGTAACATGTGCTAGCACGCCAGATACATGAACTAAGTTACAAACTCTATCATGATTATAATTTTTTTTTACAATTATATAGTAACAAAAATAGTTGATTGTAAAATCGAACATTAACACAATACCAAGATATTTTTTTCAAACCACATTAAACTTATAAAAAGCGAGAAGCGAAACCAATTATAAAATTTAAATTTTAAATTAAACCAATATCTAAAAGTGAAATAAAAAAAGAAAGTTGAACTCACCATACTTGTGGACTATGTTAACTAGCCAAACTTGTGAATAAATGTATGAATTTAATAAATTTTAATAATATAAATTGTTTTTCAAAACTATTTTTCTTTTAAAAAATAAAAAATTAATTTTTGTCAAAATATAATAATTATATCAAACACATGAATGAAGTTGAGTCGACCTACACAAAAACAATTTTGTATTAAAAAATGATAACAATTTAACAAGAACAGAGTTATTTTTTAAAATATTTTTTATTTAGAAATATATTAAAATAATATATTTTTTTATTTATTAAAAATTATTTTTAACTAAAACACATGAAAAATAATATAAAAATATTAAAAAAAACAGAAAATAATTATTTTTTGAAAAGCATTTTTAAAATTCATCGGTAAACACTAGCTTCGTGAGACAGCAATTTTATATGTTACATTTATTTATTCTCTCTCGATGGCTTTTCTTGCTAATATTTGACTTCCAGACAAGACCTTCCTTTTTATTAAAATATGAAACTCAGCACATCCACAAGCGACAAAGCAATCTATTTTAAATATGTTTATGGTCAGTTCTAAAAGTTTGTTTTTGTTAACAGAATAAGTTGCTGTAAAGTTTGTAACTAATAACTTCTGTTTCTGGTGTCTTTCAGCTAAACAGCTCAAATAAATATTTTCTAATAATTTTAATATAAAAAAATATCCATTATTGAAGTGTTGTTTTTAAAAATATTTTTTTATCTATAAATATATATATTTTTAATTTTTTTTAAAATGACATCAACACGTTAAAAAACTAAAAACAATAATTTTTTAATTTAAAATAAAAAAATTATTTTTTAAAAACGAAACGAGAAATACCCCGGAATATTAGATTTTATTAATGTTGTTGTTATTTTGTTTGAAGGGGACGTGGGGTTAAGGACTGTCTCCTTCGTTTATGACAAGCAAGGCAGATCAGACTGGATGTTCTCACCAATCACAGGCCCACGTCCACCTCATCCACACAACCTATCCAAATAAATGTCTGAACTCAGAATTTAGTTATTTATCTCCTTTTAAAAAGAAGAAACTCTATTTTGCCCCCTGTTTTGTGTGGAAAATTCATTTCAGTCCCTTATTATTACTATCATGATAAGTCAGGGGCTTTCTCTATTTATCAATAAAGGAATATAAATATTTTTAAAAAAACACCACACCCTGATACCAACACAAACACATGTATCTAGTTCTTTTAAATCTTGACCCTACTGGATGTTAATTATTAACTGGACAATCTATAATCACTGCTATCATTATCATCAATATTCTCATTTGTTTTTATTATAAATTTATTTTTCAATATCATTCATTCAAAGGACAATAAATAATTTTAAATTTCACTCTGGATCTTAGTTACTATTCTATTTCAAATATAATATTCAAATTAAATGTCATTTTTAAAAACAGAAAACAATTAATTATCTCGTAGTTCATGTGACCAAAGTAAGAAGTACTCGTTGTTTTGAAGGACCAATAATAATAATAATAATAATTTAAAAAATAGAAAAAGGGAAAAGATGGAGAAGAAAATAAGATGGGAAAACTTGACACGAAGAGAAGGCATCTATGAGAAATCGAAAAAAGAAAACCCTAATCGAGGGTGGCCAATTATGTTCCAGGGACTACTCGATTCATTTCTTACGATATAGTGACTAATAAATTAATATTGGTAAACCACAGGGCTATTTTATAATTATCTCTCCTGCTTAACTGAAATGCGTGCGACGCTTTCAAGTGGGTATTGTTCGTTGCTTGTTCTTATAATTCACTCTCTTTCCAGTTTCTCTTTTATGCAACCGCGTTCCAATTGTTCGTCGAAATGCCTGAACCATGCTCTACTTTATCACTCACGCACCTAACTGCTCCACAGATTTGAGCCGTCGGCTCTTTCTTCCCTCCATGCAACTTGAAGCTACATCTAATAGTCACAATATTTCCAGAAAAGGAAAAGTGAGCAACCAAGAGCTACGCTCTCTTGCAGTTAAGGATACCAGTGGATTTCTTGAATTGAAAAGAAGCTGTCTGGGTTCTGGTGGCGGGTTTGTAAAGAGGTGTAGTAGAAGGGATTGGGAAAGTTGTGGGAGCGATATTGCATTGGAGACTGAGATTTTGGAGTTCATGAAGAATTCAGAAAATCCACTGATGTTTCCCAGCAAGAAACAATTGATTGATGCTGGGAGAATGGATCTTGTTGAGGCTATCTTGAAGGAAGGAGGTTGGCTTGCGTTGGGTTGGGATTTTGATGATAATGGCGATGATGCTGATGTAGTGGATTGCTATAATTCTTTAACTGATAATAAAGAGTGCAGTGCTGCAGGAATTCAAGACAGGTCCTTAGAGCGTAATAAAGAGCAAAGCTCTCAGGTTTCTTGCTCGTCCTCTAGTATATCATTGTGAGGCTTCTAATTTTTATTAAACACTCTTGTTTTTTAGTTGCAATTGTTATTTCTGTGGTTTGAGAGTCAAATGTTTATAAATGAGCATGAGGGCAACATGAAGTTGAAAGTTACCATTTTTGTCATTTTCCCTTTGTTTGCTCGTTGCAAAATAGCCATGCTTTGCTGTTTTTTCCCTCCTCCTCCTCCGTTTCTTTATTGTTTTCCTTCCATATTCTTTTCTTTACCCACATTTCAGTTTGTCAATTAGGAAAACACTTATCCAGAATTAAAATAAAACTAACAGATATTCATTACTTTTAAAGGCCATTTCCATGCCAAATTCCCATGAATTCTTAAGTTATCATTTCCTCATCAATTTTTATATATTATGGGTAGTTTTTGATCCACCAATTCTGTGCTCTCAGAGAATCAGCGACTGACGATGATGCTGGGATTGGGGGTATACTGTATCGATTAGAGAAAGAAAGGAATATGAATTTCGGGTTTGCTTTGAAAGAGATTGAAAGCACTACTCGTGTCCAAAGTAGCGAAATTAACCACGATTGGCTCCCTAAAACCACGAAGAATGGGGTAGGTTTTTATTTTTATTTTGAATCAGTTACCTGTAATTGTTCTTAAGTTCCATGTCTGATACCTCGGCCATATGTGGATTACTTGCTATTGTAGATATGTGGGTTCATTTAGAGAATTTTTAACACGTCCCATTTTTGTCATAAATATGTTAAAACGTCATGTGAATATATGTATACATGTAGCCTTTTGGTATGAAAATTCTGTAGTAGCTGGACATTCCTCACAAAACCTAACTCATACTGTTTTTTTTTTCCGTTGTAAAAGACAGTTGCTGGCCTCGATGTTGACAATATACCTGGATTATTAAAACCCAACAGTGGTGTAATCAGTGATTTGGGAGTTGAGCTTGATCATAGCAGATCTTTCTCAAATATTGATGGTTCTGGAAACTCACTAAATCCAGATACGTGGAGGATTTGGAGCATTAAGAGGGCAGGGTTTTCAGACATGCAATTTGAAGGTATTCTGTGAGCTGATGTTCAGGAGTTGGACTGCTTTACATTTTGGATCTGCTGACTTCTGTCTGTTTATCAATGTACAGCTGAAGAACTTAGCTCTAATAGAACTCATACAGGAAGCGAGGAGAATGTTTTAGGATATGAAATACTTGAAACAAGGGAGGGTTCTAGTGAAACTGTCAGCAGAAGTAAAGAGAATTGCTCTGATGGAGGGATTGATCATAATCAAGTTCGAAGTCGACTACGTGATCTGGAGTTAGAGCTTTTCTCTGTGCTGCAGGCATTGAAATCAAACACTGGTGAAAGTGTATCGCAGAAAGTGGTACCTAAACTATGCTCCCAATGAATACAATTCTCTTTTTATTCTAATTTTTTCTTATAAGAAAAGGCTGGAAGTCAATGTGGAACTCAACTTTAGCTGTTTTACTTTTACACATTGATAAGCCAATACAAGCTGATCCTGTGCATGAATTTTGTCCCGTGTTTGCTCGCACCTTATTTGGTAAGCAAGGCAATGCATCTTTCACATGCTTTTGATGATATAGAAGAGGAGATTAGGTTTGAATAGAAATCACCTCTATGCCATTTCTTTCCAGAATAGAGAGCACTCGTGTGGGATTTATTTTGTTTCTTCATCAATCTATCGCCCTCTCACTCTTTTCTTTGTTGTCCATGAAATAGTTGAACTACAAAGGTATTAGTTAACTGGGTTAGTCAAAATTTAAATGTAAAAGAAGTTCATCACATATTCTGGCCATCAATTTGGAAAAGGCTTTCTCATCTTTTGTGTTTTGGGGATTTAATTTAAAGGAGTGTTTGCTAGAATAAAGTTTTATTTCTTACAAAAAAGAATGTAAGCTTGCAGATCACAATCTTCATTTTTGTTTTGTTTTCTCTATTTGGGTAGATTTGATCGTCCATGTAGTTTCTTTAGAACCTTATCCAAAACATATCTTGAATCTTACAAATCATGTTTTATTCTCCTCACCAGGATAATGGGAGTTCCTCTGGTGATATGCTGAAGCTTTCTGATAGTTGGGAGTTCCAGGAAAATGAGATCATGAATGCCCAGGATAAATTACGGTCAATAAGGGCAAAATTGGCAGTGTTGGAAGGGAAAATGGCACTTGCAATAATGTATGCTTAGCTCAATTAATCTAATGCCACAGAGCTAAGTTGAAAAAAATAAATGGTACATGGCTCTAATTTGCTTTATCATTAATGCTATATTTCTATTTAAACAGTGATGCACAAAAGTTTGTGGAAGAGAAACAGAAAAGGATTGATGATGCTTCTAGAGCTTTGCAACTTCTCCGAGCTGCTTGTATAGTTTGGCCTAGTTCTGCCTCAGAGGTGTTCCTATCTGGATCGTTTGATGGCTGGGCAACCCAGGTTTGATCCCATCTAAACTGATTGATCAGAAACTTATAATTGATGGTACTGGCTCATCTAAATTATAGCAAGGAGATGTTTTGCACCATCAAATGCGTTCACCTTCATATTGTTTTTTTTTTGTACTAAAGCGTAATATCCTACATAACTTTGCTACTCATATTGAGAGACGTAATATCAAAAGCCTACAGCCTAATAGGATGTTGGGACTTGGGAGTTATTTGGTTGTCTGGCACTGAACTACCCTGTGCTTGTGGACAAAGCATGTTGCACAACACAGGCAGGCATTATTCATATCAGTTGGGTTTAGTTGAATAGCAAAAGCTGTAGTTTACACAGCGAGAGTTGGGTCTGATGTAAAGGTTGTTTTCCACGAATACATGGTTTTGGTTTGTAGATTTATTAATCCTTGAGATTGTTCTGCCCACTTCTCTCTTTTATTTTGAAACTTCTAGGTTGGGCACGTGGTGATATAATTTAGGCAGGGTGGGCTGGGGAGAAGGACATTCAACTCCAACCCTCACTAAGGCCACTGGTAGTTCTAGGTTTTATCTCACACTGCCACCAGCGTGCACCAAAAAAAGAATAAAAGAGACTTCTTGGTGGTAAAATTATGTTTAATTGTTTGAAATATTTTCTTATTTATGGGATCATACACTGTTTCTGGATTGGAGAATTATCTCCCATATTTTTGAGAATTGTGGGTTGAAAGCTGTCAAGACTGCTTTTTTTTTTTTTTTTTTTTTTGTGGCAGCAACTGTTACAGATCATTTTTATTTTTCCATATCTGTTGCTTTACTTTTTCAACCAGATCTAGACCTACGCATGTCATCCATAAATATTGTGATGGCATGCCGGTAAATCTCTGCATAAACAAACATGTCCTCAATGTGATCATTTCAGACGAGTGAAACTTGAATTTCTGTTTCGCAGAGAAGGATGGAAAAGTCTAGTGTGGGTATCTTTTCTTTGTATCTGAAATTGTATCCGGGCAGATATGAGGTAAATCATTTTTGCCAACATGCATAATCAGGTCCCTTGAACACAGTATATCTCAGCACTTGACCTTGTGGTACAGATCAAGTTCGTTGTTGATGGTGAGTGGAAGATTGATCCCCTCCGCCCTATTGTTAACAACAACGGATACGAGAATAATCTGCTCATTATCAAATAAAAACACAGAAAACATGCAACGATGGACACGAGAAGGTATTCAAAATCCTTAAAAGGTAAGTAGATACGCTCAGCAGATACTGTTTTTGTGTTCCTTTTCTTTTCGACTCTTCTCTTGTAAACGTATTGATTGAGCGAGACACATACCATTTCTTTTTGTCGTTCATTCTCCGACTACAGGATTAGGATATTTAAAAGGCACTGCTGACACTTATTACTCTCACTTGTTTTCTTTGTTGATGTATAGACATTGTGTATGAAGATGCCATTTCAGGAATGTTTGTTTCCAAATTTGTTTAGCATTAGTGATGGTTGTCGAAACCTCCACAAATTAATTCTGATTTTACTATCACTGAAACGATAATTATAATAGTATGGTGGTAGAGACCGGGTCGAACCCAAGGGAAATTGATTTATGTTCCTACAAATACCAACTTCAAAAGAAGGGGGTGGTTTGAATCAACAATAATTAAATAAATAAAAGTGCTAAAATTTTAACGAAAGTTAATCATGATGTTGACAACTCGGTTCAAAGGGGTGATTCCTCCATTCTTACAAATCAGTTGATTATAGAAAGCTAAATTAATATCCTTTCACATCAAGCAAATAAATTAGGTTTCCATTAAAGCTAAGGGAAATCTAAAAGCATGTTGAATTAATCCGAATAAACTTCTAATTAGTTCCTTATCGTCAAGCGAATTAAGTATTGAGAAGCAATTTTTATTCACTCAACGATAGCTTTAAGATCAAGATGTACGCAATTTATTCCTAGCTAACATTCAAAAGCTTGAACATCTACTCGTCCTATGCATCCTAAATAAATTAATGTGACAGATAAGACAATGAAATTAATTTACTTGCTTCTTATTCTTGTTCCCCACAACAATTATGGATTGAAAGAAACATAGAAAGCACATAAACCATATCAAACTAATTCCATAAGCATTAATCCGAAATCAATAACTTAAATTCTGGACAAAGATAAATAATACTTGAAAGTGTAAGGATTACAATGGAAATGCTACTTCTCACAACCAATAATGAAGATGGATGTTATCCCCTTTGAACCAAGAAAGTGAATCAGCTGCTCATGTCTTTTTGTTTGTTGTCGAATATGAAAAATTAATGGAGAAAGAGTGAAGAGTCCCTTGCTTGCGTGTATCTTCTCTTTTATTCTAGAAAAGTCATAACCCTAATGTGGTTACTCAAGCTAAAAAATAGGAGATAAGTGTTATAGAGAAAATGTCTCTAATCTTTGACAGATTAGGAAGCGTATCCCATCATCCAGCTTGCGCTAGGATTTTTGAGCTGCAAATGATTTTTCCTGATTTTGGCCCTCCCATGAAAGTTGTAGCCCTAAATGTATAGATGAATTTGGGATTTTGAATCACTTGATTTCTACATCATATGCTCCAGTTATGCCCATTTCCGTGTTGGTACGCGAATAGAGTCAAAGCTCATGCTGTTATTCCAGTTGGATGCCCAAATCTGCATTGAATTTTCTGCCACAATACTTTTCCAGCAAGCTTGATAGCTATAATTCCAATTCTGAAACTCTTCTTTAGGAATTAAAATCTGAAACATGCAACAAAGGTCAAAAATATAAAGTGCAAAATTTCCTATTTTATAGCAAGTAAACCACAAAGTCTCCTTAAAATGTCAAACCCATAAAATAATTTCTGATATGTTGAAATAAGCTTGAAAGATGTTAAAAGGCATAATGTAAAAGGAATATAAATAGATGTATCTTCTGCACTTATCAATTAGAAAAGCTTGTCAATGGAAAAATATTTTTTTAGTCAAATAAAAATTTGACTTGGTCCTAGAAATTTTTTTTTTGTTATTTTTAGCGAAAACACTTTCTTAAGGCTATGAAAAATTCAAAAATATCTTTTTAATTATATCAAATTTAGTCTTCAATCTTTTATTGTTATATACTTTGTTTTGAATATTTTTTCAATTTTATCATTTAAAATTCAATTTTATCTGATTTTTATATCAATTTTATTTCTTATTTTTTATTACTGATTTTTTTATCTATGAAATTTATTATTCATTTAACTTAATACGCTGTTTAACGTGTAGTGTTGTCATGTGCTTGAAACATGTAATCGCCTGTTAAACTAGTCATTACATTACAAAGAAAGTTAAAACAAAATGTAAAAGTCCTGTTCATCCACACCCACAATTATTGTGGATTCGAACAATTCACTTTTAAATTCTCAGTTTTTAATTACACGCTGGCTTCTCACTTTTCAGAATTTTAGATTTCACATCTGCCTTTTAATTACACTGTTGGCTTCTCGGTTCTCAATTACATGGGTTTCTCACTTTTCAGAATAAAAATAATTGAAACAGCGCTGATACACTGCGGGCTGCACTTTGCCAGATTTTAAAATTCAACTTCTCAATTCTCAATTACACGTTGGCTTCTCACTTTTCAAAATAAATAATTAAAACAATGCTTACGCTCTACAGGTTGCCCTTTGCTCGATTTGAAAATTCAACACAATTAATCATGTATTTGCGTGAATTACATTCGACCTTCACCTTACCCGATTTAAAAGCTTCACTTGCTCGATTAAAAAAAAAATAATCAAATGCTTGCGCAAATTGAATTCACAAACAAAGCTACACCACCCTCAGTGCTCAATGCCCGTGGATTCAACGGGCAACATTCATTAATGCTTTTGCTCCTGAAATGTGATTGGAAAATAACACTGCAGAAGATGTAATTAATGCCTTTTGTCGCTGGTGTAATCGGTGGCAACTTAAAGCTTTCACAGTTGCAATTTCAACCCATCTTTTACACAAAGTCATAGGGAAAATGGGGAGGATAATGATAGATTCGGCAGGTTACAAATATTCCTCAAGTGCATTTCCCACCTTTCTGTACATTTATTGTCTCTTCAAGGCCACAGGTCAGCACCCTATGTAAATACATTAATGATTAATAAGTTTTGTTTTCTTAGTAATTCGGGAGTGAACCAAGTCTTTGTTAGGAGATTGTAGAACTTTGTCAGGTGAGTTATCGCACAAATTTGACTGCCACTTTTGATGTGTTGCCGACATAGAATTGCCGACATCTATGGAGACCCACCCTCCACATCACCTCTGCAGTCCTGACAATGCTGTGGAGTATAGAGGTAGCCACAAATTTTATTTTTTACCTTGCGAATTATAATTCCTCATAATTCTATTCCTATAAATGCTTTGAACGCATTTGTTTTGCTTATTGGTCTTCACCTCTCTGTCTGTGCTTACAATTATTAAATTATTAATGAAATTATTAAATAAATATACATAGAATTCCTCCATATTTTTTAATATGTCATGAAATTATTAATGATTCTAAATGTGCTTACAATTGCTACACATCTCAGCTAAATAATCACCTTATAAATTTTAAGATTATGGAGTTCTTATATATATTTATTTTATCATGAATAAGACATTTAGAATAATGATAGTATTCTTTTAGGAATTTTTCTATAATTTTGTTTCTATAATTTTAGTTTAAAATTATTTTTTTTTAAAAGAAATTCAATTATTTTTTAAAGATTTATTCTTATATTAAAAATATTTTAGAGCACTAAGATTAAATTAATTTGATATTTTAAAAAAAAAAACTTAGTTTATTGTTTATATATATTAAGGCGTTAATATTAAACAACTATCAAAATATATAATTAACCTCATATATTTTTATGAAAAAAACTATAAAATAATAATAATTATTATTTTAAAACTCTTATCTACAATAAAATGAATATATAAAAAAACTAAATAATCAAAAGTTTTGTAGGTTGATTATTTTACTCAGATGTATAGCATCATAAAAATATTATTTATTCTTCATATTAAAACTTATTTCAAAAAACTGAATTTAAATTAATTAGAGATTTTAAAAAACTTAGTTTATATATATATAAGGCATTAATATTAAATACACATCAAAATACATAATTAGTCTCACATATTTTGAAGAAAAATACCTTTAAAATAACCATTATCATTATTTTAAATTTCTTATCCATAATAAAACAAATATATGAAAAACTAAATAATTAAAGGTTTTGTAGGTTGATTATTCTGCTCAGATGAATAATATCATAAAAAAAATCTAGAACCACTAATATTTTTTTTTACATGTTAAAAAATTTGGTTTTCATTGCGATGAAGTATAAGGCAAGTCACTCGTAGATTTTTCATTGTAGATAATTTAACCCAATTTTTCCACCAATTTATCTATGTGTGACTTTGTATATTTTTTTATTTATGTGATATTAAATCTGAAATATCATGAATAAAAAAGCTGCAAAAAATATTTTTTAACAAAAACAACATCGACTATTATTATGATTATTAGTGGCAGTACTATTGATGTCACCATCATCATCATTATTATAATTATTTTTTATCAAGATAATAATTATCATGATAATTAACATTGTTATTTTTATTCATATTATTGAAATTACAATTAGTATTATTATAATTTTTTGTCATTATTGATATGTTTTATATTTTTCAATGAGTTATTACAAATATTACCATCAAAATCATAATTATTAACACCATAAATACTATAACCATTGCAGCAAATTACAATTAATATTATCATTATGATTAATAAAGTCATTATTATTATCATGATTATAACACCTAAAATTATTAAATTATCATGAGAAATAAAAAAACTCAAAAACTTTAACAAAAGAGCAAATAAAAAAAACACTGAAATTATTATTGTTATTATTGCATAAATAATGAAAAAAATTACCTCGAAGAATAAAAAAAACCTAAATATTTTAACAAAAGAGCAAAAACAATAATAAAATAAATGAAAAAATAAAAATAAATATTATTAGCTTAAAAAATCATTAACTTTAATAATAAATAAAAATAAAAAAGGAAAAAAGGAAAAAAAAATAAGAAATATAAACTTTCAAATGATCACTAGCACAAATTAAAATTGAATGATTAAATTAAAAAAAATACAACCTCAAAAAAATAGAAAATAATAAAAATTAAAAACAAAAAATAAGAGCATATACACATAAATATGGACAAAAATAAGAACTATCTCATAAATATATATATAAAAAAAAATAAAGGAATTGAAATAAAAAAATTAAAATTATAAATACTGAAATGAAAATAAAATATACCATTAATTTCAATTGAAAGATAAAATTGAAAAAAATTCCAAACTTCTATACCAAAAATATTATGGGAATTAAAACCAATCCCAAAATTACAAGACTAAGAACCAGAATACATAATCAATTTTAATTGAAGAAAAAAATTAAAATAAATCAAAACTTTTATCACATAAATAAGGATCATACCAAACAATAAAAAAATCTAGGACTTAATGAAAACACCATAAAAGGGGACATCTTTATAATTTAGTCTGTAGAATAGATAAGAGGGGAAAAAAGATCAATTGGTCCCATCATGTCTCCGGGCACCGTTGAATACTACACACTCTACCATGAGAAAAAGAACATGACGACACATTCAGTGAGATACAGATGGACATTTTGCATCATCGTACACTGCCACACGTGCTGCCTTAAAGGGGTGTGGGGAAGAAACGCACCAACATGTTCGTAGGAAAAAAAAATTAAAAAGTTGAATTATCTAAACACCCCTACAACCAACTCTTAAATTTTATCTTTTTATGAGGGCATATTTGTATTTATATATTTTTAAAAAAATATAAAATTCTAGTAACACCCCGCTAGCAACACTTGATTTTTTTTCTTACTTGAGGGTATTATGGGTTTTTTACTATGCACATAATTGTAAAAATCAAAAGTACCCCTGAATATGCAATTGTTTGTTGTTTACACTAAGAGGTAAGATAATATTTTACTATAAAAAATACCCGAAAAAGACAAAAACACTACCAAACATTCTAATAATGTGAACCGGTCCTTAAAAAAAGTCTTAAATACCCCCAAACCCAAAGCTAAAATTGTGACACACTAAGGGGTAAAATGATAATTATATTATTACAATGCACAATATTCTCTATCTATTGCTACATTATTTTCTCGATCTAGTTTAGCTTATTTCTTAATTCCAATTGTTTCATTAGCTCCACTTTCACTAAAACTTTTGCAACTTGAACAACATGAATCTCTTGAATTATTTATCAAATACACTTTAAGAATTTATTTATTATCATATTTTTTTCAAAACAATATTGTTTTGGGTGATCCATAAACCTACTATTTGAATCTTTTACCATATTAGATTTTTAGGTAAGGAGGTCTAAGAGTAACTCCAATGCAAGAGACATATGAAGACTCAAAGTTAAAAAAAAAAAAGAAGCTTGTGTTTTAACTTTTGATCTCTCCAACATAACAATTATTCTAGTAGATAAAATATATTTTTTGCTCTTGAGATGGTATTTCTACATTTTTCATAAAAAAACCAAAATATAAAATATACTCGTTGAAATATTGTTGATGTGAATTATAACACATAATAAGAGAATAATAATGCACTCTCTTCATCGATCTTCTTCTCCTTCGCCCGAAACTTTTCTCTCCATCTTCTTCTTCATCATCATCTCAACAGATTCAATCTTCCACGGTAAATCATCTAAACCACATACCCATAATAACATCCCATTAGATCCATCATTATCATCACTGAAAAATCCTTGTTTTTTTTCCTTTTCTTTGTATATTGGTTGGGCTTTGCACCTTTCTTTTCAATAATCAAGTGATTTTAGAATTTCACCTTTTCAATTTTTGTGTGCTAAATTTCTCTTGCAAAGACAAAATGTCTCAGGCTTACATACAATTTTTCAGTTCAATTTTCCAACTTTTTTTTTTGTTACTATTTGTAGGTTCAACTATTACTGTCTTAATACCAACATGTTTACTATTCAAGGAAAATATATTTTTGTTTAATGTTCTGATAAATTTTTTAAGTTTATTAGGAATAATATAAATCCATGTTTATCAATTTATATCTCACCAATTCAAATGTTAATGTATTTTATTTTAGCTATTACTATATTTTAGAGCAATATACTATTTAAAATAATTGTTTATCAATTGATACCTCACTAATTCAACTATTACTGTATTTTATTTTAATTTTTACTGTATTTTGGAATATATTTGGGTCTTCCAAATGATTTTTACTATTGTAACACACAAATAAAAAAAACTATATTTATATTATTTAAAAAATTATTTTATCAATTTAGCTTTTCAAAATAACATTTTGTGTTTGAATTACTTTAATAACTAATATTGTACAAACTTGGGGGCCTTCAAACATTACAAAATATTTATTCAGGGTCTCGAATTCTAATCATTTTAAAACACACACTTAGAGCATCTTCAAGGGGAAAAAACTATTGGGAGAAGCCAAATTAATAATTTGGCTTTTTCAATGGAAAAAAACTATATAGATAAGTCAATTCTATTTTGATATATATATATATATATATATATATATATATATATATATATATATATAACTATTTATTAATAATAAAAAACTAATACAATTACAATCAAAATCATTTTTTTACATAGAAAAATATTAAATAATTTTTGGCTTTTTTGATCAAACACTTAGGAATAGCTCTACAACTTTAAAATATCATTTTAACTTTTTAATATAACTCTTTTCGTTAGAGCTATAAAAATAAAAAATAAAAAATAAAAAATTTTATGTTTTGCTTTTAGCTTTCCTATCAGACTTTCTATCAGGGCAAGTCCAACGGGGAAGGCAAATGAGCAGCCAAAGCCAAAATTTTAAATTTTTGACTACTTTTGATCTTTTTTGAGCTCCAACGGAAGAGCCAAATGGAAAGCAAAAATAGCTTTTCTTAACATGTAGAGTCATTCCTACATGTTTTCTCTCGAAAGCCAAAAATAAAATATATCCGTTGGAGCCACCGGTTTGTTGTCTGCATCAACTCCGGCCAGAATCAAGACGGTTGCTCTCTTTTCCAAGAAGAAGCCTGCTCCTAGATGACACAGTTCCAAAAACAAAGAATATTATACTAGATGCTTTGTTTAAATCTGCAAAACAAAAATGGAAGAGCAACAGGGCATCATCTGGGTCCCTAAGATTTTTTTGGTATCTCCTGCATATATTAGATGAGGACAAGAAGCGAACAAGAAAACTGAAAATATTTTGTTTTGGTTGTTGAGATTCATCAATTACCTTGAAGACGGGGTGTGGGGGGTGGCGCAAGTAGAGAGAGAAGAGAATAATGATAGGGTTTGGAGGGGAACGGTCAGGTGTGAGTGGGTGGGTTTTTATACTAGGTATTACTATAATAATAATAATAATAATAATAATAATAATAATAGTTAACATAAAAAAATAGGGGTATTAATTTGTAATTAATCTTATTGAATTATTTATAATGGAATGTATTTTAATTAATTATATTTGAACTTATTAGTTATTTGTTAATGTGTTCTTTTTATTTTTTAAAGTTTTTCTAACACTCAAAGACAATGAGTAATATTAATTAACTTCAAATACAACAACCATAAAAAACACATACAAATTACTTGAAAAATATACCATAAATAGCTTAAATTTCAAATCTCAAATATTACGAGTCTTTTATTATATTTAAATTTATTTTTTTAATTTAAATATGATTAAAAAAATATTAATATTATTGTTGGAATGTTTTTCAAAAGCAATTATTTAATTATATAACTTACTCCTATTAATTATATAATTAATTGCATAATTAAACTATATATAAAATAATTAAATTTTATTTTAAATAATATAAAAAAAATTACTATATATACACTATTCAAAAAATCATTTTAAAAATTTATCTCTTCTAAATAATTCTTATAATTGTACTTGCTGTTACGGGGTGTTGCCTTTCCTATTGCTCTAAAATAATTATTTAAAAAAAAATAAAAAATAAAATCCAAACGAGTCCTCGTATCTTCCACATCTGCCCAAACCAGTCATTTAAACTAAAACCCACGCTTCTAGCCTGTTACTCTCACTCACTCTCACTCTCACTCTCACTCTGAAATCCCAGCCCGCCGCCTCGTATTACCACCTCCAGCCTTCCTCTCCAGAACCTCCACAGAAACCTCATCCACCCCCACCACCAACCATTTGGTGGTGTTCTCTAGATCCCAAAACAAGTATATAAAATTCCCCACCCCCCTCCTTACATTAGCAAATGGCGGCCACTTCTACCTCAGAAATAACAGAGGGACCTGTCCTTAGCCTGATCACCAAACGCCTTCGCGGTCTCAAGAAGAAACTCAACCGGATCGTCCAGATGGAAGAGTCAATCTCGCAAGGAAAGCCTATCAACAAAGAACAAGAGGACTTCCTCCGTTCCAAACCCTCTGTCTCCGCCGCAATTGATGAGCTTGAGAAGCTGCGCCAGCCTCTCTCCGTCGCTGTCTCCGAAGAAATTGAGCTTGCTGCCCATCGATTCAACCCTAAATCTGACAGCACAGCTGTTCCGGAAGCAAGTAATGGAGGGGTGGAGGATCTGTTGCATTTGTTGTATTTTGGGTCCTTGTTTGATGTAAGGTCCCAGAACGATTTCACTGCCACCATGTTGACTCGGACGCATGAAAGAGGTTGCTGCTTGACTTATGATTATGTCACTGATGATGCCACGGATCTGCTCAGCGAGAGGGATTTGGATATGATTTCTATACTGGGAGGTGCTTTCCTCATTTCGCGCCCCGTCAATTCCAGCTTATCTCATAAGAATGCTTTGCAGCGATGCATGGAGCATGCCAAGTTGTGGCTGGCTAATTCTGACCAACCAATTGATTCGAGTTTCAACGTTTCCTGTCTGTAATCCCTCGTCTTCTTCTTCTTCTTCTTAATAATTATTATCTACGTAATAAATTGTGTATTAATCTAAGGGGATGTTGTTTCTTTTTTTAGATGCTGAATTGAGGGAGAGGCTCAATAAGATTATGGCTTCTGATTATTTCACTACAACACCAGAGATTAAAGCTCCAGTGGAAATGGCTGCTGCTGCTGGCAATTATGTGCCGTTCCAAGCTCCTTTCCCAGTCCATATGGACGAAGACTCTATGGCGCAATTCCAGCCAAAGGTATAGAACATCATTTACTTGTAACTTTTGTTCCCCCCCCTGTTAAATATGCCTTCGATATTTGATCGTAATGCTGTGATGATTAGTTTGATTTCGGATTTTATGATATGTTCATTGATATCTACGGTCATGTCAGCTACCTTTTCTTTTCACTTGTTCTTGAATGATTTCATGTTATCCAATATTTGGGTTAAATTTCTTGTTGCCACTACAATAACAAAAGTGAGGCAAAGGACATGGCGAGCTCCCCCAATTTCCTCTTACTTCAGTTAATATAGTGTTTTTTCATAGAAATCAATTATTATTACTCTTAAGAGCATTCAAAATGGTGGTTTTGGGCCCAAACACTGGCAGTGATTCATCACCTGGGGGAATGAAGTCAGGTTTGATACGATGAATGTTTTTGTCACGATTAGTATCTTAAGTATTCTGTCACATGATCATCACTATAGGATATGACTAATTATGACATGGCGATGATGTAGGAGCAAATCCAAAGTAACATCTGAAATCTGATAGTTTACTGCAGCGCGTTACTACACTGTGCTTCTTTTAATTAGGTAATTTCAATTTCTAGTTTAGCTTATGCACTTTATTTATTGTATTTGGGTGGTAGAGATTTAGTTATTTTCAAGGTTCAAGACTTCCTTTTATCTCGGTTGGTCCAGTTATTTTGAGGACAATTGATGTGATGAATATGACTGGTATTTTTATGGTAAAATGACAATACATGTTTAAAAAAGAAGAAGGTAAATTGATTGGAGACTACTAGCCTCACAGGCTCACACTAATAGATTCCAGGAACCTTTCCTTGAATGAAAGCATCACATTTCTCGCATTCATGTTTTAAGCAGGCTGCACTTTATCCAACACTGTAGTTGAAATGCTATAAGTATAGGTACAAGCTTGAGTTGCACCTAATCCTAATTATACGTGGATTGCTAAATAAGAACCACAGGAATTTCTTCTTGGCTAGTCATATTTTAGAAGCTCTAACCCTAATCCTTGGAGGAAAAGTAATCACTACTAAGCTCCCTATTGGCTACTATGATAAACACCCTCATTTTCTTTGGGGTACTTTATATGAACAAGTACTTGTTATATTTATCAAGGTTGGTTTCGGTATTGATGGATGAAAATGTTAGAAGTTGGCACAATAGTGAACTACTTCTTAATATTTCAAATGGTATTGAGAGATAACTTGCAGTTTGATTTTCAACAAGTAGGCTATCAGATGATGGGAGGAGGCTTTGGACACTGTAATAAATTTGCATTTATGTCTGTAAAGGAAATTATAAAAAAACAAAATTGCTCTACCCCATCATAGAATACAGTATATATGTTATTTTGGCAAAATGATTTCTTCACTGACAGAAGTGAACAACTTGATATCTTCTCTATTTTTATAGAATATGTTATTTGCATTTCCCTGTCACAATCCAGTGGAATAGTTTATTTTCTTAGTTAATATAGCACTGGCTCTGTACTAACAACTTGGATAATTTATTTATTTATTGATGTTGAAGGGAGGCTAGTTTATTTGATAGTGTGCGTTCTTAATGGTGATTTGTTGTACCTGAAATGCTATTTCAAGACAATCATTGATGCCCGCTACTCTTCTGTATATAAGGCTCTCAATGGCTTTTGATATGCTCTTCAATGGGCAAGTATACGTGAATTTCCTTAGCTGATTTGTAAAGAGAACCAGCAAGCTCCCTGATTTCAGTAGTTGTTTCTTCACTCTAATGTCTTATCCTTCACGATCCTCTCTTAATAAAATTCTTCTATTATAAACATCATGGAAATAGACCGTCAATGTTAATTATTGCACATGGTTGTGCATTGTATTCCTGTAAGAAGCTGTGTCAAATTGTTGCTTACATTTGTGCTAGTTTCGCTTGTCAACAAGGATACTTGAGAGTTATATTGCTATTTAAGATATGGCTAAAGTATAGTTGTAAACACCAGCTTGCTTTTGGATTTATCCCTGTGGGTATCATTCCATTGTGGATCTTCCCTGGGAAGGGGCTGGATCAGTGGAAGTTTCATGGCAAGAAAACAGTTGCTATTTTTAGGAATATAGAGGACAGGACATGGCTTAAAGGATTGTCGATTAAATATCTGAAGTGAGAATCTATTAACATGGGGAAAGGGGTGGGGTGGGGGGGAGCAACTGCGCATCCCATTTTGCTTTGCTTTGTGAGGGGATGGGGAGTATTTACATCATCCTTTGTTGCTGTGAATCATTGTTTGTCATAAGGTGCTTGTTCTTGTTTAAATTTTATGGTGCTTTGGAAGGGTGTTCTCAATTTTGTTC
Organism: Salix dunnii; assembly: GCA_015731905.1. Lineage (NCBI taxonomy): Eukaryota > Viridiplantae > Streptophyta > Magnoliopsida > Malpighiales > Salicaceae > Salix > Salix dunnii. Next base: position 12,663,939 of record CM027666.1, on the reverse strand, counting down.
TCATTTCAACTTTATATCTGATTTTTTTCATCCCAAAAGAGTGCTCAATTCCTTTTCTCTGCTCTAGTAGGAAACTATTCAAGTTGCTTAGGTGATTTGGAGTCTTAAATTTTCAAATTATCTAGTGTGGATAGACATTTCAAAGCTTGAATTTTCCATGTAGAAATAAAAGAATGGGAAATGCTTCGTTCAGGCAGTTTTAGTCTGTGTGAGGAGCAGAGAAGAGAAGGTTTACAAAGGACTCTGGTAGGTAAGGAGATTTGCTTGAAAGGCATTCTCTACGTTGGCGAGAGGGTAACATGTCTGCTCTAAGTAGTTACATGTCTTTGAAATTTGTAAATTGTGCTTGAAGCAGAGTTCCATAAAGTTATGTGGACTGGAGGTTCCTGTTTCACTTAGAGGATAGGATGAAAAATTTTAAACCACCTTTTATGATAAGATAAGGTGCTGCTTGTTTTACACTTCATCCCATGAAGTAATTGGGGATCTGTTATCTATACCAGCAATTTGAAGATGCCGTTATTGTAAGTAAAGTCGACCATTCTTTCTCGATGTGATATCGTTGAAGCCCATGTTGCAAGTATATTGTTTTTTTGAAAATTAAAATTAAAAATAGCTTTTACAAGAACATGCTCCAGTTTTCAGTCCTTGATTTAACAACTATTTTATGACTGCATATTATGTATTATGTTTATATATATATATATATTTCATTTAAATGAGTTAGCTGGTTGATTGCTTCCAGAATATGCTACTCTGTCCGTCATGCTAAATTAGATTGAACCATGTGATTTATTGTTGGCTTTGATTTTCAATTTCTTAAACCATCCTTTTATTTTGTTTCACTACTAATCTCTTTAGTAAGCCATTTTTTCATTGACTGTTTCCTAAAGCCTATTTCTATTCCAATGGAGTATGTGCTGTGCTGGTTGTTGTCGATCGCAGAAAGGTGCAGCAAATGATAAATCAAAATTTCATTGATACTAGCTTTCATTGATCAGTTGGAAATAAAATCATTTTAATGTGATGCTGTGTCTGAATTCCCAGAAACTTGCATATCTAAGCCAAATCTCTCCTGATTATGCTGTTATTGTTTGATTGGATATTTGTTTGTCAGTTTGCGAACTAGAACTACTTTCTTTGGGGACATCTATACCCATTCTGTTCTCTTCTCCATAATGTGATGCAATTAATTCCCTTCCTGGTCAGAATGTTTTTTTTTTTTTCCAGGCCATTTCCTTCTAGCTCTGAATATTTTCCTCAAGACTTCTAAATCATTTATTATCATTTATATTCTTAGGAACAGGAGACGGAAAATATCCAACATGAAACTGGTGATGATCAATCTAGTCCCGCTGAGGAACTTCAGAAGGTGCTTGCACTTGGGATGATATAATCTTCCTTGCCCGCATATTTTTGTTTGATTGAATGTGGTTGGTGTCTTTAATGCAGGATGAGCAAGAGACTGGAAACCCAGCAGTTGTTTCGGATCAAGAAGAGCAAGACAACCCATCTACAGAAGTTGAAGTGTATTATAATCTGAGAGAGGTGGAGCATGTAGAAGTTGATCATAATCAGAGAGAGGCAGAGCTTAAGGAGCAACAACACGTTTCTCGAAGGAACTACCAGAACCAAAGAGGTGGTCGTGGCGGCGGCAATGGTGGACGCAGGGGTTATTCAAATGGTCGTGGTGGTAGAGGAGGTGGTGGCTACCAAAATGACCGCAACCAATACTATGAACAGCCTGGAAACTATTATCCGAGGAGCTACTATAATAACCGTGGAAGGGGTGTCAGAGGTGGTGTGCACACTTATAACAACCATGGTTCGACCGGTCAAGGTGGTCATGCCCCTGCTGATGTTGGAGTGGCTTCATGATGCACTCATTTTTGTGTCCATAGGGTGTCGAATTCCACGTTTTTTAGGTTGGTGGTGAAAACATTTCTTTTGCTTTATGTGAAACTTGTCCAGAATGCAGGTTGATGTTTACGAATACACCACCCAGGACACCCCTCTTTTAAAACTTCGATTGAAAACTTTAAAGAAAATGAAGCTCAACTTGATTTGCAAAACAAGGGGCTAATTATCTTATCGGGTTTTTTATATTGTGTTTTAAAAATATTTTTGAAAAAGTTTGAATTTTTTTATTTTTATTTTAAATTAAAAAAACAATGGTTTTAGATTATTAATATATTTATATCAAAAATAATTTAAAAAAAAATATTATTTTGATAAATTTATGAATGAAAAGTATTTTAAAAAATAATTCAACTATACTTAAAAAAAAACAAAACAAATTCTTTGCCTTACGCATTGTGTGGACCGTTGTTTTTTTATATATTATTATTAATGATAATGGCGAGAATATGTGTTATGGTGGGAAGAATATAGGCGCAAGGCAAGTGGTGGGCGTGAACGTAGTTTTAAGATTTGGGGTGTGGTCCTTAAAGAAGATGCTATGATATGAGCCGCTGATATAAACTCACCAATGAGTTCTGTTATTTCTGATTCCCAGCTGTTCATTCGCTTTGACCTCCACTTTATTTTTTTATTTTTGTTTATAATTAAAAATACAGATCGATCAACCTTTTTCAGCCTAAATTACACATATGCCCTTTTATGGATCCTGGCCAGCTCTAATTCTTAGAGGGTGGAACCTGCCCGACGAATCATCCTATGACGTGTTCAATTAACTTCTTTCGCTTTTTCTATTCAAAATTTTATTGAATTAAAATATGCTGTATTAATTGCTTTAAATTGTTTTTTTACAAGATTATCATTATCTTAAATAGAAATTCTAATATTTGGCATCTATTTTTGGTGCTGTATAATTACCTCACAACTCTTAAGAACATTCGAGGGTTGACTCCTCTCCTTCATTGTTCATTTAAATAGTTTCATACTTGTTTTTTGAGTTATTTATAGACTCCACAAGCTTAGATAACTCGCACATGGTTTATCCTTAAACTCGGGCTAAGTAAAAAATCGAAGCTATAAAATTTCGAGTCGATCCATTACACTGAGTTTTTTGTTCTTGGAACTTGTTTTGTGTAAAAAAGAAAACAAATTATTCAAGCTGCAGAGTAGCATACACACCTTTAAACTTAGACATCAATTTTGTTAATAAATTTTCTGGGATATTGAAATCAAGATTCGACACTAGCAAGTCGGAGGAGGAGGAGGCAGAACTTCCTGACCACCTTACCAATCCTACGAATATGAAACGCTCACAGCTACACAGGTCTGTGTTTATTCCAAAATACCTAAAAATATATATTTTTTTCTCGTAATGGCCTCAACGATAGCAGAACATAGATTCTGGAAAGGAAAAAAAAAATCACCCCACGGGACAATGTGCAGTTTCTAGAGAAAATAAGCATCTGCAGTTGAAAGTGATTGGACAAGTAATTCATTATTAATCTGGGTGGAATGAAGTTGAAGGGACTTCCTCAAGCCTTTCTCAGTCCTTGTAATGGCCGGTCACCTCAGAGAACCCGATTCCCTGTGCTGGAAACATATTGATTTTCCACCGCTGAGGACCCTTATATAGAAGAGCACTCCCACCAAGTTCTTTCAGTACAAAGCAAGCCTTTCTTTCTTTCCTCTGTATGCAATAGTGCTTTCGAGCGAAGCATTCTACGCAAGTCAGCTATGGAGTCTGGGTGGCCAGTTCCTCATCGAGTAAGAACACTGCAAACAAGCTTTTTTAATTCTGATCACTTCAATGGATTTTCACGCGCAAAGCCAGCTGGGGTTGTGGATGTCCATTCTGTAGACCTATGGAGATCCTATTTTGAGGCCTCCAAGCAGAACAGCAAGTTGGTAATAAATCTCTCTTTTCTGTTTTTTTTTCCCTTTCAATTTCTTAAATTTCTTTTTACATCAAAAAATGTTAAATTAAAAAACAAATATACGAGAAATCAACATTTCAATGAATTTTCAGTCAAAAATAAGTCAAGTCCATCCAATCTAATAATGCTCCACATATTAACAGGTATCTTATCCATGATCCATGTGATTAATATCATATTATTGTTCTTTCTTACGGTTTCCTCTTCTGGTGTTAAAGTTGGTGATTGAATTCACGGCCACATGGTGCGGACCTTGCCGACACATGGAACAGACGATGAAGGACTTCGCTGCCAAGTACACAGACGTTGTGTTCATCAGGATTGATGTCGATGAATTGCAGGTAACAACACTCTTCTCCTTCCACAGCGAGCTACTGTGTGGTTATGATATACTGGTTTGATTCGTTGTCTTCTTAAACCATGACAAATCTGCGCATTAAAACAGCTCGTGGCTCAGCAATTCAATGTGATGGTCATGCCAGCATTTTCACTCGTGAAGAAAGGGAAAATAGTTGATGAGGTAGCAGGGGTCAAGAAGAATGAACTCGAGAACAAGATTGAGAAGCATAGGATGATGATATGATTGCCATAAATGCTTTAAACAATTAATGCCATGTCCATGGCGAATCCCTATATTCCGGTACAAGAGAAGAATAAAACAAGGCAAAAATAAGAGCATCTCTTTTTTCTTTGTTATTATTATTTAATATATATTGTCTTGTATTCCCAAGTTAATTTTTATTTCATAAACTTCTTCTCTCCATCCGATGTTATCAACAAATTAAAGTTGCTTGTTGAATATAATTAAAAACAACAATCATTAAACCATTTATGAAAACGTACTTGTAAAACTTGAAATTGGAACTCCTCAAATTCCAGAAAGTAGAAACGATACCATGCATGACACAAATTTTGAGCAGAAGGCGCCTGTCATCTGGTGGCCAATAGTCAAGGATTTTACAGGTTTATCCATACCACATTATACCAATGATAGTGCGGACATTCACAAGATGCTTCAAAGCTTTCTTCCTACTATGCACAATCTTACTATACAGAACAGTGGAAAAAATTAAAGTATTTACATTCAATTGACTTAAAATTGATAATCAGTGCTAATGGAATTAACTTAAATCGATGGCTGGTGTTGAATGGACAAGTTACAACCCAAACTTTGAACCGAGTTAATTGTCAGATGCACCTAGTGTTTTCTTGAGGTCAGATTTCTGTTCTGCAGTTAGTCTTGATGGAAATGTGATATCAAACTTGATTCTGAGGTTTCCTCTCTTGTTGGGCTCTTTTGAGACGGGCATTCCTTCATTTGAGATCAGGACCTCGTGACCTGGTTTGATTATATCCGTTACAGGGACTGTGAGATATCTTCCATCCAAGGTTGTCAATTCGATGGTTTTCCCCGTGAGAGCCTCCAGTAGTGAAATTTTCTGATTCATCACCAGATCATTCCCATCCCTCTTGAAAACAGGATGGGGCTTCTCATCCACCACAAAAATAAGATCAGCGGGAATGGTACCAGGTTCTTGGTTTCCTTTCTCAGGAAACGTGATTTTTGTGCCCTTCTTCCAGCCAGGTTTGATGTCTATCTTTAAGATTTCCTCAACAGTTTTCGGCTCGCTGCAAGGGAGTTATTAATACATCATATCAACAGAAGGACCCCAACCAGATAAAAACAGCAGAAAATGGCAATCAAAAGAGGGAGGAATCCACAAGTTGGTAGAAATCAATGCCATAAAATTCTCAATGTTCACGCATTTCAAATATCCGTAACGAAGATGTTTGTGGAAAAGATGTTAAACCTCTACAGTCCATTCCAACTCATTTCACAGTGTCTGAAGCTGTGTATGGCAGCAACATCATTTATCCTAAGTTGGACAGAAAATGAATATAAAGTTTTGCATATCAACCCTGAATGACTCCCTCAACATCTTAAAGAACAGGTATCTCTGATCAACATAAACCAACAACAATCCATCCAATTCAAAGTTTCAATCTTGTACAGCACTGCTCAAGACCAGCCAGCCTATGGGGCTGTCATCAACAGGACATTACAGTTATACTATGCTGGCACCATAAATAACTAATGACTTGGACCAATGGATGAATCCACGTTTTGGAGGTTCATACTATTTTAGTTTCTTTAGCAATTTTATCCACCAAAATTACTTGATCTCTACCCCATTTTCATCAAGGCTATCCTATTAAAAACAACACAAATATGTATTTAGTTATAAATATCAAGATTCTCTCATCCTCAGTATATCTTCATAGCTAAATTTATCAGCAACCAACGAATGAGGGCAATTTTTTTCTTCTTCTCATAATAGAGAAAAAAAATTCAATAGCCTCCTCCATCACAATACAATATGGGTTCCCTTTACGCCATTTCCCAAGATCACGTTTTATCACTACAGAATATTAGTGGAGTGAAAAGAGAAAGAAAAAGAAAGAAAGATTAACGAGTGATAAATAAATCTAAAAGTGGAAAAACTAAAAAAAAAGCAAGGGAGGGACTAACCCGAAGTCATCAGGAACAGAACGGGAAATCCTCATCTTTCTTCGGGTACCCTTATAAAGCTCCTCCAAAGTGCAAAGCAACTTACTCTCAACGGGCGCCGCTTTCCTGTTAACCTCAGCCCCATAAATATTACGATTATTATTCCTGAAATAACCCTTGCCAACACCAGCGGATCCGCCACTTCCGAAGAATTCGGAGAAAATATCATCGGCATCACGCGGGTTGAACTTGAAAGAAGCGCTGGCGTTGGTATTGGGAGGGGGAGCTTGATCAAAAGACTTGAGGCCTTCTTCACCGTAAAGGTCATAGATCTGACGCTTGTTAGGGTCTGATAGGACATCGTAAGCTTCAGAGATGAGCTTGAATTTGGCCTCTGCCTCTTTCTTGTTTACAGGGTTCTTGTCTGGATGCCATTTCATTGCCAGTCTCCTGTAAGCCCTTTTCATGTCTTCTTCTGTTGCGTTGCGGTTCATTTTCAGTACGTTATAGTAATCAAAACCCATTTCTTCTTTCTTTCTTTCTTTCTTACGCGAACAGCAAAATCAAATCCAGGGAGGGAGAGGGAGAGAAGAGACCAAAGACAGAAGGTGTATGGTTCCTTCTGTATTTATGGAGCGGGGGGGGGGGGGGTCTTTCTTCTTCTTCTTCTTCTGTTTTTTCCTTAATTGGACAAGAAAACCGGCGGTCGGCGGGGTATGAAAGTGTTGTTAACGCGTTCCGATGGATTTTATTATAATTTAGCCCCTGAATTTATTATAATTTCGTGAGCTAACTCCTCCTTGTTTTGAAAACAAGAAGTTAGTCCCTTGAAAATATTGCGCTGTTTCTTTTTCTTAAATTCTGTGATGATCTTTTGAATTTTCGAGTAGTGGGTTAGTAACTCAATCTATGATTATAAGAGTTATTAAAATGATATGGTTTTAGTAAAACAGATTGATTTAAAATAAAACTTAGAAGTTTTAATCATCGAGTTGAGTTGACATGTCAATTCCGAGATGATCATTTAAACTTTCAAGTAATGGATTGGGTGGATTGAGATTAACTTATAATTATAAAAATCATTGAAATAATAAAGTTTCACGGAAAAAAATGTTATGGAATAATATTATTTTAGTGAAATATGTTGGTTTAAAGTAAAATTTAGGTCTCAATTATCTAGTTGAGCTTGCATGTTGATTCCACGATAATCTTTTGAATTTTTAGATTGAGTGAATTGGAATTAATTGAAGCTATGAGTATAACAATAACATAGTTTCATGAGAGAAATATTATAAAATAATATTATTCAAGTGAAATAAATCGATCAAGTATGAAATAGGGTTCTGAGATATCAAAATAAACGATACTGTAATATCTTGACAAGAAGCAGGATAATTTAGAAAACGATCACGGAAAACTCGAAATTGGGTCAAGGGATCGTTTAATTATTTTTGTAAAAGTTCAGGGACCATATAAATAGTTTACACTATTCGATTTTAAAGAGGCAGAGTGATGTGATGTTGGCGTGACAGCTTTGGCGCAAAGAGAAATCTGTGACCGACCTCGTCTATGGAAGGACAACCAGACGTAATATTCTTTTTTTTCCTTTTCTTTTCTGGTTTTATGCTCGATGGAAAGCTGAATTCCTTTTCTATTTTTTTTAAATAATAATAATAATCTTAAAGACTCATCAATTCATTTGTATATTCATAATAGTAATAATAATCATCTTAAAAACTCATCAATTCATTTGTATATTCAAAGATTGGTGCTGGGTTGGGTTGGACACACTTTAATTGGTTGGGATTGGGTAGCTTTTTTTTTTTTTAGGTCTATTTGTTTTAATAAAAAAAAATCAGTTATCTTGATGTTTTAATAATTTTAAGTAAAAAATATTTTTATTACTTTTATTTAAAAATATATTAAAATAACATATTTTTTAAATCATTTTTTTTATTAACAAACAAAAACAATTCAGAAGGATAAAAATTGATAATTTAAAATATAAAAAATAAAATTCTCTAGAAAGGCACATAGTTCAACCGCAATCTCAAATATCATTTTAATATAAAAATGATTTTTAATTTTAATTTTTAATATTATTACATTAAGATTAACAAAAAAAAAAAACATTAATTTAATATTAAAAAAACGATTTGAAAAACTTTCTAGAAAGTGGTGGACTCATCCGCAATAAGCAATGACTATTAAAAGCACTTTATTAAAGACCGACCCAGTTAGCGTCTCAAAAATGTTCGATAAGAATAAGGTAGAACGTGCGATCGTGTCATGGCAGAAAAGCTGCTGACTCGGGAGTGCTGTGTCTATTGACTTTTTAATGCCACGCCAGCTTTATCAAAATCTGGTATTACTTGACAGCTGGGAGTCACGTGTGTATTGACTTTTAATGCCACGTCAGCTCGTCAAAATCTGGTATTACCCTGCTGTCCTAAGACAATTGGGAAACTCGATGAACCGTGAAGCTTATCTTATTTTTTAAAAACCTTCTAATCGCATCCTTCAATGCTTTTTTTTTTTTTAAAGTTTTCTAACTTAGTTTTTCCTTTCAATTACATCTTTTCTATAGACTAATTACATAAAACTAGGTTTAGAATTATAATAGATATATCAAATTAAATATTAAAAGATTAAAAACTAAAATGTTGGGAAAATATATTCAAAATTCAAAGTGAACTATTTTTTTTTTTACTAAAAGATTTGGCATCTCTATCTCTTTTTTTTTAATTTAATATTTTTTTATTTCATATTCATATATTTTTAGTGTTTGTTCATATTATCTTTAGATTGATTAAGTCAACTTGATTATGTTAGGATAATTCATAAATGTTTTAATTTTAAACTTGAGTTGTACAAGAAGTTGGGCTAAGAGATTTCTTTTAATTTTATCCTCATAATTTTTTTATAAACTAGTGAGGTTATTTCAAACCAACCAAGTTGACTGAGTCATGTTGGGAATAATGTGTTTTTGTATAGAATTAGGTGAAATTAGGAGTACAATTGAGTTTTCCTTCCGTTAAAAGATATACAGTTTTGTTCCTTAACTTTAAAAGGAGATAAGTCATATGCAAAATTGAAATTTATAAACTAAGTTATAAATAAATGAAGAACAATGATATCGTAATAGGCATAATGAGAACACATGAAGGATGGAATTTAAAAAAAAAATGAATTGGTGTTTATTAATTTAATTGTTATCATGAGGAATGTAATTGAAAAAATAAAATGAAATGTTGTATTTGTGAATATAGAGGGAGATATAGGAGTTCCACAACATTAGTAGGGAAATACAAGTTGAACACCTATCGTAGGTAGGCATTTAATACCTACCTATTTATGTTTAATGAACATAAATATATTCATTGTATACATGTAAATTTTATAGTTTGAGACCGAGTAAAAAGTATGTTCTTGACATGGAAAGATTATTAAACCCGAGTAACTATTCTAGATTGAAATAATTAATGATATAAAAACTATTATCAACACTTCTTTAAATATGATTAGTTAATTCCAATTTTCATTGATCGGTGAGTTTACTAACATTGGCATGAATTTTTTAGATATGAGAAAAATATTAAATTTGATTAACTATCCTAGATTATGATAGTTAATGATATCATTTAATTTATATTGATATTGATATTTGAATGAATATTGTTTAGCTATCCCAAATAGAGAGGCTATGGATGTTAAGAGATTTTTACATCGGTAAATTTTATAGATATTTGAAGAAACTTGATTAACTATTTTGGGATAAAAACAGATAATGATATCAATAAGATTATGTTGATATTGAAAATTATTTAAATTGATTTTGGTGTGGAAGACAAATGATATTAAGGACTTGTATCTCTTGACAAATGATATTCATTATCTAGTTGTTAACTATTGCAGAGTTGTTAATTGAAAAAAATCAGAGTTTAGGGGGCAAAAATTGAATATTAGAAAGCCATTAATTGCACAAAACCCAAAATATAATAAACAATTAAGGACTTAAAAGAACAAATCCAAAACTAAGGACCAATCCATGAAAGACGGGTGACTTCAAGGACTAAAATTGATGAGATTAAGGACCTAAATGAATAAATTTGAAAACATATGAAAGTTTATTGACCAATTAGGGGCTTAATCTATAAAATAAAAAATCAAGGACTGAAGTTGAAAAGACGCTCAAACCTAGGGCCAAAAATTGATTTCAGTAAAGGGTGAAATTACAAGTAGTTAAAAGTTTGAAAATGGTGAAGGGTATAATTAAACAAATTGAAAAGGTAAGAGTGCAAATGAATTTTGAAAAATCCTAAATAAAAAAAACTATTTTTTTGGGATTAGTCAAAACAACATCATTTTACAAATATTATACACATTCTTCTTCAATTTTGGCTCATCAAAAAGACATCTTCAGGAGATCAAATGCAATATTTTTGATACCTTAGAGGTTGAAACCATCATCATTCGACTAAAAAATATCCCCTGTACAACCTTATTGTCTTAAATCAAATGGTTATGTCTCATATTCACCATTAATCATTTCAACATTTATACTTGATCAACTTTTACTGTATATTTAAGAAAATACCGTTCAGGTTGGCACTTTTAGACAATTAAATATGGAGTTGCAAAACTCCAAATCAAGCATGAAATCAATAGAGAGGTGTGAACCCCCTCTATCAAGCATAAGTGATCTCAGATAACGATGACATCAGAGCTACTCCAACAAAGTCATGAAAGTGACAAACCCAATCAGCTTTAATTCAGACATCCACTTGTGCAAGACCTACTATGCTAATACTTGATTTTGAAAATGAAGGTTAAGATGATTTAATGTTGAGGGATCATTACTAAGAGTACTATCATCACGAGAAGACATTTTAAAGACTTGTATTAAACCAAATTAAACAATAAGTAAGGTAAGCATGATAAATATAACAACAAAGTTTCCAATATGAAAAGAATAAAACATATTTGATTCCATTCTTTTCTTTTCAGCATTTACTAGAGCTCATTATGCCAACACAATCTCTCTCTCTCTTTTATTTTTCGAGTTCAAAATTGGTGAGTGCATCAAGAAAATATCAAAATAAAATTGAGTAAATGTATCATGATTGAAATAAGAAAAAAGTACTAGAAATTAGGAAAATAATTTACAATATTTTCGGTTCTTGATGATCTAATTCTTATTGGAACCTTTTTGTCTCTATCACTTTATTTTATAATCAAAACATTCAAAGAAAGATTGTTTCATAATTCTCATCTTCCACCAGAAAGTCTAGGATGGCCTCTCATAGGGTAAATTTTAGAGTCTTACATGTAAGTCTATCAACATTTATATTCAGCTAATAGAAACAAGCAGAAAGTCTTTAGCTAGCATAGATTAACTTGCCTTAAATAAAAACTAATCTAATCTTGCCTTGAAATCTTTTGCATGTGGCCTAAGAAGAAGATATTTCTTCTATGCTCTTACGTATTTGTTATGCTTTAGTTGAAGGATATAGTCCACGCTAAAAAAGAATTGGGGTAGGAAGGAGAGATTAGATTTTAATGCATTATTGGCCTATTCTTTGATTGAAGAGTCGTTGGTGTGGATGTTATCTTGGTTTACTTGGGGCTTATCAAGTCTCGAGTTTATTATCCGAGTCTCATGGGATCTACTAGATTTAGGATGACTAGTTTTTATCAGGTCAAATGTCTGGCTAGATTTTGTTTTTATCTTACCTAAGCCCAAATCCTAAGTCAATCAAGTTTTTGGGTAACTTTCAAGGTCAGGTTGGGTTTCAAGACTATGCTTTAAAGTGTTGTTTTTCAATTTTTAAGAACATGCTCTATTTATAATAATAAATTTTTCTTAATGTCACAAATTTGATTTTTTTTTTAATTCATAATTGGCCTATGCTTTGGTTGAATACTCCTCAATGTGGACTCTATCGTTTGGTTTCTATCATGAGTTACTTTTAATTTTCATTTGAGAACGATGATGTTTTCATTAGAAATATTAATGAAAGAAACATGTGTCATGCTGGTGTATCATAGGGTTATCAATCTCGTTTCATTTTGTTTGAAATATTTTGTAATAGTAAAAAAAGAGACAAAACGGTGTTGTTTTTGTCTCGGTTTAAATTTTGGCTCTTTTTGGATTTTTCGGCCAAAACGTTTTGATTTTTTTTTGGCCGTTTTGTTTCGGCCAAATAGTATTTTTTAAAAAAACATAATGAATAATTTTACAATATAAATCATATCTCTTAATATGACCATTAGATTGAGATGAAATTTTACGAGGAGGCTCTTGACATATTTATATATATTATATTAAAATTTCATAGCAATCAGAGAATGTAATGACCTTGCAAGATTGATGATGATATTCTCTTAATATTATACATGTTCATAATTTTATTCAAAAAAATTATTTTACTGTATATTTTTTAGATTAAATTACATAATTCTAAATACTTTTATTTTTGAATTTGAACTAATTTTTTAAAAATTAATATATATATATATATAGTACGGCCCCAAAATAACACGCTGAAATGCTCTAAAATCAAAACACTACATTATAATTGAAAAAGCAAAGCATTAACCGAAACGATATTTACCATGTCAAATTCTTAGCTAATTTTTGTTTTGACTAAACTCTCCAAGATCCTAGTCAACTGGGTTCCAAGTTGACTTGATGATCAAACTAGATTTTAATATCATGCTTTACTATACAACTGTATTTTTTTATTTTTTAAGGATTGCCTCCATTTATAGTTTAAAAGAAGCATATTTCAACAAGTTTAAAAATTATATTTTTCAACTGTCATGAATTATACAAAACACTAAAATGTGTGGGGAGATCACTATAGCTCCCCACACATTTTACTGTGGATTTCAACAGTATTTTTTTTTTTGTTTTTTTGTTTCTTTTTTTACTCTTTCGGATTATCTTTTCTCTTTTTTTTTCATTTTTTTCATTTCTTGCTTTTTTTTATTACTTTTCTTTTCTTTTTTACTTCTAGATTATTTTTTTTCTTTTTTTTCTTCATTTTATTCGTTTCTTGCTGTTTTTTATTATTTTTTAATTATTATTTTTGTTTCTTGCCTTTTTTTATGTTATTATTTTTTTTCTAATTATTTTTTTTCATATTTTCCCATGATTTTTTTATACTTTTTTTTTCTTTTTTGAATTATATATATATATATATATATATATATATATATATATATATATATATATATATATATATATAGCTAGCTTAAACGCATCATGATTAATTCTCGGATCCAATTTTTTTATAGCTCTTTTTTTCCTATTTTTTTTCCTGATTATATTTTTTTTTACTTTTTTCCATGGAATTCTTTTTCTTGATTATATTTTTATAATTTTTTTCCTTTTCCACTTGTATATATGATCGAGGTGTTCGGATAGCTTAAATGCACCATGATTAATCCTCGGATCCAATTTTTTATAGCTTTTTTTTTGTTGTTAAAGTGTTTTTCTTATATTTTTGTTTTGTTCACTTATATATTTTTTATAACCGGGGTTTACGGGCCAGCTTATGTACACCACAACTAATTCCCAAACCGAATTTGTTTTTAAAACAATATAGATTGCTAAAGTGCTTTCATGCTTTTTTTTTCCTTTAACTTATATATTTTTTTTGTACTCATGGTCTCTAAGTAAGCTTATGTTTTTTTTTTACTTATATATATATTTTTATAACCAGGATCTCCGTGCCACCTTAGGCACATGATAACTAATCCCCATACCATATTTTTTTTGATAACCGGGTGTCTAGGTTACCTTGCGTATACCACGACTAATCCCCCGACCAATTGATTATTTTTTCTAAAATTTTTTCCTTATATTTTTTTTTGTTCACTTATATTTTTTTTTCTTATCACCAGACCAATTTTTTTTGGTAATCGGTGTCTCCGAGTCAGCTTAAGTACACCATAACTAATTCCTGAACCGAATTTATTTTTATAAACAATATGGATTGTAAATGGTATGGGTAAAGTATTGTAACTCCCCACACATGGTATTGTTGATTGCAATAGTGTTTTCCCGCTACAATGCTTTTTTTTTCTGTGATCTTTACTTCTTCTTCTTTTTACCTTTTTTTCTTTATTATGTTTATTTTTTTATTTTTTTTTATTTTTTTATGTTTTTTTTCCCAAAACATTTTTTTTGCCCATTAGACTTTTTTATATTCTTTTTTCTTTTTCCACCTATATTTTTTTTGTTTTTTTCTTACTGAGGTGTCTTAGGCGCACTACAATTAATTCACATATCCAATTTTTTTGATGACCAAGGTATTCAGGCCAACTTATGTGTACCATGACAATCCCTGGACCCATTTTTTTTCCTAAAGTGTTTCCCCGCTGATACTTTTTTTTCTTATACTTTTATTTTGTTTATTTATATATTTTTTTATAACCGGAATCTTCAAACCAGCTTAAGCACATCACGACTAATTCCTAAACTGATTTTTTTTAAATAATATGAATTGCTATAGTGCTTTCACGCTTATACTTTTTTTTTTTCTTCTTTCACTTATATATTTTTTTTATAACCATGGTCTCTCAGCCAACTTAAACTTACATATCTCTATAAAACAAAATTCAAAAGTTGGCTATAAGGGTGTATTGATAATTTATCAATTTTTAATTATATTTTCTATAGCAATGTAGTGGACATGTCTTCGAACATGACGTCAATTTCAGAGCTCATGCACATTTCGGAAGCGCGTGCGGCGTTGTGGAACTTCTAAAAATATATAATAGTTTTTTATATATTCATTTTATTATGTAAAAAATATTTAAAATAATGTCATAGTATCAGAGATATTTTCAATTTTTTTCATTTCCGTGAGCAGTGCAATAATTATAATACCCTTAAATAACACAAAAACCAAGAATTGTTAATGGGGGTGTCCCGATAATTTTATTTTTTTAGTGCACAGTAAAATAACTTTTGTAGTCTCAAATAAGACAAAACGAAAGAGTCACCTGTGGTAGTGTTTCAAACATTTCATGCTTAACTATACATGCATAGAAAAGGATTTCACTCTTATTTTACACCACCAAAGTTAAATTTACTATGTTTTTTAATGCGAGTTGCATTTAATATAAATAAAAATAACAATAAAAATTAAAAATTTAAGCAATGAGTAAATGTGTATAGATACAAATAAAAAAATTTAAACTATCTTAGAAGAATAAAAAAAATCAATGGATTGAAACTAAATTAAAAAAATAAAAGAATAAAAATCAAAATATAAAATATAAAATTATGTGTTAAATTTAGATAAAAAAAATTTAATCCCTACGGGGCGAAGCGTGGGTTTACGGCTCATACAGACTAATACTATTTGTCATTTTATTTTTTAAAAAATATTAATAAATAAAAAATAATTTTTTATTAACATAAATATTCAAATTTAATTGCGTGTATATCAAGTAATCCCAGAAACTTTGAAACAAAAACACCCTTTCAATCAAGGAGCGTGGAATGTAAACTTGTGAATTCTTTTATTTATGTGCTGCTCAGATTTTATTAAGCCGAAATTGAGCTTGACTTGGGCTCAGCAAGCAAGTCCAAGGGGACCATTCATAGAAGGGTAACCACGCACGCGATAAAACATGTTGAAGAGATAATGAAAAATGCTCAATAAAATCAAGCACCTCGAAGTGCGAAGTGACCAAGAGCCACCCGTAAGAGATTGATGGTGATTCTAAGATCTCCAGATGAGCTGAAACTTGGCTTAGCAAGAGGCAATCTCTAGTGTTAAATTTCAAAGCTCCACCTGGCAGTTTGTCGTCATTTTATTTAAGGAACATGGAGAGCAAGGTCGGTCCTGGGCCGAGAAAGGAACCTTTCAGTTTTCAGAAGCAAAATGGTTGCCCTCACAGAAGTTGAGTTATAAGATTGAAAGGGAAAATGGAAGAAGGGACATCAAACTCCACAAGAATCAAATCTCTTCAAATCAAGGCTGGCTTTAGCAGGGGGAGTGTATGAATAATGGTGATGATAACATCTTTGAAATTGAATGTCTATGTAGCTTATAAATTACATTTATAAAAAGATAATATTTTCTTGACAAAACCCAAGATGATGCTATGCGTTTGGAAATGATACAAAATATCTCTTGAGAGACGAATCATGGGCAAGCTCTTAACTCCCAAAACCTCTCATCTAGAGCTATGATAATATCAATCTCCCCTGTAAGCTACAAATTAAAGAACAAGATAGTTTATCAGCTCCAGGCGCCATCTCTTTTTTAGAAAAAGTATACATGCAGGAAACTATGAACTCAAGTATGATTAGCACGAACTGTTTGAAAAATAGACTTCTGAT
Organism: Salix dunnii; assembly: GCA_015731905.1. Taxonomy (NCBI): domain Eukaryota; kingdom Viridiplantae; phylum Streptophyta; class Magnoliopsida; order Malpighiales; family Salicaceae; genus Salix; species Salix dunnii. Next base: position 12,647,219 of record CM027666.1, on the reverse strand, counting down.
TTAAAAATGATCTACCTGAAAGTTATTTCATCTAGTCTCTCTCCATTTCAGTACTCAACTAAAATAAATAACCTTGTACCAATTAGCGCCCTGCTTCTCAAAAAAAGAAACCTGAGATTAACTATCCGTAGGCTGTAACAATTACTTAGCTGCAAAATCCATTATGTAAAAGAATAGCATAAACTATATATTGTAATTTTATTTAAAAGTTCAGGTTTTAAAGTTAAGATTGTTCTTTTATATGCTATCACAGCTTTGCTAGTTCAAATTTCATAACTTATATTTTAATCTGTAAGAAATAAACATATGTAATATTACTTTGTGCAAGTTTCAAACTCAAGATTTTTACTAGGGAGAACAGATGTGTCAGAATTTTGGAGTGAAATGATTCTTTAAAAATCACAAGCTCTATAAGATAGAAACAATCAATTGAGCTATAAGGAAATTGTGCCTTGGTAATGTTCCAATCAGACTAAAATTTTGGAGCATTATTTATCGAGGGCATGGTACAATCAAGCCCCACATCGACCATCTGCCCTAGCAACAACAAGAGCACTTTTTGCTTGTGGCTTCCTTTTGCTGTTGAAATAGGCATCCTGTTGCCGTTGAATATACGAGTGCTTTCAAACTAGCATGTTTCAGAGTTCCAAATAGAATGTACACTACACTGCATGTATGAAGTCACGTGGATAAAAAAAATTGTGATAACCCATCCATTGTATATCATACAAGAGTTCCTTGTTCTGCAAAATCCCTGGCCTCTGTTACACCGAAAGAAAACAAGTCAAGCAAAAGTTCAAAGACAACGACAAGAGGGCAATTCTATCGGAAATGCAAATGGGAAAAGAAATTTGAAAACAAGATTTACAGTATCATTGTTAACCAGAGTTTGATTAGGACAAAAAAAACATCATAGTCTATAGTATTCACCTAATCTAATTACAGTTGGTGACAAGAACCTAATAAGCTTATCATTTACTCTGTTCTATCATGACCGTTCAATGTGTTCAACAGGCACTTGATAATAGCAACCACGATCCTCAAAGGAGCCATCTAACGGAGATGTATTCGTTATGGTTTATAAGAGATTGACAGTCATTTCTTTAATGATCAGGTTCAATAATCATACACCATCCCATGTTCTAGAACAGCACAAACTAAGCCTTTCCATGTCCCATGTTATTTTAGTTCAGCCCAAAACTATATTATTGCCAGCTTTTCAGAATACCAAATGACAATCCTGCCAATTTGTTTCACTTCAAATCCATCGAGCCTCTGATCTGTTAGAGCAACAAAATGGCTTATCCCCAAATCCATCCAACATGTCCAATTACAACTCTTTCTGGAACCATGTTTAGTATCATAAAATTCTATACAAGTATACAAAAACTTGAATCCCAAGAACTTGGGAAAGCAGGCACACTAAGTTGTCTTTGATGGCAACCAAACAGAGTAGGCATCATGAAAATGCAAGGACTCTTGGTAAATGTGGCACCAATTACACATGAAATGAATGCACCTCATTCATTTCTGATAAGCTGAGATTTCAATGTCAATTTATAACCCACAAGGCATTGAATTGTGAATATCAGAACAGCATTAAAAAATGACAAACAAGTTCAACGATCAAGCTTTGCATTAACAACACCAGAACGAAACAAGATATATTGAACTTAAGGCATCATAGGCTCACCTTTGGAGGATGGTTGAACAAGAATAACATGCATATCTGCATTGTTTGGAGGAAGCTGCAATCGAAGGGGATAAAGCTCTCCATTCAAAGGACTGCGAGTACACACAACAATATCCTCAAGTCCCGTATCTTCCTTCAATTTTTGAGTCAACTCATCCACCCCATTTCCCTTAAAATTCATTGAGCAACCCTCTGCTGCATCATCATCAACCTCAGTGCTCTTATCGGCCACATGGTAGTATATTGTCCTCCCATCAGATTTCCGAGGCGAACTAGCATTAGAATCACTCGACTGAACATTCCATGAACAGATTACCACTAAGCAAATGAAAAACAAAAAAGAAAGAAACTGCAGGATTTCAATCAAATCATTAAGAAAAGCAAGAGGAAATCAGAATTACCCCCTGTCCTAAATAATCTCCGGATTTGATAGAGATAGAAGGTGGAGAGGTGGATTCGAAATCCAAAGAATCAGAATGAGAAACAATTTTCTGTAGATAATGAGCATGGCCAGTAGGAGACTGAAGCACTCGATTCTCCACGACATCAACATCCCAAAGAATCCAATCTAATGTAGCACTCCTATGAGGAATATCATGAGTGACCGAGTTTCTCCAAGGTGGCAATCCCCCATTGGCTCTCAAGAAGTTCCCATACCGGGTCTTGAGCTTCACCTGAGCCCCTTCTCTTACGGGTTCCCACTCGACGGACGAGTCAAATCGCCTGGGTACAGTCTGAAGGACCTTTCGACCAGTCATGCCCAGAAGAAAATGTTGGTTAGAGGCGGTGAGGTATTTACCAAAGCAGGACTTGAGGCGGATAATGGAGTCAGATCCGGGTACGGGTTCAACAGTCCATCTGGCTGTCTTGGATGACCCATTTCGGTCCTGGGATACGGACTCCTCGTCATCCTCCGCGAGGAGGTACTTGTCATGGTGGCTGCGGAGACGGACCGTTTTAGCTTTGAGAAAGAAATCCATCCCTGACCGGAAGTGGCTGGAGTTGGTCTGTGAAATTTTATTAATTAACAGTTAGTCGTAGGTAAAGTTTGAGGACATGAGAGAGAAGTGCAGAGCTGTTTTGTGCTGATGAGCCCCTACTTTGCTTCGGTTTCGTTAGGTTTTTCTTTTCTCTTCGATCTGTTACACGAGTTGAGAGTTAAGGAAAGGGTTTTGAAATGACTCTTGCCGTAATCCGGAAGCGGCAATCACGTGGCAGTTATCCAAAGATTTAAATCTGATTTTTATTATTTGATATTGAGTGAGGGAGTGTTTTTCAGCATTTTTTTAAAAAATATTTTTAATTAAAATTAATTTTGTTTTAATTTTTTTATATTATTTTAATGTACTTAATATTAAAAATAATTTTTTAAAAAATAAAAAATATATTATTTAAACACATATCTAAACAAAAAATTACTTTAAAAATAATTTCAAACATGTAGTTGATGTTTTTATATTTTTTTATATTAGTATACTAAAATAATTTAAGAATATTTAAAAAAATAATTTTAATTTGAGATTAATATTTTAATATGTTAATATTAAAAATAAATTTAAAAAACTAAAAACTAAATATGTTAATATATTTTCAAATAAAAAATAATTTTCACCACTAAAAATAATAATGATTTGTAGAGGAGGGTGCGTGCAAATTGTAATTGCCTTTCGATATCATTTTCCAATTCTGCCGAGACGTATACCTAACAAAGAGCATTTTCCCACCATGGAAATTAAGGGTCGGCCAAACATGTGGGGCCCTTCTTTACCATCCCAATTTCTTCCCCCCCACCAGCCTGCGTGTTTGTACTGTGATATAAAATATTTTTATTTTAAAAATATATTGAAGTTTTTTATTATTCTTATAAATATATCAAAATCATAAAGAATTAAAAAGTAATTGTTTAAATAAATTAAATACAATATAGCTAGTTCCTCATAATATTTTGTTTTTATTATTATTACTATACATTACTTTCTTTATATTTTATTCACGAAATTCTTTCCCCTCGTTCAACTCTTTAGTCAACCTCTGCACGATGTTCTTTTATTTATTTTATGGATTTAAATAGAGCATTACTTGGACTGAAATTATTAATTAATTAATTAATCAGGAAATCAGAATAGAGCCAAAACAGTATGATTTATTTTCAGTTCGATTTGTTTTTTTTTTTAATTTTTAAGAGATAATTAAATTTAAAATCACCTAATATGAATTGTATTTTTATTTTTATGCTCTCTAAAAGCTAACTGGTGAGAATCTACCACGAAATTTCTAGCAATGGAAACTCAATCCCTAACATTGTTTTGTGTGCAATTTCATCCCTGTATCTACAAGTTAAATCTAACATGCTGGATGGCATTATTATAAATGAAATGGAAAGTATGAACCTAAATCCAGTTGAAGAAATTTGGGTCTAAGTTCCTCTTAAACAATAATTCAGAGCAGTGTTTGATCAATTAGCCTGCTGAAAATATTTTTTTTAATAGAAATAGAAAATATGAGGCGAGAAATTAGCTACTCTCCTCTCCTTCTCTCTCATATTACTATTTCTATTACTAGTATGAATCATATCATGAATGCATGATTAAATATTAATTCACTGGTGCTTAATTCAAATAATTTCTCAAATATTATTTTTATCATATCTTGATAACACTATAATTTACATTTACAAGTAAGACGGACGCATATACCACAAAGCATTTAAGCCTATGCCAAGAGTGATGTCTATTTCAAAATGTAGTTGATATTATTTTTTAAAATATTTTTTATTTATAAAATATCAGAACAATATTTTTTAATTTTAAAAATTTATTTTTTATTTTAGTATATCAAAATTATAATTTAAAATAAAAAAAATATTTTAAAACATGACGGAAAAGAAACACCAAATCATCAATGATGACCTCTATCTAGGCTCCAAGGTTTATTTTATTTTCATGAAAATGGCTTTTCTAAGAACAGAAAGGAGTAACCCTTGACAGTGATTGCGTATTGAAGTATTTCGATATTGAGATTTTTATATTCATCACCTGACCGTGAAGGAGCACAAGGAGGTTTCTGGTGCTGGAAATCTGAATCGAAGAGCAGCGGGTAGTGTTTTCTATGTTTTCTATGTTTATCTCTCTCTCTCTCTCTCTCTCTATATATATATATAGGATTAGCCTATTGATATTATTAAATCAACTACATTCTTTATCATTCTATGAATATATGACACGAGTCCTGAAATGGCACGCGGACGTGTGTTACATTGCACTTATTTGAGGTGTTTGGGAGAGTTGTTGGTGTAACTTTTCAAAGTGTGTTTCGTGCCGAAATATATTAAAATAATATTTTTTTATTTTTTAAAAATTATTTTTGATATCAGCACATCAAAATGATCTAAAACATCATACCGTGGGTTTTTAAAATGCAAAAAAAAATAACAATTAAAAAGCTGCAAAACACAGCCGCTGCCGCATGCTAAACAGGCTCTTTATTATCCTATTATTAAAATAACTATATTTTTATATTCTATTAAAAAAAAAATGAAGTGTGGCATGGTATGGAAACCACGTGGCACACCTCTGTTAATTTGATAGGGAGTTGATGTTTAAAAATATATTAAAAAGAACTTTTATTAATTTCTAATAGAGGGCTCGTTGTCGACGTGTAACGTGATGGGATTTGTCTTTTTTTTAAAAAAAAAAATTATTTTATTTCAATCAACTAAGTATGATTATTAGGTAATTATGCATAATTCACACAAAGGAAAAGAATTAGTGTAGTGAGAAATTCGATTTTTTTCTTCTTCCAATAATTCTAACCAAATTCCAGAACTAGCTACCAAGCGAAATAACAATTTACCAAGTCTTAAGAGCCGAGAAGCAAACCTTATTATTTGGGGACGAGAACAGCCTTGGAAACATTGACTTTGCTATGGTCAATCTCGGAGTCCGCGCAGCCGGCACAATCGATAGCTGGGAGGATGGTCCCGAGCTATTATAATCACCTGAAGTAGCTTTAAGAACATCATCGGGCACTGTAGAAAAGCTAGACATGGATGACAAATAATCCACCAAGGAGTCGTTTTCAGGCACTTGTACTGCCTCGATATCCCAAAAGATCCATTTTTGTGTTGAACCAGTGGGAGGCTCATCGTGAGTAACCGCGTTTCTCCACGGCGGCGCCCCTCCGTTAGCTCGCAAGAAATTGCCGCACCAGCTCTTAAGTTTAAGCTGAGACCCGTCTCTTATAGGCTCCCACTCCATCTTCCAGTGGTCTGTAATATTTTCAGGCACTGTTTGCAGTATTTTCTTCCCAGTGACGCCTAGCAAAAAGGGTAAGTCGGAGGCTGTGAGGTATTTGCCATAGCAGTTTTTGAGACGAATAACGTGGCTTTTTCCATCGACCAGCTCCACAAACCACACGACAGCTTTGCGCGATAAGCCGTGTCGTGTTTGACGAACGGATTCCTGGTCGTAGTCCGCGATCAAGTACTTGAAAAGGTAGCTCCGGAGTTTAATTGCCTTTGTTTTGGTAAAAAACTCCATCACCAATCCAAACTACTGTCAAATAGCCGGAGACAACTGCGTATTTATGTTTTTTGATTGAAATAGCTCGAGATTCAAGAAACAGGGAAGGGAAAGCCAGGAGAAAGGGTGCTCGTTATGGTGATTTTTCTCTACAGATGACGGTGTGGAGAAATTTCAAAAGATAATCCCATTATATAATAGTTAATCTCATCGCTTGTGTCTTGTCTTTCGTGTAGTTACTGTAGCAAGTCACACCGTGTTTTTGCCTTTTTAATGATTGTATAACACTAGATTTTTAAAATGTAAATACTTAGAAAAGTTATTTTTCACTTTTATTTTTTTTATTCTTTTAATACGTTGATATCAAAAAATAGTTTTTAAAAATAAAAAATAAATATTTTTTTAATACATTTTTAAATTAAAACAACCTTAATCCAAAAAAAGAGGAAGCAATTTCTTACCTTGGAATTTGATAATGATGATGAGAGTTTAAAATATATAATTCCTTCATAGGTTGATACAAGATTTAATTGATTGGTTTAAAGTCTAAATTGGCCTGAATTAATCATAATAAAATCTTTATTTATTTCAATCTGGTTAAAGAGTGTTTATGAGTATATTAAGTTTATTTTCTGAAAATATATTTAAATATTTTCTTTTATTTTTAAAAACTTATTTTTTTATCTAAATCAAAAATAATATTTTTTTCAATAAATAAAGAGCCATTAACTCGTGTTTGAAGATTTTTATTTCTTAAAAAAGAATCTTGAGAGTTATTCTTCCTTGTTATGATTCATATTTGATTATTTATTGGAAGAAATAGTAAAATATATTTTTTAAAAGATAATAAATTAAGTGTTTGTTTGGCTAAGCGGCGGACACGATTTAGCCAAAATTTAATTTATTTACTTTTTGCATTTTAGATTAAAATTTTTTAATATTTTTAGATTATTTTGATGTGCTGATATCAAAAATAATTTTTAAAAAATAAAAAAAATATTATTTTCATATATTTTTAAATAATCTTTTTTAAAAAAATAACTACAACAACACTCTCAATCACCCCATAGTTTAATTACTCAAATCAACGTCAGTATATATCCCCAAACAATGGGGGTGTTTGGGAAGCCACCCAAAAGCGCTTTTGGGTGCTTTTGGTCCATTTTTTTTTTTTTTTGAATTTTAAAAACATACGGTTAGTGTTTTTAGATTATTTTGATGTGCTGATATCAAAAATAATTTTTAAAAAATAAAAAAACATCATTTTAATGTATTTCGACACGAAACACACTTTCAAAAGCTACAGCAACAGCTCTCCCAAACACCCTCAATATCGCCCGCAAGGTGCTTTTCTTCTTCCAACGCTCGCGCGCATATTATTCACGCGCAAAAAGCAGCAGTGCAAGAGAATTGTTTCGCACGCGCGTCAAGAGCGTAACGTCATTTGTTCAAGTAGAAGGAGAAGCAACCTTGTAGGCTGGTTACTAACGCGTGGGCTTGGGCTCGACCTCTGAGGTCTTCTTCCTCTAGAAGCTTTGAATTGCTAGAAGGCTGCCTTGTTATTAAAAACTAATTTGAATTTTTTATTCTGATTTGAGTTTTAAATTTTTTTTTTAGTCAGCAGTTTAGTATTTTGTCAAAATATTATACTATAAAAATTTATTTTTTAATTTATTTAGTTTTCTTTCCACAAAAACATTTAATTTAGATTTGATTTGTTTAAAATATACCTAAAAAGTCTAGAATTGATAAAAAAAAAAACAAATTATAATCCAATATGCAATAAAAAAATTAAAGATTTATTTTATATTGCGTCGTCTCAAATATTATTGTAAATGGTTTTAATATATATTTAGGTTAAAAATTAATCAATTTGATATTTTTATTGAGAAATAATTTTAATTATATTACCAAACATATCATAATATGCAAGTCCAATAATAAATGACAAGTTACAATATTTTTAATTGTGATGTAGACAAAAAAAAACACGAGAGATATAATAAGAAAAAACAACATAGAAAATATGAAATAGGCTAAAACATATAAAACATCATTTAAAATTTTATTAATATATATATATATTCAAGTAGTCTTTTGAAATACAAGCTAAACAATCTTATTTATTATAATCATAAGTTTAACTTGAAAAAGAAAAATAACCCTAATAAATAATTATAGAGTTATCCTAGAGGATCTTAAACTAGATATTAACAATAAGCTTATAAAAAAAAAAAATGATCTCAATTGACAATTTATCACCTTTCATATTTTCCTTTCGCTCAACCTTAAACTTATCAAGGATACTAGCAATGTCATTATTGTTAATGTTCATGTGATCATTATCAACATAATTATTATTAAAATAGACCCTAATAAATAAATCAATGAAGAATATTAATTTACATATATCCCTTTATAAATGGAACTATTAGAATCATCGAGATATTAATCTTGATTAAAAGGTCATCTCATTTACTTTCATTTTTCAAATGAATTTTCAAATACATGATCCTTGAGGATTTATATGTTTATTAGTTGACAAGTTAATAGTGCAATTTATCAATGCATATTTTATATAACTAGTTTTTAATTGGGTTTTTATTTTATTGAGAGGAATTAGGAATTACGAGATCATTTGAATCATACATGGTTCAACCAATATTAAACCGACCTATATTTTTTTTTGTTAAAAGTATATACTCACTTTAAAGTATTTTTTTACATAGAGATATATTAAAATAATAAATTTTTTTAAAAAATAATTTTAGTTTCAGCACATCAAAATAATTTAAAAATATATAAAAAACAATTTAATTTAAAATATATTTTAAAAATAAAGTGTCAAGCTGCTTTTCTACACGCCTGGGATTCAGGAAAAGAAATAGATAAAACCACGATATGATGTTTCAGAATAATTGAAATTTGAAGGGGCTTGTTCTGACGTGCAAAATCGTTTGTGAAATTACTAAAGAAGTGAAAGATGATTATTCAACATCTTTCCTTTATTATTATATATACGAGTCTATGCTATTAGTAAATTAAATTAAATAAATTTTCATAATACATTTTCTAATACTATTTAAGACATGATAATACTTGTTACAATTAAGACAGAATTAAATAACAGCTATTGAGTTTAAATCAAAATATAAATATTTTATGAACAATTATATAATATTACTATAATCATAATGTTCTATTATGATGTTTCAAATCTGCATTATTACTTATAAAATATTTTGTTATCTTTGTCTTTTCTTCTTTTGTTTTTTGAAAAACTTTGTTAGATCCCAGGGATATTATCTAATAATATAACAAATAAACAAATTAAAATATAATGTTTTCACTCCTAAAAGCAACTCTCTTTTCTGTCAAGTTCCTCGTTCCCCGTGGCCGGTCCCTGCTTGCTTGCTCAATCCATAATTTTAATGACGCCACTCCGCTCTCGTTTCGCTTCCTGATGAGATTTGCCTGACCCTTTTCGTTACTGTTCTTATTATGCCAAGCACCTGGTGATTGGCTGTTGAAAACTTGAACAATGGTTTTCATTTTCTGCAGTCAAGTTTAGCATCTCTTCTGTTATCCACTCATGTCTGTCAAATATCGACTTCATCGAGCTGCTGCTGCTGCTACAGGCATTTGTTTTCCTAGGGCTTAATTACATGTTTTGCAGTGGATGGCGCCGGCCGCGAAGAAGAGAGTTGAGGATCTGCTGCTACTGATATATATTTCAAGACGCAACATTAACCATGGAAAATCATTGCACTTTGTTATCACTTGACGTTATCTGAAGCAAACGATGATGTGATTTGTTACCTTAACCTACTAGTAAAAGGAGATCATTAAAATATTTAATTTTATTTAACCATGTCCTGCTCACAGCATTAGAGATTGTCTTCAAATTTAAACCTCAAATATTTTCTAATCTCCGAGTCAGTATCTTTTAATATCCGGTCGTGAATTTCTAACATCTTTGTATAAGTTATTTTATTATGGATTCTCAATGCTATCGTATGAGTCATCTTATTATGGATCTCATAAGAGGACTTGTTCCTGCATAAATCATATCAGCAGAGACAAACCATTAGAAAATTCTTCTTCTTCTTCTTCATTATATAGAGTGACGTTCAGAATGACTTTTATTCGCCTTTCCCTAATCTGTTCTTTTGGACCAATCTCAACTACTACTAACCTGTTCCATGACAGCATGCTCTGTCATCGTTCCATCAATATCGAACACGCCCACTCAACCAAAACAATGATTCTCTTTTTCTTCTTCTTCTTTTACAGACAGAAAAAACAACTCTACGCGGTGCACGCTGCTTATCCAGATAGGGTTAATGAAGAAAGGATAGCCGGGGTGTTCGACGTAACATTTAGCAGTGAATTGCCTTTCCATCTGTAATTGCAACAGTACTGGAGTAAGACTGGAGGTTTTTTTCCCTTCTAGTGCAGTAAAAATAAATAAATAAAAATGATGTGATATAATAAAACATTTTTAATAATAGCATAGTTTAAATAATTGAAGAGCACATATGCAATTTACGAAGTACAATTCGCGAGTTATAAATATAATGTGTTGTTCTTGCAAATGTGCTGGTATATTTTGTTCAAGAAAATAGACCTTTTCTTATCAGAGTTGGATCTGAAATATATTCTTTTCTAGAGAAAAAAAGGATTCTTTGCCTATTAAAGAAAGAAACTCGTTGTTATTATAAATAGAATGTGTTGCGGCTCCTTTAATCTTGCATGCAGAATTCTTTGGCGAGCACCGAGGTGGTTTCTGGGAGAGGGCTGCCTCCAATATTGAGAGTGTGTGGAGATCATTTTCTGCTTCATCTGTTGCTTCTTCTCGCTCGTCTTATAAATTTTGCAAAACGATTATGAAATTATAATAAAATAAAGGCATGAAAATATTTACAGATATCAAAGAAAGGCTTCCACCTGGATTTCAAGCCGATATCTTCAGCTTTTGAAGGTTCACCAGTTTCGGCCAGGGCCCACAGTATCAACACATCAAGCTGCCACTCAGTTGGCCTAAATATTGCAACTCACTCATGCAGAAGCATCACAGAATAATTAGATTGCGCGCGGAATAACATGAAAAATGCATGCACATATGGTATTTAAACAGAATTTCTCATGATGAGAGCTCTGAAATACAGATATCTCAAAGCAAATTCTCATTGGAAGCTAGTGCTTCGATTGAAGTCTCCAACTGTTGCAAACATCATGCCCCGAGGTGAGTTAAGAGATGAATCGTTACATCTCTGCTCCTTTGGCATGTGTTTACGGGCTCTTGATTCTTGTATTATATCTTTGATAAGGATTGGAGAAACGAAACAAACAGCGCACAAGGGGTGGTAGCTGAAGCAGAATCCAAGACGAATTTGTGTCAGCATATCTGGCACGGAAGAAACAGCTAATTCTTCAGAAAACCTACAAGGATTCACAAATCTAGGAGAGAAGACTGTCAAATCCCGAGTAAAGGGTTCTTCATCCATAAGTAGAGCATGAAGAGCTGAGAAATATGATGGTTCTGTCACACCTTTATTAATCAAAGCTGGAGTATTTATATACATCAACATCGAAAGAGGATAACTACTGAATTTACAAGAGAGATTTGAAATCTCAGATACTTTGCTATCTATAAGGAAATATTTGAATTTGAATGAGCATCGGATAACAGATATGCTGTAACAGATACTTGATACTTGCTGATAGAGCACAGATTGCAGACTTTGACCGATTTGATTTCTGAAACTTAATTTCCACAGTAATAATTATATTTTCATGCTGTTTATTTCGGTTATTGGGATTATAAATATGCTATTATAATGAAGTTCTAACAACAGAAGATTACGAGTTACTAAATTCAGCTATTTGTTTCCCGGTCTACAAGGGACTGTGAGAAAACAAAAATCTGGAAATAAGCCTCCACAGAAAATTGCAAATGATCTCTCAAATTGAATAAAGTAGAGATTCTCGTTCGAATATGTTTTGCAAAGTCTTCCTAAAAGTATTATTCCAACATATCTAATATTACGCAGACACCATCCATTCATTGGCTATTTACATTTTCTAGGGTCCTGACACTAAAAAACATTAAACTTACTTGATCTGTTATGCAGGATGGTGTGGTCTTCAGACGGTCCTAAAAGATTTCAAGCGCACCCCTTCCATACACACTCTTACAAACCCAGAGAATTCAAGTACACCTGAAAACACAGTAAAAGTAAGAACTCTCAAGCACAAAATGAGGGCAAAATTTGAAACAGATAGCAGAATAACATACTCCTGGAGGACGAGCACCAGCCTTTTCGAGCTCCATCCAGATATGATGGTCATAAACTTCTACATTTTTCCTACCTTCCAAGTAACAAAGAGCTACAGGCCACCAGTTATGTGTCAGCCTGTAGATTGAAACAATTAAGCCACCTCCGGCATTAAAGAGAGTCATCAAGAGATTTTACAATAATGCACAGCATTTCATTTATATAACATTTTATACATACATAAACGCGCTGAGAAAGAACTCCGTGAAGATGAGCTTGATTCCATGAAGTCTACTGCTTCTTTGAAATGGCATTGATGCTGAAGGACATGATACATCTGCACAAGAATTGACACTCAAAAGGATGGTCTATCCTAACTCTTGCTATTAAATAGTCCTCAGTCACACCAAACCAAACCCATATTCCTAACCTGTCCCTTACAAGATTAATTCAAATTTTTCCATGACATGGACAGGCAAAATAGTATGTCCAATTATGGTGTAATAAAAAAGGTAAGATATTGTGGACTTGAGTTGCAGAATACTAAGATGACGAGAGCTCACAGAGTGTTTTGCCTGGTAATCTTGCTTGTTGATCTCATATTCTTTCTCGCTGCTTCCTCAGCCCACTCCACCTAGCTCCAGTAATGGAAAAGCAAGCATGCCGTGTATATATAATCTACCTGTTGGTTTCTGGGCAGAATCTATTGTAATAAAAAAAATCTTGTTAACCCCAGGAGGATCTATAATAAAATAAAACTCAAGTTCTCTGGAGAAAAAAAGAACCTATCGCACAAGGTCCAGGGAAAGGTCAGGTCTGCCCATGTAAAAGCATAACGCTTGAGCTCTTGCCAGAGAAACTGGATCTAATGGGTAATCATTGAGGAGATGTAATAAATGTACATTAAACGGAAGTGGAGCTTGTAATAAATCCCGTACACATCATTTTATGCAATAGTAGTGAATGTTCAACTAGCATTATAATTTTGACTCTGAGAACAGGGTGAAAAGGACTTAAATGCATAAACAAATTAGTTTTAAGGGATCGATAGAATAATATTGTGGGCTTCCCTTACATTAGGATGGATTTGGAGAGCAACATCATCGTCTCTATTCTCACAAATCAAAGAATTAACAGCATAAAAAACCGCTGTCTCATCAAAGGTTGCTTCTTCCTGTTTGCTAAAAGAAATTTGACTGGTGAGTGAAACATCTCATCAAAAGACGAAGCTCATACAAAAAGAAAGACACTTCTAAGTCGAGAGCTTGCAGCCTGGATATGGAAAGAAACACGGGAAGGATTGGTAGAAGAGCAGAGGAAACTAGCTGCCAAATCACTCGCCTCTCTCTTCCATAACTCAGTACCTTCATGCTTGTTTCTTAAAAATGTAGCCTGGCAACCGGGCTCTTGAATTCAATAATTAGTTAATTAACTACTATTAATAAATTATTTTTTAAAACGAAACAGATGGCTTATATTTGACGTGTTTTGTCGCTATTCCATATAAAAAATCATGTGGGGCTCCACATACGGAAGTAAGTTAATTAAACAAAAAGCTAAATCCTGTTGTGTTTTTACTGTAACAATATTTATATTTTATTGTGAATTTTAACAATGAAATAATTATTTTATTACTCGGTGCTCCTTCGTTTAAACATTGGAGTCAGAGGTAATTTTTTATTTTTATTTTCGTGCACAATGTAATGTCCACAATGCCAACAAATAAGACAAAATACAAGAAAAACAGGAGGGGGTGTCCCGGTAATTACCCAATTTAGTTGAACAGTGCAAAACCGGTTTTAACCCCTAATAAGACAAAATAGAGGGCTTGAATGGGGGCTATTTTCAGGTTTTCTGATTTTGTATAAATGTATAACTACACATATAGCCCCAGAAAAAGACAAAAAAGAAGAAATAGAGTCAGGGATCTTTATATAATTCACCTTTGTTTTTAAATATTTAATTCGGATTTCTGTGGGGCGCGTCGCCTCACACGCCAAACCTTTTTCGTCGCACGCTCCTGTTAGACGGTGCCTGCGGTGTCTACAGGTCATAAAAAATATTCGTTCGTCCTATTTCTGGGTGCGCCTCCATGTCTTCTATTGGGCGGTGGTGCGTGTGTCATCGGCCGGTGGCTCGATAGGTGATGGTGGTCCATTGAAATAGGTTATGTGCATTTCTCTCTCCTGCATAGTAAATTACACGTAAATCCCATTTGTTTATGATTATTTCACAGTGGTCCCTTCTCTTTAAATTGTACGTTATGGTCCTTATTGGTGTGATATAAGTTTTGAGTTGTTTCAATTGTATCCTTAAAGTCAAATTAATTATATAATTCATTTACATTTAAGTCCTTGGTCTTTTAATTGTTTGGTTTGATTTAAAATATCTTAATCATTTCAGTCTAGATGTTTTAATTTATTTAAGTTTATCCTTTGATTAAAATTAGTTATATAATTCATTTACATTTCAGTCCTTGATCTTTTAATTTTTCAGTTTGGTTTGAGATATCTTAATAATTTTGGTCCAAATGTTTTAATCTGTTCAATTTTATTCTTTGATTAAAATTGGTTATATATTTTATTTTTATTTCAATCCTTATATTTTAAATTTTAGATTTAGGTCCTTTATTGTTGTCAAAAATTCTTCAATTGCCTCTATTTTTAGTTTTTATTATTTCCTCCTTTTTTTGGCCAATATTTTTTTAAACAAAATTACTCTTGAACTTAGATTGTTTTTTTTTTTTTTTTATCATTTGAAAATTAATATTTCTTATTTTTTTCCTTTATTCTTTCTATTACTTTTTTAATTATTTTTTTAATAAAAAAATATTTTTTTTAACTAATAATATTAATTTATTTTTATCATTTATTATATTTTATTTTTTGCTTTTTTTTAGAGTTTGAGGGTTTTTTATTCTTTGATATAATTTTGTTTTTTCCATTATTTACACAATAATAGAAATAATTTAAAATTTTTTTTTCTATTCTTTCTTCATCTTTTTTGAAATTTTCGGTTTTTCTTATTCTTGAAGTAATTTAATAATCCTAATTGTTTTGGCAATACTAGTTATAATGATATTTAATGAAAACTGAAATTATTTTTTTAACTAATAATATTAATCTATTTTTATCATTTATTGTATTTTAATTTTTGCTCTTTTTTAAGAGTTTGAGGTTTTTTATTCTTTGATATAATTTTGTTTTTTCCATTATTTACACAATAATAGCAATAATTATAGATTTTTTTTCTCTCATCAACTTTTTTTTAAGTTTTTGTTTTTTTCTTATTACTTGAAGTAATTTAATAATTTTAATTGTTTTAGCAATAGTAGTTATAATAATATTTAAAGAAAAATAATGTTATTTTTTTAACGAATAATATTAATCTATTTTTATCATTTATTATATATTATTTTTTGCTCTTTTTTTAAAGTTTGAGGTTTTTTATATTCTTTGATATAATTTTGTGTTTTCCATTATTCACATGGTAATGGTGATGATTTTAGATTTTTTTTTCTTTCTTCATCTTTTTTTTTTAATTTTTGGATTTTTTTCATTATACATACAAACAGTATGGGGACAACATTGTAACTCCTCACACATTACAATATATATTGTTATAGTGCTTTTTGTTACAATGGTTTTTTCCCTTTGTTTTTCTGATTTTTCTTTTTTTAACTAATAATATTAATTTATTTTTATCATTTATTATATTTTATTTTTTGCTCCTTTTTAAGAGTTTGAGGTTTTTTTTATTCTTTGATATTATTTTGTCTTTTCCATTACTTAAACAAAAATAGAAATAATTTTACACTTTTTTCTTTCTTCATCTTTTTTGAAAGTTTTGGTTTTTCTTATTCTTGAAGTAATTTAATAATCTTAATTGTATTGGCAATAGTAGTTATAATGATATTTAATGAAAACTAAAGTTATTTTTTAACTAATAATATTAATATATTTTTATCATTTATTATATTTTATTTTTTGCTCCTTTTTTAGAGTTTGAGGCTTTTTTATTTTTTGATAAAAAAATTTTTTCCATTATTACACAGTAATAGCAATAATTTTAGATTTTTTTTTCTTTCATCATCTTTTTTTGAAGTTTTTGGTTTTTCTTATTCCTTGAAGTAATTTAATAATTTTAATTGTTTTAGAAATAGTAGTTATAATAATATTTAATGAAAAATAAAGTTATTTTTTTAACGAATAATATTAATCTATTTTATCATTTATATATATATATATATATATATATATATATATATATATATTAATCTATTTTATCATTTATATATATATATATTAATCTATTTTATCATTTATATATATATATATATTAGAGTTTGAGGCTTTTTTTATTCTTTGATATAATTTTGTTTTTCCATTATTCACAAAGTAATGGTGATGATTTTAGATTTTTTTTTTCTTTCTTCATCTTTTTTTTTTGGATTTTTTCATTATACACACAAACAGTGTGGGGACAACACTATAGCTCCTCACACATTACAATATGTATTGTTACAGCGTTTTTTGTTATAGTATTTTTTTCCCTTTGTTTTTCTAATTATTCCTTTTTCTATAAATCTAAATTAAGAACATAGGTGTATAGATACAAAAATATATATATATATATATATATAAACTATCTCAGAAGAATTGAAAAAATCAAAAGATTATAGCTAAACCAAAAATTAAAAAAGAAGCTTAAATACAAAATAAATAATGAAAAAAATAGTCTCTGTGACAGAGCGCGAGTGTGTGGCTTGTATTTTAAAGATAAAATCTTTTAAATATATGCAATATAATATAAAATGAAAATTATGAATGTATTTATTAGAGGATTGAATAAATATTTATAATTCTTAAATAAAAAATTGGATTTTTTTGTCTTTTATAATATTAATGAGGATAAATATTCTTTACATGTTATTAATAAGATAGTAATTATGAGATCTCTTAAACAGCTTTTAATATACTTATAGATATAAAGAGAGATTATTAATTCTAATATAAATGATCAATTGAACTTGACACATGATCATTTATCAAATTCATAGTTATTTTGTATTTAGTTGATGTTTGAACTCAAGTGCATTAAGTTTGAAAAATACATTAAACTCGTGTTATTATGTGTTCGGTTGATAGTTGAATTCACATTAAACTCACTCATATTATTTTGGATTCAGTTAATTATCAAACCTAAATATTTTATATTTAACATAATACCTTGTTAAACCTAAATATATTTTGTTATCATGCATATATTTTGTTATAATACATTTTTTTTATGGAAATAAAAGATAGTTCATCCTTTTTTAAACCAAAATAAAAGGTGGTGATGAATTATTATAATTAATTTTTTCATCATTGTAATAATGATTCCTAAATTGTCAGTGTCATCATACTTATCATTATTATCATTATCATTACTATTAATAATTACTATTTTAATTATTATTGATATTACTATCGTTATCATTATCAATTATCGTTGACATCATTATTGCCATAACTATTATTGTTTATACTATTAATAATATCAACACCATTATTGTTATTACTACCATGATCACTATTATTATTACTAATATTACAATCATTATTGTTTTTATCACAATTAATATCATAACTATAATTGTTTTTATTATTATTGAAATTCTTAATATTATTATCATAATTATTGTTATTATTACTATCACTATCATAATTATTGTAATCATAATTGTTTTTATATTCGAGAAAATCTCATCTCCTTTTAGGTACTTTTTGCAGACCTAAGTTAAGTGAGTAAAACTCTAATTGTCATTATAAGGTGAGTACATCTTAACTCGAATCTGAGATCTACAAAACATATATCAAGCCTTTTGTCACCACATTCTTGGGGACTAATATCATAATTACTATAACCATTATAATAAATTATTATTATTATTATTATTATTATTATTATTACTACATCTTTTATTATTATTGTTTTAGATTTTTACAAATAATGTACGCCCTGACTTGAACTCAATATCTATTATGTAGATCACAAGTCTTCTATCCTCATGCTATACTCTTGGAATACTGGCCAATCAACACACTTAATAGCTTGTCAATATATTTATATAAAATTCATACTTTTAATTTTTTTTTTAAAATTAATTTTCTATTATATTTCGTATTATTTTAATATATAAAAAAAATAATATATTATCAAACAAAATACATTTTAAAAATCAATCATTACCCTAACAAACAAAAAACAATTGTAGACAATCATGTATACTTTAATATACAAAATGATTTTATCTACTGATTAATCTTGATAGACATGTTCCATAACTAAGTAAAGTATTAAAATATCAACAATTTTGTTCATTTTAAAAATAAAAAATAATATTAGTTTATCAAATAGTAAAGTCTTGTAACCATGGATGGTTAATGGACATGAAGAGTGACATTTTATTTATCTAATTACTTATCCAAATTACATTTTAATTGTTATAATAAAATATTTTAAAAAAAATTACAGAGATTAAAATGAAAATTTACATTTATTGCATTTTTAAAAGTCTTGCAATAAAATATCATATTACATTTAGTTACATTATATTAACAAAAAAACATTAGGAATAAAATGAATAATTATTTAATATTAAATAGATTCTTCATTACATTACATTATGAAATGGATTTTTTTATTTAATATTAAATTTATTAGGAATAAAAATTATAATGTATTTATTTTTATTTTCTTATAAGGCTATTTTAATCAAGGTTATCAATATTGTCGTTTTGTTTTTTCTTTTGGTATGAAATATTTCGGTTTTGGAGCGTTTCGGCATGTTGTTTCGGGGTTGTACTGTTTATATATATATGTGAAAAAACTTAAAAAGCAAAAAAATTAAATATAATTTTTATTTTTTATAAAATTAAAATTGACACGATTTTATTTTTTATAATATATATGGGCGAGAGAGGCATATTTTTGCGTCAGCCGAAAGGAACACCCGGGGTGATTTCAGGGTGTTCCGACCGATATTTGACCAGTATTTCCAGTACGGACTGGTATCTAAAACGAGATAAAAACTATGTCGTGTTGTCTTGTTTTTTTGCATGGTATGAAACGTTTCGGCCAAAACGAAACGGTATATTAAACTTTGATTTTAATGTTATAATTTTATGACTTAACTTGTTTTTTTATATATATATAAAATTTATTTTCTGATTTAATATTTAAGTTAATCATGAACTAGTCATTATAATCTGAATATAACTTCAAATAAAAAAAATGATCTTATCTACAAAATACGAGCCATTACCCTGCATTTCACTGCTGGAATAAATTTTAAAACTTATAAATGAATAAAAACTAAAATATAAATGAATTATATAATTAATTTCTCTTAGAGAACACAATTGAAACAAATCAAAATTTATATCACAACAATAAGGACTAAAATGGACAATTCAAAAAGCAGGGACTAATGTGAAATAATTATAAATAAAAGGGATTTATGTGTAATTTACTATGCAGGAGAGAGAAATTTAGAAAACCAATTTCAACCAGCCGCCGTCACTTATCTAGCCACCGGGATATGACACGCGCAACACTGGGCGACAGAAGACACGACGATGTTTTGGGGGAGACGTCAGACGAACATTTTCTATGGCATAGAGACACCACACGCGCCATCGAATAGGAGTGCCCGATCAAAGCACCTTGGCGCATTAGGGGATGCGCGAACAGTAACCCCAAGATTAAATATTTAAAAAAACTGAATTAGCGAAACACTCCTGCATCCATTTATTCTATTTTGTCTTTTTCAGGGCTATTTATGTAGTTGCACTTTTTTAAAAATGTGAAAGGTTGAAAATACCCCTACAGACAATTCCTTTGTTTTGTCTTATTGGGAGCTAAAACAATTATTGCATTGTGCACTTAAATTCTATAATTACCCGGACACCCTCGCCGATTTATCTTGTTTTTTTGTCTTATTAGAGGATATTTCAGTTATTGCACTGTACATATTAATATATAAAAAAAATAATCCTACTCCAAGGTTTAAATGCAGACATACTGAGAGGTAAAATAATAATTTTATCGTTTTAATCTATAGTGAACTGTGTGTATATCTACAATAAAAACACCACACCGGTTAGGTTTTTCTTTAATATCATAAATATTCACAAAAATAAAGTAGAAGGGTTTAGGCTAAAACCCTACACCCCCATTATCCCCTCCTCCCCCCTCATGTCCTC
Source organism: Salix dunnii (assembly GCA_015731905.1). Taxonomy (NCBI): domain Eukaryota; kingdom Viridiplantae; phylum Streptophyta; class Magnoliopsida; order Malpighiales; family Salicaceae; genus Salix; species Salix dunnii. The sequence goes on along the minus strand of CM027666.1, from coordinate 12,626,479 downwards.
CTTTCTTCTCCAGCCAAAGAAACGAAGTCATCATCGTAACATAAAAAAAAATGCTTCTTCATCGCTCTCCAGCTTCAATGCTCCATTCCTCCTATAAAATACTTGCTCCATCTTCACCTTCTCCAAGACAACCTAAACTCCTTTCCCAATTGAAGTCCTCCTATTCATTTCTCTCCTCTCCGCTTCGAATTCGCTTGTTTTTCCTCAACCCAAGAGCAATTCGAGGATTCGCCACTGCTGTTGTCGCCGAGACTAAGGAAGCGGCCGAGACTAAGACAACCGAGACCTTCTTTGCCGACCACGCTGTTTCTTGGGCTTCTCTTGGGTTGTCTCATCCGCTCTCTCGAGCTCTCTCCAATACTGGCTTTTCAAGACCCTCTCTTGTTCAGGTGTCTCTATAAAACATCTATGCGTTTCCTTCTTTTCTTTCCTATTTTGTTAATTATGTTTCTATAATAATAATAATAATAATAATAATAATAATAATCGTTAAATGGTTCTTAGGCTGCGGCTATACCATCAATACTTTCGGGGAAGGATGTGGTGATTGCAGCGGAGACTGGTAGTGGTAAAACACATTCCTACTTGGTTCCTCTAATTAACAACAGACTATCTGCTTCTGCTTCTCAACAAGGATTGATTCCAACGCAGTCAGGGCTTTCTCTTGTTCTTTGCCCCAATGTGTTGCTATGTGACCAAGTTGTCAGAATGGCTAGTGGTCTTTGTGATGATGATGGCCACCCAATTCTTAAAGTTGCAGCTGTCTGTGGCCGACAGGTAGCTGATCACCCATTCCCTCGTTTGATTCAGATGTGCCATGGGTTGTTTTTTTTTCTTTTATGTTCTCTATGTCCGTGGCTTTATTCATATTCATTCTCGGGGTTCTTTTAATTATTAAGAATGCTGAATACGGTGCTGCTTTGACTGCAGGGCTGGCCGGTCAATCAACCGGATATCATTGTATCAACACCAGCTGCCCTTCTGAATAATATTGATCCGAAAAAACAATGCCGGTCCAGTTTTATTCGTGGTGTAAAATATGTGGTATTTTCCTCGCAACTCATGTCTTTTTGTCAAATTTGGTTGAGGAACCTTCTAATTTTAGTTTATTTGCTGTCTGTGATAATTGGTAGGTGTTTGATGAAGCAGACATGCTTCTCTGTGGGGGATTTCAGAATCAAGTTATCCGTCTCATAAACATGCTTCGTTTTGATGAGAAGCAGCTGTCTCGAGCAAATAAATCTGCAGTTGAGGTGCCTCGGGGAATGGGTTCTGATTCTCTAGCGCGTTTCAGCTCAGAGGATGAAGAAGACCAGCAAGAATCAGGCTTGGAAGAGGATGAAGAAGATCAGCAAGAATCAGTCTTGGAAGAGGATGAGGATTTTGTTACTGAGGACATAAAAGAGGAAATTGAGGCTGGGTCCTTTGACAGAAAAGACTGGAGGAGGGTGAGAAAAAATTATGAACGCAGTAAACAGTACATTTTTGTCGCAGCCACCCTACCAGTCAATGGAAGAAAAACTGCTGGAGCCATGCTGAAGCGAATGTTTCCAGATGCAAATTGGATTAGTGGAACCTATCTTCATTGTCACAACCCTAGGTGCCATGTTCAATTGTGCTTGCTAGTTGTCTTTCACATATTTTTCTTATCTACCAGCAACTCATGTGTTTTTTTGCTGACTTTCTGTCATCCACTGCATGTAAAACAGTTTATTTCAAATTCAAAAAGTGCTTCTCACACCTGCATAACTATCATGGAGAGAAATGATGATATAAATCTATAGATAAAGTATATACCAATTTGCAACTCAGGAATTCCGTGCTTCAGTTTTGGACATTTTGAGTTGCTTATGCATTTTCCTACTTGCAAGTTCCATGTTCTTTGGTCCAATTTTCCCTGTCCTTGTTGGAAATATGCACCCATGGTTGGTTGGGTTTCGTTGGTCTTTCGGAGTTATCTCCCTGAATTCTTGTTGGCTTGTTGCTTCCTTCACAGGCCTTGCTTGCATTGCCTATAATTGGGTTTGGGAAAACTTGTTCTGATCCTGCTGCTTGTCCAAGTAGGATGCTAGTCAAGCCACCTCCTTTTGTTTTGACATGGGGCCTCAGAGGCGCTGCACTGTTAATTGAAAATCTGAATTTTAAGTACATGCACAATTTGTCAAACATGTTCCTGCTACACATGGTGGCGTCATTAATTTGTAGTCTATCACATTTGCCCTCTTCCATATGCTAATTTTTTTACCAATTTGTTCTTTCTTTCTGCCTTTCAGATTAGAGCGAAAGTGGGTTGAAGTTACAGTTGATACCCAATTGGATGCACTCATTGAGGCTGTGAAACAAGGATTTAGATCTGACATGTTAGATTATGGAGCTGGTGTGAGTAGAACTATGGTTTTTGCAAACACTGTTGAGGCTGTTGAAGCGGTGGCTAAGATATTGGGTAGAGCAGGAATTGAGTGTTTTCGTTACCATAAGGACAGTTCTTTGGAGGAACGTGCAAAGACATTGATTGATTTCCGAGAAAAAGGAGGAATTTTTGTGTGCACTGATGCTGCTGCACGTGGAGTTGACATTCCGGATGTCTCACATGTTATTCAGGTTCTACTTCCACTCAATTACTTTTTAGTTTTTGTATCTATTTCTTACATTTTTATATTGATCACATCCATTGTTCTCTTCAAGACTTGTAGGATTGAATAGTTTTCTTAGCCTCAACAAGGACGTCTACTTTTGTGGCTTTGCGAAAGTTTTTTCAGTCAATATTCAGTGGACATTCACATCATTTTAGTTTTTCTTTGTGGAGGATGTCTCTCATTCTACCCATTGTGCTTATGAGTTGTTCCGTTTTTTAATCAATTCCTCCTTCTCTTTTTATAAAAAATGGTCATGATAGCAAGAAATCCTGGCAATGTTTGGTATTAAAAAAATTAGTGAAAAACTGTAAACTATAGTAAAAAATAATCAGACATAAAATTAACAAAAAAATTGAAAACTGTAAACTATAGTGAAAAATAATCAGACATAAAATTAACAAAAAAACATACTACTGCCCATAGAAACAAGAGACATTCTCTTCTCAATATAGTATCAAACACTTAGTGCAACTAACAGGTAGCCATGATGGAAGAATTTGCAACCGTTGGAGTTCTACTGGTGTTTGGATTATGGGAAGGGAGACTAAGATATTCCACAAGAGTGAAAATTAAAAAGCAATGATGCAAATTTTAGGAGATAGTTAAGAAATATTCTTTTTCAGAGTTTTCCTTATCCCCCCCCCACAAGGATGTTTTGAATGGTGAAGTTAAATGCCTAACTGGTGGATAGTTCTCCTATAAAACACCCTGTTACATTCATCAGACTTGGCATTAGTTTAGTTGAATTGAGATAATCAGATTACAGCTTCATTTGCTTGAAACCACAGTGCATAAGCATTCCATTTGAAGCTAACTGTGGCTATAATTGGTACATTCCAGGCAGACTTTGCCACCTCTGCTGTAGATTTCTTGCATAGAGTTGGTCGCACAGCCCGGGCTGGTCAACATGGACTTGTCACTAGCCTGTTTACTGAATCAAACCGGGATCTTGTTGATGCTATTCGTCAAGCAGAGAAACTGGGTCAGCCTGTGGTAATTGTCGAATCTTGCACTTTTTGTTCAAGTAGTTTTACCAGCTTAACCATTCTAATATTCCCCATGCTTAGTTAAAAGCAACAATCTTTTCTTTGCTCACTCCTCCCTCTTTTTTGATGGATGAGGACGCAACACTCTGTACTACTGCTCCACAATAAGAGTGGTCATTTGCTGATTATAAGTGCAATTCACTATCCTGATCCATGATGAATACTGATTAATCAACAAAAAACAGTACTGGAGTCCTAGTGCCTGAATTAATTTCTGTATTCTTTTTCAGTTGCTTATTTGCATCTTCCTCATATCATGTTTTTGAATGGCTGCAGGAGACTGCTTTTAGCAGGAAAAGGAGTTTCAGGAACAAACTTAAGAAGAGAGGTAGGTTACTTGTGTAATTTCGTTTTATTTAGCACAAGGAAGGAACAAACTGAAATTTCTATATCGGTCTATATAAACATTCAAAACCATGCAAGATTCCGAATCCTGTTATATTATTTATAGGGGAAGGAGATGATTTGAGAACAGCTAAGGCAAAGAATTGGCCTGGCCCTTGGACCATGTCCGTAAAAACTTCCTTGATGAAGTGAAAAATCATGTTGTTTTCTTGGTAATTAAAGAGCAACAAACTCAATAGTTTCAACTCGAAATCATTTATAGTTGCAAGTGAAATACTAACAAATGACTTACTTGAAGTCCTTCCCTGGATGGAAACGTTGAATCTGTAATCCTCTTGTGAAAATCTTTTTCATTTGCTGAGGTACTTTCAGAGGCCAAATCTCCGAAGGAGCTTGTGATTTATTTAGCAAACCTCTGAACAATTTTATAATTAACCTGAGAATATTTCTTTGTTATGGTTTAATTAACAATGCCCTGTACCAGTTGGTATGGTGTAGTTTGATTGTCATACAAATTTCATCTGATTGTCATCGTGCTATTTTAGCAGGTTATAGCAAATTGATAGACAAATCGACCGTTGCATTGACGAGTGCTTAAGGAATTTGGATGAGAAAGGAGCAGATACCCTAATCAGTTTGTTTTTCTTTAAGTAGTTACCTTTAGTTATCATAATACCCATGTAAATGTATTCGTGGTTGAGTTGCATTGATTTTGTCTCACTTTGTCTAAAGCAACCCTTTCCATGATCAGTTCATTGATTGTATACCACTATCATCTTAACCTAAATGGCAGGTTCGGTGTAAGTTTGCACTTTGTTGTTGGATTCTTGTCAGGTGCAAACAATTTCATGGGGTCATTGGATTTGGGCAAACCTCCTGGAAAAACACCGCATTGTCTCTAGAATTACACTTGACCTTTAAAATCTAGGACAGCTGCAGCCCGCTGTTGTGTTATCCTGCAATGCCCCCTCAGCCAAGTCTTAAGGATGTGATCTTTCCCTGGGGAGTGATCTTTTTAGGTTGGCGCGGCGTTGAACAACTGTGGAGATTTTGCAAGAACATTAATGGCCTAATCTACTTGGTGAGCAGCAAATCATCTCATAACCATGATATTTTTGCTAGACAGATGAAAATCCAAGGGCACGTAACGGCATCAAGAAGTTGATGGATCGAGAGTTCTTGGCTTGGAATGCTTACCCAAGGAGCAAGTTTCTCCATGCTTTTGTGGGTTTAATAACAGCAGGTGCAGTCGTGCGAGAAATTCCATGGTGCTAAAAAGTAAACCTTCTAGTTACGTACTGGATTTATTTTGAAGAAAAAAATATGTAACATGTTGATCCACCCATCCTTATCTTACATAAAATGTTTCAAATTTATCTTTCATCTAAGAATTCATTGATCCATCCTCAATGTTTTTCCAGTACTCATAAATTAAGACTTTATAAAACTTTTCTCATCAATTTCTTTTCATATTTAAAGTTATTTTCTCTAATAATGAAAACCCTTTTAAATAATATTTAGACCATTATTTAACATATAATTAGGTTAAAAATAATAATAGATTTAATGCATATAGCTATAATATCGAATTAAAATGGGCTTGAATTAAATGTAAAAATTAAACTTCATATTGTACATGGACTAAAATTAAAAGAAAAAAAACAACACACTCAAAAGTTATCCTCGAGTAATTTACAGTGCACAAATGTCCATCTCCATGCCACCACTATTCAGTACTTGTAATATAATGTGCTTTTCAGTTACTTCTTCAAGATTCAAATCAATATTTATAGAATTGGATATGATACGGTTTAATTCTGCAATAATTTATTAAAAACTCAACAAATTATACTATGAGCAGATGAATGCTCCAAGAAGGCTTGTAAACTAATCATAACTCAGAAAAAGGTACAATGACTATATGATATGATCTCTCAACCTCAAAATTTCCAAATGTTTGATCCATGGATGTTGGCTATAGCTCAAAAATTCGAACCTCACATATGAAATGTCCCCTAAACTAGCCAGAAGAACAAACAAAAAGAATGGCTCCTGTTCTAAAATATGATAACAGGCTGCTTCCCTGTTTGGCTATCGATTTTCTAGAAAACAATATTCACTTCCTTTTCATTCATCTCATATACATGATCCCTTGCATCAGTGAGAGCACTCTGCATTGTATAAGGTTTTCCTCCATTAAATACACTCCAGAAAAACAAAATGACAGACATAATAGAAGGTACGGGGGGGTTACCTGCCCAAATTTTGTAAGGAAGTTATTTCCGAGATTTAGAGAGGTGATTTTTACATCTTCATTTGCCTTGAGAGCTTGAGCAATAGCAAAAGCCCCATCATCCTGCACGCAAAATCAAATATGAAACAGGGAAAAATGCTGCTGAGTGTAAATAAAGATTCAATGAAAGAAAAATTCATTACTCTTATTTCATTAAATCCCAAGTCAAGCTCACTTAGAACTTCATTGACAACTTTCAAGCTGCGAGCCAAACAAACTGCACCCTGCATGTATTTTAATTTAATGGAAAGTGAGTAGATAAAATTGAGCGACCAAAATGGCCCAAAAGCCCTAACAAAAAAAAAAGAATATACAGGGACAAACTTCATCTCTGAGCCCATTTCCTCGCAAGTCCAGAATCGAAATTGTATTGTTGTATTTCAAAGTATCTGCAATGTACTCTGCGCCCTTTGCTCCTATCTGCAAGACATTTACATGTCAAGTTATTAATACTAATTTCAATAAACTATAAAGATTGAGTCATGCTACTGGCAGTACCTATACTTTTATAAGCACATTTTTAGTTTCTTAACGTGCTACTTGTAATTTAGGGAGTTTTCAAACATCAAAGTGTGAACGTATCTACCTGGCACCACCCCAGCTTTAGTGCCTTTACATTTCCATGAAACTTCAGAATTTCTGACAACACCTTCATTCCATCTGGTCCGATGGGATTATAACCGATTTCCAACTGAGAGAGGGTGTGGGGGGTTATCATATCAAAACTGAAAGAACAAAAAGATCAAATCATGGTAATGGACTTACTGTTGTGATGATAGAGTTATCTTTTAAAACTTGAGCTATTTCACTTATTCCCTTGGCGTGTATGTTATTTCCTCCCTGTAGTCTCAACAACAGTTCAAGAGCTCTTGAAAAAGTGGTGAATGGATGTGAATGAGAGATAAACATGAAGGCATTCTCATCATACCAGGTCTATAATTGCTATACTTCGGTTTTGCTTCAAAGCATCTGCAATATTTCCAGCACCCTGAAAAAATTACAGGAAATAACAACACAGTGCAAGTCAATGTTAAAGAGAAATATCAGTATTAAATTGATAAAGTTAAAATAAGAACAAGAAGAAGAAGCTGCATAATAGATGTGGAAATTCTCACTGTTTCATTACCTCATCACCTATGTCATTCATGTACATGTTCAACCAAAATAAGCTCTTGCTCCTTTTGACATACTCGGCAACATGAAAGGCACCTTTTGCACTAATTGAGTTGTTGCCAATGTCTAGATGCGTAAGTTTTGCTGAAGAATTTTTTTTTTAGATTTTTTGTTCTTTTTGGATAATTGCAATAGACAACTTGATTTATACAGGTTATGACAATACATATACCTTTGGTTGAAGATAAACCTGACATCAAGGCACGGACTCCTTCATCTCCAATAGAATTTCCTTGCAAGTGAAGTTCCTGAACAATTAATCTAGCTATGAATCTTGTATCTCTTGAGGAAAATATAAAATACACATGTTACGGCTAGATCCATATAGCACTGTTATATCATAAGAAAAAAAACAAAACCAAACATAGAGTATTCAATAGGGAACTTTCCATATTACCAAATAAAGATAAGAACACAACACAAAAGCTGGTTTCACTCAACCTGCAGAATTACTACACTTATAACTTTTCTTTGTTTTTCATTGCAGTAAGTGTAACATTTTCATTGAGAAAAGGGCTGTTGCAAAAAGAAGAAGAATAAATACTGGTTTCACTCAACTATTTGATTCACACTTTTTACAAGGAAAATCTTTATGGAGACTGAATGATGGTATTTTTCAATCCCTTCAAAACACACAAGCTAAGACAGTAAATCCCATATTACATTCATTAACTTTTCCACAGTTTCTCAGATAGTTCTCAATATCATGTACATCATCAATGTCTCAATTCACTAGGAACTTGTTTTCCAACGATTGCAGCATGGAGGCTAATAAATGAGTCCTCTGATCTGAAACAAGTTGTCATTCATTAAACCTGAAAAAGTAAAATTATGGATCGGAAACTATCCACATCCAAAATTTCTTGATGTCAAGGCTTTCAAACTAAACTTTACCAACAATTAGTGAACATCGGCAACTCATTAAATTGGCTTGATTGAGCTATGTACTGTACCTTTGCAACTTATGAAACATGATGATTCTAGTTTAGTTTTACATATGAAATTATTAAGTAGAATATTCCACACACACACAGAATGAAACAAATAGGAGTGCAACTCCACCCATGTTTTTACATATGAAATTATCAGGTAGAATATTCCACACACACAGAATGAAACAAATAGGAGCGCAACTCCACCCATGTAGAATATAGAGAATTGCAAAAGAGAGAAAATTTACATACTCTTAAAGACTTGTTCCCCTCAAGTCCTTTAGCCAAAGCATTAGCCCCCAATGCGCCACCATAATTGCCACTTAACAATAATAGAATGTCAATCCAAATAGCATAAAGAAAGTTGTTGATATGAAATACATATCTAAAGCTGTCAAGAACTTGTCCTGCTAAACACAATTTGATTGGATAAACAGGATATCGCATCATATTGAATAACAAATTTAAGGTCTTTCACTCACTTGAGATATAAACTTCGTACAGCATTATTCTCAAGAAGTGCTCCAGCAAGACTTGTAAATCCCTACTTGCATTCCAAAAGGAAAATAAAAAATAAAAAACATTGTAAACAACACAGCTTCAGATATAAAAACCAAATTTTAGAACATGTTGAGGTAACTGCATACAGAATAGTCAATCATGTTGTTATTAAGTTCAACCACACGCAAGGTTGAACTTTTCTTCAACAAGTCGGCAATAGCCTTTGCACCCTGCAAATAAAACATGTGATGGTTAGGCACATGACACAGTTTATGCCTTCAGTTGTACATATGGTTTTTCAAAGCTTGTGAACATGTCAGATACTAATTCAAAGCTAATAGTATGCTTACCTCATCACCTAAATCAGCACTGTTCAGCTGGAGCTTTTCAATACCTGCATTATCCACCAATATCTCACACAGGATCTATTAACAAAAAATAAAAAACATCATCAATCACATGAGCCAGAGGTTTGTAAGAGTTAACATCAATAATATAAATCCATGGAAGGAAAAAGGTATAAACTGAACTCCGAAGAAATTCCCATGTACATGATTTTTTTTTTTTGCATGTAGCAATGCACTTGAACTAAGAACCACAAGCCTATATTGATGTCTAAATTCTACTTTGGAGTATGACCAAACATTGAAAGGTAACAGGAACGTTTTGTATAGGGTATGATATATAAAGGCAATAATGGACATGAGTACTCACAATTTCCTAGAATAGTTAGAATTAATGCATCAGGATTGTTAGTCATCCCTTATACATTCATCTTCCATGCGTCCTCTTAGCAAATGTGTTTTGACTATGATTTGATCTAGTTATTTATTGGAAAAGTAGGGAAAATCAAATGAGAGATTCATGTAGTTCAGCTTCTGGCCTGCATCAACAAGCAAAGGCAATAGGAAATTTACCATGAAAACTATAGACTCGGTTTCAAATACAGGCTAATCACAAGGCCTCTCTTCCCAGAGACCTCTCTGTCAATATATCTTCTCTTTCTCAGTTTTCAATGTAAAGAAAATTGATGTGGTGGATTTTAATTACAAGAGAATGTCCTGACATCTAATGCACTAACCAAATGGTCCATGATTCAGTTCTCGTGAGAGGTATTTAGGTATCATAGCAAGGCAATGTTCAGTTTATACTTATCTTGGTGGAGTGTGGCCATAAGCTATTATTAGTAGTTGTACTTTCAATTCATTGTTTTCAACAAACTGGGGCTACAATATACGGAAGAAAGTTTATCTTTACATGTAGTTGCTAAGTTGCTGCACAGAAAGGTATGTTAGCTTGCTGGAACAATATGTGAAACAAAATATATCATGTCCAAACTCTAAGAAACATGACAATTTATTGCTGCAGCCTGCAATAAACATTAAAAATACCCTTTCCATCTAATTCTCCAGCTTGAGAGAATATATACCATATAACAACACAGGAACTCATCTAAGTTCAAAAACACATTAATCTGAAATCTTCTTCAAGCCCAAAACTTTAAGGAGATATTCTTTTCCAATGGCTAATATATCAAGTATCCAAATGAACTTCTTCCTATTTGCAAAGTTATTCAAACAAAGGTAGACTTGAGCTGACCTTGGCTCCTTCATCACCAATAGGATTTCCAGAAATGTTGAGAGTTTTTAGAGAAATGTTTGATTGAAGTACACGGTCAAAGGCTTTTGTTCCTTCTGCAGTTATTCCATTTGCAGCAAAACTCACTTCCTCTAGAATCTGAAAAATGGCACATTAGAAAATTCACAAGGATAACAATATCAAACTTGCAAAATGTATGGCTGGATTTAGAAAAATGCTATTATAATGATGAAGAGAACGGACATGGCTAGTTGAAGAACTCTAACCTGATTGTATGCTAAGCTCTCAGCAAGGAAAAACAATCCTTCATCTCCAAAATTACATCCTGCAATAGACATGAAAAGGTTTGCAGTTAAAATGTCTACTTGCTTGGAAAGAACAAGAGCAGTGAGTGGCCACCTGGATCCTAGTACAAGGCACTTAGTTTCTCTCCAGTTTCATTTCCTTGGAAATTTTAAGTATTTTTATTTGCATCCTATATTTTTTGCATCAGTAAAGCAGCACTTAAGCCCCCAGCGTAAAACTCATAAATTTCCACTCCTTGACACTGCCATACATCTTTTTAGGCACGTTAAGAGTTTCAAAGTGGAACTGATGTTGTTCACTGGGTACACAATTAAATTGAACGATCCAGCAAAGGTATCATGATAGATTATTGAATGCAAAAAAAAACAAACAACAGTACTGAGAAAGCCTCAAAAGTAAAAGGCGCAACATACCGGACACGTCAACGCTTCTGAAAGCCCTGAGTTCTTTGGCAAATTCATTAAGCTTCTGCTTGGACTCCCTGTCTACTTTGGCAGTGAAACCTGATAGTAAATTTGTGCCAGGGGCAAAGGACCATTTCATTGCTTTTTCAGGAGACCTATTCTCTGCTGCTGATAAACTAGACCTTGCTGGCTTCGGCATAAGAAGTTTCTCCACCAATTTCCACAAAACTGTCAGCTGAAGACATAAATTAGCAAAACATTGTACTTCAAATTCTACACTGCTTCTATTCTGTCTATAAACCAGCTGAATCAATGGTTGGAGGCAATGAGTCTTGTTTAAAAAATAAAGAAAGAAAGAAAAATTGCATACCGAAAGTGACAGCTACAAAGACTCCGGCGGGGACGATGAAGGAGGCAACCTGCTTGACGGGAGCTTTAATCATAGGAGGTTGAGACTGACTGTAAACTCTGCGGCCACGTCCAGAAGCAGCCGCCGCCTTCACAGCCACACTCCTAAACCTCAAACATCTTCTTCGAGCTGTTAAAGGGTTCGCCTCGGATGGGAGTCTGTGGTTTAGCGGATGAGAATGAGAATGGGCCGCCCCAGCTGAAATCTGTTACAATTATTATTATTATTATTACTTCTATGCTCCGAGAGAAAAACAACAAAAATATTTAAATTTTCTTACCTTTGGATGTGAGAGGGAGTATATAGAGAGAGCCGAAGTGAAGCCCATTGATGAGGGGATTTTAATAGATGATGGTGGTGGTGATTATGAGCATGGGGGAGTCTTTACCATACGGTGGCCACGGCTTAACCTTAAACGACGATAAAGCGGCGGGTCTCCGGGATGGATGTTCTAAAAGGCTACCCAACTCAGGTCGGTCGAGCTATAGAGATACGAGAGAGAGGGAGCGGTACACTGAAACTAACACTATCTTCTCGAGTTTATCGACCAAACCTAAGTTATTAAACCCCATCCGGTTAATGACCCGGTCCATCATTTAGAGTTTGAAAGTATTTTTGGTTTGTTAATATATTAAAATAATATTTTTTATTTTTTAAAATTTATTTTTATATTAATGTATTTAAATAATTTAAAAATACTAAAAATATATATTTTAAAGCATAAAGCATATATTCAAAATTTGATTAAAAAAAATTTTGGTCCAACCATAATTTAAAACAAAATCTTAGATTAATGATCAAATAAGTTAACTTACATTGATTTGAATGAAGTACATGATGCTATTTTATCTTTTATTAAGTTAAAATGAAGTTATTTAATTTTTATGATTTGGTCAATTGATTTATAGGTTAATTGACTTTTTAAATCATATTCTAAATTAGTTTTTTATATATCATGAACTCTTAGAAAATAAGTTTTAATAATATTCTTAATAGCATAGTAAAAAAACACAAAAACAATATTCTTTGTATTATATTGTAACAAAGTTTTTCATCTTTTTTCTTCAAAATTACAAAAGAGAAAGAGAAAATTATTTTTCTCAAAATGCATATAAATAACCTTTTTACGTAGGATGCAAAAATATTGTGATTTTTTTTTTTAAATATGGTTGATTATAATAAAAAAATATTTTTAAAATTAATTTAAATCACTTATATTTAGCAATATCTATTTTCTAATCACTTACAACAACAATGATATATCTTGCATTGTCATTTATATTTTATTTTTGGAATATTGGAAGTTGTAGAATATGATTTTTTTTAAGGATAATATGTTTAGTGATTCTAATATTTTTCAATTTATATAAGGGTAAGGGTATTTTTTTGTGGAATAATTAATAATAATTAACTTATACATCAAATCAAATAATAGAACATCTCTTTAAGAAATAATCATAGAAAAAATTGCATCAATGAAAGACATTCATCAATCAATAATGGGTTACACCAGAGAAAAAAAATCATTGTTAAAAAAGATTGTAATTTATTTTGCTTAATAAATAGACCAAATATGATTTTTCAAAGAAAAAAATGAGCAACACTAGGTAAAAGAGTTAGTGAAAAAAAAAGTCTTTTAGAAAAGCATTGATGATATATTTATAACCAATAATATAATAAAATAGATTTTCTTCACAATCACAAGTTATAATTTTTAAACTCCTGTTTCATGTAACTCTTTAAAGAGCAACATATAATTGACTATGGGTAAACACTTGTTTTTACCAACCATTTTTAATGATTGCACCTGGCTTTTATTGATTGTCATTGCATAACATATTGTTATATGAAAATGTTTTTGCTTGATTTTAAATGGGAATTTTCCATCATTTACTAGAAAAAACATTATATGAAATAAACATTTTATTTCCAATGTTAGATCTAATAATTATATGAGCTTTAATAACTCATTTGGGAAGTTATATGACCATGAGCCTTCTCTCATTAATAATCCAATAGATGAATTAAGATTTCAAAGCAACATTATTGGTGTTTCTATTTTTAAAATGAGAGCACGAGAAGGAACAACATTGAATTCAAGTCGGTTAATAAACTTAGATCAATGTAACAAATTTATGTTATGGTTCTACTTAGATGATGTCTTAATAGAGTTAATATATTGATCACCATATGTAATATTAAGGATGAAATAATTAATTTTAGTAAAAGGTAATGTTCTTAAATGTAACAATCACCTTTTTTTTTAAAAAATAGTCCGAATTTATATGAGGTTCTTCAATGTTAGGATAAATTGTTAAAACAACAAATATAATTGGGTTATCTGAAGCATTAAATAAAAATTCATCTGGATTAATCATAAAAAAATTCATTTAGTTCATCCAAAATAGTTAAATCACATATTTTTCCATCACCAATCATGACAATCGATTGTGCAAAATTGTCAAGTTCATCTCATTAAGAAAGAGTAACCCCATCAATTGAGACATATATTTTCTTTAGGTGTTAGAATATTAAATCTTGACTAAAATAGAGAGATGCTTAAAGTTGCATTAATGACATCTTTGTTTCTTCAAGGATAACATAAAGGATTTATTAAAAATCTCCACTCAACAAAATTGATTTGCCACGGAATAGTTTATTCTGATGTCTTCTATCAACATCACCTAGGATGTCTTATAGTGAACGATCCAGTGCTTCAAAACATAATCTATTATTCAAAGGGTCTCATCCCAAGTAATAAATGGTGCAACAATTTCAAGTTATCATAGGAGAAGAATGTTTATTTTAATCTTACATGTTGAATTTTTATAAACAACTAAAGTTATTTTAAATCTTAAATGAGTTAATTGACCACCAAGCAATAAAAGAAAGCCAATTTTAAATGAGGCAACAACAAACATAACCAACCCTTTATATCTAATATTGTTAATAATTATATGCCATAAAAAAGTTTTTCATATCCCACCATGTCCATGGACAAAAATAAAAGCTTGTTTTTTTAGAGTAGTTCCCATAATATAATCATAGACTTCCCTTTGACATTGGTTAAGTAGCGGTATAACTAATGAATGATTGTTTATTATTTTTGTAATATCTTAGTTAAGCTCTTTTGTTAATAACTTGTCTTTAATCTCTGCCATTAATCAACCATCTGACATAGGTAATATATGATCTTCAAGGGATATTGTAGAAGCAATAAAAGTATTCAAGTTCATACAACACATAATTTGTAAACTTATTATGAATTAAATAAATTCTTGACATAAAAAAAGAATCTTAGGTTATATTTAATAACATCGTGCATTGAATAACAAATTTGATCAAGAATGCTTTTTGGATAAATAATTTCACAAAAAAAAATGATGTTTATAAAAGATGTCTTCGTTGTGGAGATGAAGTTATTGAGATTGCCTAAAAAAACCATGTATTCTTTATTATCACTAAGAAGTCCCAAAGCTTTACAATCAAGTTGAAAGATTGGATAAATTGTTCTAGACATCATGCGAAAGTATTCAAAACATGTTGTTCCTTTAACATGTTTAAGTAACATCCTAAGATAATAGAGTTCTTTAGCAATGAAATGAGCATATGTCATTCGACCAAGAGAAAAATCCCGTGATCTAGGAACCTATTATTTTTTCCTAGCATCCTGAACATATTTATTTAGGAACTGTGAATAGTAAAGACTCGTTGCTTCAATATCATTCTTGTTTTGTTCAAAATATTTTGTAAGCATTGGTCTATTAATTCTTGGTCTTAAAAGAATATATGAGTGAGATTCACTTCTTATGAATACAACATGATGTTGTAATTGTAAATGTGCACAAAATCTTTCTACATATGGGTTCATCAAATGAATTACGAATTGCAAAAGTCTTCAAACAACTTTATAAGGGAAAATTAATCTCTAATTAATATATGCTTAAATCTCATATCATTTTCTCTTTTAAAGACTATCCTGCATCGTTCAAATCCCTTACATATTTAGAAAGATATTTGATAAGCATTAATTGACAACATATTTCAACATTTATATTAGCATTGTAATGGAACAAAATCTCATGATTGTATGGAATAACATGACAGTTTGATAAAGGAATACCATATTTTATGATAAAGGAGTTATACAATTAATATCATTTATAATAGACAAACATATTTTCATAAGAAAATGTTGATGCTTTATATATTTTTTCAAGAATTGCTTTGAACATGTTTCTTTTTTTATACATTGAGTTTTGAGGTTCTTCACTCCACATAGGTCATGTATAATGAATCTTCAGATAATTTCATAACAAATTGGATCTTAATTTTTGTCAGGTATTTCAATAGAAATGAATGAATCAACATCCTTAGGTGAACAACACTTGAATTTTAGGGCAAGCCAAATCAACAAATGAAGGTGTAGCAAGTTTTTTTTTTTTTTTTGGAATTTAACGTGCACATATCTATAAAAGAGAATGTAAATAAAATTCCCAATATCAATGATGTGATAAAAAATAATATTTGTTTTTAAATTAGCAACAATTGTTCGACCAAAAAATTTCCCTTATTTGATGAAGGATACCATATCTAAAAGTCGTGATCAGAAAACTTTTGTGATAATATCAAACTTATCTTCTGGTTGGTAGCTCCTTGTATTTTTAATTTTTTTTGTACTTCAAACCAATCAACATTGTATGTAAATGTTATAAAAATGTTTGGATTATTATAATATCTACATATGGCCATTACATCTTGATAATTATTGATCATGAAGTGAAAACTTTCAGTTAAAGAAGATGAGAGGATAACCTTTTCAATGGTTGACCCATCAATATCTCGTTTAATGATCATGTAGTGAGAACTTTCAGTTAAAGAAGATGAGAGGATAACCTTTTCGATGGTTGACCCATTAATATCTCATTTAATAACAGTTTCTTATATCCTTTATAAACTATAGATCTAAAACTTTTTCTTATTTTTGCATGAATGTAATCAAGGCAATCTTGTTCAACATTAACAAATGCATCAAATACAAATTATTGGTAAAGTCACCCTTCTAAGATAAAATACTTTCACCCTTGTTTCTTTCTTGAATAAGATAAGCATAATAAACCTTTCTAAAAGCCCTTGGACACTTTCTAAATGGATATGCTTCTTGATTAGCCAATGCAATACTGATATGAAATCTATCCTCTCCATAAGGAAAAAAGAAATGGATATTGTATAAGCATAAACTTTGGGTGGAGTTTAGAAATCCTTTAAAGAACTCTAGAGTAATATTCAATGATAATATCTCTCTTAATTTGAGAATCACTAATATCCTTAACAATTAGATTAACGATGGAATTAGAACATAGGTCATCCTATTTCTTAAAATTATCATCTTTCATTCCAATCAATCAAATTTTAAAATTAGATTCATTCGATGCATCAAACCTATGCTTAACCTACTGAAACAACCATACCAATAAGATTGATAACAATAGTTTCATTTAAGAAACTTTAGTGTTGAGTAAATGCATGCAATCAATTTTATATTTCATTATCTATATCAAAGATGTAGAGTTGGGCAAACCTTGGTGTTTGTTTGTCAACAGGAAAAAAAAAACCTATATAATGTTGACATTGCATACTAGTTTTAAAGACATAAGATGTTGCTTGAACAATGATTGAAATAAGCATGAGTATTATGTTAATTTTTTTTTTTATATTGAACCATTATTTGGTTTAAAGAGCATATCAAGATAATTAGGTGTTCATCATGAATCAGGCAACATGATCTTACTATTATCATAACAAAGTGTAAAGAATGAGTTTGTTTTTGTAAAGCGGGCTAACAACTTTTGATGCCAAAAAAGAGCGTTATAGTGTCTACACTTGTATGTTTTATCTCTAAAGTAGATGTATTCAACCAAATGCACTATATAAACATAACCATAAATGGAAAAAAAAATATGAAGGTTTTTTTTTGAGATTGCAAAGAAAATATCAACATAACATGGTTGAACAACTCACACTTTTATTTTATTTTAGAAGAAGCTTGACCAGTGCTTGGTAGTTGATAAAAAAAAGTGTGAAAGGGTTGTAACTTTAGAGCATAAAGTATGACACTTGACACCAAAACATTAATGGTGTTTTGAAGATGAAGGATCAAACATATATGCAGGAGACATTGAAGAAAATTGAGTATCCTCACTAATTTTTGGTGATAAAGATATAGGTCTAACGTGAGCATCTTATCTTGAAAAAAATATATAAAATGGGTCTAGATGCATGCAGAGAAACAGAACTTTGAATGTTAAAAAATAGATCATATTACAAAAGAAAACTATAACTTGTAAGAATACAAAGAGGATATCGAGTTAGCTTAACGTCATCACCTAGTTTGAAGGCACCGTAGAGAGCTTGTCATTATGAAACTTTTTTTAAAAATAAAAAATAAAAATATTAAAAAGATCAGCAAACAAAACTCTAGCAACTTTGAAAATAAAAGGTTAAATAAAAATAAAAAAGATTTCAATCTAAAGAACAAATATAAAGGCACAAAACGTAAAGAAAAACAATGAATGAAAAGGCATTGGTAAAGAGTTAATGATTTATGAATAAGCCAACTTGAAAAAAAACACATAAACCTAAGAAAAATATTTTGTAGCACAATGCCTTCAACCAATCAAAGCAAAAGAGAAATCTATAAAATAACATATCAATTCAATTGAAAAAAAACTAAAAAAGTCGTAGCACATAAAATATTAAATATTAAAACAAAGCCAAGATAATACTTGAGAAATAATATAAAAATAATAGCTAAGCTAGTCTAAGGACCATCAGGGAAAAAAGATTATATAAAAATTTGAGACTAAGAAGTTACATAGCAATAAGAAAACATATACTGAGAGAACAATTATTGGAAAGCATGAGAAGGACAGGTAAAAGACCTAAAGGGTTCATGAAAAATACATATCAAGCTTATATAGATTTATGATTCCAATTTCATTTTTTTTTCTAGTCATTTTTTTCTAGGCCATAGAAGAATATACTATGGTTTTTAAGGTATATCACATGTTTTACAGATATAAAGTTTTGAAAAATATTTATATGGGTGAAAAAGCTATAACAATAATTTTTTGTCCACTAAATTGGACAAAATTAGGGTTAAACTACACCACAGGTCAGTTGCTAAAAAAAAATGTCACTCCTATTTTGCAGGGAAAAAAAGAGCTTAGACAATATATGGGGAAGAAAAAATCCAACTACTAAGGCTTGTCTGGGTAGGCCTGCTCATGGACGTAAATGAAAATGGGATAGAAAGGTTTGGCTACTTTGTCTGGCTTAACAATCCATGTTTTCTTTTATTATTTCTTTAAAATAATTATTTCTTTAAAATAATTATTTCTTATTTTTTTTAAATCCATATCTAGATTGACACATGTTCCCTCTTTAATTTTGTGTGGATCCAAATGAAAATATATTAGGCAAGTTGAGGTAGCGAGGCAAGATTAATAATGCATGATGTTTTTTGTTGTTTTTTTTTAAAAAAAATTAAGAATTTTATTCATTTATATGTAGATTAATACTTAATCCTTGTTAAATTTTGTGTGGTAAGTATTTTGTATTTAAATTAAGACATTGATCTAATTTTTTTAAGATGTTTTTATAATTAACATATATTGTTTTAAGCTTTTGTATATATGAGTTTTTTTTTGCCAAAACAAAAAAATCCTTTATTTCAAAACAAATCCTAAAAGGATGAGTAAAAAACCTAAATGGTTTGTGGGAAAAACATATTTTAAGTCAATCTAGATTCATGATTCTAAGTTCATTTTGTTTTTTATAGTAATTTTTTCACGGATAGATATACCATGATTTTTAAGGTATACCATAGTTGTTTTGGGGCTATAAAGCTTATAGAGGTTTTTATGATTAATGTATATTATTTTAAGTATTTTTCTTCAAAATAAGAAATCCTTCATTTCAAATATTTTCCTACTAGCTATTTTTGTTCCTTGTATAATAGTTTGATTCAATCTTAAATAACCAAATTTAGCAAACAAATGTCCCGTTCCGCAACAATTCCTTAACAAAATCCAAATAAAAACTTTGAGTTAAATTTTGTGTATTGGATATTTAAACTTTGATCAAAGACAATCACAGTTAAATGGAACCCATATTTGTTTTTACACAATTACTGCCCAAAGAAAGCTACTGCATGGTTCAATCCCACAACTCAAAATTAAGTTACAAAAAAAGTCAACGTTTATTGCTCGTATCATTGTGCAGTACACGCCACCATACCCAGCATGTGTGTAATCTGATGATGACATATTTGAATGTCAATATAGAGCAAAAAGTCAAGGATGGATGTTTGCTT
This sequence comes from Salix dunnii, assembly GCA_015731905.1. Classification (NCBI taxonomy): domain Eukaryota; kingdom Viridiplantae; phylum Streptophyta; class Magnoliopsida; order Malpighiales; family Salicaceae; genus Salix; species Salix dunnii. Next base: position 12,606,461 of record CM027666.1, on the reverse strand, counting down.
TTGCCCCTTGATTTGTTTCTTATCGTGTTTTAAAAATATTTTTGATTTAAAAAAAAATATATTTTTTTTCATTTCAAATTAAAGTTTTTTAGTTTTTTATATTATTTTTAAATGGAGATATTAAAAAATAAAAATGGATGGATAATGTAATTGGATTATCTGAAAGATTCAACCCTTTATTTTTTTAAACTCAACTCTTAAATAAGCCACGTATTAATCCACATTAGGACAGCAAATTAAGACAAGTACTATTCATCGATGATGTAGTACATTTTGTCGTACATTCTGCTTCTCCCGTGTAGAAACTATAACCATAGGTTTCAACTGAGAAGGATAAGGCTGGCCAATATCTGGCACCATCCTTGACCATAACGAGCATAGAGAGGCCAACAAGGTAAGGCTCTCTCTCTCTCCCCTCTCTATCGAAACCTTTGCAGGCCTCCTCCTCCATATCCCAACATTTTCTCTGACTAAAGCAAATATTGCAGAATGAATTCATCAGGGATGGCTGTGTCGATGTTTGCTGCTGCTTGTGTTGCTGTTTTGGTCATGGCGGCTGCTGCTCATGAGGGCCATGATCATACACCTGGCATGGAAATGCCCCCGGCCCCCTCACCAAGCTCAAGCACCCTCGTGTCTCCATCAATGGTGATTGGGATCGCCCTTGCTTTCATCGCTTCCCTTCTTGTTGGCAGAGAGCGGGCGTGAGCCTTCATTTATATCCAACACTACATGCCTTGGGTCCTCAGACCTTGGCCACAGGGTTTCTTTGTGTCGTAACACGTACGAGATGATTTTATTTTATGTTGTCTGTTTATTTTTACTGATTGCAAGGTTGGATTTTATGCTGTGACTCTCCATGCATGTACATGCTAAGTTGTTTTTTTTTATTATGCAAATAAAGTATTATAACAAGTTAACATTTGATTATTATTTTGGATTAAAACAAAAACAAAAAATATTGAGACAAAAGATAGATATTCTCGTTATTTTATTTTGAAAAATATGCAGAGATAAATTTGTTTATTTGATATTTTTATCTTTTTTTTTCCTAGAACCATGGAACAGAGAGAAAAAAGGAGTACTTCTCTGTAATAAGGTTTTTTTTTAATGAGGTGATTTTAATTTATTTTCCAACACAAGTAACTATATATGTGCCATATAACCGCTGCAATTTCAGTCTCGATACAAAAACAAAGTCTCGATTAATTGAATATGACATGTAAATTAAAAATTAGAAAAACACATATTTTATATCATTAATTAGTTTGTATTAGGTTAGGCTTGGAATAACCTAGCTAGCTGGCGTCGACAATTACAAGTCAATTACTTATTTATAGGGCTAAGGCTTGCATATGATGAAAATGAACCAAAAGCATGTTGTCGGTCAGTTCATGAAAGAAAAAAAAGCTTTTAAGATCCAAAATATTCTTTTTCAAGGATTTCAAATAATCAATGATCACTTTAAAATAAAATATTTCCGTCATGTATTATCAAAGATCCAAATTATACACCACCATGCAATTAAGATTTGAGAGATTTTTATAATATATTCGATAGATGAAAACAAAAAAAACGAGAACCCTCATCAATATTCACTAAATAAAGATAATAAATACCTCTGTGAAAAGATGAGTGAAACCCTATTTTGAAAATATATATTAAAAATAAATAGACAAGATTAGTAGATTTATTCAGGATTTCTATTTTTTTGTTGAGTTTGAAAGGTATGAATGTGCAAACGCCGCATATATTGATGCCCCGACAGGAAACACATCCTCGTCAATGGCAAAGTAAGGGATGTGGTTGATATCAAGGCAGATTATAGCAACACCAAATCAGCACAACCAGATGAAGATCAAGACAAATATTCTGCAAATAATGTTAACATATCTCAATCATAAATATAGCACAATCCCAGTATCATAATCATCATACCTTCTGTATTTAGAAATGCTACCGTTACAACAATCAAAGCCATCACACATTCTGTATTTAGAATAGTTTACCGTTACAATTATACTTGTATAAATTGAACACTGTGATAATATTACAAGTGTGGGAAAACACTTATTCATCACCCTCTGTGTCTCTAGTCTCTTTATTGTATCAGAGCTAGAAATCTCCACCGAGAACACAATCCTAAACATAGATATGGCCACTATTAGTACCCAAACCCAAAACAATCAGCCAACATCATCCACAAAAATTCCACTCATAGCACTCAACATTGTAGCTCAGATCAATGGGAAACTGACCTCATCTACCTTCTCTCAGTGGCGTGCACAATTCGAAGCTCTTCTAATTGGTTATGACCTTTTAGACTATGTCACAGGCAAGACAACATGCCTAGTCTCCGATGGCACCCTCACCTCTGCCTCAACTATGAACCACTGGATTCGACAGGATAAGTTGATCCTCAGTGCAATTTTTGCATCTACCTCCACAACCATTACTCCACTGATTTCAGCCTAAAAAACATCTCATGAGGCTTGGAAGAAATTACATAATATGCATGCTAGCAAATCTCGAATGAGAGCTATGCAATTGAAGGAAGATATTACCTTGATTAAGAAGGGAAATCGGTCAATTTCTGAATACCTTCATGCCGTCAAAATTCTGACTGATGAAATCGCCATAATCGACCATCCCATCTCAGACAACGACCTAACCCTTTACATCTTAAATGGGTTAGGCTCTGATTTTCGTGAAATCATCGGACCGATCCAAGCTCGAGAGAAATCAATTACCTTTGAAGAACTGCATGACATGTTAATTGGTCATGACAGTTATCTTCGTCGGCTGGAAACAGCCTCATCGCAACTGTTGGTGTCAGCGAACTACACCAATCGAAACAGTACCTCTCATCGCTACCCACAGCGTGTGTCCAGTAAGCCGTTTGGCTCTCTATGGCACCAAGCTCATAACCGAGACACTCGAGACAATCGCCAATATTAAAGGCAAAATGACAGGAATATGGGCCGGCCCATGTCTAACCAACAACACTATCAGCCCAATTATCAGTCCAATTATCAACCCAAATGTCAGTTTTGTGACAATGTTGGGCACACTACTAAATCCTGTCCACAATTACAGTCTGCTACGACCACTGCTAATTCCACTTCCGTTGCACACGGTTTAGATCCCAAATGGCTCATGGATTCCGTTGCCTCCCATAACATCACGGGAGATCTCAATAACCTCACCATTCATTCAGAATATGATGGTTCTGATGAAGTTGTGCTCAGTGATGGTTCAGGTTTGCCTGTCTCACACATAGGATCTCTTATCCTAAAGTCAAATAAAAAAATATTTTTTCTTAAAAATACTCTCTGTGTGCCTAATATTTCAAAAAATCTTATATCCGTACATCATTTTACATTGCAAAATAATGTATTTATTGAATTTCACCCTTATTATTTCCTTGTGAAGGATAGGTACTCGGGGGTAATTCTGGCACGGGGTTCGTGTGAAGATGGTGTTTACACTTTTCCGGATAAACTGATGGCTCCCTTATATCCGATGGTTGCAAATGTGCATGAGCGCATTTCACTTGATGGTTGGCATAAAAGACTCAGCCACCCATCTCTAAAAATTGTTCAACAAATTGTCAATGGTTTTTCGCTTCCAGTTATTCCCAATAAAAGTTTTTCTATGTGTTCATCATGTTCCATCAATAAAGCTCATAAACAACCTTTTCAATCCACCAGTTTATCTAGCACTGCACCACTTGACCTTATATACACTGATGTGTGGGGCCCAGCTCACTCTACCGGTTTTGATGGCTCCCGGTACTATGTTATTTTTGTTGACCATTATACTAAATATATATGGTTCTATGCTTTGAAAACAAAATCTGATGTTCAAACTATTTTTCCCCAATTTAAAACGTTTGTTGAAAATCGTTTTCAAAGTAAAATTAAAACCTTATACTCAAATAATGGGGGTGAGTATGTGGGTCTCAAAAATTTTCTTGCTCAACATGGCATAAGTCATTAGACTACTGCCCCCCATACACCACAACAAAATGGTGTTTCTGAGAGGCATCATCGCCATCTCGTAGAAATTGGTCTTACACTACTTCATGACTCTAAGTTACCTTTTACATATTGGCTTTATGCTTTCACTACAGCAACATATCTTATAAATTGTCAACCCACACCGCTACTTCATAATTTGTCTCCTTATCAAAAACTTTTTGGTCAAAAACCTAATTATCTCAAATTATGAAAATTTGGTTGTCTGTGTTATCCCCTCACCAAACCTTATAACAAACATAAACTAGAACCTAAATCCATAACTTGCATCCTTTTGGGTTATTCTCTAACTCAACATGCTTACATCTGTCTTGACCCACATTCAAACCGAACATATATTTCTCGCCATGTTATTTTTGATGAAAACCAATACCCTTCCCTGCCAACCATTCCAAATTCTAATCAAAACCCCAGCCCATCAACCCAGTCAACACTATGTCCAGCCCATTCTTTATTTCCCACATTAAGCCTGTCTCCAAACATGGGCCCATTCTCCCAAACAATTCCCTCTTCACCATCAAGCCCATCAACAATGACAGTTCACTCCCATCCTCGGTCCTCATCAGCACCCATCATCCCCGATGTCGCTCGGCCATCAGTTCCTTCGGGCAATGTTTCACCGTCGATCACCAACCCTCCTGGTATGTCTTCTCTCCCTTCTTCTTCTTTACAACATCACTCTGTCATATCATTGCCCACAAATGCATCAATTCCTGTTCCGATAACCAACCCCACCATCACTGAATCCTCGCCCTTAGGACCCATCCTTGAACCTAGACCGATTCAATTACACAATCCACACCCAGTCATCACCAATAACTCATCTTCACCATTACTATCCCGATCCCATCCCATGATTACACGATCTCAGAACAACATTTTTAAACCCAAACAGTTAAACGCCATCACCAAACACCCACCGGCTGCCTTCATTGAACCCACTTGTGTAAGTCAAGCTTTATCTGAACCCCACTGGCATGATGCAATGTCACAAGAAATCACAGCCTTATGAATAATGGAACTTGGGATTTAGTCCCTTCTCCCACATCTTGTAACCCTGTTGGATGTCGCTGGGTTTTCGTGTAAAACGAAAACCAGATGGGTCAATTGACCGATTCAAGGCCAGGCTTGTAGCCAAAGGCTTTCACCAACGACAAGGGGTGGACTACACCGAGACCTTTAGTCTTGTGGTCAAACCGATCACTATTCAGACAATGTTGTCCATTGTAGTGATGAATGGGTGGGGGTTGAGATAAATGGACATTAATAATGCATTCTTGCATGGTAAACTAGATGAAATTGTATACATGCAGCAACCTCCCGGATTCAAAGATGATAGTAAACCTAATCATATTTGTCGTTTATGAAAAGCAATTTATGGCCTTAAACAGGCTCCTAGAGCATGGTATTTAGCTCTGAAAAAGGCCTTGCTTAAAACTGGATTTTTGAACTCATTGGCAGATTCTTCTTTATTTATCTATATTCATGGCTCAATTACCTGTTATTTGCTTGTCTATGTTGATGATTTAGTGCTTACTGGAAATGATGTGAACTTTGTGAATTATATTGTTAATTATCTTGGTCGTCAATTTTCCCTCAAAGACATGGGACAATTACATTTTTTCCTGGGAGTAGAAGTGTTACCCACTAAGCATGGTATCCTTCTATCTCAACACCAATATATCAATGATCTTTTAACTACTACTAATATGCTTGGGGCCAAGCCTGTTTCCACCCCACTGTCTACTAGTACTCCTCTCAAACTCATGGATGGCACAACCTCATTTGATAACACCACATATCGTCAAGTACTTGGCAGCCTCCAGTATTTGTCACTCACTCGGCTTGACATTTCTTTTGTTGTGAACAAGCTTTCCCAGTTCATGCACAAGCCAACTCAAGCTCATTGGACAACAGCTAAGCGTCTTCTTCGCTATCTCAAACATACTATTTTTTATGGCATTCATCTCACATCTGCATCACGTTCCACTCTCACTACTTTTTCTGATGCTGATTGGGCAGGTAATCTTGATGATCGTACATCTACTTCTACCTATATTAGTTTCCTCAGCTCAAATCCAATTTCATGGAGCTCCAAGAAACAACGCGCTGTTGCAAGATCCTCCACAGAAGCAGAATACAGGGCCCTTGCAATATCCTCACTCCTGCAAGAACTTGGGTTTCAGCTTTTAGCGTCTCCGTCCCTACGATGTGACAATCTTGGGGCTACTCACTTAAGTCACAATCCAGTTCATCACTCCAGAATGAAGCACATTCAGATTGACTTGCATTTTGTCCGAGACCTGGTCAACAAAGGCATTCTTCGTGTGAGTCATGTTCATACCAATGATCAACTTGCCGATCTTCTCACTAAACCTTTATCTCGACAACGCATTGACCTCCTCAAGAGCAAAATCTCACTGGCCAACGGCAGCTCAATTTTGAGGGGGTGTATCAAGGCAGATTATAGCAACACCAAATCAGCACAACCAGATGAAGATCAAGACAAATATTCTGCAAATAATGTTAACATATCTTAATCATAAATATAGCACAATACCAGCATCACAATCATCATACCTTCTGTATTTAGAAATGCTACCGTTACAACAATCAAAACCATCACACATTCTGTATTTAGAATAGTTTACCGTTACAATTATACTTGTATAAATTGAACACTGTGATAATATTACAAGTGTGGGAAAACACTTATTCATCACCCTCTGTGTCTCTAGTCTCTTTAGTTGATACGTATTCCCAATCTTCTCATTCCTGATCATACCTAGACATAAAAAGGATCCAGCAACTTTATCCAGATAGAAAGCAAAATCTTCACTTCCCATGACTCTCGGAGATAGCTCGTGGTTTCCTTCTCCTAGTGTACCGATTGAAACTCGCCGAGCATGTTCGTAAATTCTAGCATCATTTACTGTTGGGGAAATGGAGGGGTGTACTGTGTTGCTGTGAAATCCACCTGACAAGTGCGTGTACTGCTGCTTGCCCTTCGATAACCAGCTGCCACAAGAAGGCGTCAACACTTTCAAAAACGAGAGTAGAAAATACGAAACAAGAATAATAAAAATGAAAGTCTATTCAATAAGAGGATTCTCTGACATGCTTCTTCCTTTTTCCTGTCAAGATTCAAGGCTTTATGTACGAGTACACTGATCTTTTACCTCTTTTATTCTTTCCCTGAGTGCATTGAAGCTCTTCTTGCTGAAAGCCCTAAACGTTCCTGATATTGTAGCTGAGTCTGGTATGACATTAAATGCAGTACCTGCATGGATCATTTCTGCAGAAAAAACCTATAATATCCAAGTTTTGGAAGGAATTAGAATCTGACACACCCCATAGTTGAATAGTTGAGTTACATTACAAACTATAACTCAATCATAAGACTAAACTGAAGAAATATACGTAGCTCCCTGGCATGTTAACTGACTCATAGTACCTGGGGATCGAATGGATCGTTCTCCCTTGAAACTATATTCTGCAAACTAATTACTGCTGTTGAAGCTGCCAAAACTGGATCAATAGAACCTTGAGAAATTGCAGCATGACCTCCTTTGCCAATTATCTCTGCTTTGAAACTCCCACATCCAGCAAGGAATTCTCCAGGCCGTGAAGCAACCACTCCAGTAGGATACAAATGCACAACGTGCACCCCAAAAATGGCATCTACATTATCAAGAACCCCTTCGGCAATCATGTCTTTTACACCTGGCCTCGTTATTCAGCAGGTTGAAAGATAAGCACTGCAGTCCAGCTCTTAAATTTCGTGGTTGATAGGAATATTAATACATATCAAAATTGCGCTTTACCTGCAACGTGCCTTGCAATTGTTGCAAAATCCTTGCAGCACCGAGAAGCATTGTGGCATGTGCATCGTGGCCGCAGGCATGCATTTTGCCATCTACTTTACTCTTGTTCTGCCACTCTGCCAGTTCCTATTGAGGGATAGAAAATTATATTAGGGTTGATAATGTATGTAGGGTTTGTTTGGTATTGCTGTATTTGATGTGATTTGAAGTGATGCGGTTTGTAATGCTGTTTAATGTTGTGTGAAGGTGAAAAATAATGTTTGATAATTGATTAAAATTTGTTCTGGGAATTTTAATTTATGCTGGTTATACTATATTTTATTTTTAAATTTTTTTTTTATTTTTTATTTTTAAAGTTTTGATTTGTTACAGTTTTATCATTCAATTACAATTAATGATATATATTGTTTTTTATTTTGGAACTTATTCTTTTAATTTTTTATTTAGTCTTGATTCTTTTCCTTTTTTTTTTCTTGGATAATATTTATTTTTTATTCGTATTCACTCATTTATACTTTTGGTTTTTATTGTGAATTTTTGTCATTTTATTTTTTATTGGAGTTTTATTTTTATTCGATTCAATTTAGAAATTTTTATTTATGATGGTGATCATTTTAAAATTAATATTGCTCCATTTTTTTTTGTTCTTTTTTTTTTTTGTTTTATGTTAGTTTTAACTTATTTTCGGATCATATGATTTTATTATTTGTACAATAATAATGATAATTTTAGTGATTTTTTTTTGGCAAAATAGTTTACTTATTTTTTTTTATTCTGAGGCAATTTAATAATTTTTACTGTTTGGACAGTAATGTTGATAATACTTGTAATTGTTATAGTAATGATAATGATAGTATCGTAGGGATGAATTTTCAACTTATATTTTCTTCTTTTTAGAGATAAAAAATTAACTATTTATTTTTGTAAGTTGATTAATGCAGGTTCTTTCACAATTTATATTTTGTTTGTTGTGTTTAATTTAAATTGAATTATAAAATAAATTAATCTTAATATAATTTATTCAATAATCTATATATTTAAATTTTCTTGCTTTTTTAATAATATTAATAATTTTATATTGGTTATGTCATTGAAACCTACTAAACAGATAAATTTATATTCATTTAAAATTCATATATTTTATAGAAAACTTGCACTTCACAAGATTTCTACATAAATTTATTATTATATCTAAATTTATATTATAATAAAAAAAATCACATAATTAATATTTTTTTTTATGTTAAAAAAATACGATTCCAGGTGCGAGGAGGCGCAAGTGTCATGGCTAATATGTGTATGGTGAGACAAATCCTCTCACCTTTCATTATTGTTTTGAATGAATTAAATTGGTAAGGATTAAAACCCCCAATAGGTGAATTTAATATCTATTGGGAAATATAATTTAGGCTCTTTTTGAAAGTATTTTTTACTTACAAGGGTATTAAAATAATATATATATATATATATATATATATATAAATTATTTTAACATCAACACATGAAAATGATCTAAAAACACCCAAAAGATTTAATTAAAAGTAAAAAATAAAAATAATTGTTTTTTTTTTTTTTCAAAAATACTTTTGAAAAACAATGATAAATAGGAAATTAGAGTTATACATCTTGATTTTTAGGAACCAAATGACATATATATTACTTGTTAGCGAAGAAAGAGCAAATTTATGAAAAGACATTAAACAATGATGTATGAAATAATCTATCAAACTTAAATATGCAAAAAAAAATCTCAAAAAAAAATTTAAAACTACAATGAAAACAAACATTGTTATGTGAAAATGCTACTTTTTTCTCTCTATATACACACACACACACATAATGTTGATAATAACAAGCATTGTTAATGGGTTGTTAAAACAATAACAATCAATGTTTATCTTAGAGATTATTTTGACATAAATATTTCAACGATAATTATAAATTATGATTTGTGTTATGTTGGTAGAATGTTAGCGGAGAAATGAAACTCAAGCAAAACAAAGAACTTCATTGTTTTATAACTAGTGGTCTGAAAACTTTTTTTGATAGATTCCATAGCAATTAAATCTGTAATTGTATGATAACCAAATGATAAAGAAACTATTTTCACTCAAAACTCAGTAACAAACACAATACCAGACAGAAAATAAATTCTCTTATATATGTGTGTGTGTGTGTGTTTGTTAAAGAGAGTCTTAAGTTAAAAAAATAAAAAGTTACAGTGTAACTACACACACCCCATCTTAATAAAAATGTTTAATATATTCACTGCTATAGCAATAAATAAATAAATAAATAAATTGAGTTACATAAACACCAGCACATCTTTTATATAATTTAAATAGATGAGGTTTTGCCCCTACAACAAGAAGCAGTGGTTTTCGTCAAAAGCTCGAGTTACCCTAATGTACTAAAAAAACAAAGCAATTTTCTCTTAAAATCACAAATACTCTCTCTAAAAAAAATATATACATATTAATGAATCAAATAGAGCTTTTATAACAAGTCAAAGCAACCTGTTCTCTTTTAAAGCATATAGATATCAAACGATGAAATTATAAAAAGTTATCTAAATCAATGTGGGGTTACGAAATCAAAGCATATGTGAATTAAAACCATTGTTTAGAAAAATTTGATGGCTGAAAAACCTCTTGCCATGCCTACCACCATTGACTTCATCTTATTCAAGCTCCATTCATTTTTGCAGGATTGCCACGAGGACTGTGAGGGAAAGAACATGACTGGAAAAAGGGGAATTTACAATATCAATGAGATGCTTTCGTTCTTTGACGAGCTGCCGGAGCATTACCCCATAGCAAAACACCATCTGCTCTTCACTTCAACATATGGTCCAGAAATTGCTCGACCTCTTACTTTGCTTGCACTGGTGCCAGAACATGAGCAAATTAACGGGGGCAGATGGTTAATTCATCAACCCAAGTACATCAGACTCAGCTTCTCATATCCAGCAAGGGTTTCGCATTCGCAGGAGTACAATTAGAGTCATGTGAAGGGGAATATGCAGTAAGAAAAAGCAAATGCTGATCTTACCATAATTAGCAAGGCTTTCTTTTGTCAACTTTTAAGTGGATGTTGAACCATTTCTTCTTCTTAGGTCTATCCCTTGTAGAAGGCTTCTTATCTCTTACTTGTGCATCTTCTTTGGTCTCCCTAATGGAACCCTTATTCCTGCTTGTACTTGAACACCGCTTCACTGGCGGAGCAGTGGTGTAGGAGGCATGAATTTCAACCCTTTGTCTAAGGAGCTCATCAATCTGCAAAACCAATATCAATGCTGTAATGTCAGAAACCATCAATTTATCCAGAGATTTCAGCAACAAGTTTTCACAAACTCACTGCTTGCATCTCTTGTGCATATCTACTGGTCATCTCGGCAAATTGTGCCAAAACCTGTCAAAAGACCGCACAAAATTAGTAAAAAAGAGAGGCAGCATGTCCAAATATAGACCGCTGAGGTTAAGCGCAGACCTCCCTATATTCAGTCTCAAACTCAGATATTTCCGCCCTCTTTGCAAGAATCTCAGCTTCAACATCTCTAAGATTAGCCTTCTCTTCCATAAAAGGTGCAGCACAAAGAGCTTCTATTGAGTAACTTGCACTTTTAAAAAAATTGTCACCTGGAAGAAAAAAGCCAGAACCAGAAGGATGCTCTAAGCCCATGCAAACATGTTTAATCAAAGCAACATGGTGCCATAAACAGCAAGAAAATTGTAGAGCTGACCATAGACAGCAAAAACATGGGTGCCAGCCTTCAGTTCAGTTATTTCATATGGCTGAAACCCATCCAATTTTTTGAAAAGGGCAGCATCAGCATCTTTTGTGGCGGCAATCTGAAACCACACAATTCCAAGACCAAAATGAAGAAGAATGAGCGAAATAAATGACAAATATTAAAGCTGACACTTGACACTAATCTCTTAACTCACAGCTCACCAGGTTGACAGTGTGATTCAGCCGGTAAACAGGAAAACAAAGAAAATACATTCCAGCAGACATAACCTTTCCTGTTTTAGCGCTGTCAACCTATACCAAAAAATGAAACAGTAAAAATGGATTAAAAGTAATGAAATTAAATGTGTTTACTGAGCTAAATATATGTCAAACATGCAAGAAACATGTGAAGGCAGATGAGTTCCACCAATAACTTAGTAGTAGCTCCTATTTTGACCACGTAGTGTCCATCCTAATTAGGGATCTAGTCATCTATACTTCACTAGAGAGACATCTAAAATCTCTTTCGTGGGAAAATATCCAGTCTGCTGGTCATGATATAATAAATAAAATCATGTTATTTAAGATCCATCCAAGACTAGAATCAAAGCAAGAATATAGAAACTGATGGATATGATTTAACAAGATCAACTTAAAAAGAAAAGAAAAAACAGTGGAAAGTGCATCGTACCTGTAGAGCAAGGCTTAATCCACCACTTTCTTCCTGATCAAAATACAATAACTGTACAAATGATAATCAACCAGTCAGCCTAATGATCATTTTACATGCACATAGTTATGGTTAGAGAAAATTGAGTACTTGATATCACTTGAGAACTCGCTACTAGAGATAAATTGTTACAAATGAAATAAAAAATATGTGGACATCTGAAGATTGTTGGGAAACAGCAATTACGAAAGTATTAGAAATTTATGGGCTACTTATAAATTCATTCAAACATATATCTCAGTGTACTGTCCTCGAGGTTTTTAACATATTCTCCATTAGAAACAGTTTCAAGTTACATAAACTTTATAAACCCATAAATCTTCTCCTATAACGCAAAACCATTGAAAGCCCAAGCAATTAAAGGCAGCATTGGACCATTAGTGTATAATCTGTGTATCCCTTTACCGCCAGGAAGTCTTATTCCTTCATTCAAAGCAAACTGATGGAGATGATTGGAGATTTTTTTTTCTGTATCTAGTTATTCCAGAGAGTTGTGTTTTCTATTTAGTTTCGACTAGTTATTTTGTATTTTTTAGACAACCCGCCCCCCTCCATTTATCAAGCAATGTCAAGGAGCAGATTTCCATGCCCCAAAATGAAACTGAAAAATTATAAATTCAATGGTGTAAAAAGTGAAAGTCCTTGTGATTATCCATCACTAAAGAGAGGTGTATAGAAAAACAGATGCAAAAACAATAGAACTTTTCAAACAGGGGTAAAGAATATCAATTTCAATGATTAAGGAAAATGCAAAGTCATAAGAGTAATAGAAAAAATGTTTACAGAAAACTAAATAATCAAAAGTTTTTTAGGCAAATAGAAAATAAAATAACACATTAACTCTAATTGTTTTCGATAGTCTGGTAATGTTTTATAATAATAATAATAATAATAATAATAATAATAATTTTGTTTTTATCCTGTAATTTTGTTCTTCAAATATTTCCATTTGTTCTTTATATTAATTTTTTTTTCAATGTTGTTGATATTGTTTTTGGTTTTACTTTCAATCATAATAATAACAATGAGAATAATAATTCAAGTAATCATTCACTGTTGTATTTATTAAAAATTAGGTTTTGTAACTTCGCTACATATAATATTTCAAATCTAATATCCTAGATTAATAATTTGAAAAAAAAAATTATGACTTAATATTGTTTTAATTTATCTTATTTCTTTAAAATTTTATGGCATAACATTAATACTAAACAAAAAATATTAAACAACAAATCTTATTACAAGTGATTATAATAATTATATTTATAATGGTAAAATTTTGTTTTTTTTTCATTTTAACTTTTTCATTTGTTCTTCAAATCAAATAATATTTTTTTTATGTTGATAATATTTTTTTTGCCTTCAATAATAAGAATAACAATGAGAATAAAAATTAAAATAATTTATCATCTGATGTTATATTTATTTAGTATTATTTTTGACGGCTTATCTATATGTCATCGTTCAAATCTAATAATTTATCATCCGATGTTGTATTCGTTAAAAATCCTGTAATTCAATGTTGTCTTTAATTTTTTTACCTTATTTCTTTAAAATTATATTATTTAACATTAGTAATAAAAAATTGTTGTTATCATTATAATTATAGTTGTTTTTGTCATTATTGATATTTTTCATATTATTTTATAAGTTATCGTTATTATTATAATCCTAACTAGATTTACCTTCTTCTTTAATATTTTTATTAATATCATTTAAATTATAATCCGTATTATTATCATTATTATAATTATAGTTGTTTTTGTCATTATTGATATTCTTCATATTATTTTATGAGTAATTGTTGATATTATAATAAAAGCCATAATTATTAACATTATATGCACTATAACCATTACAATAAATTACAATTGCTATTATCATTATAATTAGTAATGTCACTATTATTACCATGCTTATAACACCTAAAATTATTACTACTACTACTACTACTAAAACAATACAAAATATTAAATTACCCCGAAGAATAGAAAAAAACTATAACAAACGAATAGGTAAGAAAAAAAACTAAAATTAATAATATTATTGCGTAAATAATGGAAATAACAAAATTACCCCGAAGAATTAAAAAAAAAAACCCTAAAAACTTTAACAAAAAGGCAAACAAAAAAATATAATAAATGACAAAAATAAATAAATATTATTAGCTTAAAAAATCATTTGGCTTGAAGAAGAAAAAGAACAAAAGGAAAAAAATATTAATTTTCAAATGATCACCAACACAAATTAAATTTAAGGACTAAATTGAATAAAAACATAATCTTAACAAAAGAGAAAATAATAAAAATTCAAAACCAAAACTAAGAGCATATACATATAATAAACATAGACAAATTATAGAGATTATTTCAGAAGCATCGAAAAATTAAAGGAGCTAAAATCAAATATAAAATTAAAAGAATAGGGACCAATGTGAAAAAATATATATGATCAATTTTAATTGAAGGACAAAATTGAAAACAATCCAAACTTATATACCAAAATAATTAAGGGATTTAAAACCAAACCCAAAATTAAAAGAATAACAACTAAAATGAAAGCTAAATATACACTCAATTTCAATTGAAAAACAAAATTGAACAAATCAAAACTTCTATAACAAAAATCAGAAACAAACAAAATAATCAAAAGAGGGACTGAATTGAAACACCATAAACCAAGAGGGACTTCCGTATAATTTAGGTTGTAGAACAGAGAAAAGGGGGGGGAAAAACCAACCAACATCACGTTTCCAGCCACCGTGAGATGACACGTGCACCACCATGTGAAAGAGGACATGGCAGAGCATCTGATGAAACGTCAGATGGATATTTTTCACCACCGCGCAACGTGTGCACACTCTACATGAAATGAGCATAAGGAAGAAACATGCCAGCGCATCCAGCCAACGCGCCAACAGTATTCTATGGGGGGGAAGTACAATTACCTAAACACCCCTATAGTCAATTTTTGGATTTTATCTTTTCTGATGGCATATCCATATTTGTACTATTTTGAAACATTTGAAAAACCAGACACAACCCCATTGGCAACTCTTGATTTGTCTTCTTTGAGGGTAATGTGGTTATTTTACTGTTCACAGCAGTGTAAAAAATAAAAAATTCCCCAGTGTAGTCAACTTTTTGTATCAGCAAAAATGGGAATAACATAGTTTTACAGTACAAAAAAATCATGAAAGAATTAAGTACCCCTAAACAATTAAAGAATGTCAACCAGTCTCATAGAAAAGTAAAAAAAATGCCCCTTAGGCCAAGATTTAAATATCAACGCAGTAAGAGGCAAAATGATAATTACAATATTACAATCTTCAGTAATCTATGACTACTACTACAGTGAAAACCCTACGGATTTTTCTTTAATTAAATCACCTCTTTTCCTATACAAAAAATAAATCATGCACCTCCCACTTATCATTAAATTCACAATTCAAAGCCTAATCTATATCATACCCAGTTGAGTATATTGGTTTTGTTGAATTGGCCACAAATTTTTTACCTGTGCTTCCAAGCCATGAAAAGTTCCACTAACGACAAAAATAAAAAATATAACTTTGAGTAGAAATGTTGTCTACTATTCATCAAAAACTTCAGAGTACCAATCTAACAAAAGTATATGTTGTGAACCAAGACCACGTGGACAAAGAGCTGGACAACGTGGACAAGGAGCTGGTCAAGGGAATGAAAGTGTATCAAAGGCGTGGGCGAGCTGGTCACTCAATCGCTGGAGTCGTGGAGGAAAGAAATTTATTTTTAGCTTTTACTGAGATCGTTTGGTTCTCTCTAATTGAGCCTTACACATTTATTCACAAGTCCCAAAAATAGGTCACAAAGGTAGGAGATCAGGGAAATACCATTCTCTACCAATAGATTTTACAGTAAACCGCCCTGTAACTAGATCACAATTCAGGGACCATAACAACTTGGTATCAGAGCAGGAAGTTATGGGTGATTCTTCAAACAATCTTCAAGCTCAATTTGAGACATTCATGAAAATGTATCAAGAGCATCGTCACCATGATCGACTGGAGTGGGAGCATTTGTCAGCACGAATTGAAGAACTTTCTAGGGAACTGACTGCAACTAGAGTGGATACTCACCAAGGAGATAACAACTCTGCTAATCGGGCACCAAGGGAACAACCTCAAGAGGGATTTCACCCAGAAGGCAGGGCACAACTTCCACGGTATACCAGGCTGGAATTCCCTCTCTATGATGGGAAGAATGACCCGCTTGCTTGGCTGAGTCGTTGCGATCATTTCTTTCGTCACCAACACATTCCAGAAGAAGAGAAGGTGGAGATTGCTTCTTATCACTTAGATGAAGATGCACAAGTCTGGTTCCTCAAACTGGAAAGAGATCGTCCTGGCATCTCTTGGGAAGACTTCTAACGCAATTGTCATCTGCGTTTTGGCCCTTCCCTTCAGAGCAGCAAACTGGGAGAGCTTTCTAAGCTACAACAGGGGAGCACAGTAGAAGAGTACCAGCGCAAGTTTGACAATTGGCAGCTAGAGCAGGCCCCCTCACCACTGAGCAAGAATTGGAAATTTTCATCAGTGGACTACAGGAATACATTGCAATTGAAGTGGAATTGCACAGACCCTAAGATTTAATTGGTGCCATGAGCTTGGCACGTTTGTATGAGAGGAGGGGTGGAATCAGGCGGTTCACCCAACCAGCCTTCAAACCCGTAGCAGTTATAGCCCCCGGTTCTTCCAACCCAAAAAACTTTAAAAGGTTGAGCCGAACCGAGATGGACGATCGACGGGCAAAAGGGCTCTGTTTTAATTGTGATGAAATTTATGTTCGGGGACACCAATGCAAACGCTTATTTTGGTTGGATGGGGTGGAAGAATCAGTCCAAGGAGAGAAGGAAGACCATGAATTTGAAGAGGAATTTCCACCCGAAATCTCATTGCATGCGATTATGGGAGAAAATTCTGGAGGCAAAACAATGAAGATTCATGGCATCATCGGAGAACACCATCTTTTGATTCTAATCGACTCAGGGATCACTCATAACTTCTTGGGAACTCAATGGGTGACTACACTGGGGCTTAATTGTGAGTCAAAGAGGGGATTGCAGGTGATGGTGGCCAATGGAAACAAAGTCAGAAGTCCTGGACAGTGCTTGAATGTACCAGTGACAATGGGAAATCAATTGATTAATATTGATTTCTTTGTGCTGCACTTAACGGGAATTGATGCTGTGTTGGGCGTGAATTGGTTGCAGACTTTGGGTCCCATCTTATGGGATTTCAGGGCTAAATCAATGGTCTTCAAGCAGAATGGTCGGGTTATGGAATTGCAAGGCACAAACGAGACTCATTCCATTACACCTGTAATGCTTCATGTGGTAGAACTGGAGGCAACATGCGATACAGACCTCCAGGTGTTTTTAACTGAATTTGAGGCTTTATTTCAGGAACCAAAGGGTCTTCCCCCAGTGCGATCCTTTGATCATCGCATTAACTTGGAACCAGGAACACATCCTGTGGTGGTGCGTCCATACAGGTATCCTCACGCTCAAAAGGATGAGATTGAGCGGCAGTGTGTGGATATGTTAACAAGGGGAATTATAAGGGCCAGTCAATCTCCATATTCATCACCAGTCCTTCTGGTTACTAAGGCGGACAACACATGGTGATTCTGCGTCGATTATAGGGCCTTGAATTCCAAGACAATCAAGGATAAATTCCCGATACCTGTGATTGAGGAATTATTGGAGGAGTTGCACGGTGCAAAGTTTTTCACAAAACTGGACCTTCATTCGGGTTATCATCAAATCCGAATGTATCCCACTGACATTGAGAAAACAGCATTCCGGACTCACCATGGCCACTTCGAGTTTTTGGTCATGCCCTTCGGTCTTGCCAACGCACCGAGCACATTTCAAGCTTTGATGAATGAGGTATTCCAATTGCACCTACGTAAATTCATCCTTGTATTTTTTGATGATATTCTCGTCTACAGCAATTCTTGGGCAGATCATTTAGCTCACATGCGGCTTGTGTTTAAGATACTTGTTACTCACCAATTATTTCTCAAGCGATCTAAATGTTGTGTGGCTCAACGCCAAGTGCACTATTTGGGACACATAATTTCGGAGGATGGGGTTGCTGTAGATAACAGCAAAATTGCAGCAGGTAATGGAATGGCCAAAACCGGCTACTGTGCGCGGCTTAAGAGGATTTTTGGGGCTCACGGGCTATTATCGAAAATTTGTCCAGAATTATGGCACAATTGCAGGTCCCCTTACATCTATGTTGCGCAAGGATTCCTTCACTTGGACTGAAGAAGCTACACGGGCATTTGAACAATTGAAGAGTGCTATGACATGCACTCTCGTTTTGGCTCTTCCCGATTTCAACAACACTTTCATCTTGGAGTGTGATGCTTCAGTTACGGGAATGGGCGCGGTGCTACAACAAAACGGACAACCAATTGCTTATTTCAGCAGGACCCTTGCGAGTCGCTACAAGAGCCTCCTGACGTATGAGAAAGAACTCATTGGATTGGCCAAGGTAGTTCGACATTGGCGTGCATATTTGTGGGGTCGTAAATTTCTCATCCGCACGGATCATTACAGTCTCAAGTTCTTGCTGGACCAGCGCATCATCGCATCACCACAGCAACATTGGTTGGGCAAACTAATGGGTTTTGATTTTACAGTTGAATATCGTGCAGGTAAACACAATACGGTGGCTGATGCGTTGTCGCGATGCTTGGAAGATCAAGCTTGCCTTTCGGCCATTTCTATGCCGTTGATTCCTCTCTTTAATTCGGTCCGAATGGAGATTCAAACTTCAGACCACTTACAATTGTTGCTGCGAAACATTCAACAAGGGGAAGCAGTGGGTCCTTGGGAATACAAAGATGGTCTGATATTCTTCAAACGACGTGTCTATTTGCAGGACACTTCTCGCTTGATTCAGTCCATTATTGCAGCACTGCACGAAGGCAGCCATGAAGGTTATCAAAAGACTCCACCTTGTGGCCAAGGATTTTTATTGGAAGGGAATGAAGGCTGCCATTTGGTCTTTTGTGCGACAGTGTGTGGTTTGCCAAAAGCACAAAACCGAACACTTGCATCCAGCTAGCCTTCTCCAGCCATTACCGATTCCCCTTCAGATTTGGTCCGACATTTCTATGGACTTCATTGAAGGCCTTCCCCCCTCACAAGGGAAATCAGTGTTATTAGTGGTGGTGGATCGTTTCTCCAAGTATGCGCATCTTCTTCCTCTTGCTCATCCTTACACTGCTGTGAGTGTAGCCCATTTATTCTTTGCCAATATCTTAATTGCATGGGCTGCCAGAGACCATTGTGAGTGATAGGGATGTTACTTTCACTAGCATGTTTTGGACTGAATTATTTAGATTGAGTGGCACTAAGCTGGCTTTTAGTTCAGCCTATCACCCACAAAGTGATGGACAAACAGAAGTTGTCAATCGCACCATTGAGATGTATCTCCGCTGTTTTACCAGTGATCGTCCTCGTCGCTGGTTCCAATGGCTGCCATGGGTGGAGTATTGTTACAATACTAGCTACCATTCTTCTCTTAAAGCCACTCCCTTCGAAGTGGTCTATGGGCGTGCTCCTCCAACAATGTTGTCTTATTGCCCAGGCTTAGCTAAACTTGAA
Source organism: Salix dunnii (assembly GCA_015731905.1). Lineage (NCBI taxonomy): Eukaryota > Viridiplantae > Streptophyta > Magnoliopsida > Malpighiales > Salicaceae > Salix > Salix dunnii. The sequence continues at coordinate 12,586,479 of CM027666.1, read as the reverse complement.
GCAGTGGACCAAGAATTGTTCAATTGTGACTTGGTTCTACAGGATCTTAGGAACCGTTTGCTGCGAGCTCAAAATTCCATGAAGGCTCAATATGACGCTAAACACAGACCCGTGCATTTTCAGGTTGGGGAGCCCATTTTGCTCAAACTACAACCTTACCGTCAACTTAGCCTTTCTTCTGCCAAATATTCCAAGCTTGCCCCACGGTATTATGGCCCTTTTCCAATTCAAGCTAAAATAGGTACTGTGGCTTACAAATTAGCACTTCCATCACATTCCAAATTGCACCCTGTTTTTCATGTCTCGTGCCTAAAACCCTTCCATGGCACCTCTGTTGCCATTGAACCCACCTTACCTGTTCTTACACAAGGGGAAATTCAACCACTCCCTAAAGCTATTTTGGATTCTCGGGTGATTCAAAACAAACGGCAGATTTTAGTCCATTGGGACGGGTTGTCCCCTGCTGATTCATCTTGGGAGGATGAGTCCTCCTTCCCGTCTCAGTTTCCTTCATTTACACTTGCGGACAAGTGCCCATTTGATGGGGGGAGTGATGTTGTGAACCAAGACCACGTGGACAAAGAGCTGGATAACGTGGACAAGGAGCTGGTCAAGGGAATGAAAGTGTATCAAAGGCGTGGGCGAGCTGGTCACTCAATCGCTGGAGTCGTGGAGGGAAGAAATTTATTTTTAGCTTTTACTGAGATCGTTTGGTTCTCTCTAATTGAGTTTTACACATTTATTCACAAGTCCCAAAAATAGGTCACAAAGGTAGGAGATCAGGGAAACACCATTCTCTGCCAATAGATTTTACAGTAAACCGCCCTATAACTAGATCACAATTCAGGGACCATAACAGTATACCTCTCCCCACAACATTATATATGCAATGTGATTGATTGCTTCAAAGAAAATTTGGGAAAATGAAAAGAGTACTTTGTAGATTCACACATCTGCACTTCAATGACCAAATTTTTGGAACTTCAGGGACTTATGAATCTCTGATAGCATCGTCTTTTTTTGACATTTAAGTTGCTAAATTTAAATCCTCCAATTTTTAACTATTTCAATCCTTTTTTTCAAACAAATGATCAGTTCACCACTAACACCTTCTGTACATGAGATTAATCCATATTTATATATTCTGTAATCCAGTTACCTGATTGCACACCAAAAAAAGTGAAATATATTCATAAAAACAAGATATAAACTACTTTTTATAGTACAAGGAAAATCATCCATGACATAGAATACATGCATAATTGAGAAAAACATGTGAGTATTGATACATGTTTGAGTTGATAGCATAAATTTGATCAATTGCTAGAGAAAAAAAGCTAGAGGACTGGTTTTAGCAAGCTTCCAACATGCAAAGGCAAATGAAAAAAAGAAAACCACAAGTGATTGAAGTTCAAAAAATTGAAACTCAACAACTTGAAATGGGTCAACTACATGGTTTTTTATAAGATGCAATTCACAACTGACCAATTACTACACAAATTGAAATGCACCTCAAACCTAAATCAAGAGCACACAATCCTTGAACCAACTTCCTGTACTTGCTTTGGGTAAAAAACATTAGCATCTTTACTACAAAACATTCAATCACAAATGGCATTTCTGGACTCTAATCAAAACCAAACATGCAAAATGTTCTTTTTGACCTTTTCTGACAGCTTTGCAACACCATAATCTATAACTTTCACACCATTTCTTTGAAAAGTCTATTTCTTACCTCTTGTTTGGTATTGATGTGCAGTGGCTGCATTGGAGCTTTTGGGCCACTACAAAATGTTCCACAATGAGTAGGTTTTTGAAGAGAGCATTGTTTTATCTAAAAAAAACTATTTTTTTATAAGGAAATAAGTAGGGTAATGATTTTGCCAACAATCTCTTTTTCGCTCTCTAAGAAAAGACTGATGGTAACAAGAGGCACTCCTTTCATTAGAAGTTCTTCCTTGTCTCTAGCTAACGGAAGATGATAATTACTCCTTGATTCCATTCAAAAATTCTCACACAAACTTAAAAGGGTGACAAAACATGTTTTACAATTGCCAAGTTTACTCCAGTAATGCTAGCAATATGCTCCCTTCTTGCATAAACTTTAACCTCATTCTCTCACAAAAAGATGCTAGCAATATGTTCCCTTCTCGCACAAACCTTAACCTCATTCCCTCACACAAAGATGCTAGCATTATGTTCCCTTCTCGCACAAACCTTAACCTCATTCCCTCACACAAAGATGTTAAAATTCTTTGCTCTGGAAGAATTTAGTTTGTCATGGAAAAATTGTATAGGAAAAAATACACCGAATTCCATACATATCCAACTTAGATAACAAAGGATTTGTGCCAAGGGTTTATGTTGATCCGAACCTTGAATTTGCTTTTGTCAGATGATTGGACTTGAAAAACAAATCCATCCCTTGCCTCCTCTTCTGTAATCGTGACGGAATAGAAATGAGCACATTGCTTTTCAACCTGTTTAAAAATGTACAATTTTAAAATGAGTCCTAGTGCAACTGCTAAAATTAATACATAAACCAGAAAATAAATACCTCACCTTTCGAAAAATAGGTAACCCAAGTGGAAGTGGATGAATATCAACGGCACAATTAAGCGCCTCCTCCAAAACAGTTGCGGATACAGCAGTCTTAATTGGTACTCCAAGTTTACTATCATGCAAGAAAAACTAAAATTAGAAATCAATACAAAACCATCACCATCATCTTGATTCATCAGAATTATTCCAGAGATTAAAAAAATAATAATAACATTACATGAATACACTATAAACTTGCCTAAAGAGTGCCGCGAATATAGTATTTACAGCTCCCAAGCTTGAAAGATCTAGTTCAAGTTCTTGACTTTCTGATTCAACAGCCTGGTCATAGTACAACAACATCATTTTTCATATTACATCATCATATAAAACATGTATAAAACTAAATGATAATAATTCTAACAGAAATTGAAGTGGCTGGTATATGGATAGCCCAGAAACTGCAGAATGACCGCATTAAGTCAGAAGAGAGAACATAATCCATGTTAACATTTGAATCTGATATATGTTTTATCTGCCACCAGGATTTCTCACCTCAAAACCGGCTGAATCATATTGGCGCCGCTTGTCTGGATCAGACAATATATTATATGAAAATGTAACCTCTTTAAACATATCAGCTGCTTCAGAGTCATTTGAATTTTTGTCAGGATGGTACCTGAAATAGTATGTGAAAGAGAATTTCCACACCTTGATCAGCAACGGAAGAAACAAAGAGAGAGAAAAAAGTAAAGTGGATTTTAACTAATCCCAACCCATGATGCTACCTAACTATTCCGAGTCTGGAAAATCAAACCCCCTTGCTCGCTGGTCTCTTTTGAATCACCATAAACCCAGTAGTGTCGCAAAAAATCCTTCACTCACCCCTATAATTTGCTTAAACAAAAAAATTGCTTCTTGTAAAACCTCAACATCAACCCAGATCCCAGATCCTTTACTGATGGTAGTAATGCAAATATTAAACCATCTCACGGAGATTGAATTAGGACACAAACTCAAAATCTTTTGTGATTCTTCCCGTTCTCACTCAAAACATAATCATGCTCTCACTCCACTTCACTCCTCTTACAGCTGACACACTCTGAGGATCAGATTCGGTAAAAAGAGCTCTCAAAATTAACAAAAATAAATTAAATAAATGCATTTCCATCGCATCTCAATAAATAATAATAATAATAATAATAATAAACATACTTGAGAGCCATTTTACGGTAGGCGGACTTAATTTCCTGATCAGTGGAGTTCCTGGCGACGGCAATGACTTCATAAGGGTCCCGCCGCACCGGCCCTGCTGCTGCATCCTGTTTCGATAGATGAGACGGCATTACGCTATTCTACTTATATACAACAATAAGTAACAACCCCTAAAAAATCACTGCAGCAACTAAAGAAATAGCCAGATGTTTTTCTACATGCTCTCTCGACTTTGTGCTGGGTAGAGAAAGTTAAGCGTGCAAGGAAATCCTAAAGAGAGAGACTCCATGGAGGGGGACCTCTCCTGAGTTTTAGCTTGGCGACAGATAGAGATAGAATGGAAGATGATTTTTATAAAAGTAGTTTAAAGATATATTAATTTTCAATTCATTCAAAATGTATGCGAAAGTGACTCTCTTTTTCAGGATAAACGAGATTAATTAGCCGCGCACCATGAATAATTAACCGCCCACTATGATGGTTTTTTTTATATAGTAAATTAATTGATTTTTTATATGTTTTAATTGATTATTTTAATATTAAATTAGTAAAATGGTAAGCATTTGAGATAAAAAAAAAAAATTATTTCATTTCATTTTATATAATTTCTTGTTTTAATTCTTTTTTTATTTTTTTATTGTTAAATTTTTATAGTTATTATAGTTGTTATTATGACTATTATTGCAAATAAATACTATCGTTGCCATTATTATTATTCTTATCAAATAAATGACATTATTTTTTTATTTTTTAAAATTTATTCTTTGTATTATTATATTTTATGTGACATTAAAAGACTGTGATTAAATTAAGTTGATACTGTTTCAAGAAAATTTAGTTTATATATATATATATATAAACATTATTATTAGACAAATATCAAAATATATAATTATTCTGAACTTATTTAAGAAAAAAATTATCTTTAAAATAATCATTATCATTACCTTAAACAAATTATCCATAATATATAATTAGCTTAATATATTTTTAAGTTTAGTTTTGGTGGCGTGAAATAAGAGTGAAACTCTTTCTTATGCATGTATAGTGAATTTTGTGTAATGATTTGTTATCTTTGTGTTTTTTGGCATTTGTTTTGTCTATGTGTAACTTCGTATATTTTTAGTTTAATATGATTTTTATTTCAAAATATTTATTCTTCATATTATCGTTATCATTACTTTAAATAAATTATCCATGATATATAATTAGCGTAATATATTTTTAAATTTAGTTTTGGTAGTGTGAAATGAGAGTGAAACTCTTTCTTATGTATATATAGTGAATTTTATGTAGTGATTTGTTATCTTTATGTTTTTTTACATTTGTGTTTGTCTATGTGCCTGTTTGAGAGGGCGGTTGCGGTAGTTTTTGAAAGTGTTTTTTAGTCGAAATATATTAAAATAATATTTTTTTTATTTTTTAAAAATCATTTTTGACATCAGCACATCAAAATGATCTAAAATACTAAACCGCTGTTTTTTAAAACTAAAAAAAAAATGGCCAAAACGCCGGTTTGGCCGCGTGCCAAACGGGCTCTATGTGTAACTTCGTATATTTTTAGTTTGAAGTGATTTTTATTTCAAAAGATGTATTCTTCATATTATTATGTTAAAAATATTTCAGAGCCTTGAGATTAAATTAATTTGAGATCTGTAAAAAATCTTAGTTCATTATATATATATATATAATCGCAAGGTTTGTAGTTGATTATGTCTCTCAGATGTATAGTATCATAAAAAATCTATGACCATTAATATATAAAAAGATTTGGTTATGATTGCATAAAAAATATAGGGCAAGCCGTTTATGTATTTTTTAACTTTAGATAATTTTGCCAAAATTTTCCACCTGTTTTGTCTTTATGTGGTTTCATATATTTTTTGTTTACGTGATATTATATATAAAATATCATGCATAAAAAAATCACAAAAATCAATTTTTAAAATAAACAATATTGACTTATGAATTATTTTGATTATTATTCTCATTGTTATTGTCATGATTATTAAATTATCATAATTATTATCGTTGTCATTATAACCATTTTTAATTATTATTGACAATACTATCTCTGAGACTATCATTATCGTTAGGAAAAATTATTTTTTTAAGATTTATTCTTGGTATTATTTAAAAACACTCATATTAAATTAATTTGAGTTTTTTTTGGAAAAAAAAAACTTAGTGTGTGTATATATATATGTATTCAAGCGTTAATATTAAACAAACATAAAAAAAATATATTTAGTCTCATATTTTTTTTAAATAAAATAACTATTATCATTATTTTAAATATTTTATCCATTAAAAATAAATATATAAAAAAACTATTTAAAAAAAATAAAAATTAGTTCGGGCTACAAGAGCGAATTGCTTATATATGTTTTCATCAATAAAAAAGTCCCTGCAATTTGACCCCTCCAATTGACTGCCCGTTGTCCAGCAATCCCAACCTTCCAATTAGCTTACATCTAACAGCTGGCACTACGAAATGTACTAATCTCCACCGTAGAACTGTGCACTGGAGCAACTGCAGCGGAGAAGGTAAACAGATGGCCAAATTCAAAATAATGTACTTTTTGCCATTTTTTACTTACTGTATCTGCTGTAACGACATAGCTATACTCCCAGCTAAATATACATTTTCCTGATCAACCTGCTATACATGGCAGGAGATGAAAGAGAAGGCATTGTACAATGTTACCGTTGGAATCACTATTCAGCAATACAATATATATCATACCTGACGCTAGAATTACTCTCATTGCAGTATCACACAAAGAAACTAGAGAGAACGAACAAACCAGAGAGAATAACCAATTTTTTTCCTAAAGGATTTTTAGATCAAGAGAAATAGAAGAAGAAGAAGAAGAAGAACAGTAGCAACAAAAAGGTTAGTTTTCCAAATCTTTTCTAATTTTTTATTCTTGTTATTGTGCGTGCTCTCCCACATGTGTTTTGCAACTGTTATAAAATTGATTTTTGATTTTCATGGATTCCTAGGTTAATTTTACTTTCGCTTATGTGATCAAGGCTTGTGGTGGGATTTTTGATGTTAGATTAGGAGATGTTATTCATGGGATGGTGATTAAGCTGATTTTGGTTTTAGATGTGTTTGTGGGCAATGCTTTGGTGGGAATGTATAGGAAATGAGGGGTTGTGATGATGCGATGAAAGTGTTTGATTTTATGTCCGAGACGAATTCGATTTCATGGAATTCCATGATTTGTGTATTTTCTGGAAAAAAAAACAGAGAGGGAGAAGGAAACACAGTTGATTACGACAAACCTTAGGGTGCTCTGCCCAAAATTCTTTTCCATGTGAATGCAATCTTCAATTTTACTTCTATATTTTTTTTATCTTGTTAATTTGATTATTACAAAATAACTTCAGTGAATGGACACCCCTAGTTATAATTTTGTTTAATGTTTGATAGGGAGAGAGAGGGAGAGAGAGATTTTGTTTAATGTTTGATAGGGAAAGTGAGAGAGGGAGATGATTTTGCTCATGAGCAGGTGAGCTGTAGCTTTTTAGACCATGTATTTCTCTTGGGACAAAGCCAAGGTTTATTATTATCATTTTGGTGCAGAGGATAACCTGCCATTCTTTAGATTCCTTTGAGTGCAGGTTGCGTGATAGATAGCTATTTGTGGAATTATAGAAAATATGGTATTTACACTGTTAGTTCAGGGTATGGGGGTGCAGAACATTTGTTAACTACTTCTAATGGGGCAAACATCTGCTGGTAATTCTAGCCTTTCATATTCTGGTAATCATATTTGCAAAGAGATTTGGAGGTTTTAGGAAAGAAAATTCTGCATTTTATTTGTTAAGGAACAAGGATGTCTTCAATTTATGGAAGAGGCATGTTCAAGTTCATAAAACCTGAACCTTTTCCCCCTAGCGTGATGAAACAGTAATCTACCTTTTACTTTTTGTAAGCTAGCTTTGCTCACGGTCTGGTATTGCTTTCCAATTCAACTGGATGTGGTCTCCAAGGGTTAATATAGATGATAAGGTTTTAAATGTCTTTAATTATGCTTCAAATTGAATGTTGTGATGAGAATCGTCTGTTGATGTTAACTTGCTGATCAAAATCTTGTTTGACTGGAGACCATATCAATCCATGCTCGGTTTATTCATCTTGTTTTTGTACTTTAAAATGTTCCAAGCCATGACGTTTCCAAAGTTGTATCATCCTACCTTTGGATTTTTAGACACAGTTTAGAAAACCATTGAGCCCCTATGTTTTATTTCTTTCAAAACTTGATCCAATCCAGTGACATTACAATGCATTCAAACATCTTCTCAAGTTGATCTTGCGATTGGTGAACAACTGCTCAGAATTTAGCAAGATGTATCTGAAAAGAATAAATTTAGGTTTACTCGTCACTTGTCTATGGTTATGGTATCCCATTTATAAAATTTTAGGCATCATGCAAAGGAGTGAAGGAAAGGGGGTTCAATCCTGATGTACAAATGGGAAAAGAACCTTTTATTAGTATGCATAGGAAGAGGCATTTGTCTCATTATAGTGATCAGTAGAAGCAACACGCTTGATGTTATTATCTGCACCTTTCATCTTTCTTGTTATCGCCTGCAGTTGCCTTTATCTTTATTCTAGTTGTAATATGCTTAACACATTCAAATATCTTTCCTTTTAGGAAGGTTAGTTTCTAGAATGTAATACTAGGGGTGTCCATTCAATTTTACTTATGTATTTTACCTCTTTTTTGTCAATGCTTCAAGTTATCTTTCACTCTCTTATCTTATTATTTGTTTTCTTGTATATATGAACTAATACAATTTTTTTTGTTAGATAGACTCAAATTTATCAAACTCATTCACCAACTTTCTTATAAATAAGTCTGAAGATATTGTGTCTCAACCAAGTGATTCTGCTCAATTTCATAAAAAATCACAACGAACTAAAAATTTCTCACAAGAAGAAGATTGTTTACTTATTTCTGTATGGTTAAATACAAGTAAAGATCTAATTGTAGGAGTTGATCAACAAACAAAACAATTCTGCGCTCGAGTATATGCTTACTTTATCGAGAACGGGGAAAACATAAATAATCGTTCTCAAATAAGCATATCAAGTAGATGACAAGAAATAAATAGAGAAGTTGGAAAATTTATTGGTTTTCTTACCCAAATTGAAAACCGTCAACAGAGTGGAACGACTGAAGAATCAAGGGTAATTTTTTTATTTGATTATTTTCATAACAGCGTATTTGTTTCTTATATTTTTTTAACATAGTTTAATTTGTTGAATTTATTTTACCATATTAATGATGCTCGTCAAATGTATGCTTCATTGCTTGACAAACGATTTCAACTAGAACATTGCTATGTTATCTTAAGAAAAGAACCCAAATGGCAATTTGAGCGTGTAAGTCAACAACAAAAGTCAAACAAGAAACAAAAAAGTCATGGAATTGCAAGTCCAGCTTCTTCAAATCCATTAACCCCAGATTCAATTAGTTTAAGAGAAGATAGTGATGCATTTCTTTATCAAAATAGACCAATTGGTAGGAAGGCTGCAAAGGAACGACTTAAACGCAGACAAGGAAATGAGAAAGTTGACGAGATATATATAACAAATCTCCTAGATAAATTCAAGGATACTGTGAAGAAAGTTGAGGATAAAAAAAACAAGTTAGACAAACAATATTAGAGTAGCAAGCTATAATAATTAAACAAAATCAAGAGAAGCAAGAGGATAAAATCATGAGGACGGATACTTCGTGTATGGGTCCAATTTCTGCGGTGTATTTTCAAAATAGAAAACTAGAAAGTATGACAAAGAGAGGTTTTAATTTGTAATTTATTTGAATGAATTATTTGTAATGGAATGTATTTTTAATTAATTATTTTTAATTTGCTATAAATATATTGTGTCGTGTTATAAAATTGATATCAATTTAGTTTGTTTCTTAAAGTTCTTATAACACTCAACGACAATAATATCATTTAGATAACTTCAAATACAATAACCTTAAAAAAACTTACAAATACCTAAAAAAACATACAATAAGTAGCTAAATGTAATGATTATTTACTCATTACCATAATGTTCCCATAAATGTTCAATCAAATCGGCTTGGAGTTGTGAATTTGTTGTTCTGTCCCTGATTCGATTATGAGTTTGAAAGAAATCTTGTAGTTCTAGTGTTTCATCATGTGATACTGATATAGAAGAACCAATTTCGCTGTCATGATCAAATTCAACCATCATTGCTCCTTCATCCTCGATAATCATATTATGCATTATTATGCAAGCTTTCATAATATTTGCAAGAGTTTCTTTATCCCAGTATCGCATAGGCCCACACACTATTGCAAAACGTGATTATAATACCCCAAATGCCCTCTCCACATTCTTTCTTGCAGACTCTTGTTTACTTGTAAAATATTTTCTCTATTCTCCTAATAGCTTTGGGATTGTCTTAAAAAAGGTTGACGAATTCGGATAAATCCCATCAGTTAAATAGTATCCCATTGTATATTCATGTCTATTGACTGTGTAATTGACAGGAGAAGCACGACCTTCAGCAAGTGCAACAAAAACAGGTGACCGATCAAGAAAGAGATCCAGGCATTCCAAAAAAGACATGCTATATCCAAAGATCTTGTGAAGCCACCGCCTCTAGAATTATAGTAGGTTCCCAACAATGTCCAGTATACATCCCATGCCATGCAATTGGATATTTTTTTCATTTCCAATGCATGCAATCAATGCTCCCTAACATCCCTGGAAATCTACACTGCTCGCCAATTGATAATAACCGATCAATATCGGACTTGTTTGGTGCTCTTAGATACCAATCCCCAAAAATCTCAACAACTAATTTGATGAAAGCTCTTAGACTTCATAATGCAGTGCTTTCCACAATCCATATATATTCATCTGTAAGATCTGTTGGAATACTATATGCAAGTATTCTATGAGCAGCAGCTATCTTTTGAAGACAAGATAAGCCAAGAACACCAGTTGCATCTTTTTTTTGTTTGAAATATGGATTGTGAGCTTCCACCGCATTTGCAATGCGAAGAAAAGACGATGACTCATCCTAAATCTCCTTCAAAACTGACTTTTCGTGAATTTAGGATTTTTTACAAAATAATCATTATACAGCCTTAATTCACCTTCCTTTCTATTTCGATTGATGATATTACGTCTAGAAACAGAGCCACGAGACTCTGTTCTCCGCCCTTAATTTATCACTTCCACTTCAGCAACCACTTCAGTAGCAACTTGTACGGCGAGCATGAGAGTGTCATCATCAAAATCAAAAGCATCATAAAAATTAAAATGATTCATGAAGAACTTTAATGAAATAAAATAAAGACAATGAGAAAATTGGTTTCAAGAAGAAAACGATGAAGAAAAATATGATGAAAAAAAATATCCAGGTTTAAGCGAATATTTATAGATGAATTTATTTTCTCTAAAATTTGAAATTTTGAAAGTTGAAATTTTGGCAGTTTTTTTTTTAAATTCAAAATCCAAAAAATTTAAAATTTGGCGATTATTCTTTAAAATTTGAAAATTTCAAATTTCAAATGTTAGCAGTTTTTTTTTATAAAAAAAATGAAATCCAAAAAGTTTCAAATTTGGCGGTTATTCTTTCAATTTCGAAAATTTAAAATTTCAAAAGTTGGTGGGAAATGAAATTTTGGGGGAATTTTTCAAGATTTTAAAATTTTAAATTTAAATTGTTGCGGTGTTTTTAAATTTAAATTCTCTTTTTAATTTAAAAATAATTAAAAAAATTAATAATTATATTGTTGGAGGGTTTTTTAAAAGTAATTATTCAATTATATAACTTATTCCTATTAATTGTATAATTAATTGCATAATTAAATTATATATAAAATAATTATACTATATTTAAAATAATATTAAAAAATAACTCTTCTAAATAATTTTTATCATTAAAGTATCCATCAATAAAAATACCAAATATAAACTATTTAAAAAATTATTTTTAAAATTTAGCTCTTCAAAATATTTATTACCATTAAAATTGCTCCTAAAGAGTCACAAAATATAAAGGTAAAAATCTAGGGCTTTGTAAAAGAAAGAAAACTCCCCTTAATTGGTAATCTTTCTCACCCACCGTCTCCCTCGAAAATGCAAGACAATCGAAAGTCAAAATCACCCCGATCTTAAAATCGATCTACTGCAGTTTATTTTTCATTGAATTATCTTTTGGGTTTTTTCAGGTGGCCCATGTTTCTGCTTTTTCTTTAGGTCTTGTCTACGGGAGTGTGAAGCTAAAGTATCTTCAGGTACCTTTTTTTTTGGTTTAGAAAGTCAACAATTTGATTCTTTAGAAGGGTTTATTTCTTGGCCAAGAAGATTGCTTTACAATAATTATCTTCTAAAATATTGGGAAGTGATAGTAAGCTTGAGAAATTGAGGAGGAAATGTGTTAATTAGATAGATAAGATAGTCTTGGATTTGTGGAAACGAACTCATTTGAGTGAAAATTGCAGCTGACAAAGCTCTCCATTGCCGTCGATTTCACCTGAAGACAAAACCCAGTAATGCTCTCTTTTCTCTTTTGAACATGAAATATATGATGACTTTGGGAAGCAGGCTCTCTGCTTTGGTCATCCATGAATTGATGTTCTCTTTCCGATTTTTTTTACCATGAAGCAGATGATGATTTTGGGAAGCAGCTCTCTGCTTGGTCACACCTTCAGCACTGCCTGCGCTAGAATAATTAACATGAACAGTCGCAGAAGAATGGAAATTAGGAGCTGAAATTCACTTTTCAAATCCATAGTGAATTCAGCGTGGGTGAACAGGGAATTCACCATCTTACTTTTTTATTATGGGTTATAATTATATTTTTTTTAACCAAAAAAAATATTAATTATATGTAATTTTTTTATTATAATATAAATTTAGATAAAATAATAAATTTATATAAAAATATTGTGAAATGTAATTTTTTTAATAAAATATATAAATTTTAAATGAATATAAATTTATCTATTTAGTAGGTTTCAATGAAATAATCAATATAAAATTATCATTATCATTAAAAAAAAATCTTAATTATTGAATATATTAAAATTAGTTCATTTTATATTTTGATTTAAATAAACAAAAAAATAAAATATAAATTGTGAAAGAAATTCTATTTATAAAAAAAACAAAAATAAATAGTTAATTTTCTATTTTTAAAAAGAAGAAAATATAAATTGAAAATTAATTCTCATGTTACTGTCATTATCATTACTATAATAGTTAAAATTATTATTAGCATTATTGTCCAAATAGTAAAAATCATTAAATTGACCTGAATAATTAAAAAAAGTTAAATATTTTATCAAAAAATTAATAATCACTAAAATTATTATTATTATTATTATTATTATTATTATTATTATTATTGTGAAAATAATAAAATTATAAAATCAGTTGATCCGAAAATCAAATAAAAAAAAAGAACAAATAGAAAAATGGAGTAATATTAATTTTAAAATTATTATCAACATAAATTAAAGTTTCAGAATTGAACCGAATAAAAATAAAACTGCAATAAAAAATAAAATGAAAAAAATTCAAAACAAAAACTAAAAGTTTAAATGATTGAATACAGATAAAAAAAAATAAACACTGCCCAAGAAAGATAAAAAGAAAAAAAAAAGAATCAATACTAAATAAAAAATTAAAATAATAAGTGTCAAAATGAAAAACAGTATATATAATTAATTTCAATTGAATGACAAAACTGTAACAAATCAAAACCTTGAGACCGAAAAACAGTAAAGGAATTTTAAAAAATAAAATGTAGTGTAACCAATATAAATTAAAATTTCAAAATGGAATGTAATAAAAATTAAATCCTGATAAAAAAATAAAAATAAAATTTAAAAATACAAATATATAAACATGGATAAAAAAAAACACTTTCTAATTAGTACAAAAAATAAAAGGATAACTTTAATTAAAATATATATCAAGCGGATGATTTCACAAATGTTTGCTTATAGGTTTCCTTTTGTTATGGCACGGGAAAAATACAGTAGATTGCTACAGTGCTATTTCCATGCCTTTTATATTATAGGTAATATATAATGTTATTTATTTTATTTAAAAAATAAAAATAACCTTGTAGATTTTGAAAATGCACTAAATTTAAATAATTTATTTTATTCATATTAATTGACTAATACTTAGTTATATAGTTAATAACTTTATTTTTTTTATAAATTAACTAACCCTGATTATTTTGTTTCAATTATATTACATCTTATGAATTTTAACTAAACTTGTTTACTAGAACTATATAATATTTTTGAGTATTTTTTTATTATATTTATGTGTTTTTCAAATAAAAAATTTAATTTTGATTCTTTAAAAAAATGTAATTTACATTATATATTTTATGATAATTTTAATTTAATTAATACCACTAACAATATAGCACAATAATTAATTATCAAATAATTTGACATGTTCAATGCGTGACAAATATAAACTATATATCTCAATATTTTATAAATACAAAGCAGTTAATATACATTGAAAGTATAAATAAATATAAAATTATTTGTTTTTCTTAAAATATGAAAATACGGAAACTAAAAAAAAATAATGAGCTCCTTATCCTAGTAATTTGAAAAAAACATGGATGTCTTTTTATAAACACATCAATGAAACTTCAAGTTTAGAATTAGTTTAAGTATTAATAATTGAATTTTAAATAAAACTTAACCTTATAAAATTTTATAAAAGTAAATTAAAGTTAAACCTTTCTTATTTAGAATTTCAAATAGAATAAATTTAATGTTAAAATTAGCTTTCTTGAAATTCTCATCTATCCAAAAAAACATTAAAAAAAATAACATTTAAAGAAATTAAATGAAAGTAATTAGGATAATATGTAAAAATTGATTAAATTTTATCTTTTTAAAATATATAAATTATATTAAAAACATTATATTTAAATTTACTAATTTTTTTAATGCCTTATGTTATTAGTGTATGAATAAATTCAAACGATCAATTTCTATAAGTAGATGATTGTCTTTTAGGATCCTATTTAGTATTGCGTTTCAGAAGTGCTTTTGAAAAAAAAAATTATATTTTTATCTTTTTCTTTAAAATAAAATTTTATTTTTGGATCATTTTAATATATTGATGTCAAAAATAATTTTTAAAAAATAAAAAATATCATTCTGATACTTTTCTGAACGAAAAAATACCTTGAAAAGCAACTTTAACCACACCCTTAAATAAACCCTAGGTAGACTTTATTTAAGTTAGTGAAGCTCATACACTTTCATCACCTACCATTATTTTTCTTGATCAGAATAACATTTGCTAATCAGGTTGGGTACAACACCTCCCTAATAAAGTTAGTAGCCAAAAGTTTATTTATTTCCTGAGTTATAACTTTTTCTCTCTCTCCTAAAATTCATTTTTTTTCCCTAATGTACTAGATATATATTTGGATTTACCCTTGACTAATGGGTAGTTATTTTTGGGTTGATGTCAGGCATTTTCGATACATTTGTTGGGAAATTCAATTTTTAAATTTTTAAAAGCTCCATCAATTAATGTTATTGTATTTGTGTTCAGGTCAATCCCAGGTGATTATTTACTCATCTCCCCAAAACAAATATTCTTTTTTTCTCCTCAATAGCCTTTATTTTAATTTCCATTTTTTTTCCCTTCTAGAACCCTTTTTGATCTAATGTGAGCCTTTTTTGCATTTTAAGCAAATAATGACACCTTGTCTTAAGATTGTTTGATCTCCCCATATTATGGTTACTCCGTTTTAAGCTGGGAACTTCAAAGCCAAATACTAGGTATTGACAACAATGTTAATTTGATGTAAAAGGTTTATCCTAGAATGGCATTATAAGTTAACACAACATTAATCATCATGAAATTTTGTTAATGTAAAACATATTTTGAAAGGTTTTTATTACAATAGGTAACTTTAATCCATCTTTCACTGGCACATTTGAACCTTCATTACCAACAAGATGAGTTTTTACTAGTGTTAGTTTTGAAGAAGAGATTCTTATTTGGACCATAACTTATATGAAGATAATGTTAATTGCATTGTTATCATCTATTGGTGCTCAATGTATTTTATTATTAAAGATAATAGTGGAAATGACGAGAGAAACCTTATATGGAAAAGTCACTCATTCTTCGTCTTTTAGGGTGAAGACTATTGGCTTGTGCCATTGAACCGTCAACCTAGTAGTAGTGAGGATTTGTTTCCTATACTTCTTATTTCTATTGTTAGAATTCCCTAGTAGAGATTCCTTTTGAGATTTCATTGATCTCAAGTAAAGTTGTAGCAGATTGACCAAGGTCTTTTTTTATTCTACTTAGATGAAATTCTTCTTTATAAATTGATCAAGGTAACCTCTAACTATAAGTCTTTCAATTTGTGTCTTCAAGACATAGTAACCATTCATATCATATCTCTTTTCTTTGTTAAAAAAATAACATTTTCTAAATATAAATGTATTGGGAGCAGACTTCATGGGTAAAGGATACCTGACAAACTATTTATCTTGGATGGATATAAAGACCTTAATAAATAATGTTTTCAATGGAAAAACATATCTTTCAGGATAACTTAAAACATTCCTTAAATGATTATTTCTAACTCTTATTAGGATTGTTGTCTCTTTCGATAGAGTGGTCTCACTTAAGAGAGCGACCTTGTTTAAGAGACTTTTCTAGTTGTTTGTCCTTAGTAAAACAAGGAGGACCATAACATAGAATACTTGTCTCCTTTACATGAATGTGATATGCCATAGTTTGTTTCACCTTCAATAATCTTTTATTTGGTATGATATATAACTCCCTTCATAAGATTTTTATCCTTACCCTATTGATATGAGCTTTAACAGCTACCAGTTTATTTAAATGTTTAACCTTAAGTATTTAATCATTGAAACTTTTAAGGTAAGTTCTAGTAGACTCATTCTCCACTTGGGTAATTTCAAAGAGTTCAATGGAACTTTTTTTAGCTAGAATATTCACATTGAAGTGTGTCACTAGATTAGTATATAGGATATTGAAGTCGATGACTGAATTTGGTTCCAAACTATTATACCATACTCTCACTAAATCTCTAAAGGTGATAAAAAATATCTTGCATATGACATGATTATCTTGAATAACCAGACTGCATTTTGTACATGTTCTAGGATTTGTATGTCCATCACAATTGTTTAAGGTTATTTTGGTGGCAATGCAATCTCCACGTATACGAGCATTCAACACATATCTGGATATAAAGTAATCTTTAATATAATAAGAATGTAGATATCTTTATGGATTTTTTTTTTGTGTTTTGTCATTCTTATGCCTATCTATATCGGAGGAACTTGATGTTTGTGGTGTAAAATGGCGTGGTAAACAAATTGCCTTTTTTTATGTTATCCAGATGGATACCTAAAATAACCATTTCATGTCTTATCTTTATGAGGGAATGTATGCATCTCAACATGACTCGATAACCCTTGAGATTGATGATCATCTACTTGATTATTTTGCTCATATTATTCTCGAAACTGTAATTATCTATGAATGTTAGGTAGAGCTTGTTGTTGTGAAGATGAGTGTAGAGATGAAACAACTTGTTGATGAGAATAAGCTAAATTCATGATGATGAATTTTCTCCAACATGTTGATTCCCTGACATAACCTAGGTGAGGAGTTGTATTTAATTTGTTTTATTAATTGTTAAAACAATGCTTATGAGTATTTGATATAAAAGGGAGGTCAATAACTCTTTATATTCCAAGAGTATCCTGATTGTCTTCAATTAATTATGATAATAAGGAAAAACAATTAAACAATAATTCTATATGTGACTTTTTATGAATTCTCTCATAAACAACACCACTAATGACGTCTTAAATCTAAAATATATAAATAAAAGGTTATTTAGTATTGAGAATAATGACTTTTTTATGTGACTTTTTATGAATTTTCAGGCAAACAATGCCATTAATGATGTCATAAATCCAAGATATGTAAATAAAAGGTTATTTAGTACTTGGAACAATGGTTAATCAATACGCTCAAGTGTCTGAATCTTTTCTTCTTAATTTAAAGAATTATAGGTTTACAATGGAAGCTTTAAGCACTTATAAAAATAGTCCAGACTAAGGGGGCTTAAAGATCCTTCGGTGATAAAACCAATATCTTTATGGGAAATATATTAAATAACTTAACTAGTCTCAACTGCAGGAGCAAAGATGTTTGCTCTTAAGCTTTAAGTCAGTTAATAATATGAAAACTATGTCATATTATCTTAAATGACCTCAAGATCCTTTTACCTAAGGGATTTAGTGGATATTTTTACCCTCTAAACCTTGTCATTTTCATATAAAAGAAAGACTTGGAAATCTTCTATTTTCGATGATATCAATGAAAAACAAATATCTCTTACATATTATTAATAAGATAGTAAGTATAGTAGGCTCCTCAAAAGACCTTGTATACATCTATAAGTACATGGAAATTATTATGTTAATATAAATAATTACTCTAGATGGAGAGACATGATGATTTATCATATCTAGGATCATACATATAACCTTAGAATTTAATAAAATCTAAGTTCTTAGGGTCTGACATGTTTGTTATACCTACTTTACCTTGGACTTGATTGACTGTCATGTCTAAATACCTTAGGTATATCATGTTTGTCAAACTCATGTTATCTTGAACTTAGCTGGTTATCAAGTCCAAATGCCTCAAATTTGGTTGACTACCTTGTCCAAATACCTTGAGTATAACATATTTTTCAAACTCACATTATCTTTGACCTAGTTTACTGTCAAGTCCAAGTGCATTAGACCTAGCATGTGTTGTTAGACCCATGTTTTATTGGACTTGATTGACTACGAAGTTCAAAAATATTGGACTTGGTTGATTACCAGTCTAATATCTTGGATATGGTATTTTTGTCAAACTCATGTGATTTTAGACTTGATTGATTATGAAGTCCATGTATCTTGGACTTGCTTTGTTTGTCATACTCATGTTTTTCATGCTTAGGCAACTACCAATTCTAGGTAACTTGGGTCTAATATGTTTGTCATGCCCATGTTATTTTGGACTTTGCTGACCGCTAAGTCCAAATAACTTGGGTTCGACAATTATGTCATGCCCACAATAACATTTTTATAGGGTTTACAGTACACTGCAACATCCTTTCAAATAAATGTTTTAAAATTGTTGCCTATTAAGAATAAAAAAGTCGACAAAAACCCTTCATTATACTAGAATATAACATTAACTCCAAATAAACAAGATCAAGTGAATATAAATTATGATAGTACTCAAAACCAATTAGGTGTTTTATTGTGAATAATGAAAATACTCCACACCATCTAGCTTTTTTACACTATTATGAGTGTCATTGTAATTTACCTTATTTCCATGGGGGAAAACATGCAAACCATCTAATCTTCTTTAAAATGTCAAATAAAAGAAATAAACAACATGCGACTTAACTAACCAAAACTTGAAAGGAAATATTTGGGATAAAGCTTTGCATATTTTATAAAATACTCATCATGATGCTATTGCTTGATAAAAAAATCACCTTCAAACTCAAGTGATTAAATAAAAGTTAAGGATATAATTTACATAGTTTTAAGCTAATTATAATTAAAAGGGAATAAAAATTAGGAAATTTAAACTCGTGATTATTAATTATTAAAATCTGAATATTATATTAAAGGATAATATTATCTTATATTATTAACTAATTTTATTTAGAAAAAAAATGAAAATTCAAACTTTGGTTTGATAATTTGAATTGTATTATGTAAAGATGTCCAATTTACATCACTGTCGATATGTATTGGCGGCTGAGAATTTCTGATCAGTCAAAACACAGTGAAATATTGGCGGCTGGCCGGTCAAACTTAAGAGGCCAAATTCTAAGAAGATTTTACTAACCTCAAAAACCCTTCCAACCTGAAAATGTTTTACTATACACCATTTAATCTAGGAGCAATTTTTCATCATTTGCAGGGTCCAATACACCATGTGATCGTAGGCAATTTCATCATATGGTGAAACTGAGTTGTAGATAGATGTATGAGCTATCTTTCAAGTCACACGCCTGTGATGGGTCCCTTCCCCCTCCATTAATTGAGAGTTCAAGAAGGCAAAGAGCAATTTAGCAATAGTACTGGAACATTTTATATTCCAGTCCCTGAGGAGCTTTGAATATTTGTTTTCAAACTGAGGCCTAACTGAAGATCCAAAGATTTACAGGCTTCCTTGGAAGCAAGGAAAGGAGAAGGCTCGTCTCTGGATCCCTCAGCATGACTGAAAGTGAACTTGTTATGAGTATCTTGTTGGAAAGGGACCTGATCGGCTGGAACGGCGTACCACTTTGATATCTGAGAACCACTCAGATGGGTATCTTCGTATGGATTGAAACTAATCTGAGACTCATCATGGAGAGTGAACTCGGGAGTAGTAGAGCAGGAGGGATCGAAGAACCATGAAGTACAAGATGAGCCATATCGATATTGGTAACCGAGGTTATCTTGGAAAGGTTGAAGGTAACCGCCGAGGCTTGCCTTCCTAGCTTGAAACTGCAATCTCTTCTTCATTCTTTCTTTCTTGTGGGCATTTTGGTGCCCACCCAATGCCTGTGAATTCGCAAACTCCTTCAAACAATACTGGCACTCGAACTTCTTATCATCAGGCTCACGACCAGCACTTGAGCTTTTCTCCTTGGCAGGTTTTTCCCTTTCAGATGACGCGGTATTTGAGGAGTTCACACTCTCATGATCTCCTTCAGCAGACCCTTTCATGCCGCTCTCGTTGTATGGAATCAGCTCGAATCCAAATAATTTGAGCTTCCTCTCGACTGTGCAGGATTCAGCAAAATATCCATTTTGATCTCCATCCTGTATGGAAGACAGGATGTTAGATGCTTCCTTTTCCATCTCCCTTGATATGTGAAAGAGAGACGAAAAGGAAACGAGGAGGAATGGATTTTGGGAACTGCTGCACCGACCGATATAGAACTCTCAGGCTTCTCTTCCTTGCGTAGCAAACTCTACCCTATGGTTTGCGACGATGCGTTGCATTTCAAGTAGGCTTAGTTTTATAATGATCACTAAAAGCTGCAGTTAAAGAAAAAGATGCGGAAAGAAAAGTCAGCTTACAGAACCCGTCTAGCCCATGCAATATATATATATGCATTTTATAACAGATACAGTCCATACTTTCTTTATCAAAGAGGATTCAGCGTGCTTTAACGACCATTTTCATGGCCTGGAAACAATTTTAAATAAATAATAAAATGTATGTAATCGTAACACCACTTGGGACGTTTAAAACTTATATTCCTTGATCAATAATAACGTATTATTTATTATATTTACAAAAGTCAAACAAAAATATGAGAATGGAATCACCTGGGAGGACGTGTATCTATCTTTGATTATAGCTGTAATTAAGATTTAATTGGACTCGGAATTTTTTTGGGGCTGTTGGATTACTGGATTAATTTATCTCATGGGTTAGTAATGTAATAATATATTAAAAATAATTTAGCAGATTGAATTTAAACATATAACAACTTTCAACTTTAAATTCAATATATTTTTTTAATTAATTAAGAGAAAAAAACATTTTACGACGATCAGCAACTAATGACTTGGGGGATTCATGCATTGTCTTCTACGGGAGCTAATCAACATATATAGCTCTAACTATTATATAAAAAAGATTGTGTGGGTGTCGAATCCCATCCACATTGTTTTCATTATGTCTCCATAAAATGTTATATATATATATATATATATATATATATATATATATATATATATATATATATATATATATATATATTAAGGCGTGTGGAAATGGGATTATTCAGCAACTTCTAATTATCCTTCCACCCACACGATTTTATTTTTATTTATTTTAAAATGTTAATCTTGAGCTGCATGTTTTGGAAATGCTTTTAGAGTAGTTGCCGAAGGAGAGGAATAATATAAGAAGTGGGTGGTGATGCAAGCATATATACACGCTAATATTAGTCTTCCATGAGATCTTAGCAAATCTTGTTAAGATGAAGCAAACCTCATATTATATACCCCAAAAGCATATGTGTTTCAGGTGAATCAAGTCATTAATTAATATAATTCTGTGCTTAATCAGAACAATGGTGCTGGACAGTTGTTCCAGTTCGGCCCCACTTTTGTAGCTTTTGGGACATGTTTAGATTGTGCTGTTGCTCCACTGTCTCTGCCCAGATCTTCCATCGGTGGACTTCGTGTCTGTTCAAACTACTTTATCGCCATGGGAGAAGAATTCCAAGTAGGTATGCTGTCATCAAGCATTTCAACATCCTTCATGTAGAGTAAAATGAGGCCACGAACAGGAAGATTGGCTCATGGTGGGTGGGTGGGTTATAGCTCGTGTTTTTTTTTTTTTTTCTAATTTTATTCATCCATGGATTGATGCATGATTAAGAGGCTGTCCCCACCATACGTCTCCTGCATCCAATCTAATTTCACTTCTCTCGTGATTTCATCCCAAGTCTGCAGTGAAACCACACAGAATGCCAGGATTGACCGGACACAAAATGGAGCATAATTCGATCTAAAAGGGTTCTCTCTCTCTCAATGCTCTGTAAAACATTCGCAGCATGTTTGATTAAATGTAGTTGATCATGTATTATAATAGTCGAAGGTTGTCGAATTCATTATTTTCACAACTAATGCATTGGTTTTTGAACTCGTATCGTAAAATATTTACGTATAAAAATTATAAAATCACAGCTAAAATTATATAGATAGAAAATTATAAATTCATAAGTAAAATATTTTTGAATATAATGCAACATAATTATGGCCATAAAACTTCATTAGTTAAGGTTCATATATAATTTAAAATAACTTAAAAATACATTATTAAATAATTTTGTCCATGGGATTTCATTAGGTAAAAACTAACAAATTTAAAACAAATATTTTGCTGGTGTGATATGTTAACTAAAATCAGCCTCATTCCCATCATCTTCCTGCTATTTCTAATACATTCATTAAAAACATTATGATTGAAAGGATTATTAGTATTATTACTGGTACCAGCACTGATATAGCTAGTACTAGTTCCAACTCAAACAAATTATTCTGATACCAGCACATGAAAATAATCTAAAAACATCTAAAATTTTTAATTTAAAATAAAAAAATAAATATAAATTTTTAAAATTTATATTTAAATCAATACATGATAATAAAAAAACTTTTATTGTCGTCCATGCGTGCAAATTTTCTTAATTTGGTCCATTTGATAGAGCTAGGAGTTGGCGCTGTTGGAAGATTTAGCGATTCCACCGCGTATTGGAAGATTTAGCGATTTTAATAATTTTATTCATATTTTAATAATTTTATTGGGATTCCAATGGAGTGTAACTTTTTTACTTGATTTTACTTAGATTTATAGTTAAATCATGATTTTGACGGAACAATAATAACAACCTATTATTATATCTTTATATTTGATTATGTAATTTTTAAAATTACAATTTCATTATAAGCATTAATGGAATTAACCCCACTGAATTGTTTTTTTTAATACACACGCAAACACACACCCTTTAGGATGATTTACGTTAGTATACAAAATAATTAGAAAACAAAAAAAAAGGAGAAAAAATAAACTGAAAGAACCTCAGAAAATCTTCAGTGAACGAGGCTGGGTGGTGATGCCTGGAAGATATTTGAATTTCAATCAAATCCACTTTCAGCAGAATGCAAATCATCTTTTTACTGGAAAATAAAAAGGGGGTCAAAATGTAAAGAAGAAAGGAACACAGTAATTCCCCTGCTCTCTAAAGCAAGTCTTCCTCCTGACTGATACAGCCAGTTCTTTGGTTCACCAAAAACTCATATTTATTGAGATTCAATTCCTCTTTCTAATTCACATCGCAAATGATATAGTATAAAACAAATTTAATATTTATATTCTTTTTTGGAATTCAACATCCATAAGATCCTATGAAAACCATCTTTATTTATTTATTTATAAGACAAGTGCGTGTTTGGTATTGTGATGCAATATATTTTAAAAAAATATTTTATGTTTAAGAATATTTATTTATTTAATTATTATCTTTATATGATGTTTTAAAATTGAAAATCCAATCTCTCAATACAACACAACAAAGCATAGCTAACATGATAGACACAATCAAGGGTGTCAATTATGTTTCGGTTGTTATTTTATTTTTTCTATTGGAACAATTTTGAAACATTTTGGTATTCCCTTTCGAGCTAGTACTGTTTATATGTGTGTGTGTGTGTAATTAAATATATTAATTCAACAAAAAAAAATTAAAATTAGTTCATATTCAAAAATAAAAATATTTAGAACTCTACAATTTAAATTTCAAACATAAATAAAAAATTGAGAGTTGAACTGATATAACTCAATTGACTTGATTAGTTCAAATATAACATTAAAAATTAATGGAAATATAATTTAACTAAAAAAATCAATTGAAATCTTAAAAAATATTGAAACAACAATAAAATGGATTAACTCGAGTCAACCTTAGTTATCCTTTCAAATGTGTGACATGCGTTATAAGACCATGTTAACCTTAAATAAAACAAATCAAAGCAAATTTTAAAGTTCAATTCTTAATAAACTCGTTTTTGAATAATAAAATTGAGATTTTTTTAAAAAAAAAAACATAATAAAACAATTTTTCTAAATAAAATTATGAATCTAGATAATATTACGAGAAGTCATAATCAGTCTCGCTAGATTATTACATTCTTTGATTGCTTTGAAATTTTAGCATAATATATATAAATATATCAAGAGACTCCTCGTAAAATTGCATCTCAATCTAATAGTTGGATTAAGATATATGATTAATATTGTAAAACTATTTATTATTTTTAAAAAACACTATTTGATCGGAAGTGAACGAGTAGAATAAAATCGGAACGTTCCGATCAAAATTTATAAAACGTGTCAAGATTCTAAGCGAGATAAAATTTGTTCTAGTTTGTTCTATCATTTTAATTGAGATGAAATGTACGAGTCATTCTGGGTAGAATGGAACGAAACGAAACGAAATTGATAACCATGTTTTTATTTTTTTGAACAAGTATTTGGGAGTGTGGTAGCTTGGGTGTTAAGTAGCATTTTAAAAATATATTTTACTTGAAAAATATTAATATATGATAACTAGTGTTTTATCAAACAATCGGTGAAAGCATTTGAAAAATGAGTCAAATAATTTCATTATTACAACTCTTTAACTAACACCTTCAAGCTTTGTTTATTTATGTTAGGTGTGATATGTGTTTTGTCTCAATTATACATTTTAAAATACTTATTTAATCAATACACACTATAATTTTTCATGAATCTCACTAAAATCTCTCTCTTAAAACCTTAGAAAAAAATTATTGGTCTTTTTAAACCTATTGTTTCAAACTATAACCATAAAAGTTACTACAATACTAAACATTCACGATCATATAATTCTCTCAAGCAATACTTACAACCTATTGATATATGGCTTCAAAAACTCATTTCACATTGTTGAATTATTTATGGATTATGTAATTGAAGATTTTGAAGCAACATCTGCAAATTCTAGAATTACTATAGATTTTGTAACTCAAGATCTTGATCATCAACCATAAAATAAAGATTGAAATATTGAGATCCAATATTCACTAAAATATATTATCATTTTATTATTGCAATGCAACCATTTTATTGTTGTAATCAATTATCATTTATTCCTTATAATCTATTATCATTATAGTTTTATAATTGTCATTGATCCTTGTACAACACACACATTGATATAATCTTATAAACTATATATATATATATATATATATATATATATATATATATATATATATACACAAATCTTGGACCTTCAGACAAAAACAAACACCAACATCTTTTCTTCATCATACCTGTCTTACCATCAACTAATGCTTAAACAAATTAATTACATCTTTTTAATTCCTCTCCGTTTTTTAAAATGACTAGATTTAATCATCAGAACTATCCTATTTTAAAGTCATCATGGCTTTATATTTGAAAGGTTAAGAGGTTTTTAGATATGTGGATGGTACTCTTAAGCAATCATAAAAGAAAATTATTATTGCTAATGGAACCTAATCCACTGTTTCACATCTTAGAAACTCTTATCAATTTAATATTGAGTTGTCTCAAGACATTATTGATTGATGAAGTCTTTTACAAGTTGTTAACTATTCCACTTCTTATAAAGTATGGCATGTCATTATCCTTACCACTTTATCGACCTATTCCAACTTTATTGACCTATTCCAAATCTTTTATTGTTGATAACATTATTGTTGTCCCTCAAATAACATATATCATACTTTATTGACCTATTCCAATCTTTTGTTCTTAATAACATTACTATTGTCCATCAAATAACATATCTCATATCAAGAATTTGATTATGATAATCATGTTTACTTTGAGTTTCATAACATTTTCTTTATTTTTAAGAACTACTTGGGGAACATGTATAAAGGTCACACTAAATATGGTTGTATTAATTTGTATAGGCTTTTCAACGACTTCTTACATATCCATAGGTATTTGTATTATAGTTTCTTATTGGCATCATAAATTAGGACATGTTTTCTTTCGTATTGTCAACTACATGTTAAACTCCAATAAACTCTTGTTGTTTTAGGTGATCAATGTTAAATAACCTTTATTGCTTATGAACCGGCATGCTACATAAAAGTCTAAAAAATACTTTCATTAGCATGGAGTAATGACAACTGAGTTTAATGCTTTCGTTGGCAACAAGTAGGTCATTAGATTAAAAGATAAGCAATTATGAGTTTTAAGCATTTAAAGGCATGTCTTAATGAAAAAGGCTTCCATCAATAAGAAAGTTTTGTTTTAAATACATATTTAGTTCAATGGGTAGACCGGGGCTCCGACTCTATCTTGTGGCTAGGGTCTTTCGAACATTTGTTGAGCACAATTTGTTTGGTTGTCTTTTTTGTAATCTCTAACCAGTGGCAACCATATCAACTGGATATTTGGAGAGTGTTTCTTCAAAATGGTGTTTATATGCAATAACCACAAATATTCATTTACCCTAATGATCCAAATCATGTATATAAATTAAAAAAAAAAAAAAAAAACCTCTGTGGTCTTCAATAATCCCTAAAACCTAGTTTCCAAGACTCATTTATCAGCTCACAACTATGGGTTTTATAAGGGTTAAAACTTACTTAACTTTGTACACTTTTCATCACGAGACAATTTACATCATCATTTTTATAAATGTTAATAATATCATTATAATTGGCTTTAGCATAACAGTCATTGATAACTACTCTTCAAGTTGTCATTCGTGTTTCAAGTGAATAGTATAGGATTTATATCCCCTTTTTTTGCATTGAGATTCTGTATCACGATTCTTATATTTTTCACTCTAGAAAATATATCATAAAACCTACTGAGAAAGTCAAAACGGATAAGGCAAAACTATGATGACACTCATGTTTACCAACCTCATTTGTCAAAATTTGAAGGATCTGACTCCAATAATCTATAAAACAATTTTAAGGCCTTTATTACATTGGATTCACACACCCAAATATTTCATATAATGTTCATTATATATAATAATCTCTACATATGTTTAGTGCTACAAATTAGGCAATTGATAGTAATAGCCATAAAATATTGGTGTATATTATATTTTTATGGCAGTAATTTCATTTCATAAAGTTGAAACAATAATAAATAATGGCTTTGTAATAATGCTAAATAGGCTATTTCCAACATTGCAGTGAGATTCAATGACTTTGGTTTTTATTTCATTACCTATACATTCCATTCATTATCTATCATCCAATCTAGTGTTTCATGCTATAAAAAACATATTGAGAGTGATTTTCATTTTGTCCAAGACTAAGTGTTTTAAAAGAAACTTCATGTTTTCTTTTTATCCTCCAAAGACTAGCTAGTTGATCACTAAAGCTTATATATGATAAGATTTATTATGTTACGTCAAAATCTTCAAGTGTATGAGCTGGGGTTTTTTTTTTATTACGAGGGGTGTTAAATCATCTGGTGATTTTATAACTAAAGATTTTGATGCATCATTTTGTAGATTAGTAAGTCACTATAAATTTTATAACTAAAGATCTTAATCATCATGCATAAAGAAATAAGACTAAAATCTTTAGATCTAACATTCATTAAAATCTATTGTCATTTTATTGTTGCAATCTCATAATTTTATTGTTGTAATAAACTATTATTTAATCTATTGTCATTATAATGTTGTAAATATCAATGATCCCTTGTACAATATAAATATATACACTACTGTAATCTTAAAAACAATATAGAAAAAGAAATCTTCATTTTGTATAAGATCTTATATAGACTAGAAAGAATATCGAACCATGTTAGTTTGTCTTACCATAGAAATAACATGACTTCAATTTCAATCAATTTTGTTTTTTTTTCCTATTCATCAATTTACCTATATTGTCCATTTTTATAAAGAGTCAAACATGAAATATGTGATACTTGTTCTAAAATTTCTCAATTTGACACCGAGTTCTCTTTTTTAAAGGATGCAACATGTTACCAAAAACACCCTTGCATTCTTTAAAGAGTTAGATAGATAAAAATCTTGAATCAAAAGAACATTAAACCAAAACTATAAAATGATTAAAATTGAAAGCAAAATTGTATCAATATACACATCCTAATCTTGAATCAATATGATCAAAATTTAACAAAGCAAGTTAAAATATATGATTTTTTCAATTGTTTCCTAAGGGTTATGTTCTTTAAAATATATGGATAAGTGATAATATGGAGTAAGTAAAGAGAATGGCAGGGAGGAGAAATGATGGATGATTTATTATCCTTCTAGTTGTTTTGCAAAAAATAGAAATTATTAGATATACTTACAGAGTTTTTTGTATTGTAGTGAATTGTGCTTTTCAATAGGTAAAACATTATTTTAAAAGGCACTAAAATGCTTAAGCTATAATGTTTTCAAACACTCAATAAATGTACACATCACTCATAAACTAGAGCAATAAAAAATACACATATACAACCTTATGGAATGCATTTATGATGTGGCAGAGATCTCTATATTTTATTTATGTATCGTGTTTATTTGCCTAGTGTGAGATGATGTGGTTAAATATATCTAAGCAACAAGAAAGGATAAAGATGACAATTATTCAATTTGTTTTGGTAACGACTTGGGAAAATTGCTGTCTAATTTTTCATGTCATCATAATGAATTTAAAAATAAATGAACTAATATTATATATAAATATATAAAAACATTATCAATAATTAAAGACTATAATATATATTTAAATCTTCATTATAAGAAGAAAAAAAAACAAATTTATATTTTGAAAAAAAAAGTTAAACCAAAAAAAAAATCAAGATATTAATAAAAGTAGATTTCAAAAAAATCAAAATTAAAAAAAAAAATGACGGTGAGTTTGTCTGCCTGGTCTAAAAATAATTCTTAAATAGACAAAAAAAAATCTCAGGCGCGCCTAAGTTTGGAAGGTCAAACTTGTGCATTTGATTTCATACCTTAAAAAATTTGATTCAATGACCTGCCAACCTAGAATCTAGCCTGAGTTAAGGTTCATGTCAAATCAAATAGAAATTGATTCAGAGAAACTTGGACAAGACTCAGTTCAGCTTTTTTAATTTTTTTTAAACATCATTTGAACTTATATAACAAAAACAGCTGAAATGATATTGATTTGAATCAATTCGAGTCAACTTGAGCTTATTCATCTAACTTGTGATGCAAGCCTCCAGGCAAATCATAGATTGGCATGGGATATATAAGAGGTCCGAATCCAACTACAATGCACTCATAGTCTAATCCCATGATCATCTCAGTTTTGAAAATGGATTACATGGACTGGGGTCTCGCATGTAAGAACGGTATTTAATTAGTACATGGAGCATTTGGCAACAAGTAAACAACGAATGTGGGAAGTCTCACCGAGTGGTGCCCACTGGCTTCGATTGTTGGCAGGCAAAAGCTCGAGTCAAACTTGAAAACACCAAATTCTCTCCCCTGCCAGAGCATTACCTACCTCTTGAACACCGAAAAGTCGTACGGTTATAATACATATCCAAACAAGTTCTTGACAATAGCTAAACGTGCATCCCCATTAAATTAAAATAGAAGTGCATGAAAATGACGAGACGTGTTAATGGAATAAAAAATATTGCATCTCAAAACTTTCCTCTATATATAAAAATAATAAACTAACCAATGGAGTTATATATCTGGGAAGCAAATATTTGACAATCAATTCACGGGTCATTCCTAACCTAAAATGAGTCCTCTATATATAAAAATAATAAACTAACCAATGGAGTTATATATCTGGGAAGCAAATATTTGACAATCAATTCACGGGTCATTCCTAACCTAAAATGAGGATAAACGCGCAAAATAATACTCCACAAAACGAGTAGCTCATTTCAGATTACAGCCTAAATAATCCCAGCATAACTAGAATGTTAGGGTGCAACTGTCAAGGTTGCCTTTTAGAACGACGTAGGAGTGCAAGAAGAATCTTCTTTCTTGGCCCCTGCATTTCAGAGAGCGTTAATAAGAAGAAAACAGCATTAATGTTAATGATCACTGAAGGCAAATTTAGGACAATTACAAGTATGGGCATCCCAAGCATAGTTATAAAACTTGAGACGTGTCAACCTGGTAACCCACCAATTTAAGAGTCTGGCTTAGCTCAGGTTTTACACCAAAACGGTCTTTTTTCTTTTTAACAAAACAATGTCTTATCAGTGTTTTTCTTGAAAAAAATCACTTGGGCTGACCCGGGGGCAAATCAACTGTGACTCAAGCCTTGGGCCCATTCAAACCCTGGTTGGGCTTTTGTTTCGATAAGCAAAAAGAACACCATGTAAATCTGATTTTTTTAAATTAATGGAACAGTGATCATTCATTATGTGGAACATAACTAGGTACTTCAAGGTACCATGAATCTACAAATCTCATTTTGCTTGATATTTTCCATATGTTTTGACATAAATATTGTTCGCTTTAGACCACCAATATTTATTCAAAAGAAGAGAAATCCACCAAGCCATCTCCTATTAATAGTTTTTGAAGTGCAAAAACTCTCTTCATCTCACAAGCAGAGGTGCTCTCTTCAACTATAAATGTGATTGGGAAATTTATCTCTTTTCTGTAGACATGGGTATTTTTGTAATTGGAAAATCTGGAAAATTATCCAAGTCTAGATTATTTTCTATTTAGTATTCTATTACTTCAAAAGTAAGTGGCTGTATTAAGTTTTTCCTATGCTATATAGATTTTATATGGGAAAGTGAGTCCTTGTTGGACTAGGAGTGCTAGCATCTCTATATAAAATATTAGGTCTTTCAATATTTTAATGAAAATTGATTGATAAAATTCCAACAATTTGCTTTTGATTGTGTGATTCAATCTTACCTTAGATGTGACTGCCAAGAATCGTAAGTATGAATCTTAGATTTTTTCTATCCTTGGGGTGTGACTCCTAGAAACCCTATTTGCGTGACTAATTTTTTCTACTATTCCAGCATAAAACCCACATCAGACATCCTCTCACATATACCTGATCAACCCTACCTATATTCAGCCTGACATTTCCTAAAATACTGCTCATGCCACTGTTCATAGCCCTAAACAGCCTCTAAAAGCTAGATCCAAGACAGCCCTCCAAGTTGTGCTGCATCGTAATGACCAACACGAGAAACTTACATTAAATTGAAAATCCATCACTAGCAGTGTATGTCCCTGGTGTACAAGACTGCTAAGATATCATAAAAAGGGCTTTCTTTTTCTTTCCTTTTTCCTTTACAAAGGAGAGGGTTAAACTTGAAACTCTTCAATGGAGAGATATATAGATACCAGTTGAGTTTAACGAATAATAGATTAATCAGGAATACTTCAAAAAAATTTGCATCAACATTTTAAATATCACAAGAAAGCAAAGTTTTTGAGATGCAGAAACAGAATTGGAAATCATATGCATTGCAAACTAACAACAAGGATAGCAGACGGATTGAGGAAAAATACCATAGGTATCCCCAGCTCTTTAAGGTCCCTTTCCCCCATCTGCTTCAATGCAGTCATATCTACCTGTTTAATAGATTAAACAAACTAGGTGACTAGGAAAAATAAAAGTTCCAGTACAAGATACTGTTTTTTTCCTTGTTGCTTCAAACAGGCCAAAAAAACTTCCGAAATTGAGAGTAGCAATCACAAAGTTCATAAGAGAAAAGCACGCAAACAGCCAATCAAGAAACTTTCTGTTTTGCTTGAATACACAAACTAAAGAAGAAAGTCAAAGAATGTCATGGGCAAATGATAGGATGACATGTGGCCAGAAAATGCCCCCACCAGCACAAACAGACCCTAAGAACCCAATGCATGACTGTCACAGCAGCACCAATAATCTCTGGCTTCTCAAAACATAGATCTGACCATACAAGAATACAATCATATGTATAATTACATGTCACCCAGAAATTTCTTAGGTATAGACATGTCATGCAGGTGTGAAACTAAATAATACAACAATCTTAATTAAAAAAAAAAATACAACTGCAATGTTGTTCCGCTTATTTTTTTTGTCCTTGCACCATGGCATGAAGCTCCACAGCGGTCAAATTGCACACATCTATTAACCTTCATGTTACACATCAAATAGCATGCATTTATAAGACAATAAGAACACAACATCTATATTCTAAGCTTCTTTTTTTTATTAAGAAAGGGAGTATTTGACATACTTCCTCAGCCTTGAAAAGAATGACATATTTCCCTAATCCCAATGAATGTAGTAAGCCTTCAACAGTTTGTTGTTCTCCTGCCTACATTGAAACCAGAAATTGATAAGTTAATAGATGTTTAAGAATGAAAGGTGATATATTAAGAAAATTTGGACTGTCCTTAAAGAGTCAGTTAGCTCCATATGTTACAAATGACTTGCACTCGGTTCACTCAAACACACAGGAAACTACTGCTCCCTCTGCTCCTACAAGAGTGTCCTGTTTAACTTTACATGCATTTTAACAGAAATCAATATATGTAGAGCAACTATATTTTCACACACCTTTGAGTAATTATTATATGAAATAAGGGTACTGTAAAAAAATATAGCAACTATTCTCTAACTAGTCATATATTACAAGACAGAAAACTCAATAATCCCATTTTCAGAATCAATAGCAAGCCAGAAATACATCTGGAAATCTGACCAAGAACTAAATTTTCTGCAAAAGTAGAGCCACACTATTGTCTAAGGCCACCTGCCCTCCACAATTTCAATTCGACCAGTCTTTAGACTCTGAATAGGTCAATCAAATTAGCTATCTAGATTTCCTGGTTCATCCAAAGTCTCTTGTGCCTAGTCATAACGATCCAAATAATTTCTTATTATATAGCTGGCCTAGCTCACTGATCCCAACCAGAATTTTCCCTTAATCTTTCCATTTCCATTAGCATTTGCAATTCTACGTTATCTTTACTTCGTTTTGTCAGGTAGATACGCTGGAAAAATTTCAAAATATAGGTATATGCACAGATCCCCCTCACATTTATTATTGGCAGACATAAGAATTAAACTGCCAGGCCATATCTAATACAGAAAATTCACTAGCACATGAATTAGTCATAGCAGGGATGAAAAGCCTAAAACTAGCACAGCTAAACTAACAAAATATTTCAGTGTAAGCATAAGAACACAAATCTTCCCCATTCAGTGAGTTAATATTGCAGGCAACCACTACTCAAATAAAGCACCTCAAGACAGCTGCATCTTGTGTGATGTGAGTGTGCAATGCAGGTGTTAGTAAAACCAGAAGACAACAAACTAGTACCACATATGAACTCTTCTGCACAAAGCCACTTGGAGGATGTTGGCCCATGAGTGGTGCCACGGACTTTGCAGGCACCATTGGTGGTGGCGGTGGAGGCAGCATGGCTGATTTTGTAATGAAAGTTGTGGAACTACTCACTGGCCTCGGTGTATCAAGAACATCTTTATTCATATATGGAACTGTTCTAACGTCATTATATGTCCTGTTCAAAGGCCTTCGCTGTAGATTATCCATGTTTTTTGGTGGCGATAAACCCCTGGAGGAACTCATAACTCTATCTGGAGATCTTCGTCTTATATGATCCAAAGTCCAAGGAGAAAAGGAATTTCTAGAGGAATCGATGTGGTGTATATCATCTGCACTTCTTGTGGGCAGAATTCTCCCTAGTATGTTAGTGTCCTTCAGGTCAGGCAGGCGGTGTTGTGCATTAAGATTATTGAGCAGAGGGCCTGGAGACCGGACTGTCCTGGAAAGCTTTTCACGAAGGTCCATGGTTTTCTGGTCATCATCACTTTGAGTTCTTCTAAATGCATTTTTTTGCATGAGTTTGTATCGTAGGTCATCTTTACCAACGTGAACATCTTTGTTATTCAAAATCACACACAAAGGCTGGTCAGTTATCAGAAAACATGTGTGAAAATATGCAATGCAGTAGACTAAGGCTACCAGTACCTTTCACACCATTAGCACCTAAACTTGTCACATTGCTGTCCCCTCTTCGCCTGCACCAGGAAGAATATAAATCACAACATCACCCACTTAAGAATTGCGAAGTAGAATACTGTTCCAATAACATCAAACCGCAGGAAAAAAAAAGACAGACAACAAACACACCGTTTGTTGCTAAGTTGGTTTCCATTCAATAACAGCATGTCTGAATTACTTCCTAGTCTATCCATAACAGACCGCTTACTCCCAGCAACTTGCTGAGAAATAGAACAATCATTCGATACCGTTGCAGCTCTCTTCACCACCTGTAAGGTTACTCACACCTATGAGTCAAAAAAATTATACAAAACCCCCAAGGTATCTTTTTGTCATGGAAACACTATTACAAGTATTTTTCTTTTTCATATAAAATATATAATTTCTATTTCTACAATTTTTATCACACAAACAATAAAAAAAAAATTCCTGTCGAGGCAACAATAAAGCCTTCCATTAAAACAAACAACGACTTCATTTTTTTAATATAAAAAGAAAAGGAAAGGGAAAAACCCTAATTTTCCAGATTGGAGAAAGAGAATGAGAAAAATACCTGACCACTGCGCCCAAGTGTAATAGTGACTCGAGATTTGGAAGTTTCTGACATGTTGAAATCCCCAAATGCAAAACCCTAGCTAATCAGATTCAAATTATATGAATACTCGACTGGTATGTATGAACGGATGGATAAAATTACACGAAACCATTGTTTAACCTGACCAACATCAAAACCCTAATCTCGAAATTGGCAGCCTAAAGATTTTGAAGGAATAATTTTGAAGGCGTACTTGAGAGGGAGAGGAGAGGAGACGCCCACCTCACAACCGATTCTAGTATTTTATCAATCTCATTTTCTTCCTTTATTGGACAAAATGTAGGAGTACGAGGAACCTTTCTGTGTTTTTCAATATTCTTACTGTCAATTATAATGTTAGTCCCCGTACTATTATATATTATTAAATAGTCCCTTGATTGTTAAATGACTAAGGATGTGTTTGGTATTGTTTTTGTTTTTGTGGTTGAGGTTTAAAAAAACAGTTTCAAAAAAAATATTTTTATTATAATTCAAAATAAATTGTAAAGTATTTAGTTAAAACTGTAGTTAAGTTTGAGGTTAATAAAAAGCAATTTTAAGTGTTTGGTTACCAAACTTTTCGTATTGTTTTTAACTTGTAAAATTACTTTAAAGGGTATAAACACATACACGCACATATATATATATATATATATATATATATATATATACATATGTTTGTGTGGGCGCGTGCTGAAAGAGACCTGAGGCGTGGCCTATCAACACAACTTTCTTTTTTTGGATTTTTCTTTTAGTGAAAGAGATTATTTTTTATATATATAATATTTTTTATATAAAAAATTTTAAAATAACATTTTAGACGAATCTACAACCCCTTAACCGAATCCTTTTTCCTTCAAAACTCTTTAAACGAACAAACCCTACAATTAAATCCCCTTCAAAAACCCGGCTTCAACCCCTTTATTCCACCTTTTCTCTCTTTTTTTTTATCACCCGCAACAAAAGCAACAACTTCAAATAGGCCCTCGAAAACAACGGCAACAAGGGAACACTAGCGATCCATTTACTTTGGGGTCTTCTCTCTTTTTTTCTGTGCTGGTCATGAAAATCAAGGTGAGATTTCTTTGTTTTTTCTAAAAAAGCATTTTCCATGCTTTGCTTTTTTCTTTCCTTTTGTTATAAGCCATCAATTCATTTAGTATTTCTATCAAACCCTTTTCTTCTGTCTCTTAGGATAGTTCTTGTGTTTAGTTGAAGATGTGAAGGAAAAGAGAGGAGTAAAGATGTTGAGGGACCAGGGTTTGATTTGAAATAATAAATTCCAACGGTAACTTTCAGTGAAGGAGAAGAGGGGAGAAGAGATGTGTGGTTTCTGTGATTGCTATGGTGGGGAAATTAATTATATTTGTCATGAAAAGCCATGAATAGTTGCTTTCATGAAACGATGGTTTGAAAGGTTTTGTTGGTAGGCCTATGGGGTTGTGCAACTGATTTTAAAAGGTAACCAAACGGCAATGTAGTGGCTTTTTTTTCAAAATTGGTTAAAACCACAATGCCAAACGGGCACTAATAGGTCAATGCCCAGGCTACTATTTGATGCATGGATAATTAATTGTTGATGAATGGTGTTGAAACTATGAGGATTTAATTGTGATATTTTAAGGATTTAATTGTAATTTATGCAAAACTATTAAAACTCAGTATAACTTTTGCTGGTATGGTCTAGTGATAAGAGTTTGAGAGTAAGGGGTTTAATTCTTCTCTGATTGTTAATATGATGATCATTGAAGATTTACATAGTCATTAACTTCAGAGTCCATGGGATTAATTGAGTTGCACGCAAGTTGACCCGGATTTATGTTAATAAAAAAAAACTAAAATATATGGATTAAATATTGTTTATTCAATACTATTTATTTATTTACAAAACCCAATAAATGCATTGTGATTTTTGTTTATAATTTATTTTAAGTAATTTAATTTTAATTAATGATCATATGCTTTTGATTTTCTATATAATGATATAATTGAAATGAGAGAGATCTAAAAAAAAATGGTATAAAAAAAGAGTGGAGTGCTATAAATTCTTTTTAAAAATATACTTCAATCCTCATATTTAAAAAATAATAAAGATTATACAATTTATATCCTTTTAGATTTCAAAAAAAAAAGATTTTTAATTAAATTTTTAATCCCTAGTATGAGTGAGAAGAAAGAAAAGTCAATGAATTCCAACTACGAGTGATAAGGTCATTCAAGCCATTTTGAACTATTAAAATAGATTATTTTTGTTTATATGTATATATCTATGTGTTTCAATAGATTAAAAAAAAAGCTTGATGGTGATTGTCTAGAACTTTGATGTTATCTAAAAATTATATATAGGTCGAGGAAGATAAATTTAATTTAATAATTATATATAAGTCGAGGAAGATAAATTTAATTCAATGTAATTTTTTATTGTTTTACCTTTGTTTTCAGTAATTATGATTTGATATATTAGAGTATATGTGTTTTAAAGATATTGATAAAATGTGTTACAAGTGAGACAACTTTAAGAAATAGGGTTTTTTTTGGACAAAAGAAACATTGTTAGAGAATAATATAAATCATATTCTAGAGCTTCACCTAACAAATTAAGTTTTTAGGTGAGATGATTCCATGATACGGTATCAAAGCCTTATTAACTCAGCGGTCACGAGTTCGAATCTCACCACCCTCATTTTATTTGATAAAAATCAAACACAAGATAGAGTGGGTCTATGTGCAAGTTTCAAGCACAAAAGGCTTCCACTTAAGGGGGTTTATTGGAATATAATATAAATTATATTCTGGAGTCTCACCTAACAATTTAAATTTTTAGATGAGATGATTCCATGACAGCTTTGTCCTAATTTATAGCAACATTGGGTGTTTATAATTTAGGTGGGTTGGGCTCGCAAACGATACATCATCCATCTTAATAAGTGACGTGTTTCTTGCATATATTTTATTTCTTTAAAAAAAATAGGGGTCTTCTCCCTTTTAAAATAATAGATAAATAAAATAATGCCCATGTGCATGGGCGTAAGTTTGACGGATCACCCACACACCTAGCTTTTTTCTTAAGATGGTCATGCGTGCTAGGTCGTGGGCTATAGAGTCTAAGCTGTTTATTGGGCATTTTTTAGGTTGAATGTATTTTTTTAAAATAAAAGATCTAATTCATAGCAAATATTTTACGAGTTAAGACAGGATATTCGAGCTATTTTTTGAATATTATTTTTTTAATTTAAATTTAAATTCAACGTAAATATATATAATTTGTTTTATAAAAAGTATACACATGATTTGTGATGGAGCACATATTCAATAACTAGGAGTTATTAAAATAAAACCTGTTATGACTTCAAACCTGGGTGTATTTTCTTTTGAATCTATTTGGAATTTAACACGGTAAAACTTAAATGAGTTAGGGTGTGTTTGGTATTGCGGTTGCTTTTGTGGTTGAGGTTGAAAAAAAAAAGTTTCATAAAAATTGCTTTTACTGCGGTTCAAAACAAGTAGTGAAGTGTTTAGTTAAAGCTGTGGTTGAATTTAAGATTGAAAAAAAAATAGTTTTGAGTGTTTGGTTATCATGCTTTTTATATTGTTGTCATCTTATGAAATTACTTTAAAGGACACACACACACACACAGATATATATATATATATATATATATATATATATATATATATATATATATATATATATTGTTTTTTAAATTTGTAATTAATAATTCATTAAAAAACAAATATTTATTTTTATTCTTCCATCAAACTACTTGCAATTTTATCACGAACTAAATTGATACATGAATGTCTCTGTGATCCCTTTCTATTTAATCGAATAACAACGTATGGTAATAATATCATTAGTAACAATATCTTCGATCCAGTCGTAGAAATGTAATTTCAAGGCCAAATCCAGTTATAAGTTTTCGATTCATAATCAATCGAAAAACAACAAGGATGTGGAGTGAAATAAAATCACGTGTCTTTCCCTTTCATCAAGACTGATAGAGATCTACACATTTTTTTAATAATTTTTCTAAAAAAATTATTTTTAAAATCAAAATATTTAAAGGATATGAAAATATATAAAACATATAAATAAATAAATAAAATTCTTTTTTTTTAATTAAAAAAAACTCTAAAATAAATATTATGTTTTTACCTTTTAATTATTTTTACTAATTACCAGGGTTTCCCTTGCTTTTGCCCTTAGAAAGAGGCTATGGGTATTTTGACAATAGAAAATGAACTGAGCAGAATTCAAACCACCAAAATTTAATAGGCTTTGATTTCAAAGCAGCACTTGGAGTTCAGGTTAATGCAAATGCAGAAGCAAAAGAACAAAAAGGTGGGACAAGTCAGGAGATCATGCAGTACTCTATCGAGATGAAAAGCAGCTAATTTCTGCTTTTCATCCACCGGTGTTTTCTTTGTTATATTACATGAGACCCATGCACTATTTCTGTGATTTAAACTTACCCAAACACTAAAACCGGTAGCTTTTTTCAAACTCGGTTTGGACCACAAGAACAAACACTCACTTAATGTGTAAACATGTAATCCAATTGATATGGACAGGCTTGATTCAGATCTTATCCGGCCAAATTAAGGACATCAACTTTTGACGAGAAAAATCGGCAATTTCTCCACATTCTTTTATCTTTCAACTTCGATTTTTTTTGTTGTGGGTTGCTGCAATGACAGGGCTTAGTAAAGAGGAAGGTAAGAGACGGAGAGGGCGGAGAGGAAAGGATGAGACAGAGGCGGACAATTAATATAAGGACATCTCAATTTACTAATAAATTAATAATTGTCAGAGAAACTAAGTTATCAGTGATGATGATGATGATTTAATAGCAGTTTGTCGCAGATCCTCCCCGATTTGCTGTGAGAGGAAGCTGCTGACTGCATCGTAGGTTGGGACGTTGATAACTGCATGCAGAAACGCGGTCAAAAGGAAAAGAATCACCAAGAAACAAAGCAGGGAATTCGTGCTGATTGCGAATACCTTCTCCGTATGATGCCATAGTAAGAGGAGAAGAAACAAGCTTTTGCTTCCTCATCTGGGTAATTAATATCCTGCTATGTAACCTCATCTACAGCCCTTCAAGAAATCATCCAAAGGTTTTCATACACTATGTTACAAGTAAACAAAAGATCATACAGGTTTGAGATTAAAACTAGAACATTAACTCATTGCGCACTGTTTTGCTAATTGGGCTGGGATCAAGGACATTTGTGAAGTCAAGTTGGAGTTACCAAAATTATGGAGTTAAATTAACACATTATCTGACACAAACATCTGCAAGACATTCTAGAACTGAACTTCAGAATGTCAGCTTGACACTCAATACTCACAAGGAATGGCACATCTATAGCAGACCTTTACACTGTCTGGGAGGTGCAAAAATAAAAATAAAGGGAGAGCAAAGAACATGTGAGGTGATGAAATTTCCCTTGCATGGAAATGAGATAAGAGATGGTGTATAAGGTGCAAAACATTTATGATTTTGCAGGTGACCTTGGTTCGATTCACAGAAGAGAGTTTTTTCAGGAAGAAGATTATACTCATTAAGAACCTTTAAACCTACCTAATCCTCCTTGGAAAAATAAATGCCAGTATACATACAAAACTTAGCCTCCAATAAACCTTTCACAGCTTGCATGCTAATCACGCGACTTGTAACTAAATGAACATAATTCCAGAAATAAAACATATCTATTTTGAAGAAATCCCGTGTCATTCTCCGATATGGAAAAGGCTCTTGCATGAAATTGTCTGAAGTACATAAACAGTACAGCACTTCAAGGGCCACAGACAGAGCAGTTAGTTTTCAAGGTTAACTAACATATATTTCCAAGGGTAAAACATTTTCTAAGAGCTTTTTTTACAGGAAAATCATTGATTAAAAGTTATTTTGATTTAAGTCCTTGTATAGACAATCCAGTAGTTTAGGTTATTATGATACTTAGCTTTAATTGTTTTATTTATGAATTTATTCTACTCTCTATTTTGGTTATAATAGCTTTCGTTAGGGTTTTTATACTTTTTGAACAAAAAGATCACAAATCTGATGTTTCAAAAAGGACAATTAATGAAAATGGGTGTCCATAGGGCCTAGATAGTAGGGGACAAGATCATACCTCTTGCTATGTGCCAATATTTGGCTACGTACCTGTATCTTCTGAAACAGCCATCTGCAAAATATACCATAAAGGTAAGCAAATAAATTCAAGAAAACCTAGATACAGTCTAGCAATCCACTGATAGAACTGCTCTGATATATATTGTTACCAAGAACAGAAAGAAAATGTTACATACTCTGGATTCCAAAGTCATCAAAATGGCAGGCAGTACTGTCGACTGTTTAGCACGTTGTAGCTGCACTGGGTCAACTTCAAAAACCAAAAGAGAAACATACATGGGATACGGTCAGAATTTGCACAGCAGAAAGAATAATAGCAAAGGATAAAGACATGGCGACAGAGCTGAACCAGAAGACGCAACTTCAGTCAGCGCTAGCTCAGTGGCTGATGATGCAAAATCTGCATCCTGCATCCAGAAACATTATGGCAATGATATATACAGTAGTAATGATTATGACCCACAAAGGAACACACTCAGCTATGTCGCTGCATGCTTCTATATATAGAATTCTAACATATTCCTTAAGTAATAAACCAGCAAAGATCGGCCACCTAAGCTATATGATGATGTCAAAACGGGATGGCATAATGAGGTCTTGATCCGAGAACAGTACCAAAGTAGGCATGAATGGTGTTTCCGGAACACAAGTTTGCTTATGTCCGGTCAAATAAGTAAGATAATGATGTGCTCACCATCATAGAGCAAAAATTCCATGAAGAAAAAGAATAAGTATGATTAGCCATGCCTTCAATCTTAAACTGATCGACCAAGTTCCGGCGAAACTTGCATGCTTGACTGGCTTGATCATATCCTTGGCATTTTTATTGTGGTTATGTATTTGATTTCATATTATCAAATTCACTCTTGTCTTTGCCAATTAAATGAGATTCATTGACGACATCGATACATAAACAGAGAGTAGAATTAATGAATATGATTAACGAACTTATTAAATGGAAAAGGAAATGAATAGATAGATTTAGCTCGCTTATAAATAATCAATCAGATTATCAACTATCAAATCCGTTGTGGATAATATTGAAATTCTTTTTTAAAAGATATTAGCA
Organism: Salix dunnii; assembly: GCA_015731905.1. Taxonomy (NCBI): domain Eukaryota; kingdom Viridiplantae; phylum Streptophyta; class Magnoliopsida; order Malpighiales; family Salicaceae; genus Salix; species Salix dunnii. Next base: position 12,544,255 of record CM027666.1, on the reverse strand, counting down.
ACGGACTTTGCATCAGAAACTATCCAATATAAATTTATCTTTTTTAATTTCCATTGTTGAGTAAATAGAAAAGAAGAAAAAAAGAAAAAGAAGGGATGATATGCTTCTGTTTTTCAAAAGAACAAGCAGAAAGAAGAAAATGAAGAGATAATAGAAAATGAAAATACATTTATGGGATCAAAGATTTTTTAATTGCATGTCATGGCAGCGAGGCTAAGGCCCCGTTTGGCATTGCGATTCAATTTGTTTTTTGCTATTTTTTGTTGTTTTTTTTTTCATTTTTAAAACCGGCGATTTAGTATTTTTAGATCATTTTGATGTGTTGATGTCAAAAATAATTTTTAAAAAATAAAAAAACATTATTTTGATGCATTTCGGCACGAAAAGTACTTTGAAAAGCAAAAACAACCACACTCCCAAACACCCCCTAAAAATATACCCATCAAGGCTACAGCCGCCAATTTATTTATTTTCATTTTAAAAATCCTAATATCAATAAATTATATATTTTAAAAAATAAATAGCTAAGAGTTGATCCAGCCAAATTTAAATAATCACATGGCAAATTTCAACAACTTAAAGAGTTGATTCCTGATTTTATCAGCATTATCAAAAATTTATTTAATTATTTAATTAAAATATCGTTTTATTTTATTTTCTTAAAAAAACATATTATTTTCCAACCACTAGATAATAACTCAATTGTAAGGCAAGCCAGGTTTAATAACCTTGATTTTTAAAGTTAGAAGAAGTCTCCTAATTCTGCCAAAACGGATGGCATTACCGTCATTTCGGAAACTACGGCGCACATAAAATCTGGGGCATCGGCAACCTCACACACCAGTCAAACAACCTAGATTTCATCCTAGCCACATTGTTTTATGATCCCATGCATGATTTTTGGGACCAATGAGTGGTTTATTATGAGATTAATTGTAGTAGCTTGCATGCATGCGAGGAAATTGACGAAAAGATTTCGTAACCAAAGTTTGATATGCCTTTCTTGAAGGCTTGAACAGAAGCTGAAATTAACTTGTGCTTGTTAATTTTAACATTTTAGATAAGCTAGATCGCGTACATCTGCTGCAGCGATGAATGACGAATCGGTGAGAATTCCAGAAATGGTTTTAGTTAGTTCCAATGGCCAAAAAATGCCGGCGTTGGGGATGGGCACTTCAGCTTCTCCATTAGAGGGATCTGAAGAAACAAAAACAGCCATTCTTCAAGCAATCGAGATTGGTCACAGACACTTCGATACAGCCACGCTATACCTAACAGAGGAGCCACTTGGAGAAGCAATTGCTGAAGCCTTATCTCGCGGGTTGATCAAATCAAGAGATGAGCTCTTCATCACCTCCAAGCTATGGTGCAGTGATGCTCATGGCGATCTTGTCCTCCCTGCCCTTGAGAAGAGTCTACGGTATAACAATTTTCGTTTACTAACTAGACATATTGATTGAAATCCAGGATTGCCACCTTTTTCCCAAGCAAATCTTGATACTTATCCTATGATGTTCCTCCTGATCAATTAATTTACGCCATGCATGCGTGCAGGAATCTTCAGCTGGAACACCTTGATCTTTATCTAATTCACTGGCCTGTGAGCTCGAGATCTGGGACCTATGAGTTCCCCATAAACAAAGGAGACCTTTTACCTATGGATTTTAAATCCGTATGGGAAGCTATGCAAGAATGTCAAGATCTAGGTCTCACGAAATCCATTGGCGTCAGCAATTTCTCTACTAAAAAGCTTTCAGACATGCTCGCCTCTGCAAAGATCCCTCCGGCAGTTAATCAAGTAAGCCTGCAATTTGACCTTTGGCTTTATCATTAACTATCACTTGCTTTCCAGTGTATTAAAAGTGAAAATGTTGGGAACTTATAATTGAAAGGTAGAGATCAACCCATTATGGCAACAAAAGAGGCTAAGGGAATTCTGCAAGGCCAATGGAATCGTTTTGACAGCTTATGCTCCTCTGGGAACCAGAGGAATTTGGGGAAGCAACAGGGTGATGGAGAATGAAGTTCTGAAAGAGATTGCAACTGCTAAAGGAAAGAGTGTTGCTCAGGTACGTTTATACTCCTAGCACTAGCATGCACGCATCTTCTTAAAAACAGTTCTGCTCGTACAATTACATTTGGATGATCAATAAACACACACAAGAACAGGACTGAATTCACGGGTTTTAAAAACAGGTGTGCCTTAGGTGGGCATTTGAGCAAGGGGTCTGTGTGGTGGTGAAAAGTTTCAACAAAGGAAGGATGAAGGAGAACCTTGAGATACTCAACTGGACATTGAGCGAGGAGGAATCTAGGATGATCGGTGAGATACCCCAAAGCAGAGGTTGTCGCGGAGAAGATTACATATCAGAAAAGGGGCCTATCAAGACAATTGAGGAGCTTTGGGATGGAGAGATTTGATTTAGTTCTTAGATTCTTAGGTACAGACAAAAATATTACGTGTTTTTTGTTCATCTATGTCGCACTCTTCCATTTCTGCCACAATCATGAAAGAATAAATTGCCCAGGTCCAGACTAAACATAACGGTTAAAAAGGGAATTAAAAGTGATGTAAGGCATTAACCCTGCGAGTTTATAAGGTAAATCTAAAACAGGATCATTTTAAGAATCTTTTTATATATATATGAAAAAAAAGCTGAAGTAATGCTATTTGGAGGAAATTATTTCTGTCGGTTAAAACAGTTTCATAACCAGCAATTTCCACTTCGTACAAGAAATATTCAGTGCATGAACACGGCTGCAGAAATACACTGAATATTTCGTGGGAAAGAACACATTGGAGACTTACATGCTACAACTGTGTTGAAGGCCTATCTTTGAAGCTTCAAAGATGATGGATCGAGACAACGTGCAAATTTGCAGCACAGCATTGAGAGAATCTTTGAGATCACTAGCAAATGGGCTAAATTGAAACGAATTGGCCTATCATAATTAGCTAGGAGGTTAAGATGGGAAGTTCGCATTCATGTCCACGTCCGTATGGCTCCATGCTACTACTATACCCAGGCATCTCCATCCTATACACCGAGAATCTGGTAGAATGGTAGCTGACCATCCTCATTGTTGCACCAGCTTGGCAGACGTTGTTTTCATAAAATATAAGCATGTATGCATCCCGAATATCTGAAGATCAGTAATGGCCGACATCATTTGTAACATAGTGGAAGTTAAAGAGACATTTGTGATGAGGATGAGTGGAATAACTTGCAGCTACTTGGATAGAGCTGGAAATGGGACCAAATACTCCAGCTGCTTGACCTCACAACTTCTGTGTAAATTTATGCTCAACTACGTTTTGAATATAATAAGAAACCTGAGAGAACACGCAGCGAAAAGAAGAAAGATGGTGTTTTTCTTTGATCAGTAAAACCTGGAGATGCACGCTAACACAAACAATCCTACCCTTTTACCAGCAAAGCTATGCATCGCAGCACAATTAAAATGATTTTACAGGCACAACTGATTCGTAAAAAAGGTCAAAAAGAAGTGATTTTATTGCCAAAAAAAACTTGCTGGCAGCAAGCCAAGTGGAGAAATTAAGAGTTCAAGCATGCTGATTCGTGATTAGATCCAGAGTTTGAAGCGGTACCATAAAGAAAACCTCAACCTATGCTTTGATCAGTTGAATCTGTTTATTTTTTGTTGCAATTTCAAAGAATAGCTCCCAGACAAGATGAAGCAACTTCCATAAGATTGAAGAAGTTCTACTGTGGTGGGCAGCATAAATAAGCACACGTGTTCTCCTTCCTCCCCCAGGTCACATCAGCCATTTCATTTCACCAGATTTGCTGCTGGCTTAAAACATAACTGTAGTAAAACGATAGGTTTATTTGGAATTAACCCCGCAGATTGAAATATAGGCACAAGAGCCAAACCAAGCACAAAGCCAACATTCTAATGGCGCAGCATGCGTCTCAGGTAGAATGCAATTCCAACATTCTAATGGCGCAGCCATTGTATCAATCCGACTAAATATCATTAATTTAATGTTTTTAAGCTAATTACTATTATTATTATTCTAGTTTTTTAATATACCCTTCAGGTGTCCCTACCTCCTTCCAGAGTCCTCAAACCTGGAGTTGGATGAAATATGTATTTTGTAAGCGTTCGGTAAAAGACAGAAAGGACCGAGGAGGAGCCTGTGATACAGTTGCTGTCCGAGAAAGATGCCCACGTTAAGGGGGGGGAGAAGAGATTCCAAAATTAAAAACATCATTCACACGGTCATTGATCCTTTTTAAGCATAAAGTTCTTGAAAGTTGAATTTAGCTTTCATGTTAGTCTTCGATTCGCCATCAACCTTAATCATGATCAAATCTAATCCATACAGTTAGTTCAGTTGGTCGGCCATCTCTCTCTCTCTCTCTCTCTCTCTCTCTCTATATATATATATATATAGATACTAGGTATAGTGTCCGCGGCAACTGTGTATATAATTTAACATAATTAAATCAACAATGATAAATTTATATGATATAATTAAATAAAAATTATAGATTAGGAAATAAAATGTATAAATTTTTAAATAGAGTTTGTTGTGCAAGCATAGATTACATCTTTTAGAATGTAGATACTGTGTTATAAAAAATCACAAAAGAGCGCGAACTATATAACTTGTGGATTATTGTAAAAAAGAGGCATGTTGACATGAAGAACGAAGTCAGGGGACTCTCCTGCACTTTGACGTGCAGGAGAGAGAGAGAACGGCTACAACGACTTTAACAGGCCATCGTCGCGTCCACGTCGGTCGAAGGACGAAACGCGCCTCACTGGGAGGAAGACTAGGCGGCGGCGCATCGATGGATACACAGGTAGCCCATCTCCGGCGACCGTATCACCCCGCACGCGCTTCTTAAAAAGAGCGTGAGGCGGAATACTGTCGGTCGCGTGTGACACACGCGCCGACAGTATAAAGAAAAAAATAAAAAAAAAATATGGGCAATTACCAGTATAGCCCTGTGCCTAAGTCAGTAATTTTTTCTTATTAGGGCTACATCCGTAATTAACCATTTTCAAAAAAATATAAAATAATCAAAAGGTGGGCGGACCGGACCGGTCCGGTCCGAAATTGTACAATTACCACAGAGCCCCTCCATCAAATACCATTTTTTTGTCTTTTTCGAGGGCTAAAAACGTTATTTTACTGTGCAAATAATAATAAAAAAATCAAAAACTGGCAAACTAACAGAACCGAGAACCGAACCAACCCAAAAAATACACTGTCGCAATCCACAGTAATTACACTCACAATCCACAGTGCAGCATAGTAAAAACGCCACAGCAATTATATTATAGGTAATATGCCAAGATGAGCGTGGCATATCTATACCATATATTAATTATTAACTATAAACTAAAAAATAAACGAGTTTTATTGTATTGCTGATTACAAAACATTATTTATTTAAATAATTATTTGTATTTTTTTATTAATTATTATATTTTTCATGAAATAAATAGCAAGTTTGGTGGAATAACTTAGTTTGACTTGTTAACCTGAATAACTTGTAATTTTTTTTCAATTTAATATTTTAATATTGAGTTATTTGTTTTGTTTACTTTCTTATATTATTTTAGTCTCGTGATCCAAAAATAATGCTTAAGGAGTTAAGTCGAGTTGATTCAAATTGTTTTTTGTTGTTTTAGTTGATTTTTTATAATATTATATTCAACAATAAGTCAGTTGAGAATTAAGCTTAATAATCTATTTTGATTTGTTTTTCATGAGGATATCTTTTATTTTTATTTTTATGGTGTCATATTGATGTGATGATCCGAGTCATGAATTTATTATATCAACTTAGGTTTTTATGTTATTTTTTTTAAAAAAAATCATCAAATATTGAGTTGATTGGAGATTAAATTTTATAATTTGTTTTAATATGTTTTTTATAAAATTACTATAATCATATAAACCAAGTTGTGGGTTTGACATGTTAACCTAGACTAACTTGTGTAAATTTAACTTATTATTACCTTTAATCACCCTTATCGCTCACTTAAGTTACTAGAATATAAATAAATATAGAAACATTTAGAAAAATTAAGAAAGGAATAAAAAAATAGTTTAATATAGAAAAGTATTTTTATTTTATTTTCTATATTCTCTATAGTATTTGAATAGCACCTTTTGTCCTCTGTTTTGGCCTATTTTGAAAATGAGATTATTGAATGTTTTTTTTTTCTCCTTTGTTTTTATGGTTAGACCATACAATGATTATGGGAAATCAACTAATGCCAGGTCGTGGGGGGTGATTTGGAGCAATTAATTCCGTACATTGGTTGCTGGATCTGGGTATGGAAATCTAGGATTTACTAATTTGATCAAGGACTAAAATGAGTCAATTAATTGAGCAGAATTGGACCTAAACTCGAACGCAATTTGGACTTAATTGGGATTGACTGGTTGGATTGGAATGAAATTATACAAACATCAATTAGTCCCCTCGATATTTAATCCTTTTCCTTATAGTCCTTGGCTTTCAGGTTTTTCAATTTCACTCATCTAGGACACTAAGATGTTTAAACTTGATTTTTCTTTCAACTTAGACCATAGATTGAATTAATTGGTTTTTCTAATTTTAATTTTGTTCTTGGGTTCCTAAAATTCCTAAATCTTTTTTTTTTATTTTCATCGGTGTTCCTAATTGAATCGATTTATTTCTTTATATTCAACTTATTTGTTGCAAATTCACCATTAATTAGATTATGCAGTTTTGATCTGCTTTTTTAATTAAACTTTGTATTGATTTCTAGCTCGACTATTTATTTCAAATCATCCTTAACCTTCAAATTGCTTTTAATCTTACCTGGGCTAATTCAAATTAGCCCTGTTTTTCAATCTCTTCTTTAATTTAACTCAATTAGCCCTGTTTTTCAATCTCTTCTTTAATTTAACTCTCAGTCATCTCCCATTTTATTTTTACTCGTGATATATACTCAATAATCACGCCAATTTCAATCTCGGCTATATTTTTATTTTTTGTATATATTTCTGTATTTTTTGTATATATAATTTAAATATTATATCATCACGTACTTTTAAATAATTTAAAGGCTTTTAGCAACGATTGATCTAGAATGAAAACAACTTACTTTTTTATTTTTTGTCTAGTTTTACTTATTAACAAAAATATACTAATTACACAAAATTATTAAATACCTTATGTTTAATAAATACCTTATTAAACATACTACTAAATAAACCTATCATGAATTAGACAGAAGTTATAGTGCATATTTGATAATGTGGTTGAGGTTAGGTTTTGAAAGTGTTTTTCGTTTATAAATGTATTAAAATATTATTTTTAATATCAGAAGATGAAAATGATATAAAAATACCAAAAAATTATTTAAAATAAAGAATAAAAATAAAAAATTTCAAATTCCATCAAAATGCACGACAAAATTGTTTATAGATTGTTGCCACAACCCGGAGTGATGAATGATTTCGCGGGTGTTTGGCGATGCGTTTCATAAATATTATTGATTTTTTTTATTTTTCACTTTAAATTATAAAAATTTGATGTTTTTAGATAATTTCTATGATATGGTATCAAAAATAATTTTTAAAAAATAAAAAATATATTATTTTAATATATTTCCAAATAAAAAAATATTTTAAAAAACACCTTCAGCTACATTACCAGTCAGTCACTTCATCCTCTCGTAAAAAAACAATAATTAATAGGCTATTGCATGCATGAACACAATATTGACAAGTCAAAATTAAATTATCGAGAGAGAGAGAGAGAGAGTAAAATAATATCGTTTTAATAAAAATATTTTAAACCACGAAGGAAACATGAGAAAGGATGAAGAAAGAGGGAGGGGAAAAGAGCAAGCAATACGTGCTGGGAAGATGATTCTTCGAGATTTCAAAACACGAGAAAAGTCCAAGCATGAAAAAGGGTGTTTGGGGCCCACCATAGATCTCTTCGGGACTCCCAAATCTCATCGTTCTCCCTCTTGTCGCGTCTGCTGCTGGCAAAATAAATTCATATCACTCCACCACGTGCTCCGTCCACCATTGTTTCGTGACAGGGACAAAATTCAAGCTTTATATTTATTGTCCGTTTCTTTTATTTATTTTTATTTTTAAATAAAAATTATTTTAAAAAACAAACCGTTGCTGTCATACCAAATGAGCTCTTGAATGGCATGGTTTAACTATATTCCATGCTTCCAGCAAACCTTAAATTAATATTGAAATATCTTTCTAATTAAAAATTAATTTCACAAAAATATTCTGCAGGGTGCTCCTAAACAATCACTAAAATTCAAATCTACACCGTCATCATTATTGTTATTTGTTTACTCGCTAAAACGACAGTTCACAAGATTTGTTAGAGGGAGAAACTAAAGATTTGATTTTGAGAGAACTATATAGAAAGAGAAAGTGACACCAATTTGAACGGGACAGGGAGGCATCTCACACACATATTTATTTATTAAAAATACAGTTAGAAAGAAATACTGCCTTCCACATAAATAAAAACTAATTGGACAGGGTACATTAATCCGAATATAGACAATATAATTGATTTTTAGTCAGCGTTTTGGATAGGGATAGTGAAAATTAAGATGATAATTAAATAATTTAAATTAAGAGTTTTTATTAGTTATTTAAAAAATAAATAAAATGAAGGGGAAATAAAATTAAATTCATGAACCATTACAATCATAGTGTTAAAATCAACCCATGATCCATTCAGGTCTATTCCAATTTATGTTTCAATAATAATAATGATGATAAAATTAATTCCCCGGGACCTAGTTAAAATCTTGAATTGACCCAATATTAAATTATCCCGAAAATGATATTGCTTCTAAGTTTTTTTTTTGTAAAATTAAAAAAAAGAGTTAATTTATCAAATATTTAACCCGAGATTAATCTTCATATTAGATTTAAAAACTATAATTAAAAGAGATAGAATGTTTTATAGACTTTCTCTCCAATAGTTATGTTTATTTATTTATTTAAAAATAAATACATAACAATAATTAATAAATATAAATAAAATGCTAACCAAATGCAATATAAAAAAAAAACACATATTAGCATTGTCGGGTCCTTTGGCAATTATGCCATTACCACAAGCAAGGCAGAGCATATACAAAAAGCAAAGGGCACGAGACGTATAGAGCCCTTTCTTCCTCCTCTCGAAGAAAAAATCGGGTATGGGTTCGAACAGTGTCGTTTCAAATCGTAGGATGCCAGAGAAGATGAACTGCTTCGATCTCTCGCCCAATTCTAACTCAGAAAGTGAAGCGGAAGAAGTTCATGTGCTGGCAGTGGATGATAGTCTTGTTGACCGAAAAGTCATCGAGCGCTTGCTCAAAATTTCTTCTTGTAAAGGTAAGCTCTGTCCGTGTCTTTGACTCGATTACGGTTGATTAAGTTTTCTTAGTTTGTGGCTGAAGTTTTGGTATGGATTTTGTTCGCAGTGACAGCAGTGGACAGTGGATGGAGAGCTCTAAAATTGCTTGGATTATTAGACGACGAAGAAGAAGACAAGAGCAGCTTCTCCTCATCTGATGGTTTTGAGGTCAGTGAGAGAATAGCATATAATATCAATGATCTTGAATTTTTATATATTTATTTCGTGATTAATTTCATTTCTCAGGGGTTGAAGGTCGATCTAATAATTACTGACTACTGGATGCCTGGAATGACAGGATATGAGTTGCTCAAGAAAATCAAGGTGGGTCTTTCTTGCTTTAATTTGTTGAATCGAACAAAGCAAAAAATGTTGATAATTACTGTGTGCGGAGCAGGAATCATCTAGTTTCAGAGAAATTCCGGTGGTGATCATGTCATCGGAGAACGTGATGGCTCGAATCGACCGGTGTGATATTCCATTATCCAATCAATTCTTCAGTGCATGGTTTTTAAAATAGATAGACTCTTTTGTTTACTAAAATTTGGAATAAAAACAGATGCCTGGAGGAAGGAGCCGAGGAGTTCATAGTGAAGCCAGTGAAACTGTCAGACGTTACACGACTGAGAGATTACTACATGGCAACCAGAGAGATCAGATCAGCTGAAAGCGGAATCAATGTTAACAAGAGAAAATTACAAGAGAGTTTTGATGTATCTACTGCATCCTCATCGCCATCATCTTCCTCTGCGTCTCCACCATCACTGTTCTCATCATCAGCGCCGTGTTCTCCCTCGTCGTTGGATTCTCCGACTAGACGGCCCAAAATGACGAGCTTCGATCATATTCTAATTTGATTTACCCTCAGATTAGACAATGCTGGCAATTCGCCGTTGATTTTTACGGTTTTTGTTGCTAATACACCTCCCCTTTTTACTCTGCTCTTTTTTATTCCTGTGGTCCCTGTTTTTTACATTATCTTATGTGAGGGTTGATAATATCGGACAAGTCTCAAAATGTGGCTGTCAATTAGATTCTTGGATTTCCAAGAAATATTACAAAGATATACCATATTATATAATAATAAGAATAAGAATAAGAATAAGAATAATAAAGGGGACTCGAAAAGAGGAGTTTTATTAAAGCAGTTGGCGCTGTGCTAAAATAAATGCCTCTTAAACGTGTTTTTATTGCTGGATTGATATGGCAATTACGTGACTCGTAACTTAATCTAAGGCTGACATTTTAATTTAAATTGGGTTTGATATTGACATTTTATTCGAATCTTGTTTCAAAATAAAAACATTTTTTTTTATTAGCTTGTCTGGCACAAGTATTTTGACCAATTTTAATTTTATGGGTGTTGAAGTTTATATATATATATATATATATATAGTTTTGTTTTAAAACTAGTCGTATTAAAATCATAACAATTTAGTATTTTTAAAAAATACAAGTACAGAAGCTACCTTTCAATTCGTTATGGATTGTCGAAGATGTTTCCTGCCGGCTGGAGTGGGATATGGACCGTCGCTGCAGTGTTTGTCTGGTGGTCTGGCAGGCTTGCAAATGCAACTCCCATAGAAAAATCACGAGGTGTTCTTGTCATCCACGCTTTGCGACACGTGGCCTTCATTTGGTTGGTCTCAAATCTTGAAAGACGCGCACGCGTCTGTTTTTATTGTCTAAACAAATATTCTCTTGGAAAAGCTCAAATATTTTCTTACAATTTATGAACTCATCAGCATTTATTTAAAGGTCGGATGGGAGCAGCGAGAATAAGCCCAGCATTTCCTCAACAGCTACATCACAAGCCCATCAAGATGTCGACGAATCATTTTTGTGGTTTATTTTCAAAATAAATTATTTTGGGCCCATAAAGTTGATACCCTATTTGACAACGAGTTTCAGGGTGCCCCTTGGCAAATTTACTTCCCGGTATATAAAGGGCAAAACAAACACCGCTGATCGAGTAGAGAATCGACATTTCGACATCACAAAACCTTCTTGACTGAAAAAGAAACGAGCAATCCCCTGCAAAATAAGCAGTTTTAAAATTCGTTTTAGGGGAATGGCTAGAGAGACCCGGGTAATCTGGGATCTTAGTTAGGTTTTAAACAGATAAAATATGGGTTTGTAATCAAAGGCCACGTGTTGCAGCCTGGGTAGGACACGGCTCTTTTTATATATACATATTTTTTTAATAAAAACAAATAGTATAGAATTGATTTATGAATATTTTAACTTTAAAATATTTCTTATTTTTTTACATGGGATAATCTATATTCATATAAATTGGTTCCTGACCTTTTCATGTGCTCCATTTAAAAGATTGATCACGACCCAGGACCCGACACCTTCGCCAGGTAAACCTCAAACTAGGTTTAATGATTATGAAAAAAATAGACTTCACCTGTTATTGCCGAGTTAATTATACTTTTCCCCTGTCGTTTGCTAAATTTAATTATTCAGTGCTCTTGATTACGAAAGCTATTATTTATTCTTCTTTTTTTTTAAATCCGCCAAGGATTTAGTTCTTCCATAAATTCCATGTTTTTTTTTTTTCTTTTAATTATTTTTTGGTTTAAAAAATAGTGATAAGAAGGGAAAAGTAGGTGAGAGAGACATTTGATTAGAGTGTGGGACCTTGATCGCCAGGGTGTTTAGTTATTTTTATTACTAAGAATTAATTAATTATGATATATATATATATATGTGTGTGTGTGTGTGTGTGTGTGGGTGTGTGTGTGTGTGGGTGTGTGTGTGTCTATATATACCAGAGATGAAGCTACATAAATAAGAGCATGGTGACAACTTACCAAAACGATTTGAGTTATATTAATAATTATTAAGGCAGTAGCTGCAAGCACTTTTATAGTTGCCACTTTGCTCTTCTTCTTAATCCGGAGGTTCATAATTGCACCTGCAAGAAGAAAGGAAGGAGGTGATGCTGATTCTGGAGGAGGCCAGGCGGCGGCGCATCTGCCTTCTCGTGGTCAGTTTTCTCCAGTCGAAGGGAATGTTAAAGGAGTGGTTGTTGATGAGAAAACATGAGGTAGAATACAAGAAAAACAGTTTTCACGAACAAGAGTTCAGGAGGAAGTCTGAACCCACACAAGAAACTCCATTGATTCGAGGAAGACTCTCCACTTCTGAAAAGATAGTTGTGGCAGAAACAACAGTTCCCACTGTCAGTTATCAATCTATCGACCGACGCTGGGACGGCTATCAAGGCCATTGAAAAACCAAAAACAAAGTCAACCATCAAATCCTCCACTTACTCAGTCTCCAACACCACCACCACAATCTTCAATGGCAATTCCAAACAAGCAAGTTCCTGCACCGCCTCCACCTCCTAAACATCAACCACCCAAGGCGGCTGGTTTGGCAAGCATCTTCCATTTCATAAAAGTGAACCAGGGGAATCTCCAACCGGACTAGGCAGCACCATGGCGGGAACAAGGAATGGTAAGGTGGAAGTGAAGCCGTAGCACGGGGATATGGTGGAAAAAAATACTGCTCATTCCATGGCGCGGGACAAAATTGATGGCGGCTCTTTTAGGTAATTGTGGGTCATCTTTCTTTGTTTTAATAAGAACAAAATTTAGTAGTAGTTCAACTTCAATATATATTTGAGGGTTGATAATGATCTTAAGGAAGCCTCTTCGGATTCGTTGCCACCAACAGAAAATCCGAGCCATAAATTCAAAGAATCTGAGTACCATTCCACCAGCACAAATTGTTATCCTTGACGCCAGAAAATCTAAGAACACGGTGATTGTTCTCAAATCTCTGTCAATCTCCCGCAGTGAACTCCTGGATGCATTGACTAATGGCCATGGTCTAAATGCTGATACTCTTGAGAAGCTCATAAGAATCGCCCCAACCAAAGAAGAATCCCATCCAACCAAAGAAGACGAATCCCAAATCCTTGAATTCAGTGGGAATCCCACTAGACTGGCTGTTTCTGAATCCTTCCTCTTCTATCTTCTGAAAGCCGTACCATCAGCATTTGGTAGTCATAGCCATGATTTCCAGATCAAATTATGATGCAGAGATTCTTGACGTTAAGGAGACCAGACAAATAGTTTATTCGGGGTGCAAGGAGCTTCGAAATCGTGGGCTATTTATCAAACTTCTGGAAGCAATTCTCAAGGCTGGTCATCGCATGAACGCATGAACTTCTAGAGGAAACGCCCAAGCTTTCAAACTAACTTCACTTCGAAAGCAATCTGACGTTAAAAGCATCAGTGGAAAAACTACTTCACTTCGTCGTGGAGGTAGGAGTCCGATCTGAAGGAAAACGTTGTGCTTTTAACCGAAATCATAGCTTGAGTCCATGGTTATCAAACTCGCGAGTTGACTCGCAAAATCATATGATTTTACGAGTCAACTAAAGAAAACTGGTTAACTCGGAGACAAAAATCGAATTCGGTCAAACCCGGTCAAACTCGTATAATATCGGTTTGACAGTCCGTTTTATATGATTTTTATCTATCAAAACTATCACTTCAAAATTTTTAAACTTTCAAGCTGCGTACACATGTACACTTATTTATAATGAACTCCTAAGAGTAGAGAAGATTTTCGGCCGATGTGGGACAATTATCCCACAAACACACATACTTATTTATACTGAACTCCTTAGAGCAGAGAGGCTTTTCAGCCGATGTGGGACAATTGTCCCATAAACAAACAGGCACTGATACACATATTTATACTAAACTCCTCAGAATAGAGAAGAGTTTTGGCCGATGTGGGACAATTTCATTGTCCCACATCAAATATATATATATATATATATATATATATATATATATATATATATATATATATATATATATATATATATATATATATTATAAAAAAAATAAAAAATATATATTATAAAAAAATAAAATCATTGTGTTGTAATTATATAGCACATTAACAAAATATTTATTTTAAATTTGTTAGTTTTTATCTAATAAAATTATATGGACATAATTGTTTTGTAATGTATTTTTAAGTTATTTTAAATTATATATGAACCTTAACTAATGAAGTTTTATGACTATAATTATGTTATATTGTATTCGAAAATATTGTATTTACGATTTTACGATTTTTCTACCTACACGATTTTAGCTGTGATTTTACGATTTTTGTACGGAAAAATTCAGGTACGATCTTACGATCCGAGTTTCCGAACCCCTTTTCGTGTCATGTCAAAATCGCGATTTTAACAACCATGCTTGAGTCAAAATAGCAGCCCAAGAAGAAACAGCAGTAGTGTGATTTCCGAGAATTCAGCGTCAAAAGAAAAACGAGAGAAGGAATATTTGATGCCGGGATTACCTGCGGTGGGAGGGCTCAGTGCTGACTTTCTCCATTGTAAAGAAAACGCCATCAAGCATGCAATCCTCGCCTAAGTCTCCAGCATCAAGTATACCAATGAATTTCCCAAACTTGCCCGAACTCTTTATGGTGAGGATCGATGCACATAGTTGTTTTCAGAACATAAACATTGCCCATGTATATATGGGCGCGTGATTTTTGGATTCATCAAATTGTTTGCAAGTCCTTGCGTATTATTATAAACATTATCATAAGAATACGAGGATGATGTTTTATCTCTCTTGGATGGAATCATGAACACACAACAGTGCAGTTCTTTTCTGTTATGGATATGAATTCCATGTTTGCTATTGAGTGAGAAACAGAACACACTACTAGGCATGTTTGTCAGTTTGAATAGAATATTTGGACAACGGAAATACGGGAATGTCTATCAATTATTGCCTTCCTTTCTCGTTGCCTTGGCTGGAGGAAATTTTCCTTCTTTGACATGATGAATCACAGAAATACAAAGCTCAGAAATAGTTACGGTGCTTGCAAAGCATGAATTAAAGACTAGTTGGGGCTTGGATATCGCTCCAGCAGGCTGGTTGATGTGGCTAAAATTTACTTTTTGTCCACATGGCAGAAGATTTTTCTTAGTTCCCTTTAAATAAAGCTGCAGACGGCCTGTAGGGAACACTTTGCTGATTAAGGCTGCCCTGTCCTAATTACCAAGTCATCAGTTTCCTTCACGCCTATTGAAGTTCAAGCCTAACACAAGTAATATCGAACCTCATCTTGTGTAAATTTGCGGGACAGGACGCCTAGAAAATGCGTCTTCAAAAAAGCAGAACACGGTACCATCACAGATATAAGTAGAATATATATAAACTATTACAAGGCTTCCATGCATTTCTAACTATTTGATACTTTTGATCTCACACAACAATTTTTTTTTTAACTTCTACGTCCTACATGCATGCCTCCAAAGTTGATGGGTGAGAAACAGGGCAGTGTCACTTTTACCGTTCTGTCACACAACTAATCTCCCATCTATTCTAGACAGCATGATTAAATGATATCCGGTTTCTCTGGTTGCAATTCCAATATACAGGATTATTGCTGGATAGCAATTCCTCCACTTCATATGTACAATCATCTTCTAGAAATATATGCATGCAGCCTCCAATGTGAATGGACTACCCCTCACCCGCTGTTTATTGCAGAAAAAATGATTGCATCTCATTCCTGGTAGATTAAAGAATAAATCTATATCCGATGCGTCTTGGAACCCTCCTGCATATATCATCAGAGCAATATGTCTATCAGTTTTCCCGTTCATTTATGTCTTTCACCCCCTCAGTTTTACTGTGTTTACTATTTTATTTTTTCTGGAGCACACCTCATCCTTTTCCTTCCCCTAGTCCTAAAGAAGAGGATCATTAAATGCGGAATATTGGCTTTAGAAGGAATTTCAAGGAACATTGGCTTTAAGTTAAAAACATAGTGTTGGAGCATGTTTGCATGCTCCTTCAGTCTCAAGATAATTCAGCAAAACAATTTTCTTTTTCATTTCATTGCTCTATTTCCCCCAGAATTCATAATTTGGATTCTCCTGAGTTTCGACAGTTTGGGTTTAGAAGCTTAAATCAGACCCGTTTCAAACTCAAATGCTTCTACAATTTTGATGGGCAACACAAAAGGATGCATTTCACATATCAAATGCCATGCTGTGTTGACAATGGCAGGTCATCCATCATGTCCCTTGTGACCCTTTTTGAGTGATGGCTGATTGCAGACAATAAACTTAATTTCAAGCAAAGCAGCAGCAGGCCTCTTCACATCATCCAGCCCTGCCAGGCTTGACAAACACTGATATCTTGCTTGGGAACGGTGAAAGCAACGACACCAGAATTAATGTATTCAACTATTTAGAAATTTAGCATTGTATGATTGTTCTCGATTTGTTGTATTTTAGTAATGGCATTATTTATTATTTAGTAGTTAAAGAAGCAACTTACTTTATTCTAGTTTTCTTTATAAATTGAGACTATTTAACATTTTTTTTTTTATTCAATCATGTATGGTTTGGAGTCTATAAATAAGCACCCTGCCTAGACATTGAAAAACAAGGTGGAACTTTGAGATTAAACCATAAAATTGAGTTTTCTCAAAGATTGGATTGGTCCTCTAGCTTTGTGATTTGTCGATGGATGCACACCAATGGTAGTTGACTAATAATTTACCAATTTCATTTCCACAACGCACAGAATTGTAGTGAGAAAATAAAGATGTTTTTCTAACATTGAGACAGAAAAATCAGAAAATGAAAGCCAGAGCAAAGACCTGCCATATACTGCCAAGTTGTGTATAATATCTCAAATTGTTTTCCATTCCATGTAGATAATTCAATGCAATTTATACTTCATAAGAGTAGAACAGAAACGTGGAACAGGACATACCTTATCTATTGGGCTTTTTGATGCCTTTTGTGCTCTATAGAAACCTGGCATTGGCATGGGTTTGAAATTAGAGCTTTGTCTTAGCTGTTTAATCTCTTCCCCTTTTTCCTCCTGTGACAGGCATACAGCATGGAAGTCGAAGGAATTATACAATCATATCATTTTGAGTCAAATATTTAGGGAACATTATCATCAAAGGAAACCTATGGCAGGAGAAAAAATTGTATTGGTATGCATACAAAGACATTGACCACATTCTTCTTTCAAATTATAATGATCTGTTTTTTGTTCATTGCCACATCACAGCAATTTGATACTAAAAAAGAAAATGAGCATAATATATGGAAGTGCACCTTTGATTTTGTAAGAAGGTGTGTTCTCTCTGCCGTCTTTGCATTAGATTTTTCTTCCAATTTCTTAGATAACTGAAAAAAATTTACATGATCTTACGTTTATAGAAAACAGTTTGCTCAAGATGTCAAAATCTTTCCCTAAATGAATTTTGTCTAGATAGAGAGAGAAGGATAAATGGATTTACCTCTTTCCTTCTCTTTGGCCTTTCATCACTTTTCAAGACAGAAGAAGATGGGGCCAGCTTAGCAGTTCTCCTATCCACCTGACTGGATTTGAGAGACCTATCACAAACATTGACGAAACAATGAACATCCTATAAAAGGTAAATCTTTTCTCTGCACAAGAGCAACTTAGAGGAAGTAAACTGCAAAATACATCATTGTTTCAATTTTCTTCATGATGTCACTCTATAAATCATATATACAGATGTCAAACTACATGCTCTCACAGACCAATAGAAAAATGTTACTAAGTTAGCATAAGCCACAAATGTTGTGACATTAGAAAGACAGGAAACAAATTATAAATAAAATAAGTTGAGAAGATTGAATGAAAAAAACCACTTATAAAAGGCAAAATAGGTAAACTTCAGTGTGGACACTTATGTTAAAGCTAGCCAACTTGGTTGTTAAGTCACTTGGTATGGTCACAAGCAACCTGGAATCAAATCCCACTCAAACCTATGGTAGGAGTGATAAAAGGAGGGAGAGGAATCATTCCCATTGTGTAGCTGAAAAGTTAACAGGACTTCCTATGAACCAAAAAACAGAAGTAGCCCCAGCCAAAGAATAAGACTATGATAAATTTGTTGAGATTTATGATTATATAAGCTCAGCATTGGATTCAAATGTATTTAAAGCTGCTACTCACAAGCTATGTGCATGATAGATAAAGTAAGAAGAGGGCCATAAGAATGGAAGTTTGGATTGACAAACATGGTGGTTTATAGGATGACTAGTTTACCACATGACACAAATTAACACGGGTATTTCTAAAAGTTTAATTTTGCTCCTATCATTGATTAGCTTTCACCTTCTTCATCATTTGTTAAGAGAAAATAATGTCAAATTCAAAGCTATATCCAGCCACCCAACAGGTAGAAATGAACATATTTGCACATGCATGTCAATATGCAAGAGTGCATTAGCACGACAAAGATATCACTCATGTTGCCCAAATGCATTCATGCAATGATGAACACATTCATCAGGATACAAAGTAGACAATTTGAACATTACACTGAATTCTCCTTTCGTGGTGTTATTGATGTGGAAACCTTAACATCTGTCCCTCTGGCAGGCACCTGCTCAAGAAAATTTAAATTTTTGGGATTCAACAAGCTAAACATATCCGCTGTGTGGTAAAATTATTTTAATGGTCATGCCATAAGCCTAACCAGGAGACGGACCTGCTTTTCTCCAACAGCTCTTTCTTCAGCAGAAGATCTCAACTGGCTAAAATTATTTTGGAATGTCTTGAATGTTCTTTTGACAATGTCCTTATCCCCCATTTTCTCCATGATAAATGATTTTCTAGTAGTTGTAAGAGGAGCTGGCTCAGAATTTGGGGGATCCATGGTCAGAGACAGGTGCAAGGATTTAGAAGTCACTTTCTTGTTCCCTCCAGCAAGATTTTTGCTCCTTGGTAACAATGAGCCATTCATTTTTTTCATGGAAGACTGGGATGCAGGCAGTGAACTGGAAGTTGGCACAGGCTTTGAGACCTTTGGAGTGGAAATTTGTAGTTGTTTAGTTGCAGGTGGTTCTGGTTTCTTCTTTTCCCTTGCTGTATCTCTAGCCTTGCTCATTGGAATAATCTAAAACAGTACAGCAAAACATATGAGCGATTGATATTAATAAGAGCCAAAGTCGCAGGAGGTATACAAAAAGCTCTCTGCAAATAGTTATTTTCTTCTATGGCAATGGCCAAGTTAAGTAGCATAACAATTCACCTTTGAATATCCCCTTTGATGATTGAACTTCGCCTTTTCCTCTTTGATCACTAGGATGCTTTCCATCTCTTTTTCTGAGTTCTTTGGCAATTCCCTCATTTCTTGAGGTCCCTTCTTCTCCTCTTTTATTAGAGCCAATTCTTCCAGCTTGGTTGACACGGGGCTATCTAATTTGTTGTCCAGTTCTTCTTTCACTCTCCCATTCAATGAAGCTTGACTTTGTACATCATTTGCAGCGTCTTCATAGAGCCCACTCAGTGAGGCTTGACCATGTACATCAATTGCATCGTCTTCATGGAGCTTATCGACATGGCCACCATCCCACTCATTATCCAATTCACTTTCGTGCCTCATCCCTTCAGAAGAAGTTTGGCCATTGAACACATCAAAGTCTGAATCCGACTGGCCATTCCTGCCCGTTAGATATCTATTGTTTTGATTGCTTTCCGTCGATGATTCATGTTCCAGTTGCTTCTCCTGGTCAAATAACTCAGCCTTTCTAGCAGCAATCTTTTTGTAGTGGGCCTCAAAGTAGGCCCTTTTCTCAGCAACAGATCCAGGAGCGGCACACTTTTCTACTTCCTCCAAGTACTTATTCTGTGAGAAGGATGACCATTTATCCCAAGACAAAGAATCACTCTCAAATCTACCAAATGAAACTGATACTTGAAGTGCAGGATCTGAGGCAGCTGTTCCTTCTATCTGTTTATGCAATCACATAAAAAACAAAATTCAAGAAAGAAAAAGAGTGACTGCTAACAACTACACAAGAACAGAAAGCATGGGTTGGAAATCAATCAGGCATCTACAACAAAAATAATTAAATTCAAGAAGACAATAACGATAACTAGATCCTAAACAAATGGGCAACATTTTTCAAGATCAAGGGAAAAGTGAGTGTACCTTATCTTCATAACTTGAGGCAGCAACTATTGATTCACCCATAATTACACAACACCGCTCCAAAGCTGAATGAATTACGACTAAGACACAAACAATTTACCCTATGGCTGGCAGTTGCAAACGCATGCCATCAGTTCATAGAATCACAACGAAAAAAAGACTAAGAAGAAGCTAATGCCAATGAATCGAGACAAGAAGAAGAAAGAAACAACAAAATAAGAAAGTATCAGTGGGGAGTGTGCGATGTGTTTCAAAGTACCCTTTTTTTTTATTCTCTCTCTTAGCAAACGGACTTATAGTTGTGTATTATCACTTCACCTTTGCCACCCTAATGGGATCTTTGTCAGTTTCTGGTTTGTGGAAACTACTGATAACCCAATAATCAGACAGAAAGTTTTCCCCTTTTTTTTTTTTTTTTTAACTTTTTCCTGTTTCTACTCTCTGGTACTATAGAAAAAGGAAGAAAGTTGAGGAGTTAAAGGGAGGGGTTGTTGTTGACATTCAGGGGTTGAAGAGAAAGAGAGATTAAAAGATCTTTAAAGGGTTAGAGCTCAAATAGGATTAGATTCAACCAGAGAACGGAAAAGCAAGAAATCACAATGATTACAACCAAACTTTTCAACTCAATATTAATATTAGCTGTTCTTCCGTGCTGTTTGAGATTGTGATGTAAGAATCCATGGACGATATATATTATGAATTGTTTTTTATATATATATTTATATTTTTTTATTATTTATTTTAAACAATATATACCCATTATGATTATATATCGGGTAATGAATTTAAATATGTTAAACTATTTATTAGATCTTAGGTATACAATGGGTATATGTATTATTTATTAATAAATAAAAGATAACATATATATATATATATATATATATATGAAGTATGTTTGTGTAGTGTTTATATGTTTTATGTTCATATTAAGACATGTATATAAATCATGTTATATTATATTAAAAGATCTAAATATTCTATGAATATATTTTTACAGAACAGATATATCATGAGTTTGTGGAAAGTCTAGACGCAGACATGCGAACGAGCTCACAATGCCTTGATGAATTTTAAGCTATTGGAAGCAAGCAATGAATAGGAGTTTCATTTATTATATACAAGGGTAATAATGTCATTTCACACTACTCGAAGATTATTTAGTTCAACCGATAGTGTAAAATGTGATTTTTTAAAATATAGAGATAAAACAGGAAAAACATCAAACTACAAGAGATTCAATGTAATTGTCCGTAAATAATTCTATGAATTATTTTTGGTTGTTTCGAAGAGTTGATATCTAAAATAAATAAATAATATTATGATGTATTTTAATGATAATTTAAAAATCAACTCATTCCACAATATGAAACATACGCCTAACACATGCGGTTGAATTTATATTTTAACTAAACTATAATTTATACATTTTTAAAAAAAAATTTATATATTAAAATTGCAGTCACGAAACTACACCTATACCTAAAAGTATTTTTAAAAACAAAATTGTTTTTTATTTTAAATTAAAATGTATTTATTTAAAAATAAATAAATAAATATTATTTTAATATATTTTTTTAAAAAAAATATTTTCAAACTTAAATAAAATAAAGGTGGGAGAGTAGTGTAGAAGAGAGAGTTGATCGGCAGACCCCTCAATTTGACACCCCGCCAGCCTTTGTGGACCCTTGGATTGAATCAGTTGATCTGAAAAGATCTCTCACCCTTTCGAAGAAGCGTCCAAAAATATAAATAAGAGACCATGTTCGTTTACCGAGATCAATGATGTCGGCCCAACTGTTACTAAGCTGGATAGAGAAAGATATTTATTTAAAAATATTTTTAATTATATTACTATACAGAATGAAAAATGATAAGAATTTTAACATGATCACCATCCCCGATCCCCATTTTATCATTATCGGTGACGTCGCTCCCATGGCAGCATAATCACTGTCCCAGTTTTTATTATATTATAGTAAGATACGAGTTTTAACCCACTGAATTGTTATTTAGTCAACATACATATATATATATATATATATGTGTGTGTGTGTGTGTATCAAGTATTGAAATATGATTTTCTGTGGTCACAAAAAAATATTGAAAAGTAACTTGTTAAAAAAGAAAAATATTAATTGAGAATTTTTCCTTGGAACGACCCGGCATCGAGGTCTCGACGAGCCTTCTCTACTGTACTCCCCGAGCACCACCAGGCGAACCAGGACGAGATCGAATCAGAAAGCACTGCCTCGTGCTCGTCTCGTTGAATGGACACGAAAGAGATATTTCATATTCTCATGAGAAAGCATTCTGAGTCGGCATGAACAGCAGCCCCCGTAAGAGCATCAACTGGCAAGTATATTTCAAAAACAAACGCCTTCCAGGAGGGTTGGAGCAAATTATTAGGAGTTTCCTAATATTAGTTAATGATCCCAATCACAAGTCTTGAAAAAAAGATGCCTGACAAACTCTTCAAATGAAAAGCCTTTATTATATAATTCCAACTTTTAAGGTAAATAAATGGATAATTCCAACTTTTAAGGTAAATAAATGGCTGAGAGAGCCGGGATCCAAGCGTTGAGCCTCCCACTGTTAGGCAGCAGTTTTTTGTTTCTTTGGCACTCTGTAACTACCAACGACGCAGGCATGGTCTCGCTCAAACCGATCTAATGTCACCATCTCCGCAGGCTTCAGCAGATCCGCCCTCAGCCTGTCAACTTCACTATCGTATACTTTGCCGGCAGGCAAGGTGGAGTCGATGCAATTTGCCTTCATAAAAAAGCGTGCCAATTTATAAACAATTCAGAACATTGCAAAAAAATAAAACAACAATAAAATCTATTAGCTGCTTCAGATGGCCAAGTAATGGAAGGAAGTGCAGAGCAGAAGAGCAGTTAAATGTTAGATCAAACCTTTATCGATAGCACAAAATGACCTCCTGTTTTGAGGAAATAAGCTGCATTCAAAGCTAATATTCTTGCCTGCGAAGGAAAAAATAGCAAAATAATAGAGCAATGCTTGTAAAGGAAACCTGTGTGAACCAAAATGTCAAGAAACAAAAAAAGGCGTATCCCGTGTCTTCCTCAGCACCATATATTATAGCCCAACTGCATGAATGTGCCCAAACTGTATCAACATTATGCATGTCTTAGCATTTAAACCCATGATGTACCTCAAGTCACTGGCAAAATGATACTGTAAAGCCAACAATATTTATGACAAAGATACACATGAGAGTTAAAAGAACCGAATCTTGAAAATATGTCAAGTGAATTAAAACCTGGAAATGTAAAGTCCAACTTTTTAAAAAAAAATATATCAGTAATCGCATCAGAAAAGGCTCCATTGTGCCTTCTGGTGAGCCAACAAAACTAAAAATTGCATTAGAAGCTAGTGTTGCATAATTTGAATGCTTCGTCATATTGAAATTTTGGCCATGTATCCTCTGTACAGCTTCAACAGAATAGCAAATACTCAACGGTGAGAGAATGCAAAATAGAACAGAACCAAAAGAACCCAAATGTGCACCATTTGACAAAAAAGAAAGTGGAAAGGAAAAGAAGAAGAAGAGTACAAATTTTCAAAATAAGTAAACTTTTTTGTTATGAAAAAAGATTTTACTTAGCATTGCATCAGAAACTCGGTGTTACTTTTCATCAAGTGGATACCGAGAGCATCGTCATATGCATACTTTGAAAAGCAGGAGAATTTGTCAACAATAAAATTTGACAGGACAGATAATAGCACTTAATATGTTCAAGTCTAACCACATTCCCAAGAAATGAAAAGTTCCAACAACTTGAGACAAATTGAAGAGAGAAGGGAACAAAATCTGAGAAACAACTTCATATTAGCTCAAAAAGATTACGTATATAAACCTAACTCTCAACATGTAATGCTCAAATCTGCATCCTTCTACTGGGATTTGATCTTGGGTGATCATCAAGGGGAGGATATATAAACTACGAAGGCTGTAAATGCACAAGAAGATCAAACCTGATCTGGCTGAGCAACATCTGAAAATATGACATCTACCATGCCAACTAGCATTCGATACTTTGATGGATGTCTAGCATCCTCAATGATGG
The DNA here is from genome assembly GCA_015731905.1 of Salix dunnii. Taxonomy (NCBI): domain Eukaryota; kingdom Viridiplantae; phylum Streptophyta; class Magnoliopsida; order Malpighiales; family Salicaceae; genus Salix; species Salix dunnii. The sequence continues at coordinate 12,519,774 of CM027666.1, read as the reverse complement.
GGATGACATTAGCTCTCTTTTTTGCCATGTTGACCAAGTCCCTCCCACTTCTTTGAGAAAATTCCACTGCATACACTACTCCCGTCTATCAAAGATTGCGCGAAAGGTTAGGATCATGTCCAGCTCATTGACCATTTAAAGGAAACAGCCTATATGCTACCCAGGGGAAAAGGAAGGGAGGGAGCATATATATTCAACCAACTTACAGGTCCAACAATGTCAGATACATGAGAGACAGAGGTACCTGAAGCAGCTCCTAAGTAGAGAACTCGAGCACCGGGAGCCTTGAAAATGACAGTATGGTGAGAAAATAAGCAGTAAACCAAGTTTTCATCTATTTAATAAAAGCATTAATTACAAAGAACCAGGTAACAATCACATACAATCCATATATTGTCAATACCCTCCAGAATTGCAGCCCCCAGCTTGGATCGGAAAGGATTCCAAACCCTGTATTCTACTTTGGCCCCATCTTCATTCTGAAAGAAGCCCAAGAGAAAAATACATAAATACGAAGGCCATTCAAGAACACACAAATATTGTTAGAGTGTGAAAAAAATCAGTTTCTCTTAGATGGAAAGGACTTTGGGAAGAAAAAAGGAAACAAGAAAAGAGAACCTGAACAGAGATTCGCTTCTCATTGTAAACAGAGTCACCAGGGACCATGCTTTTAGTAACCAGAGCATCATCTTTGGACTTCGCAATAAAGACTCCTTTATGTCTATGCGGAACTATCACTGCCTTATCTCCACCTCTCATCCCTCCACGACCATTGGACCCACCTCGGCCACCACCTCGACCCCTACCACGGACACCTAAACCTCTTCCCGCGTTATTTTGTGCTCTAAAAGCTCCACCACCACGACCACCTCTTCCCGCATTATTATGAGTTCTAGAAGCTCCAGGACCATGAGCAGCAGCAAGTCCTAACAATTCAATTACATACGCAAAAGGAGAGAACTGTTTGGGTTATGTTTTGATTATTTTAAAATTGTAGCAATTAAAAAGTTTTCTAATCATATGTAAATAAAAAGGAGATGGTTTTTTTACCTCTTGACATTGAAGATCTCATTATTGACTGCTGAGGAATCGGAGACTGTCAGAGAGAAAAGTAATAGACTAGTTGTGTGATTGATCTAAAGGGTCAGAGGCTATTTTATAGGGTTGGTAAATTTTAGGGTTAGGGTTTTTAGTGCTTCCAATAGTAAATTCAAAATAAAAAGATTTCCTAAATAAACGACTCTGCTTGTCCGTGAGAAAACACTAAGCCCCGTTTATTTGCTGGAAAGTGGTTTTTTTTTTTAAGTGAATTCCGGAGAAAATGAATTCCTGGAAAGTGAATTCTTGGAAAGTGAATTCCGATATTTGACAGTGTTATGGAAAATGAACTGGAAAACACTTTCCAGTGTTTGTTTATGTTATGGAAAATGATCTGGAAAATAATTTATTAATAAATTAATTTTTTTTTCAAGTTTATTAAAATAATAAGGAACAAATCTTACAAATTAAAAAGATGAATGAGAATAAAATTGAAAACACTTTCCAGTGTTTGTTTATGTTATGGAAAATGATCTGGAAAATAATTTATTAATAAATTAATTTTTTTTTCAAGTTTATTAAAATAATAAGGAACAAATCTTACAAATTAAAAAGATGAATGAGAATAAAATTGAAAAAAAATATAATTTCATAAATTATCTCAAATAAAATAAATAATAATCAAAATAATAGAGATCAAATCTAAATTTTTTAAAAAAAATAAAAGGTGAATAAATTAAAATAATAACAATTAACATTTCATAAATTATTTCAAATAAAATAAGTAACAATAAAAAAAATGAGGACCAAATTTGATAGATAAAAAATTTCAATAAAAAAATGATAAGAAAAAAGCAAATAGCAATTATAAAAATAAGAACCAAAATTAATATAAAAATTAAATTTTAAGAGATGGAATTGAAAAATAAATATTCAAAACAAATTATATATAGCAATCAAAAGTTTGAGGATCAAATTTGATATAATCAGCAAATAATGACATTTCTAAATTTTTCACAACTCCCGGAAAGTGTTTTCTGCCCAAATTTTCCGGAAAACACTTTCCTGAAAACCAAGCCAAATTCTTCTTTGACCGGAAAGTGTTTTCCGTTGACCGGAAAGTGTTTTCCGTTGACCAACTTTCCAGAAGATAAACAAACACAGGAAAGTTTGGAAAGGAATTTCCCGGAAAGTGAATTCCGGGAAACAAACGGGGCCTAAATAAACGTTTTTTTCCTAAATAAATGACTGGTGAGGAATCCAGAACTGTGAGAGGAAAGAAGCAATTAAGAGGGTTAGAGACGATTTACGGAGGGGCAGTGAAAGTTAGGGTCAGGGTTTTTAAGGCTTGCCGTGGTGATTTCAAATAAAGATTTTTCCTAAATAATGAGGAACACTGTAGCACTAATTACTCTAGCTACTAATTAGATTACTGTTACATAGGATGGGCTATCGCTAATTGTGCTAGGCTTTTATTTACGTGGAAAACTAATAGTTTTTATATAGATTATAATGGATTATTTTAATATTTAATTAATAAAATTATTATATTGAACTTGTTGATGGTTGAATTTATTTTAACGATAATGAATAATTTAGCCAGTAGATAGCAAGAGTGCAACTACTAATATCTATCAAAAATTGCAACTACTAATATCTATCAAATATGAATTATTTCTGGTTGATTGTTATTGTGTGTCCATTTATTTAATTCATAGATTGCAAAACTGCAATTGATTGTTTGTTTGGTATGTCTTAATTGTTTTGACAATTATATAATCGGTTGATGAAAAAAATGCAATCAATGAAATCAATTAGAGATGAATGACTTTTTTTATAGTCAATTGGACATTCGTTGGCGGTTGGGTGTGTCGTAATTGTTCGGCTTATTATTCTTTTTTTTCTTTTTATTTATTCTTCAAGTCATATAATTTTTTAAAATCTAATAATATTTATTTTTATTTTATCATTTATTTTATTTTTTAATTGCTTTTTTTAAAATATTAGTAGGTGTTTAAATTTCAAATTATTGTAGATAAGACATTCAAAATAATGATAATAATTATTTGTCAATTTTTTTCTATAAATATGTTAGAATAATTATATATTTTACTATTTATTTCATATTAGCAATAGAGAAAATGTCTAGTGAATAGTAATATATAATAAATAAAAAAACAAAAAACCAAGCTCAAGTAAACGCGAAGCAGTAGAGCAAATATATAGTGAACAATAATATATAGTGAACCCTTTAGTTCCTTACTGATAGGTTGTTTTTTATTTTATTTTTTCAGAAAATTATTAAAATAATATTTTTTATTTTTTTAAAACTATTATTAATATCAATATATTAAAATAATTTAAAATATAAAAAAAATATTATATATTTACCAGACGGGCTCATGCCACTCCCGCTCGCATCCTCGGGCCATAGAAGTGACCATCCGCGTCAAGGGCTCCCTCCTAGTAGGCTACAAGTAATTATCTGTTTACGCAACGGTTGCCACCTGGTGAACCATTTTCTATACAAGCTGGAGGCAATGGACACGGCAGTAGCTCTCAAGATCCTGGCTTAAACATAATAATTTTTTTGAACTCATTTTTATTTGAAAATATATTAAAATTTTAAAAAGAAAATATTTTTGGTATCGTTATTTTAAAATGATTTAAAAATACAAATAAAATAAATAAATAAATTTGAAACAAAAATAAATTTTGCAGGCTGGCAGCAACATTCACAACAAAACCTTCTCTGCCTGACAAAGTTTTGAAGAAATCATTTCAAATTACCAGCCAAGATGTCTTGTGAATTCGCTGAAACCTTAGAGCCTTTGAATTTTATTTTATTTTATTTTTAATATCAACATGACAAAATAATAATAATAAAAATTTAAATTTCCTCGGCAGAACAAAATCAGAGCTTTGCCAGTTCATCGACGTAAAAGAGCCATTGTTATGTGACTTGGAAGCTTGCGCATGGAAGTTGCAGTGATGGTAAAAGTACGCGCCAAAATGAAGTGATTGTGACAGGAACGCAAGACAGGAACTATCGGGCGGTAGAATTGTCGGACGGCAAGAAAATAAGTTCGGGTAAATGTGTATTCTGTACGATAAAAGATGTTAATTTCACCGAATCTACTGATTATTCGAGACGATCATCCATCTCAAAAATAATTGAGTTTTAATAAATTTTATTCGGCGTTTGATACAAAAAAAATGTTTTTTTTTTCAAACTTGGTTTTTCGTTTATTTTAATATTGAAAATGAATTATTATTTTTATTCCTTGAACACTTTTTTATCTTGAGTTGGATATTCTATATTCATAATTAATACGTTAAAAAAACATCCTTTTTTTGTTGTTTCGTCAATTTATTTTGAAAAAACAAAACATCCCAACGTTGTATTCAGTTACAAAATGGCATCGAAGATGTAAACACCCAGATCAAATTAACCCAAAAAAAATTGAGTAAGATTTCAAAAAATGGAACCACAATCTCCAACTTGATTCCCTACAGTCTTCGACCGTTTGCCACGTATTTGTTTCTGAACAAACCGGTGATCATTTACGTACTCGTGAAGATTCACTCGGTCATAGGCCCGTAGCTATCCATAACGAATCTCACGTTTCTTTCCTTAGAAAATAGGTTTCGTGGGCCATGTCATTTTTTAAACTACCAAGTGCTAATTTTATTTTATTTTTTACAGATTATCAGACCTTGAAAAATATTTGAAGAATATAAAAAAATAAAACAAAAAGGCTACAGCACAGTATTTGTAATAATATAACTATTAATCAATAGATTACATTGTTTGTGCTGAAAAAAATTATAAATATGAAGGTTGCAATGTTGGGACAACGTAACCAACAAATATTGTTTTGGACGTGTGTTATTTTTTTAATTTAAATAAAAATATCTCAGTACATTTGATAGAAAAACACAGCACCGAAACCTCGATCAATCTGATTGTTTTTAAAATATTTTTTATTTTAAAATATACTAAAATTATGTTTATTTTTTATTTTAAAAAATTATTTTTAATATTAGTATATGAAAATGATTGTAAACTATTAATTTTTTTAATTTAAAATAAAAATAAATTTTTTTAATTTTTATTTTTTTTTCAAATCCGAACAATACATAAAATAATATATGCACATGTTTGTCCCACGAATTTATGAAGCCCAGATTGGGGTATTTAGAAAATATCGTGTTTCAAATAATAATAATAATTATTATTATTTAAAGTATTTTTATCTATAAAATATATCAAAATAATGATTTTTAATTTTTTTTAAATATTTTTAATATTAACAAATAAAAAAACTAATTGTATGCTTTCGTTTCCTCCACGGCTGCACAACATAACAGAGTTCTATGAACCTCGAGGAAAGACAAGTGGGTTGTTTGTAATTGAATTGAACAGATCAAAAGCTTGAAAGCCTCCTCTCAACTTCTGGAATAATATAAATAAATAAATCCAAGGCTTGCTAGTTGTTATGGACAATGAGGTCCACTTACACCACGCCAAGAATAGTGTTAGCATGTCGGCCTCGTGGAATCAGCTGGATATATATTATTTAAACAGAATATATTTTTTATTTTAAAACATGTTAAAATAATATATATATACTTTTTTATTTTTTAAAATTAATTTATAAATCATTACATCAAAACATAAAAAAAAGTTAAATTTATTTGAAAAATAAACACGCAAAAACAAATAGGATTTTGTAGCCACCCTTCTCCCAAGGAAAAACCCGTGAGCTGGACAGATTGAAATCATTGCTTCTCCCGACTCTTCTGTTTCATTTTGTCTTTCTTTGAGTACCCTTTGAATCCCATAGCTATTAAACTCTTCTAGCCTCTGACCGATTGTTTTAGACAAATAATAATAATAAACTTCAGTTCACCGGCGTAAATACCAGCAGCTTGGAACGATTCTAACTGCTCAAAATCATATTTCTTGGTAAAAAAATGTAGCGCAATAAATTTTTTGGAAAAATAAATAAATGAACTGTGTGTTATTCATATTTATACAGCTAAATTACATGCAAAGAAATGAAATCCAACAAAACTGTTCTAAGCACTGGAACCTGAGAAACATTGAACTGAAATCCTACATGTGAAGAGCATTACAGATAAAAATAAAAGAATTGAACCCCCAGACCATCTCAATCCCAATTCAGACCTTCTAATCTGTACACAAAAAGTATATCAAAGAATATAATTTCTTCAAAATGTGTGGTAGCGACTGACCCCCCCTTAAAAAATCACAAGTAACTGGAACCTGTAAAAATTCCTGAAGAATGGTGATTATCATTGTGAGAAGAGTAATAGCCTTTATTATTACTGATGTACAAATCATAAGGCTCCCAGAGATGATCAACCTTACATGGCTTTTTAGCATCAAGTCTAACCCAAGGTTTCCCTTTCCCACTCCAATGCAGCAAACTAACTGGACCAGGATGCAATGACCTGCAGGTTCCTCTCACATTATCCCCGCCAAGCCCATGTTGGTTCCACCTGTGATCCATTGCCTCCACATCCCCAGCAAACACTAGCAAAAACGGTGGCAATGAACCCAACTCGTATATCCTTGTCTTTCTTTGCACCTCCATCCACTTCTCTATCCTCCCCCTGTAATTACCTTCTCTCCACCTCACCAAATCCATCACCATCACCCCAGTATTGAAGTAACACGGCTTCCTCTTCGCCGAGGTGAACGCCCCTGACATAGCCGGGTCGGACCAGAACACGTCAGTGAAATACTTGGTGAAATTTGTATGGCAATACTCGGGTGCCCCTATCACCCGAGCCCCACTAAGCGTTGCGGTCCACAACTTGTGTATGTCGTCGACAACTACGACGTCGGAGTCCAGATAAATGACCCGATCCACGCAGGGATCCAACATGTCACCCAGATAGTTTCTAGCGTAGTTTAATGGGTTTTCTAGTGCTTGCCGGATGGAAGAAGAGATTAGATTGATTACAGTGTCTTCTCTGAATATATAGACCTTGAAATTCAGCGATGGAAAAGCGGATCGTACCAGTTGGGTCAGGACCCGTGGGCTTGCTGGGTCGAACTCTGCCGCAATGAAGTGAAAGAAGATGCTTTCAGGGCAGGTAGCGTGTTTGAGGACCGAGTGGACGGCTGCGATTGAACCGCGTAGATACTCAAAATCAAGAGTCATGGCTATATGAACTAAAGAAGGGTCGCAGGAGGAGACTAACCGGCCATTGGTTTTTAAAACAGGACAGTCTCTCCCGTTACGATACTCCGGCGCTTCAGCGAATCGAAACCCGTTGAGCACTTCAGCCGCACCGCTATTCCTCCCCCTCGGAGGTATTGAACGAATCCCGAAGCAAAGTAATGGGAAAAGAACAACAACGGTGAAGAATAAAACGCCGGCGTGTAGCCGGAAATGAACCATCTGGGCTAGGCTTTTTTGAAGATAACAAGAGGGAGCGGGTGTGTTTTCTTGAGTAAAGATCAACGAATGGTCAAAATGTGAAAGATGAAATTGATATATATATAGATGCTAGAGTTTTCCAAGAGAAAACGCGGTTTTCCTATACTTTTTCTTCACTCGGTTCCAGAGAGAGAAATTTATGAGCAACCGTGTATGTGCTGCTTCTTGCTCTCCGTGTATGGATCATGAAAATGGGGAAGGAAGTTTTTGCAGGTTTCTATGTACTCCATTTAGGAGGGGGAGGAGATGAAGGTAGAGGAGTTACTGCTTCATTAAATAAGAAAGCAAGGTAGGTGTCGGTGATCCTCTCTGTAATTTCATTTTCTTTCCTTTGTTTTTTACTGGGCAAACCTAATACCAGTCCTCAACTATGTGTAATTTCTACATCGAGTCCCCAAACTATCTATTTTATCAATTAGGTCCCTCATCTGTAAATTTCCTCAATTGAGTACTTATGTGAAATATTAGTCAGATTAAATAGATTAATTTCGGGTTATTCTCTGTTTTTAGATTCAAAATTAATTTTTAATTAGCTTATTTATGAATCACGATTAAAAGTTTCTTTAATAATATAAATACGCAATCCTTCCTTCTTAGCTTTGCTAGCCAACTTCAATTTTAAAGTGGAGTCCATTTAAGACGAGTTAGAACAAATCAGGGTTTGATCAAGGTAATTCCATACTCTCCATGCACAAGTGCCTACCAAATGCTAAAATACAAGCGAAAATAATTACTTTGATAAAACCTATAGTTAAGGGACTCGATAAAGAAACTATACATAGTTAGGGGACTAGCGTGAGGCTTGCTCTCCTTTTATTACCATTATCTAAAAGGAGGGGATAAGGCACAGACACGCGCTGTTGATAAGCGTGGAGATCGAGAGCTTGTTCGGAAGTGAGGAAATTATTACATCGAGAAGGAGATTAATAAAGTTAGTTTTGTTGTTTTTAGACATATGACTTTGATAGTCTGGGAAGGTTCTCAAGCAAAGGTGGAAAAATGTTAAGTTATTGTCCGCAGCCGCCATGACGCCTGGGTCTTGACATTGCGATGGTGGCGCGTACTGTTTGTGATGATGTCATATGCTGCCGTATTTTGGTCGTGACTTTACACTTGCCATCGCCGGAAGTATTTATGAAATGTTCTTTAAGAGAGCTTGAAGAGATCAATCTCCCATGGCAGGATTTATGAGAGGTTCATGCCCCCTTCACTCTATAATATCTGAAAAAACAACTTTCAAAACATTGTTACAAGGTTCTAATAGAGAGTTCAATGAAAATATAATATAAAATTAATAATGAACCAAAAATGATAAAAATATATTCGCATATGATTTCTCTATTGGTTGCATCTCTTTGTTTATTTAAAGTAAACCCTGTAAAATAACTAATAAGATGCTGCTTACTGCTCTTTAAATACCATCAAATTACTCGAATTGAGTAATCATGTTCTCTTTGAGTTCAAATGATGTTCGGGCTTTTATATAAATAAAAATACATTTTCTTTACATGTTGTTTCGAACTCTTAAAATTAAATTTAATTTTAATTATTAAATCAATTTTTATGTTCATTTTTTTATGATATTCTTTTGACTTCCGATTAAAATAATAAAAAATAAAAGCAAAAAAAAAACAAATTAGAGACCCTTTTTATTTTTTTTGTGGTGATTCTAAATCACAAATATTATTTCAAAATAATCATGAACAAAGAACTTGTTTTGATTGTCATTTGCTTTGCTTAATATAATTTTTTAAACTCCATTTTTTTCTTATGATTTCACTCACCTTCATTTTTTAAATTACATCTAATTCTTATTCTTTTGATTAGTGTGTATTATTTAGGAGATATTTTTAGATTGATTTTTTTTGTATTTCATCCCTCAAAATTAATAAAATTAATCTAGGTAAGCATTGAATTTCTTAATTAAGTTCTAGTTTAAGTTCTACAGGTTACAATTTAGAGAGATTAGCCTGAATTTAAGAAATTTTGTTGTAGTTTTATTTATTTATTTATTATTATTGTTATTATTATTAAACTCATGTTTGCATCCTTCAACATTTATCTATTTCGAGATTGTGCTTCACTTTTTTATTTGCTTTCTATAGTATTTCTCACTATAATAGATCAACAATGAGTCTCCGATAAATAAATATTTTCTAATTTTAAGTATAGTATTGACAATTTTATATTTATAATTAATTATTATAAAAAAATATTTATCTATCTCATTGTATATTTTTTAATTATATTATTAAATTAATCATATATATTAAATTTAGTAAAATCAATAGCAAAAATTCCAGATTTGTTTATTTCTTTTAAAACACTATCATCCGATGACTCAAAAAAACATGGAAATTCCGCTATTGATTAGGGAGGAGTACATGCACATTTGCCACCCCATGCATAGGGTTCTCAAGACATCTTATTTTTTTTTTAGAGTAATTTTGAAAAATAAAATAGATATAAAAAAATATTTCTTGACAGACACAAAGTAATAAAAATATATATTCTTACATGTGATTTATCTATTATAATTATATTTTTTTTATATGAGGAAACTTCATCGCTTGAAAAATATCTTTTGTAAATCCAGATGAATAAATAATATTTTAAATTATTTTTTAAAATTAAAATTACATTTTAAAAAGTGTATATATATATATATATATATATATATAGAAATGGGCTTTGATGCTGACTACCTAGATACCTTGGAGGGGAAATATTTACATCCTACCACCACTCAATTTTTTTTTTTTTTATGTTTTTCTCCAGCAACTTTTGGGAATAAAATCATGATGATTTGTCTAAGAGGGCTTTATAATTTCTTTATTTACACTTAAAATTCTATAATATCAACTATAAAAATTGCTCTTAAACCTGGTGCAATAAATAAATAAATAAATAAAACAACATTGAAGTTTAAAATTCGCAGATAAAAATAATATTACAAAATACTATAAATACGGTTTTTTTTCTATTAAGACATAAATGATTTTTAGGTTCCTAGATTTAATTGTAAAAATAACTCAACCTTTATTTATACTATTCTAGGTGTAAAATACTATGGTGTATTTTAAAAGGAAAAATACTAAAATATTAATATATGCAAGTAAATTGTTCTTGCATTTTATACCTTTACTCATAAAATAATCATTTTATGTATTTTATAAATTTAATATAACGAGTTTCACGGATCTCTTAATTAATTAAATATACATTAATATTAAGTATCCATGAATATAAAATATTGTTACAGGACCTTTTCATCTATCACTGACAAATAATATTAATGTATTATTAATAATAAATAAAGATGGCAAGTTAGTCTAAAAATCAATTGCTTAAAATGAATGCTGGTCATGAAATAAAATACAATTTTCAAAAATATTATTTATCGTATAAAAACAATATTCATAAATTATTTTTAAAAAATTATTATTTTACCTGATTTTTTAATTTATTTAGTTTTTTAAAAAAGAACAAGTCAGGTTTCAGTGGACAAGCACTATTCGTTTCCTCCGGTAATGAAAAGCCAGCTGTATCAGCAGTCTGTATCGTTGCAGACTTTTACATTGACGGCTGCGATCAAGCCTGGCACTGGCCCCACATATCCGTCTCCATTTCTCTTGATCTTGGACCCCCCCCACGTGATCACGTGCATCCCAACCCCATTCATTCCCATGCCATTAGAGTATTTCCAGCGAAAGTGTTATATGACGAGGAATAAATAAAATACCAATTGTTTATCTCTTTTGTTTATGTTATTTATAGCAATTCATGAGAGAAAAGATAGAAATCTTTGGGTGGTAATGTAATTATATTAAAAATATTTATTTTTGTTTTTATTTAAAAATACCTCAATAAGAGAGTAAGAGAGTGAAAAATTATACACTAAATTAATAATTATATTGTTGAAGGTTTTTTTAAAAGCAATTATTTAATTATATAATTTATTTATATTAATTGTATAATTAATGACATAATTAAACTACATATAAAATAATTGCACTATATTTAAAATAATATAAAAAAATAACTTTTCAAAAAGACCTTTACCATTAGAGCACACATAAATAAAAAAAATCATATATACACTATTCAAAAAACTATTTTAAAGATTTAACTCTCCAAAATAGCTACTCCCGCTGGAGTTGCTCTTAGTCGCTTTAATTTATCAGAACTCACAAGTTAATTTCTGTATTATAAAGAATAATCAAATAATTCCCAACTTAAGTTTTTTCTTTTCTTTTCAAAATTATATTATTTTATCCCCAGATCTTCCCATCTCATCGACTAATGAGAATTAACAAAAGAATTAAATTATAGATGAATTTAAAAAATATAGATAAAATATATAATCTATAAAACTACAAGGTTTAACTAATTTATTCCATTGAGCAATATTGACTAATTATAATTAATTAATTAATTAATTATAATTTATTCCATGATGTATATTTTATGATATTAATTTTATAAACAGATGATGTGGGGGTGGAGATTCGAAGAGCATCATAATTTGGAGTTATTGGTTATAAAAAAAAATAAAATAAAATAAAAACGTCAGCAGAAAGGAGAAGGATGCAGATTCCGAGCACCAACCATCTGGCCATAAATAAAGTCTGGTAATCTGATTTCTTTCTATTTATTCAATACCTCGTTTTGCCTTTTAAATTCCAATGAGGTTGAAAATCTATGATAGAAGTTTTAAACCCTACTCGGGGAATTATAAATTTTGGGCGGCGGGCGAGTTAGTTATATTAGTGAAATAATATTGTTTTTTTTTTTTTAAAAAAAAAACAAGTGTAAGATGTTGTTATATCAGATAAATGTTTTGATTTTCCACAATCCTTGTGAGCCTTTATCAAGGATGATTTTTCAAGTCAAATTGACATGGAGAAGCGGGGAGAGATCTTATTGCTGTCAATTTGACAAAACGCAGAAAAGATCTTTGGCATAGCATGGCCTGTTCGGATGTCCTTCTCTAGGAGCACATTAGCAACTCATTTAATAAAAATCATGGAGATATCAAACTGAAGTTACCCGAGAAAATAATCCTGCCCCGCAGCTTGAGAAGAGCCAGCTCTCTATACAAAAAGTGTGGAAAACAAAATTAGGCAGGAAGAAAATAATGCTCATCTTTCATCTTATTCCATCATTTTCATTTGTTGGTTGGTCGAGAGATGTAGCTCAGGGAAGCACGGCTCTAACTTCTTTCCGATCAGCTCCATATGCCTGCAATTCAAAACGTGAAACCATCACTGCCAGCAGGAAGATATCGGTGCTAAAAGCCTGGTGTGTGTGTGTGTGTGTTGGGGGGGGGGGGGGCATGTGACCTTAGAATCCTTGCATTTTGTGGGAACTTAGAAATACCAGGGAAACAAGTCAATAACAGTATTAAAAAATTAACATACGAAATCATCCACGTGTGCTCACCCAAGAAAACATTAAAAATCACATAGATGAGGTAGCCTAATTTAAGTGCATTTTTTTACCCCAGTTTTTATATATTTTAATTTTACGATATTAAATCAAGTTCAGCGTGTGGTGTGATGACGAACAAGGAATATTGTTAAAAAATCAAAATGACTGATTTGAACATTCTTATTTAATGAGTAACTTTGTTATCTCTTAAAAGTAGTTAGTTGTATCCCTTTTTAATTTTTCATGATGGTCTTTTATTTTTATATTTCTAAATTATATTTTAAATATTACCATTAACGTGTGCCCCAACTCCCAATTTTGCTAAAAAATTACAACTGCATCTATCTATAACAAGTCATCATATCGAATACATGTAATAAGTCCAGGTTCAGGCAAACTTCAGAAATCTTTTCACAATCACCCTTGCAAATTCAAATGCCATTTATACGCTCAAGCGTTTGAAGCACATGCAACTGCCAGACACGTTTATTAAATTGTATTGAAGAAACTAGGACAGCTGCAACACTTCGGATCAAATCTTATATGTTTTGGATATCCCACTGAAGATTATCAAACTTGTATGTTCTCTCCACACAATCAATTTTTCCATTTCCAAAGCATTTATTTAAAGGAAATATTGATCGTCTCCTATAAATTCTTGAATGCAAGGAATTTAATGTTCATAACTATCCTAAAAGAGAAAACATGTTGAGGAACAAACAACAGTTGATTGACAGATAGACAAAATCGAAAAGAAAGGAAAACTTTATTACCTCAACTCCCAGACCTTTCACGTATACATTGGTGAAAAGTTCTGAAGGATCTGGCATGGGACTTTCCTGTAAAAACAATTGAAAAAGAAGAAGAAGGCATCAAGACCATGGAAAACTTGAGAATGCCCAAAAGCCGGTGAACTGTGAGTGAGTTAACGAAAAAGTTCCCAGCAACAAACAAGGTTGCGGAGCATTGAAAATTGAAACAAAAAATGGTTCTTACCTTGGCTTCAGCAATGGCTTCATCTACTTGTTTTCTCACTTCTTTTTCAATATCCTGAAATGTATACAAAAGCAATGCAAATTCATTTTAGATTCAATAAGGATAGCTTAGCTCTGAAATTCATTGTATCGTGAGGAATCTTCCTCATAACATGCAGAGAGGAGGGAGAGATTAGGGCAAAATTCTTTTACAAAAGTTATTGAAAGCAAAAAGAAGAATTGTCCAGAATTCACATAAGAATGCAATCCAAGTTCACAAAATTACCTTTAGCTCTTTCTCAGTAGCTAGATCATGAGACAATATCAATTTTCTTATTCGTTCAATTGGATCACGTTCCTGGGGATCATATCACAAAGACAAAACTATACATGAAACATCTGAAGTGATGAACAAACTTTAGCCTTGGAGACAAAAATGCTGAATAGAATATGCTACCTGTCTCACGCCACTAATCTCATCACGAGTACGATAGGTGCTCCCAGGATCAGACATAGAATGACCGTGATACCTGTAGGTATCCATTTCAAGTATCTGACACGAGCATCAAAAATTAAAATAAATAAACAAATCAATTTTGATACAGTGAGAAACAAAAATTATAACACTTTGTCAACTACTTCCATTGCCAGCTGAAATGATGGTAACAAAATATTAACATGATTGCATAAACACTGACAAAGGCGATATTTTAGTGAATTCTGAAGATTTTCATCTCACATATCCTAGAATGTAAAATGGTCTAATCTGAAATTTGAAGTTCAGCTATATGAACAAATGTCAAAACATGGCCTAATCTCTCTCTGAGGATTGTATCACAAAAACATTTGCTTGTCAAGACATTTTACATATTCCGATGATCTCTCACCATTCTTTTAGCCTTAAACTATCAAAGTCTAGCTAGTCCAAAGAAATGCAAAAAAGGGTAGTGTAACCTAGCCTAAGAAAATAGAATTTGCAAACTTGAATAAACTTTCTTCTTAGATATGCAAGCTCCAATACAGCACAAATCATATTGAAATATAACAAGAATCCCTTTGGAACAAGCTATAATATATTGTTACTCAGAGCATCATGATAGTGTAAAATGACATTAGATTGCTTTTTAAGTACCATGATCTAATTAGAGGCGAAAGGAAAGAACAATGCGCTATAACTGAAAGCAAAATAGCATGGCTTCATAAAGAGTTAATAAAGAATAAAAATTGAAGATTAAACTCTCATAGTCATGGGACCTTAAAAACAAAATGCACAATAGCTAGAGAAGATTAAAACTCACAATGGGTCCACTTTTCAAAGCATGCTCCTTTGCAAATTTGCATGCTTGTTTCACAGCAAAAGCATCCATGCCATCCACCTGTTAACAAAAACTCATAAACCTAACAGATTGTGGTAGATAGATCCCCATTACCAGTCTAGCCTATACCAATGTCAGTCAAGCTGAAAGCATCGATCAAGTAAAAGAGAAGATGATTGTCAATTTACATCATCACATGCTCTCAAAAAACGTTGCAAACTTTTAAACAAGAAAAATATATCCGAAACCATCTCAAAGCAAGTGACCAGAAAATGCTTCAAAAAGTCATAGATTGGGAATCTGAGATGAATGGCATAACATGCAATATTATGCAAGGAGACAAAAAGTTCTTAAAAATAAGGCTATATGAAGCAGCCTACAACACAGTTTCATTGGCAAAATATGGGGAACTATTTGATCAGGATTGACTCCCCTAACAAACTTAACATTGACGTAATGCAGAAAAAACGGAAACTACCACATGCTTGCACAAACACACTAGAAGAAAAACATTGGAAAATACATCAAAAAGGGGAAAAAATCATGAGTCTGTCATGACATAGTTGCATGCTTATTTGGTTATAACTTCATTGCAGCACCAATTTTGCAAGACATTCTTTCATTCCTTTCTTTATAAGCAACCACTAAACATGCCAAGCTAAACATTTTGCAAGATCATATGCATCTTAATAATAGTCTTCAAACAGAATAGCTCCATAACTTGAAAATGAAACCTCCCAATCAACTCAATGCCGCACAAGGCTAATTTCTAAATTATCAATTCAAACAAGAAACTAACGTGAATCCAGTTAGTGATTTTCTTAATACTTAACAGCATGTTGACATAAATATTTAGACAAATATAACAGCGATCACTCCAAAGTTTCCCGAATTATTCAGCCAGGAAAAATAGAGGGACAGCAATAATAGAACAAAATAGTATAATTCTGAACAGCAGAGTTACAAAAAAAACCACCCAAATAACATTTTCATTACTATTTGATAAGAAGAGTATATTATTATAATCATTAAAATCCAAGATGTCAACAAAGCATAAAAGCACAAATTGAGATTGAACATTACCTTCAAGCCAGGAACATAGTCTCCACGCTTATAGTATGCTGGGCTCTTGGCGGCTCTCCACTCAGCTGTCCCCATTCCATCTGCACAAAAAACACATGTTATCCAGTTGACAAATAGAAGCAAATGGAAAATAGCAAATAATGAATTGAGTATCTCACAATGATTATTCTCGCACACCAAAATGACAGGAAGATCCCAAAGAGCGGAGATATTAAGCGCCTCGAACAACTGTCCTTGATTAGCAGCACCATCTCCATACAAAGCAAAAGCGACGGCGTCGTCCTTGTTATACTTGTGGGCAAATGCCAATCCACAGCCTAAGGGTACTTGAGCTCCCACAATACCATGCCCTCCATAAAACCCGCTATCCTTCTTATAGAAATGCATGGACCCACCTTTCCCATTCGAGCAACCGGCCTGACGTCCCATCAGCTCCGAAAACACCTCCAGGAGGGTTCCACCTCTCCCGAGAAACGTGCAGTGGTCACGGTAGGCAGTTATGATGCTGTCCTTCTTGGTAATTGCAGCCTCCATTCCAACGGCCACGGCTTCTTGACCATCGTAGAGGTGGCAGAATCCACGTATGAGCTTGGCCTTGTACAGAGAGTCTGCGGCTATCTCCATACGGCGCATCGTGGCCATGACGCGGAAGAAGGAGAGGAGCTCTTGGGGATTGGTCTCGACGGTGCGCGATGGAGGATCGCATCTGTGAGTGGCGAAGGGAACGGAGGTCTCGATTGTGATTGGATCGGTAGAGTTGGAGATCAGACGGCGGAGAGAAAAGGCGGCAGCTAGAGGTTTGACTAGAATGGATCTGGATGAAGACGATTTTAGGTGAGATAAGGCCATCTCGACCGACGGCGGTGTCTTTTTCTCCCCTCTGGGTTTCAACTTTGAAGGGCTAAGTGTCCAGAAGGGTTTGGTTAGGGACGAGTTGCTTGATACGCAGAATAATAGCGCTTTAGAATTGATTTTGTTCTGGATGGGAACCCCTGATTTAAGCCCGTGCCGGTTCCAGCTCGACTGTTGCCTTGGGATCCAGCCGTCCCTCGACTAATGCGTCAACAAAATTTCAAAATATTTTAATTTTATTTTTTATTTTAATTTTAAATATTCTTAATGTTTTTAAATTATTTTAATGTTAAAAATAGTTTTTAAAAAATAAAAAATATCATTTTGATAATTTTTAAAACCAAAAATACTTTAAAAAACATGAAAAACATCATTTTTAATCCAAAATTAATCCTTTTTAATAAGTTCGCCTAATACGTTAATTTAATTTGTTATCTAAGTAAAAAATAAGGGTTTAATTTTTTAATAAAAATCTTTGCCTTTTGCTTTTTTAAATAAACCATTGAACCAACCCAGCAATTTTCATATATTTATCAAGGTATTTACCCAAGTCTTTATGTTAGTTAATTCTCTCTTGAATAACCCACTGATATGGTTGGTGTTTTAAGGTGGTGTCTAAAATTAATTGATTCTTAAAATAATTTTTATTTTTTACTTGACACATCAAAATAACTTAAAATAATAAAAAAATGAATTCGAAGCAAAAAGGTTCAGAAACATTTCTAAGAGTATAATAATTAATGTTTATATATATATATATATATATTTGGTTCTAAATTTATTTTTGATATTCATGTATTAAAATAATTAAAAAAAATTAAAAAAAAGTTATTTAAAAAAAAAACAAATTAAACTTTAATTCCAAACACCCTCCCTCCCACCACTGTCGTCACCTTGTTTTCCACATACAATCATTAATGCCACCATTAATTCAAAGTACCTTGTTACAGACACAATCATTGTTTAAATTATCACATAACCACCGTTGTCGTTGCCACCACAGCGTCTACTTTTTGTTTTTTTGGCAGAAACCACGACGTCTACTTAACCATCACTATCATTGCCAAGGCCACTTAATCACCAATCATTTGTCTTTCAAAGATATATATATATATAATGGATAATAAAAAAGTGTAAATAAAGCAAGTTCCACTCACATATTATAATACACTCAAAAACAGTTTCAATAGCCTTGAGATGCGTTAAATCCAAAGATGGCGTGCGTATTTCTGCAAAGAATTCTTTGAATCCTCTTTTTTACTAGAATGACATAAATTTCTGGTTTGGTTTGTAATCTGGAACAGGAAGTTTTCACTCGATTTCTTGCAACTTTCTCTCCAGGAAGTAAATCCGTATAGGGACGACGGGTCTAGAAGAAAGAATTCAAGAAAACATGGAACCAAAATGTTCTTAAATAGTATTGCTAACAGGTCTGAAAAACCTTGATACAAGTAAAATACGCCCTACACAGGCAATCACTTCGTCCACCGTTTCTCTGATGATGCCTTACTGTTTTTTTTTTTTTTTTTTTATAACCGGAGTATTTCGGCCAACTTACACTTACCGTAACTAATTTTTAAACTCACCAAATACACTGTAAATTGAACAGATAAAATATCAGGGGTGACAGACATGTACAAAGAAGATCAAATAGTGCAGAGGAGGAGAACAAATCCCTTCTCCGCTAGGCCACGAGCTCAAGTGCTTCTTTTGAATATACTAGTTTCGTTATAGTTGGCTTGTAATCTGTCATCTAGAATGGGAAAGTACGAAGTTTAGTCATCTAAAATAAATTATGATTTCAGGCGCTTCGAGTTGTTGATATTCTATCACGGCTTAAGGTAAACGATATGTTGCCGGCAGTTTGGTTTATTTCTAATCGGAAAGCATGTGATGCGGCTGTGAAGTATCTTGAAGGTTGCAGGCTCTTATCTAGACGAGTGTGAGACGAGTAGGAATTAACAGGCTTTGTAGAGGTTCGGTGCTCAGAATCAGGGAGACTTGCTGTCAAAGGAATTATAAGAGGGATAGCTGCACATCATGCAGGATGTCATCTCTCATCTCGTCTCACAGCTAGAGGAGTGGTAGCGGACGCATTTCATTAAGGCTCAAATGAGCCTCTTCGAATGGCCGGGCGAGCTGGCCATACAGGCGTTGAATAAAGGAGCCATGTTGTCCTGGTTCGGGTTTCCTATGAAGGTGCTGAAGAGTACTGCAAGCTTATTTATTTGCTGGAATAAACCCTCTTGTATCAGTACTGCTTACTGCTTCCTATGGGATGGTGCTGAATCTTCTTGTTGGTGAAAATGTTACCCGTGGATCAAATGAAATGACGGTTCTCCAGCCAGGGACAACTTTGGAAGAATCAAGGAAATTAGTTGAGCGAAGTTTTGGAACATATCTTAGCAAAAACAATGTGATGCTTGCTTCAAAAGAATAGCTGGCCAAAATACAGAAATTGAAATGCTGACCTCAAATCAGTGATGATGCTACACATAGAAAGAGCAGGAAAACCCTATATGATGTAGCATACAAGGAGATTGCAGTACTGCAAGAACAATTGCAGAGAAACGCCTGCGGACAAAACTAAGTTGGACGATGGAAACAAATAGATTAAATGCTCTGAAACGTCTACTGAAAGAGTTGGAAAATAATCATGGCCTTTTTGTGCTTGCAATACAATTACTCTGAGGGTGTGGAACATTTATTGCCTGCTGTTTATTCTGGGAATGCTGATTCATTTGATGATTCAAAACTTAAGAGCATGGTTTCTGCCAATGATTCATCAGCAGAGACTGCTGCATCGAGTTTAGAGTAAGTGAAGTTGAAAATCATAAAGATGTGGAGCCGTCATATCATGTAGCTCTTGGTTCAGATAACTCTTGATATCTGTTTACAGAAAAATAAACAATGACTGTTTATAGGACAGGCCTTCCTAATGTTTCCCTGGATGTAGAAGTTATGTATGCTTCTTGATAGGAAGGAGAAGCGCTGGGAAAGCTTTTTGATTCTGAACTTGGTGGAAACACACGAATGATGTCACCACAACGTTTTTTTGACAGTTTCTGGATTTATGGTATTGACGGAAGGTGCATGCGAGAATTTCCAGAGTCAGGCTTAGTCTTGTCAATTTGACAAGTTCTACCACTAAACCTACAAAACGTTTGTTCAGTAGGAACCGGAAAGTTATTACTATGTGCTCAGGGAAGCCTATTTTTATGTGGACTTCTCCCTTGCGAATCATGTGATGGATCACTTCAGCTTACTTGTGCAATTATTAGTTCCTCAAATGCCTTTTGTGGGGAAAAGTTGGAAGGGCACTAGGTGGTTTTTTGTGCTTGTCTGGGGTCTTCGGCTCCTTCCTTGACCAAAAGAAGAAGAAAAAAATCTATCTTTTACCCTCAAAATCCGTAGCTCTTTATGCTGACTGCAATATAATATCATTTCCAGACACAAATATCATCTGAAAAATTATGTGACACATACAATCTAGATTCTACAGCCTATCTAGGGATTCTTCATTTTGATCCTCAACTTCCTAGCAATCTGTGCTGCTTTTGGATGAACTGGCCGCTTACTGCAGTCAGTCTGTTCTACATCCACCCAGTTTATAACCTTCAATAGTAGAGATTGAGGAACTTTCTTAGCATCCTCATCATCTGCTGTTCCTTTAGATTTCTTCATTCCAGTTCCCAATGCTTTCTCTAGGAAGTCCATGAACCAATTTCCAGCTTCATTTTCAATCTGCTTACCCAACCTAATTGTATTGATTAAGTTGCAAGAGGTTGGTCTCCTGTTCTCATCATTCTCAATCGTAGCTTTAGGTAGAAGTTTTCCCTGTGGAGTTAATGGACCTTTTCTTTCTGAAGAGGCCTTTTGATTAGAATTTGATCTTAGGAGTTTCTCGAAGTTCATCCTCTGATCACTACTTCTTTCAGGGAAGCTGGCAATTGACTTGCACAATGCTGTTCTTCTTTTCGACGAGTTCAATTCTGAATTCCCACATTGGTCCATAGAATTGTTTCCAATTTCATGCAAGATTAAGGAATCTTCACACTGTTTGATATTTGTGTTCTGAGCAATTTCAGCAGCTGAAGTGGCTGCTTGAATGGACACCATATCAGTAACTGCTCTCACAATATGGAGATGGAACTCCAGAAACTGGTCAAAACAGGCTGCTGGAGCATCTGGTCTCGCTGATTTACTCAAATTCGAGAACATCCTACACAAGTAGTGTATAGTTGTGATGTTAGCAAAACTCACTTTCAAACTTCCAAAAGCATGACAGCATAAGTAAACAAAATGAAGCTGTGAGTCACAAACACGAGCGTAAAAGAAGGTTTTGTACTTTAGAGAGCGAACTAAAGTTTCAGTAGCCGAAGCATCCCTTAGCGCCTGGAGGGCTATCTTCTGAGCTGCTTCTCGTTGCAGCACAGCTTCCTGTTAACCCCACATGATGTTTTAGCAAACAGGGAAAAAAAATAACGATTCAATTGTCAATCGTTATCCTGGCCTAATACTTTCTTTAACTTAACAGAAGTTCAGCAAACAAGCGAAAGCAATAAAGCATAAGCGATTCACCTTGCCTAACACGTTCAATTTTCCCGGTAAACTCATGGACAACCCGGTGCCGCTATCGGAAGCTGAATTACCAGGCTGAGTCTGCATTTCTGAGATGGCCTTCAAATTCGAAGAGTTGTGTGCTTCTCCGCCCATTCTTAGAGAAGCTACAGCCCTTGCATTTCTTAAACTCGGCGGGGGAGTCGAACTTTTCTTATCCTACAAAAAAGAAAGACAGCAGAATTCAATTAATATTTTGTACTAAAAAAGGTTTGAAGGGTAATTGAAAGGCTTCAAATTTTTCCAAAATCCAAGTACCAGCTCGGGCTTATCAGTAAATTAAGGAATAGAAAAACATGAAAAAAATTTCAATGAAGTTAGAGTAAAGTGCAGCTACAGATGATTTGCAGGGGCTAATTGGAATTCTAGCTTCTCGTTCACAGACACTCTTGCTTCTTGGAAACTTGAAATTAGCAGAAGATGCAATGCAACTTTTCCTAAGCAATGCAGGACTCTCTCCCTTTGTGTCCAACATCTTAGCCAGCGATCCACCAGCAGCAAAAGAGCACCTAATCACCCCATTAGTACCTCCATCTTTGGCAATTCTCCCTCTCACCATTGGAGATGCTGATTTCACACAACTTACTGCCAATCGCTGTTTCACCGGCGTGCACTGATCAAAATCCAAAGGAGCTGGCTTTAAAACCACTGGAGATGAAACCCCATCTGCCCCATTTTGCCCTGTTCCCCAAGAACCTCTCCTTTGACCATTGGGTGGTTTTTGTTCACTTCTTCTCTCTCCCTTTCCTCTCAGACCCATAAGGGGTTCAGGGGTGCCTAATAATGGGTGTCTTCCTGGAAGTGGCTTTGCCCCTTTGACAACAGGAACTGGAGATCCTGGCTCCAGTCTGTCAACGTAAATGAACTGGCCAAGCTGCATTTTGTCGCTGAGGACAAAGTCATCTTGATCAGAGGGAAGACTTACATAGATGGAGTGTGAAGAATCGGATACTTTAATGAAAAACCCATGTTTGGGCCACAGATTTTTCTCGTCGAGCTCAGCTGGCACTATATCAGTTACTTGCAAGAGTGAGCTCCGGTGTTCGCTGGTGGGCTTAGTCCCTGTGTCCATCCCATTCAGAAGCTTCAACAGAATTCCAGGTGCCAATGTTGCCATATCGACTTTCCTCTCCTTCCCTTTCTGATGATGGATGATAAAAAAAAATGGAAAATCGATTTAAAGGTTGGAATTTGAGAGTGGAGGGAGAGGTTGTTGTCGGGTAATTGAGTAGGCGTCGGGTGTTGCTAACGATAAGTAGGTGGTAGTGGTGTAGATTACTTTTTTCAAAATTCAGATTTTTCGAACGTTGCTGCAACGGTCGTATGTTGGTGCCTTGTCTCCGTTCCATAATCATTTTTTAATTATTTTCTACTCCTATTTTGCTTTATATTTAAATAATGGAAAAGCATTCTAAAACAATATTTGAATAAAGGGAAACACTAAAATAAATTACATTTTCAAGACCTGTAACAACATAAGTTAGGGTTAATATTAAAATATTTTACATTTTCTAGAAAGTCAAAGTCATAAATAGAGTGTTATAATTCTGGAAACCATGGTTAATTCTGGAAATCATGGTTAATCTCTTAAGCCTGTAAATCATTAAATTCCAGACTCCAACTCAACTAAAAAACTAAACACTTGACTAATTAGATATTGAAGAAAAAGAATTAAAATAATCTTGTTCGGTAAAAAAACTAAAATAATAATAATAAAATATTAGATTTGACATGAAAAAAAAATAACAATGATGAAATTGCAAAAAATTTTTTTTGCTAAAATCATCTAAAAAAATAGTAATTAAAATAATAGAAAACAAATATGATTGATGTATTAACTAGGGATGAAATTGAAAACATGACTTAATTTAATAAACTATTTTAAATTTTAAAAATTGAAAAAAAAGATTAAATCTTAAGAACAAAAAACCACATGTGTAACCGGCTCATGAAAAGGATGCCGAGATGCTTTGGACACCGTCCTAGAATTCATGATTTTGCCCGTCAAATGGTGTTTTACGTGTATGGTGAATATTGTTCACCTATTTGTTTTATTTACTTTTCTTATTTGTTAAATTACCCTATTATCCAAAATAACACCCAATAATTATCAAATAACCACGTTTAAATGACAAAAAAGCTCCTAATTTGAAGACAATTGTTTTTAATTTCCAAGAGCAATGAAGTGTTTTACTTGTATTTTTCATTTATTTTAGGATAGTGTTACAATCCATAAATTGCTAACCCCGCTTCATTTTTATTATACATTTCACTCGTAAACTACCTTACCACTTATCTCTTTAATATACTTAATAAATATCTTAGTTTCAAATAATTAAAATTTATTAAAATAATGTTTTCTAATTTTTAAAATTCAAAGTGAATTATTGTAAAAAAACTATGTATATGAATTGAAGCTTCTAGAATTTAATTACAAATTCAAATTAAATATTTTATTGATGGATAATATCTGGAAGTACAAAAAAATCTCCAACATGAAAAAAAAGATGACCAACAAGATTTTGAATATTTAGATTAAAAAAACTTAAATAATATTATCTATTTTGGGTAATAGGTAATGATTAAAAAAAAGATAAAACTTAAATATCTTAATTACAAAAAATGTATTTCTATCAACTATATTTTTAGATTAAAATTGTAATGCTAAAATATAATATAATTATTTATGAAAAATTTAATTAAAGATATTTTGATCTATCTAAGTAATAAAAAATACAATATAAACAAATCTTAGATTGGGAATTACACATTCCTTTTAATGAGATAAAAACAAATAACTCAGTTTTAATGACAATGTTATATCATTATAATACATCATTTCTCCACAACTATCATCAATCAAGACTTCTACTGAAATATTTTGTTATTGTTTTTTAATCTAGTTTTTATATTATGTGTTTATTGAAATTTAGAGTTCATAATTTATTTTAATTTATATTATTAATGGTTTTCGTGGTATTAAAAATATATCTCAACATCAAGTTGGTATCTGAAAAACATCTTAGCATCGCAGTGCGATTTATTTAAAAAAAAAACTTTTAGTTAAATAAAAAATCATTTAAATCTTGTGGAGCTAATGACCCGATTTACAAGTTTAGTGACTAACCCTAGTTGTCCCAATTCGTAAAATTAGTGTGGTACCTTTTTTCTGTCTAATTGAACTCAATTATGTTATCATAATTTTTTTTTTATCATATAACATGTTATTAAATTTAGAAATTCCATGAGTCTGAGTCTGTTCGTAGGTTTTGGCAAACTTAACTTTTTTAATTTATTTTTTTTAATTTTAATCCTTTGATATTGGATCAATTGAAATTTAGTTTCATAATTTATTTTAGTTTTGCTTTAAATGGTTTGATGCTTGATTTTGTGATTGTCTATTTTAGTTAATATATAATTAAATAAAATTATTCATAAGAAGAAAAAAACAAGTTAATAATCTCAATGGAATCCATTGTCGAGTTTACAAATTTGACATCTTTATTCGGCTTACCCGATTCTCTAGTTTGATTTGACTACCCATCAAACTTGATATGTTTTCTTTTTATTTTTCTATCTTTTTTTTTTTGCATTCTTTTTTAATATTAGATTGGCCAGAACATGAAATTCATGTTTTATTTTTTGTTTATTTTCTATAAAGTTATTGTAATACCAAATTAATATTTTTTTTAGAGTTGGTGCTCGATTTTCCAAACATTATTATCATAAATTTAAATGAAAATAATTTCCAAAAAGATAAGTTAGTAAACTCATCATTGATTCAATCCATTTTGTGATCGAGGTCAACCCCATCTAATATCATTTAGATATTTTAAAAATATTTTCATGTTAATTTTTTAAAAAAAGTTGTCATGTTCTTACAAATAATCCATGTTGTATTTGAACTAATCAAATTGACTGATTCACTTTGGGTCAACCTATGTATGGTTTAATTGAAAACTCAAGTTAGACATAAAATTAAGTTAATAGATTTTAATATTAAACCACTTGATTAAATTTATTAATATTGTTGAAAAACCTTCATAATCCTAACGATTTTCTTATGTTTGAAACAAGATTAATCCAACATTCAAAGAAACACTTGGAATTTACTAATAACTTTCAAAAATTGTTAATAATAACACAATATTTTTTCTAAAATTATCAAGTTAGCCAATATGGAAAAATATGGACTTGAAGTTGCAACAATTTGATAGCATTCTTTATTAGACAATTTTTCAAGATTTTCTATTTCAAATTTACCAAAGTCAACACTCGCTGATATAATATAAACCTAAAAGGAGAGAGTGGGTTTTTTTTTTTTTTTTTTTACTGTGCAAGGATATATTGTTTATTCTTTCACAAATTATTATGGATGGACTCTGTAATTTCTTTATTTTTTTTAATTTAGTTATCAAACTTTTTAATTGAACACCAAATGATTTTCATATCTTGTAAAAAAGTGAGGAAAAAAAATAATCAAATTGAAAATGTATCAAAGATAGATGACGCGCTAAAAGTTTCGTAAGAGATGTACTTTAATCTTTTAACTTTAAAAATCATGTAAATCATACAATTTTAGTACCTTAATATTTTTTTCAATTCAATTTTGATATATAAGTTTGTTATTTTTTAATACTAGGTTAAGAAAAATAGTTTTGTCAGATTTTGACATTAGAGAGAGAGAATTGTTGTCTACACCAATTTAGACTACTAAAATAAGTGATATTTGTATGAAATTATTTTTTTGACAAAGGAAGATCATATTTGATGTTTTTTTAGATATGTTTTTAAAATTTGTGAAAAAACCAAATATGAGCTCGAGTTGATTTCTGGTTTTAAACTGATTTTAGTATTTGAGGAAGTTTTTTATGACCAACAAATAGATTTGTCAGGTGTTTTATATGTGTTTTGTGTCAAAATGAGTTTTGAGTTCAAAAGAACTTAAGTCCTCATTTTTGGTCACCATAAAATCAGAAAACACATCATTTGATTTAAAAAAAAAAATAATTAGAGCAATAAACATGTCGTCCATCCCATGGGCAGTGAGAAAAGGTCCAATTATGCGAACTCTAATGACTCACGGCAAGCAAGTTGACCTAGCTTGTCCAATCCAAAACCTTTGACCTTTGTTTTCCTAACTGTTTTTCAATTAATACATCTATTATATTTTTTTTCAAGAAAAAATTATTTATATTTATATTAATAAGTTTTACCTCTTTTATTTTGTTTAGGGGAGTCTTTATAATAATGATTTTTTTGTGTGTGTGGATTTAATTTTTAAAGATGTTTTATTTTTTTATTTGCTGTATTGGTGAATGATATCTTTGTAAATAACAATTATTTATTTTCAAATTAACTTAAAAATAATAGTTAATGTTTCTTAATTTTTATATGTAGACATGCATAATAGTTTTTTTTATTCTATTCAATCAATTTCAATGTTTTTTTTTAATTCTATTAATGTTTGATTGAATAAAATTTTTTTAACAAATATTATCAGGTAAATGTGTTGATTTACATGTCTCTTAATTTTTCAAGTTTTATTTTTAGGTATTGTTAATGAATTATTTATTTATTTATCAGCATACATAGTTCTTGATATATTTGATTACTTGTATTAATAAAACTTATTGTTTGCAATTAATTTTTTTAAAACACGGAAATGCGTTGAAAAAACCTTTATAGAAATAAAATATATGACCTGCGCAAAACAATGTCCACGTAACTACTTTTTACTAGGTCAACATGTTTAAAGAAAACCTCCAAACCAATCAAATTCGGTATATAGACTAGCTTAAGCGTTTCACAATTAATCCTCAAGATCTAATTTTTTTATAGTTTTCTTTTCGTTTTTTCATGGTTATTTTTTTGTTATTTTTTTCATTTTTTCCATAAAATATTTTTTTTGTTGGTTATACTTTTATTTTATTTTTTCTTTTTCCACTTATATTTTCTTTTTTTGCTTTTTATGATCGGGGTGACCATTCTATTTTAAACATACCACAATTAATCCTCAAAATCTTTATATATATATAATCAAAGTATCCTCGGAACCATTTTTTTGCTAAAGTGCTTTCATGCTGGTACATGTTTTCCTTTTTATTCCCTATATTTTTTTTAACTAGGGTCTACAAGTCAGCTTAAGTACACCACAACTAATTCCCAAACCGAATTTGTTTTTTAAAAAATATGGATTACTACAGTGATTTCACACTTAAATTTTTTTCCTTTAACTTATATATTTTTTTGTAACCTTGGTCTCTGAGTCAGCTTAATCTTTTTTTTTTTTTACTAAATGGTGTAGAGAAAGCACTGTAACTCCCTGCACATTTCAGGGTGGATGTTATAATTCTTTCCTTTTTTTTCTTTTTGCTTTTTTTTCTAATTAGGTTTTTTTTGTTTTTTCTAATTATTTTTTCCGTTTTTTTTCTTTCTTTCTTTCTTTTCTAATTATTTTTTTTGTTTTTTCCAAGAAATATTTTTTTGTTGGTTATATTTTTTTTTCACTTATATATATATATATATGTTTTTTTATAATTGGGGTGTCTAGGGTAGCTTAAGCGCACCACAAATCCAATTTTTTATAGCTTTTTTCTTGTTTTTTTCCCGATTATATATTTTTTTTCCCGATTATATATTTTTTTTTCATTTTTTTCATGAAATATTTTTTTTGCTGGTTATACTTTTTTTTTTCTTCACTACAATGCTTTCATGCTTATACATATTTTATTACCATGGTCTCTCAGCTAGATAATTTTTTTTATATATTTTTTTCACTTATATATATTTTTAAACCAGAATCTCTATGCTAGCTTAAGTGCACCAACACTACTCCCCGGATCAAATTTGTTTTTTGATAATCCGGGTATTCAGGTCAATTTGGGCGCACCACGACTAATCCCCAGACCAATTTATTATTTTTTTTGTTCAATTATATATTTTTTTATGACCGAGGTCTCCGGTCCAGCTTAAGTGCGCCACGACTAATTCCAGATTGATTTAAAAAAAAAAAAAACCAATATGGATTGCTACAGTGCTTTCATGCTTATATTTTTTTTTCACTCATATATTTTTTTTATAACCGTTGTCTCCGAGCCAACTTAAGCTTCTTCTTTTTTGTTTGTTCTTTTTCATTTATATTTTTTTTTATAACCGGTGTCTCTGGGCCAACTTAAGCTCTCTTTTTTTGTTCTTTTTAACTTATATATTTTGTTATAACCAAAATCTATAGGTTATATTAAGTGCACCATGACTACCTTAGACTTTTTTTTTTATAATCGGGGTGTCTGGGTTAGCTGATGCGCACCACAAGTTGTATAAGTACATATATACCCCTTATAAGGAAAAAAAATACAAGAGTTGGCTTAGGGGTGTATTGGTAATTTATCAATTTTTAATTATATTTTCTGTCGCAGTGTTATAGGCGTGTCTTCGAGGGTGACGTCAATTTCAGAGCTTATGCATATTTTTGGATAGCGTGTGCAACGTCGTAGAACTTCTAAAAATGGATATTAGTTTTTTATATATTCATTTTATTATATAAAATGTGTTTAAAATAATATCATGGCATCAAAGGTATTTCTAATTTTTTTTCATTTATGTGCATAGTACAATAATCATTATACCTTTAAATAAGAAAAAAACCAAGAATTGTTAGTGGTGATGTCCTGATAATTTTACTTTTTTAGTGCACAGTGAAATAATTTTTGTAGCCTCAAACAAGACAAAACAAAAGATTTACCTGCAGTGGTATTTCAAACATTTTATGCTTAACTATACAGCATAAGAAAGAGTTTCACTCTTATTTACACCACCAAAACTAAACTTACTATATTTTTTAACACGAGTTGCATTTTATACAAATACAAATAACAATAAAAATGAAAAATCTACAAATAAAAAAGTTAAAATTATTTTAGAAGGATTGAGGAAATAAAGGGATTGAAATTAAACTAAAAAAATAAAATAATAAAAACTGAAATGCAAAAAAAAAAAAAAATTGTGTTAAAACTAGACAAAAAAAAAAATTTAATCCCCATAACGGAATGCGGGTTTATGGCTTGTATACACTAAAAGCAATCAGGTTTGGTTACTGTTCACTATGAGTAAAATCACTATAGATTACAATAATGTTGCTCAGTTTTTGGGTCAAGTTGGTTTACTGGTTTATTGGGTTTTTTTCTTTTTGCATAATAAAAAAATGATTTTGTCCCTCAAAAAAGACACAAAAAAGTTATTGGCTGAAGGGGTGCCATGATAATTGCACATTTCAGTCCGGTCCGGTTCGGGTCACCATTTTTTTTTATATATATATTTTTTTTACAATAAAATAACTATTTTATCCATAAAAAAAGACAAAATTCAGCTATGTCCAGGAGGGGTGCCACGAGAATTTTCTCATTTTTAAAAAATAACTAAATACGGATATAACTCATAATAAGATAAAAATAAAGAGTTGGATTTATGGTATTCCGGTAATAGACTATAATATTTTATTATTAATCGCCGATTACTGGGGGCGCATGTCCCACATACAAGTGGTGAAAATAGGCCTCATGCTCTCTTTGGACGGCTCGTGTGGCGTGGTATGTGGTCGAAAATGACCATTCGAAGTCTCCATGGATGCTCTGTAGTGTTCTCTTACTCATGGTCACGGTTGCTGGGGATGAGACGGTGATTAGTTGATTTCCCCCCCTTTTTCTCTCCTTCACCCTAAACTACACAGTAGTCCCTGATTTTATGGCCTTTTCATTTCAATCCCTTCTTTTTTAATTTTGTTATGTGGTCCTTATTTCTGTTATCTAAGTTTTAATTTGTTTCAATTGTGTCCCTCAATTGAAATTGATTATATATTGCATTTTCCTTTTAGCCCTTATTTTTTTTAATTTTCGTATTGCTTTTAAATCCCTTAATATCTTAGGTACATAAGATTGGATTTTTTTAAATTTGTACTTTTATTGAAATTGATAATATATTTGATTTTCATTTTGGCTATTATACTTTTAATTTTTTTTATTTCATTTCCTTTTTTTTTATTTCTTAAATAATTCTTATTTTTATCCATGTTCATAATATATATATATGCTCTTAGTTTTTTTTTTAATTTTTATTATTTTCTCTTTTGTTGAGATAGTATTTTTTTCAAAAATTATGTTATTAAATTTTAGTTTGTGTTTGTGATCATTTGAAAAATGATATTTTTTATTTTTTACTTTTTTGTTTCTTTTGGGTTTTTTTATTCGTTGATTATTTTCAAGTCAAATTATTTTTTAATTTAATTTTAATTTAATTTTTTTTGTTTGCTCTTTTTTGAAAGTTTTTGGGTTTTTTTATTCTTTTATTGAATTTATTTTTCTATTATTCATGCAACAACAACAACAACAACAACAACAATAACAACAACAACAACAACAACAGTAATAATAGTTTTAGTTTTTTTCTTACTTTCTCTTTTGTTAATATTTTTGAGCTTTTTTTTCTTGGGGTAATTTAGTATTTTTTATTGATTTAGTAATAATAGTAATGATATTTGTAGACTTTAAGTCTTGATGTTCTTGTTATTATAATAGGATATGTTGATGTGTTTTATTATATCAAACTTTGCATGTATAGATGATATATTTTATTTTTGAACCAACAAAATCTATTAATTTTTTCAATCCAAATAATTATAAAAATGATTTACTCAGCCTGTTATGTAGTGCAGGCAATTAACTAGTATATAGCTAAAATATGAAATATTTTGATTGATCTCTCATTTATGCAAATTTTAAAACCAAACCAAGGTCTTTCCAGGTTACCAGTTGACAGGTTTATTTTAAAAAAATAAATAAATTAAAACAATACTTTACTATTTATTTTTATAAAATAATCAACTGGTTCTGACTAGTTTTTGCATGGTCTATTAGGTCATGGATCAATATAGGTTTTTGCCCGAATCAAACCGAGTCAATTCTCTGTTCATTTTTTGAACCCAAACTGGTCCAGATTTCAAGTCCCCCCCCAGCCCCAGCAGAATGGTTTTTTATAGCTGTACACTTTCATGAAAAGTTGAAATGATTATTTTAATGATCCTTGAGATTTGATTTGACGGCCACAGGAAACATTTTAAACGACGGTCGGTGGCAGAAAGGCTTTTAATTCGAATACATCACGGTTCATGAATTAAAATAACAATAAAGATAATATAAGGGTGTTAATCAAAATGGTCGACAATTCAAGTGTTCTTGTCAAATTTGGATATTACATCACGTCAGCCCTATTTACATGTGTGGCTCGAAATGCAGCCACGAGCTTACACTACACCACCATCTTGCAAACCCATATCTCCTTGATTCCTTCATATTCACTTGGTGAGGTGAGACAACAGGGTATGGGAACAGATCAAAGATAATTTTCGGCGACGCCCCAACAAATGCACTTCCAGCGACAAAGCACTTCCAAAGCCAAATTGTGGACCAAAATCTGAAACAAAAGTAATAGAGATTGTTCAAAATAATAATAATAATAAAAAAAGTAATCCAGAGGTTTTTTCCTGCTCGCTTGAAGGTTTAAACAGGGAGCCGAAACAATTGTACACACCATATCCACTTTGTTGCAGGAAGGCATGTTATGATGAGCTAGATAACAATCTGTGAAACCGCTCAATTCTTTTGGAAATCTTTGCATGGTCGTCGTGGCAAGAGCCATTCTGCTGCAAAGTTTTGTTTTTCTTTTGTGTTCGGAACAAAAAATCTTCTGTATCTAAAACATAGGATACCTACATGCACACAGCACCAGTTGATCATCAGAAGATAAAGAAACAGGGCTTTCTCAATTACACTCACGTGGGTATTAAAAAAGGCAAAAACTAAAACTTGACTTTTAATGCAAGATACCTTTGAGGAATTGCAAGCAATTTTACACTCTAACCCATTCAAAACCCGAAACCCTTCCATGGCCAGGCAATCGTCAGCATTTGAATATCTATGTTTATTCCTGTCAACAGTGGGGTTTTGTTAAACATGGGAGCTCATACAGAATTAATAACTTTGTCCATTGTGTTACGCACCTCTTCAAGAAAATCCCTGGCTTCTCTTTTTTGTCAGGAACAACAGAGAGGAAATCATTATGCAGATATGATGCAAAATTAGGATCCGTGGAAACAGCAGTAACTTCAGGTTTATCGTGTCCAAAGTCCATAAGCTGAATAGACAAGCGGGTTGGTGTGGAAGACTGCACAGAAAATCAGTGTTACAGTTGCATCAAAATTAACATACCTTCAAACTCGTAACATTCCAATTAAAAAATAAAGACAAGCAAAACCATTAGACCTACACATTCAATACGATATATATTCTCATCATGAAGAAGCACGCGGGCATTTTCATGGTAAACAATATCCACAAATCTTCCATGTTTCCTTGATTTTTCATATGCATATAGTTGGAGCAACTTGTTGTCCATCTCATCCGTTGCCATGGTTTGGAGCTGTGGAAAATAAAAGAGTACTTGGTGAGAAGAGATGAAGGCAAGAAAGGCAGAAGAATGGAGAATGAAAGTATTGAAGGAAATCCTGAGCATTTTACCTGTTTGACAAGCTTATATATTAGTTTGTCCAATGTGAATAGAACATATGACTGTGTCCCAATAATAGCCCGGCAATCATCCTCAAATTTTGTATTGTCAGAAGAACCATCAAGTAAGTTGTAAAGTGCACTCATGAATCTGTAAAGACATGCTTAAATTAATAAAGACATGTTCAAGTTGATAGAATAACCTCAATTTCTGAAGCTAGAGTACCTGGCATAAAGATCAGTAGGACTAGTGTCATTTGAAGCTCTCCATTTCCTCTCAGCTGATGATGAATTAACCTTTGCTGATTGTATTCTCTCATATAATGTCTTTCAAATTAATTAATAAGAAAACCATGTTAACAACCGCAATCTCTTAATTAAATAAAATATGTCCTGCCAAAGAAACAGAAATAAAAAAACAAGCCTTACTTGGTGAAGCCTAAAAAGCACATAGAAGGAATCGTTTCCATAGAAAACCCGAGAGCCTTTTTCTTTGTCATGCAATGAAGGGGGGACATGCTTTGCCAAAGGCTTCACATGTAGAAGAAAACGTTCGAAAAATGGTAAAATTGTTCCTTCTTCAACATCATGGGCATCAGCCATTCCTTCAGCCTCACCTTCACTCTCAGCTTTATTATCATGTTCATCATGGTCACCATCTTCCTCATGCTGTTCCCGAGAGCAATCTTCACCATCACCAGACTCACTTCCAGAAACATCTGCATTCTCAGAGGCATTCTCACTATTATCCTCTGATGTCCTTTGAGCACTTTCACCGCCTTCATCATCAGCATCAGCATCGTTCTCCCCCCCTGCCTCTCCACATTCTTCTCCTTCTCTGGCTTGATATTGCCTATTCACAGCACTGTCCTTCACCTTGCGTGTTGCCTCCAAACCAGCTTCTCCATAATCTGCAAAATTATCCTCTTCAAAATCACCATTCGGAGATAATTCACCCTCTTCTCTTTCAATTTTAAATTGTGCAGCAGATTCATCGTTATATCTGTTACTCTTGATGACTTCTGTTGCTACCCCATTTGTGGAAACAGTGGGTCTTGAAAACTCACCACCCTGTTAAATCAGTAATAGATACAGTCATCTTTCATCTGAAGTTCACTAGAAAAAAAGATCAAATTCGAAACCCGAGATCTTTCATTTATTTGATATTTATTTCCAACACTCCTTAGCCATATCAGCCTGCGCAGTCAGTTAAGGGAGTGTTTTTCTATAATTTTTTCTTTATATTCAATTATAAAACCAGTAAGACACTTGTCAAGCCAACCATCAAAACAACTCATATTCTATGTCTGAGCAAATAATTCAGCTTCAAGTTTACCCATATGAAACCGAGGCTAATAGCATTAAATTCCAATTGACCATGTGTAAAGTGGTCTATCAAGAACAGCAACAAAAACTAAATTCCAAACTACTTTGTCCCTGCTTTATGGATCCCTTTTTGCACCATCGCACAAGATCATAAACCAAATCAACCTCAATATCGCAAGATTTTAAATCCTTCTACATCCCTTCCATCCATGTCCACCCATGTCTATTGTTCAAGTGGTCTATCAAGAAGATGCTACATGATGTAAACTGACGTAGTATGAAAACACCATACCTCTGTTGAAGGTAATATTTCTTTACCCGAACCTATTCCAAGCCCTCCCTCGACAGTGCCATTACTTGGTCTTGAAGGGGTAGCACTAAGCCCTTGCAACAAAATGCTACATCTCAGAAATCTAGCCATAAATTTGGAAGAAAAAAAGAGAGGGGGGTGGGGGGGCTTGCAATAGAGGAGAGAGATTTAAGGAAATAACATGAATTAAATAAGATTGGAAACATCCATCAAACCTGATTCTACAAGAGTTCGTCCATTACTTAACTCTGCCCCAGTGACAAGAGATGCATTTGAATTTAGCAGCCGGTCATTGGAAGGAGCTTGTTTAGTGACCCCTGACAATTCATCAGCTGCAGCTGCATTGATCAGCGCCTTTTCATGTTGAAGAGTGCTCGTGGAAGTATCACTTTTGCGAGCCACGTGATCTGCATCGGGAGAACCATTTTCTTTAACCCTGTTTTCTCCATTTAGCATCCAAGCCCTGCTAGAACTTGATTGTTCAGGTTGGATACTTTCATCTCCATTTCTTGAAGGATTTGAATGTTTGGAGTTTGTGACTGCACCACCACCACCACCACCACTAGGGCTACCTTCGCTCTCTCCACTTTTGGAAGACTGATTCTTAGCTTTTACAACATCTTCAGTGTCTTCAGCACCCTGAGGTCGGGATGGAACACCAAGCATGGGTTCTAAGAAGGTTGTCCAAATCTTCATCACTTTATCTAACTGTTCAGTTGTACAAACTTCTGCACATGAATATTTGATGAGTTGATACAAGTCCTCATGAGTGTCAGGATCTGGGTACTCAAATTCCAAATTTGGTATAATAGGTCGTCTGTTTCCAGCAGCAAAAGCAAGAAGCACATCATCTTCCTTGCGCTTATTCTCACTAATTTCTTTGATTTCCGCCAGTAAGGCTGCAAAATATGTCATATATCCATTATGTTAATATAGCTATGGGTCATATGCAGTCACAAATTATTTAAATTCATGATTTTACGATCAAGGATGATGCTAGGCATTTTCTATACAGACAAGAGTAAATGCAAGAAGAAGCCAATGATAAAGGATGGAACAAAGCAACTTCCAAAATTATTCAGGACTCATATTTAGTTTTGCTTGGTACTCACAACAGAATGTATAAGATAACGGTCAGAGATCATAATTCCCATTCATGCCAAGATATCAAAATAATTACATAGTAATTGCTTCATCTGAAAGTGGATATACCAGGATGTCAACTCGTAAATACCTTTTGTGCTCAAGCTCTTTGTATCCTGCTGCTTGAAATAGAAGCTACGATGATCGAGTGATTTGTGATAGTTCTTGGCATAAATTTCAGCCCAAACTTTGTTAAAATCAGCACGACACCTTGCCCACTCTTCTTGTTTCTGCTTCAAGCGAGTTAATATAACTGGCAAAGCAAGAGAAGTGTTCTTCCTCAATACATCCATTACATCAAGCCCATGGTCACCATATAAACGTTCAATACACCTCAGATTCAGAGCTATTGCAGAAGAAAAGAAAACCTCAGATTCAAGCATGGGATATAATAGATGTTCTAATAACTCGATCAAACACCAATCAACATATGACCTGTTAAGTGCTCATCAGTACGAATTGGACTATCCATTTTGATTGTGTTATCATTAATCTTTTCTAATAATTCCTCCACACGCTTGGTGGTTACATTCACAGATTCTAACAACATGTCCAGCTCAAACCTGAAATGACAAGAAAGGCCATCAACAATTGCCAAAAGATAATCAAAACACTAGATTCATTGACAGTGATAATTTATGTATAGCAGAAACAAATAGAGTTGTGCAAACAGTGCCATCTCAGTTTCCTACAAAAGACATCATTGTGACAGAATGTGTTATATTTTGAAATTAATCAAAAGAGAAATGTCATTGGAAATTAGGCAGTTTTAGAATTAAAAAGATAAAAAGCAATCTCCCAAAGAGAAAATAAATCAACATCATCCAAGGCAAGCTCCAACCTGTCATCTTCACATCGAAACAAGCTCTCTTCATACTGATTTTTCCGCATATGTTTAAAAGAGTAATCTTCACTTCCTGAAGTAACAGATACCCAATGATCATTCAGTACTTCAGCACCAAGCTCGGTCCTCTGACTTGCAGGAGGTATCATGTACTGCTATCATGCAATAAATAAGTCACTCACGGAGCAAAAACTATTAGAAGTGATGATCAACTAAAGAAAATATATCAAGAATAACAGTAGTTAATTACACTTTTTGGTAGAAGCCGATAACTGGGAGTGCAGCGCTCGCAGTTAGATAGGTCAAGTTCATTTATGGGTTTTGCAAGAAGCTTATCCTTGCTGGGAAATGAAGACATTTTGTGACCTCCTGTGTCCTTACTTCCAAAGGCTACACTTTTGTCAAGCCTATCCCTTTCTCGGATTTCACAGTCTCTATCCTTGACCCCGTCATCTCTCTCACGATCTCTATCTCGGTCTTCTACTTTCAAAACTCTTGGTAAATTACCTTCATTACACAGGGACTCTGGAATAAGAAGTTAGTAAACATTAATCTGAATGCAACATAGGTCAGATCATTTTAGAACTAAGCCAAACATGCTTGGTTCAGTAAAAGTAAAACTAGAACCAAACACAAGTTCCTAAAAAATCAAATTAAACCAAATGAATCCAGCATGTTAGATAAGCCGCATAAGATGAAGAGAGCGAAGATGATGAGAGACTCATCTAGCATAAAAAAATAATGAAGAAACATTCATCACTTACTTTTACTCACGACACCGGCAAGTAGACCCTCTACAAGACAAATTTTAATTAGACAGTGTCGATAATACAAAATTTCCAAAGCAAGTAATCAAAATATTTGTTTCGTAAAGGTACCATTTTTTTCACATAGTGCCAAGAATTCATTGAACCCATCCATGAGATCTGGATTATTTCCAAGCAAATCACCCACCTGGTACAACCAAGAGTTTCACGCTTTACTAGTTCTATTCCAACAACATTTTTTCAGAAAAGGATAAATTCCAACAACATTGACTATATGTAGGTTAGACATATAGACAGGACCACACTACTAGCTCTTTATATATACAAAACTGAAGTACACTCAAGTTGACCCCAGCACATTCAACAGCAAGAGACTTGCCAAATAATGCACCAGATATAGATCTTCATTTGAAGTTTTCAGTTCCAAATGTCAAAGTCCAAGGACAGCAAACAAGAGCTACTCCTTGAGAAGTAATATTTAATTTCAAGTAACTCTCTTGTTACAGGGGACAAACTATATATACATGATTTGACATGAGCTCTTCATTCATTTAAGGGTAAAAGCAGAAGCTAATTGATAAATTAATGCATATCCTTTTCAGTCAATATCGGTTGTTGTGGAGCAATGCTAAATGACTATCAGCCATACCAAAGACTGCAACTCTGATCTTGTGATTATTTCTCTGGTATAGAGATGAAGACACCTCAAAAATTCCTGGTAATTTTCAGGATTGTGCAACGTCTCTTTGACTTTGTCGCAAAAAGCAAGCTCTTGACTTAATGCACCTGCCATGATATGAACCAAGTCAACAAAGCAGAAATAGAAGGAGAAGGTAACGAAACTTGAAAAGGGGAAAGGAGCTTTCCCCTAGTGAAGAATAAAAAGAAACGAAAACTCAGTTTAAATACACTAAGAGCATCAGAGTCCATAAAGAAAATATAATTGACACCAGCAATGATGGTCATTCGAGTTTGAAGCAGTATATAAAGACAAAAAGCATGATAAGCACCCCAAAAGTAATACGGATGATGCATTACAAAGTAATATGCACAATAGAGAAGTGCATTTTCACTCAATTCACAAATGATGGAGAATGCAACCAGGTCTAGCAGCATAAAAAATATACAAAGAAACTTGGACCCTAAAAAGAAAATAGGAGAGAACCTTGATGTAAAATTAGAATTAAAATCACAAGTCATTACTTTGAATCGGAATGTCAGAAACATATAACTTACTGCATTGTTAGATATCTCGGAACTCTACATCAGAAAGCAATCAAAATGTGCACAATCATGAAATAAAACAGTAGACAATCTGCAATGTGAACTATGCAAAGCACACCCTCTCAAAAAGAAAGGTTAATGAAAAGAAAGAGAACAAAACTGCCCAACAACCAAAGAATATTAATCTGTAACTTCATTTACAAAAGAAAAAAAAAATCAGAACTGAAAAATCAAATCTACACAAGTGGAAGTTGCAGATGCACAAAATATGACACGGTTGAAAATTGAGAACCAGAAGAATAACAGACAGAAGTTCACCAGCAATATTATAAATTCCAGTTACAACCATGGCCCTAGCCCAAAAAACAATCACATCTATGAGCATGAAGCACTGAAAGAACTCACTTTTTACAGCATTTTTATCATCATAAGCAGATGAAACAGGATTCATTCCTCCAAAGCTCTCATAATCATCCCCGACTTGTTCAGCAGTTGAATCTTCAACTCTACGAGCAGGTTTCCGCTTGTGAGGGAATCGTTGGTTGAAGTCTCGATTTCCATCATGATCATAATATCTATCATCCCGCTCGCATTCCCTCCTGTCTCTGTCTTCTCTCCTCTCCTTTTCTTTTTCAACACGCCTGCGTTGATCCTTATCTGCTCTGATCATAGCCCTATCATGGTCTGGATCGGGACGGTCAACACTGATGTCACGATCAGCATGCAAAGCCATAGCCCTTTCTTTCTGGTAAGAGATACAAATCCAAACATTAGACTAGTGATTAATTGGAAATTCAAAGTAATGAGAAGGGAAGGGAAAGGAGGAACCTTTTCAACCTGCACTTGGCGCATTGTAGGCATGGCAGAACTTCTGTCACGGAGAGCAGGATTCCTAGCAGATGGAAAATTAGCATTGGCGGCAGCTGAAGAATCAGGAAGGAAATGAGTGAACTCCAAGAGCAAGTCATGGTGGTCTCGAAAAAGTGTAGCCACCTGCAACATAAGTAATTCCATTAAAACTGTTCAAAATTCTTGTCCCAAAGATGGACAAATAAGCAGAATATGATAGAAACAGAAAGTGAAGCAATCAAACAAAAGAAGAGTCAGTGAAGGTGAAAACATGTGACAGGTATACCTGCTGGTAGACTTCACTGATGGACTTATTTTCCTTTCTGTACATGTTCAAAATGTCTAAAAATGATTTGTAAACACGATCATCACCTTGAAACCTTGTCTGGAGACACAAAATTCATATGATTAAAACCGTTGAGACCAAAACAATAAACCATCTTGCAGTTTGTACAGGAAACAATGTTTGGACCTTAATTTTGTTCACAAAATTAATTGCTTCTTCAAATTCAACTGGCTTTTTCTGCAGAGGTTGTTCCTCTTCCAATGGGAGGGTAATCTCATATCCTTTTGGCAAGAAGGTATTGAACCCCAAAATTAAGTCACGGTGCCCTTTAAATAACTCCTTCACCCTTGCTATGACACCCGCAGTGTCAATTCTACAAACATCCAAAGGAACAAGTCAATAAAATTCATCAAAACACATGCACATATACATTTTATATATATATATATATATATATATATATATATAAAAACTCATTGCCTGCACAGCAACAACAAACCTTTGAGCTTTGAAATCCTTCATGACCTCAAGAAAGTCATCGTACTTTTCTCTCTTGTCTTGAAATATATCCTTGACAGCCTTGAGATATGCCAAGGCATCATTTGTTGTAAGTTTCTGCCCTCCTCCTCCTCCTCCTCCTCCTCCTCCTCCTCCACCACCACCACCACCACCACCACCACCACCTCCTCCCCCTCCAATCATCTGGGGTTGTCCAGAACTTCACAGCACAAAGATATATTTAAATTAACAACTTGATAGCTAGATTCAAAAACACATGCAACAGATCATCAGCCTCATCCCCCAGATTCATTCACATTAAAAGCTACACAAATACACTTAATAACAACTAAGACAAGAATAATCGCCTAGAATTCATGGTTTCCATCACATCCAAATCGATAACCGAAGAATTTTTTAAGATAAATTAGCAAGAAGAAAAATTATCCTTTCATCCTATGTCATCAAAAAAGAAAATAAAAATATAACTACTGAATCTTAACCTAAAAAGGTAAAAATAAAATAAAATGATAGTAACAGTAATATCTAGCATGCGAAGCAATGAACCTGTTTTAACATATATTGGTTCCAAAATCAAGCACTAAAATCAGGGGGGGACTCACGCTTCGCCTTTAGTGGAAGATGAGAGCACGGGCCTTTTAAGTTGAGACCCCATGTAAACATCATCTCTTGACCTCTTCATCTTTTCCTTTTTACAAATAATAAAACTCTCTCCCTCTCTTCAACAACAGTAAAAGCAACGGCAACGAATCATGCTTCGAACTGCTTCAATTGAAGGCCTGCAATCAAAAAACTGGTTAGCAGATCTAAACGCTATTTTACTTTAGAATCAAAATAAAACAGCAGATTATAATTATAATTAAGCATAGATCACCTCATCGAAACACCAAGTAATTTTTTTCATTTTACTTCAGTTGAAAGCAACTTATTTAACCGAATTTTACAAAAATATAGATCGTTTGATAC
Organism: Salix dunnii; assembly: GCA_015731905.1. Taxonomy (NCBI): domain Eukaryota; kingdom Viridiplantae; phylum Streptophyta; class Magnoliopsida; order Malpighiales; family Salicaceae; genus Salix; species Salix dunnii. The sequence continues at coordinate 12,478,196 of CM027666.1, read as the reverse complement.
TCTCTACTGAATTAGCAATCACAGCTTTTCTCAGCAAATAAATAAATAAGCCTTTTCTTTTATTTATAATCAACGAGAGACCAGACCAGAACACAGAGCTTTATCTATATGAAGAAGAAGAAGTCTTGATGTAAGACCTTTAAAGGAAGAGGGATATGGAAATTGGAGCGCTGGCTTATATCACGAAATGACACAGGAAGAAAAGGAGAGACGAGAGGAGAGGATGCATACATACACACAGCAATGCTATGTTTATTTGATGAGACGAAGAGAAGAATGTTGATTTAGTATATATGGTAAACTTCAAAACCATCCTCTAACTATATACTTCTCGTTAGCTGTCCTCCATCAATTTCTTTTTATGTCAAAGCAGGTGTTTTAGAATGTAATAACGGTTGTTTTTCAAATTATTTTATATTTAAATTATTAAAGTTGTATTTGTTTTAAAAAATAAAATTTATTTTGGATATCTTCAAATCAAAATATTTTGAAAGACAAAATCCGAGATAAATAAATACATATTTAATTTAAAAAATATTATTGAAACGTAAAAACATACACACCTTTCTCCATCCACATCCCTTCATGTTTTGTATTTTTCTTTTTCTTAGCTAAAGATAACGTTATTGTTAAATAGGAGGTATTTCTAGAGTAAGGTTTTCGCTACCCATTTTAAAAATTAATAATTTAATAGTGTAATGTCCTTGTAAATCAGTAGGTATTTTTAACGTTTATGTAAGGATTCTTTATTCATGTAATTCGATAATAACTATTTATAGTGTAATGCTTCTCTTTAATGGGTTTTGTATTTTTTTATATAGAAATTATATTGTTTTAAATTAATATATATTTTAGGGAAATAATTCTCTATTTATATAATAACAATGACCTCAGCCGAAATCACTTTTAAGCGAGTGGAGAGCAAATTCTCTGCAAGAAGCACGGCATTTCCGTAAAAAAAAAAAAAAAAAAAAAAAGGAGAATGCAGATAGATAACTTGATTGAGAATTTCAGGTGATTAGGGATACGATTGAGATAGAATATTCTTCAAGGACTCGATCGATCTAGACCGGTTCCATAACTGGGTATTTGTTTTTATGTTTGCCCCGCTGATACATCTTACATTTATTTTTTGAAAACATGAAAGAGGAAATAACTAATAAGCTTTGGATCGTGACGTGGAGATAAGTTTACCGGCAATAGGCGGTTCGTTTAACTCCACTGCCGCTCCTCGGGGCTGCCTTGGCCGTGCAGGCTGGGATTAGGGTTTTTGTTCAATTTCCGATTACAGTCAAGTAAAGGATCGGATGGTCATGTTTTAATACAGTGTAGTGGCAATTTCGGCAATGCACCAAAACATTTGAGAGAGGGTTGAAACTTGAAAGCCAAAAGGGTTTCCCATGTTTATCTTGTCACGTGATATTTAAAATTTGGGGGCTTTTTTGACAGTTTGAGTGAATCGATTTTAAGTTGGACTGGAATTAGGGCAAAGTCTGTGGGTTTGATTTCACAGGCAGTTTATTTTCTTACTACCTGCGGTTTCTAGTAACTGAAGAAGAAGAAGTGCGCTTGATGTTTTATCTTATGGTGACGTGGATTAGGTTTAGCAGGACGAGACGAAGATAGGTGACATTTAGGCTTGTTCTTTTTTCCCTTTTTTTAATAATTGGAATTTAAGATGGGCCAAAAGCTTTAATCTGTTTAAAATTCTATATGGGCCCACGTAGGCCTTATAAGAATCTGCAGTCTTGCTTCTGGGTCATTGAAGTAGGCTCTGAGTCTCTCAGGCCTCTTTATAAAGGAAACGGGCGAAGCCTTCAGGCTCTCTTCCTTCAAGGACTGGGGATTGTTTACTTTATTTTATACTGTGAGGTTTTCGAATGGACCCGGTATCGGGCCCAACTAATAATATCTCATCTAGATCTTTTCTACTTTAATTCTCGCAAGTTGCTCGGAATTTTCATGTTGCTCTCGCCTCGTTCACTTATGAATGGGTTGTAAAACATAGTAAAGGCTTTGTTCTGATCGATTAACTGAATTATTTAAAAGTATCTTGTTTACAGTTTTTTTTAAGAAATAAAATAATAGTATTTTTAAATAATAAAAGTCAAATCAGAATTTATCTAGATTTTTAATAGTCAATCAAATTACAAGATAACCTATCAAACCAAGGCTGTAAATTGTACTTTATTTTTTTAATTGGAATAAAATATCTTGGTTTCGGGATGTCATTTATAGATTATAGTGTTCATAATTAATTAAATTTAAAAAATATAATTTAAATTCAAAATAAATTATTTTTATATTGTATATACAAACATAAATTTAAACAAACAAAATTTTAAAATTAGAAATATCTCTACAAATCATCTAATATTTAGTCCATCATAACTGTAAGTATGCACACGAAATAATTGTTTTTGTTTTTGTTTTTAAGTTTTCAATTTGTTTTGATATGTTAATTTTTATTTTAAAAATAAAAAAATATACTTAAATAAATTTTTAAATAATAAGTATTTTGAAAAACAATTTAATTCATATTCAAACAATAATGGAAAAGATGTGGACCAATGTTGAATCTAATAGCTCGACCAATGAGAAGACAACACGTGGAAACTTGAGAGCAAGAGTGCGATTAAAATGCTTTCCCGATTCTTGCCCTAGAGGTAGCGACTGGCTTGGTCTCTTTCCTTCTCTGTCGCTCCCCGTCGCTGCTTGGCTTTGATGGCTTGGCTTTGCCGATGTTCTTTCTTTCCTTTCCGAGCAAACGACATGTTCACATGACCCTTGTTATTGTTTTGCTTTTGGCAAGTCCCCTAACACTTCTTCTTGCACATGTGCTAACATTTGCCCTTTCAAGCTTTCCGCCAGTCACTGCCATGAACAAATTTGTGTATTCTTAACCGCGTCCCTCAACTATTTTTTTATCATTATCCTATTATTTTTTCAATTTTATCTCTTAATATTTTATTTTATCTTATATCAAGTATGGTCCTTATTCTTTGATAGTTATTTATTTTGTTTTTAATTCATTTTCATTATATTTTTATTTTATTTTATTGATTGGAATTTCAGTAACCTTTTAAATCACGAGTTCAAAAGATTAAATCAAGTTGGCTTAAATTTTTCTTCGTGTGTTTTTTCTTACAAATGATTTTTATTGGTATGATCCCTCTGTAGAGCTATCCCAATCTCAAGTGTCGAACCACATGTTTTCGTGTGTTAACTTGACTTTGTTTGGGACAATGTTTAAAAATTCTATTTGTTGTTGTTGTTGTTGTTAATGTGTATTTATGTAATCATAGTATCAAACTAATAAGGTTTGGTTGGACTATCAAAATTTTGTAACCTATTTTAATATATCTAATTTTGACGAGAATAATTTTGGTAAGAAGGTCAGGAAGCTAGTCAGCCGAGGAAACATGGGTTACACACACAAAGTTCCAGTCTGAACCTTGTCATGAAGAACCTCAACAACATAATTAAGTGGAAACGAGAGAGCATTTGTGAAAATATGAAAGCCAGGTATTTTTGAGAAAACTATCAGCAACAAGAACACAGAGTTAAATAATATCCGTGGCCCGGATTGTATCAAGGACCTTTGCTAATCATGAAGGCTCCGAAAAAGAAAAGGGAGATATTTGGGCGTGCCTCCTCATACTTTCACTTCAAACTAATTCCTTGGAGAGAGTGGGTGGTAGTATACTATAAAATGCTTTATATATATATATATACTAGCTAAGTGCCCCCGCGCGTTGCCGCGGGGTACACAATATTTTTTTAAATGTAAAAAATATTAATTTAATATTTTTTAAGCTAAATATATTTTAAAACATTGTATTTACACCGGTTTGGTTTTTGTTTTTTTAAAGAAAAAACCAGAAAATCAAACGGACCTGTTTAAATTATATATATGCTATAATATTTTTATTGTTATAAGAGTTAAAATTTTTATCAACTTTATTTTGTTTAATAAAATAACAAAAATTAAATTGACTTGAAAAATCATTAGAAAAAACAAAATATTTTTATAAGTAAACAATAAAAAATTAATAATTAATAAAAATTAATAATTAATCATTAATAAAAATTAATCATTATTATTGTGTAAATGGTAAAATAATAAAAATTATATAATCCAAAGAGCAAATTAAAATAATAAAAAAGAAAAAAGAAATAAAGGAAAAAAGCGAATAATATTTATTATTCATATTATTATAAAGACAATAAAAATCAGTAAATTATATTGAGAGAAAGAAATATTAAAAAAATAGGAAGCACAAAAAACATTAAAATATTGTTATTATTATAATTCATAATAATAATAATAATAACAATATGAAAGAGTATATAAACAATAAAACATTAATAAAAAAATCAAAATCAAAATCAAAATCAACATTGTTATTACTATCAAAAGAATAGATATTATAAAATTACCTCGATGAAAAAAAACTTAAAAAACATTAACAGAAAAGTAAGCAAGAGAAATAATTAAATTATTATTATTATTAAATAATAATTAATTAAATTACCACTACTATATTATTATTATTATTATTATTCTAGAATTAAAGAATTCATTGAATAATAACAGGGATCATTATAGAAATAATAAGAAATCAAGGGATGAAAAAAAATTTAAAAGTATAAGGGCCAAATATTAATTATGTTAGATTTTTTATTATAACATAATGTTAGACAAAATAATAAATTTGTATAGAATTTTTTAATTATAAATTTGTATAAAATAATAAATAGTTTTATCCATAAAAAGATGAATATATAAATTGAAAATATATCCTTATGTTATTATCATTATCATTATTATATCAGTTAAAATTATTATTAATATTACTGTCAAAATAATCTCAATAATTAAATTATCCTGGAAAATAAGAAAAAAAAGCAAAAGATTTAAGTATAAATAAGAAAAAAAAACATAAACACTAAAATTATCATGATCATTCCATAAATAGTCAAATAATAAAAATCATCTAAAAGTAATAAAAAACCAATAACTAAAATTATTATTACTATTGCGTAAATAGTAAAATCATAAAAATCATTTAATCCAAAAAACAAATTAAAATAACATGAAAAAAAATAAATAAAGAAAAAAAGAAGCAATATTAATTTCAAAATGATTATCAATTTAAATTTAAATTTCAGGATTTAACCGATTTAAATAAAATCAAAAGAAAAAAAAAACTATAAAAAAACTAAAAGTATAGATGTATAAATATGAATAAAAAAATATACATTGTCTAAGAATTTATAAAAACAAACTAAATGAATTAATATAAAAAAAACCATGCAATAATCAAATAAAAAAAATAGTTCTATCAACAAAAAGATTAATACATAAATTGAAAATCTATCCTCATGTTATTATCATAATCACTACTATAACAGTTAAAATTATTGTCAACATTATTGTCAGAACAATTTAAATAATTAAATTGTCTTGAAAAATCATTGAAAAAAGGAAAAGATTTTTGTATGAAAAAGGAAAAAAATACAACAACTAAAATTATCATGATTACTGCATAAATAGTCAAATCATAAAAATCATTTAATCCAAAGAAAAAAAAAGAAGAAGCAAAAAAAAAAAAAAACAAAGAGAAAAAAAGAAAAAAAATAAAACTAAAGGAAAAAAAGAAGCAATATTAAATTTAAAATGATAATCAATTTAAATTCAAATTTTAGGATTTAACTGATTTAAATAAAATTAAAAGAAAAAAAACTATAAAAAAACTAAAAGTATAGATGTATAAATATGAATAAAAAAATATACATTGTCTAAGAATTTATAAAAACAAACTAAATGAATTAATATAAAAAAACCATGCAATAATCAAATAAAAAAAAATAGTTTTATAACAGTTAAAATTATTGTCCACATTACTGTCAGAACAATTTAGATAATTAAATTGTCTTGACTGGCTTGCCCCTGGACCCACCGATATTTACAAAAAAACTGGGATGGAAAAGACGGCGGTAACCCTGGTTACTGTGCGTTATTTTGTCTTTATTTGGGGCTTTTTTCGTCTGTGCACTGTGCATATAAAGAGGAAAAACCAGTGATGCCCCTGGTTCCTGTGCACTATTTTGTCTTTTCCGGGGGGCCTTTTCTTTAATACACTGTTCAAACTGGGGAGAAAAAAAAAGACGGACGAACTCGCGCGACGCACGGACAAAATATGTCCAGTGAACAATGAAATGTGTCTTGGTGCACAGTGATTTTATGCATAGGAAAAGAGGGACGCCGTTTATATATATATATATATATATATATATATATATATATATATATATATACATACACACACATATATGATTAAATAAAATCATACATACATATATTGCCCGCGCGTTGCCGCGGGTATTTTTGTGTATATAATTTAACATAATTAAATCAAAAACAATAAATTTATATGATATAATTAAGAAAAATTATAAATTATGAGATAAAATGTAGCAATTTTTAAGTAGAGTTTGTTGCGCAAGCATAAATAACATTTTTTAGAATAACAACAAAATAATTATTAAATTATCATGGAAAAAAAAAACTCAAAAACATTAACAAAAGAATAAATAAGAGAAACAATTAAATTATTATTATTAATGTTGTTATTATTATTATTATTATTATTATCATTATTATATTAATAATGAAAGAAACAAAAATAAATGAAAGACTCAAAATATCCTAGAAACTTTAACAAAAGATTAAAAAAAACAAACTATTATTGCTATTACTGTCAAAAAAAATTAGAAAATTATCCGGAGGGCAAAAAAAAAATTAAAAAAAAGAGCAAGCAAGAAAAACAATTATTATTATTATTATTATTATTATTATATTAATAATGAAAGAAACAAAAAGTAAATCAAAGACTAAAAATATGCAATAAACTTTAACAAAAGATAAAAAAAAAACAATTATTATTACTATTACCGGCAAAACAAAAAATATTATCAAATTATCGGGAGAAAGGAAAAAAACACAGAAGAGTAAGAAAAAAAAATAAATTATTATTATTATTATTATTACTATTATTATAATTATAATTATTATTATTATTATTGTATTAAATACACTTATATATATATGGACAAAAGTAGGGATTATTCTAGAAATAAAAACAAATTAAAAGTATAAGGATTGAAATGAAAATCAAATATAAAGGGCTTAAATTAAAAATTAAAAGTCAAAGGGCTGAAACGAAAATTATATTTATTCTCAATTGAAATCGAGAGGACAAAATTGCAAAAATCGGAACTTCTCGAATTAATTGAGTTTTATACATCCAATCCGAAATTGAAAGTAGGAGGACATAACGTAAATTAGGACCACATACAAAATTAAACATTTAGGGACCGAAGTGAAAAGTAAAACAACTTGGGGGACTCTCCTGCACATTTACGTGCAGGAGAGAGAGAAACGTGGCCGGAGGTTTCAACCGGCCTCCTCCGCGTCCACATACATTTTTAGGTTAAACGCGCCACCGCGGGAGGAAGACCACGCGGCGGCGCATCGTTTTGAGTGGCGTTAGAGAATTTCCGACCACCTTAGGACGCCACACGCGCCTCCGAAACAGGGCGTGAGGCGAAAACCGTCCGGCGCGTGTGTTTCACGCCCTGACAGACACCGAATATTAAATTGAAAAAGTATGGTCAATTACCGTCCTGTCCCTGGACCTAAGGCTGTGTTTTTGTCTTATTAGGGGCTGAAAGCGTCTTTAGCCATTTCAGAAAATAATTAAAAAATCAAAAGTTGCGGCGGACCGGACCGGACCGGTTCGGACGCGCGCAATTACGCCGGTGCCCCCTAGCCGGAACCCTTATTTTGTCTTATTACCAGGGATGAAAGCGTCAATGCACTGTTCACGGCTGAATATTTAAAAAAAAGGACGGGAAAAGGAAAAACCGAAAATAGCCCCGTTCACAGCCCCACTTTGCCGCGCGACCGAGGGCCAAAATCGCCCAGTGAAAACGCCACAATGTTTAGATGTTTTGTAATATATATATATATATATATATATATATATATATATATATATATATATATATATATATATATATATATATATGTTTTTTATTTTTAATATTAAAAAAATATTAATTTAATATTTTTTAAGCTAAATATATTTTAAAACATTGTATTTACACCGGTTTGGTTTTTGTTTTTTTAAAGAAAAAACCAGAAAATCAAACGGACCTGTTTAAATTATATATATGCTATAATATTTTTTTATTCTTCTAATTCAGTTTAAATTTTTTAGTTTGCTTTTATTTTGGTTTAATAAAAGAAGGAAAAACTTGGTTAAAAAAAAAAAAAAAAAAAAAAACCTGAAAACACCAACACTATTTTTTTGTTTTTTAGTTAAACCAAGTCCGGTTTAGTTTTGATTTTTTTTCTAGTTTGATTGTTTTTATTACCAAAAACCAAACCGAAATGAAAATTCTGACCCTACTTCCTACGTTTAATTACATGAACAAGGCTTATCCAAAACATTAGAGAGGTAGTAATTCACAATCTTTTCCTCTAGCTGCAATAATATATATCAATATATATATATATATATATATGTAAATGCATCATGAATCTGCATATGAAGCCATCATCACAATTTATAATGCATGTGTTCCTTTGATCTTAGGCCCTCGGTAAGCAGATTAAGTGTAAGATCCAAGGACATCGAAAGAGAATCTAAAGGGTTATATGCATGTCAAACCCTCGAACTAAAGGAAAGTCATTCGGCCTTGTCCGTGAATTAATTTAGGATTTGGATTGTGGGTGAGGGCAGATTGACCATAATTAATTAATTAATTAATTAAAAGGATGCTATTAAAAAAACAGTTTAAGCAATGAAGTTTTTTTTTTTAAGAAAACAATCAAGTATAAATCCTACCATGTTATCCCGCTTTAGGCAGTGTTTTCTTTTTAAAATTAATTTAATTTTATATATAAAATCATTTTTAAAATCAACCTCAATATCAACTCAGTTATTTTTTTATTTTTTATTTTAAATTAATTTATTTTAAATATAAAATATTTTTAAAATCAACCTCTACCATCAAACATAATTAACCATATCAACTCTAGCATGGTTTTTTAAAACTCAACGTCGGCTATGTCTCGAGTTCATCCACTACACGGTAGAGGTTTAATGAAAACGTACCGTGTCAGCTCAGCATGGACACATGAACTGGGGTAGTAGATCGGACCACGGGGTCCTCGTCACCGGCAAGAGTGGTGGTGTCCGAGAAGGGAATGTTTTGTGTGAGTGGGTTTGATTTATCTAGCTACATAAATAATGTCCATATCCTCATGGCTTTGCTTCTCCCAACGCTCGAGCTTGCATGTGCTACGGTCGCTTGGGAAGGAGAAGCCACAGGAGAATTGAAGATAATTCGATGGTCTTGGTCGCATTTCGGCCTCAATCTCATCCTGGAAGGACAAGCTTATCAACTGGGGTCTGCCTGACGGTCAAAAGATGGACCATGGCCCCATAGATCCTATACCTTCCCATGATCGATATCCCCATTGCTGCTCTAATTTGTGCTTTAAAAAATGTAATTTATTATAACATAAATTGAACAAGAAAATTAAGTAATATAGTATTGTATATTTGTTCAAATGATTTTATGCCTCTGTAAGACACTTGTGAAAACCACATGCCATTTTGGCATTTGTTACAAGGAATATGGTTACTTGTATCTCCATTAGCCAATGTTTGCCAAATAAAAAAGAATAAATTGAACAGTCCACTAATCATGGGGTAACATGGAAAAAATTATAAAATAATTCATTATTTTATTTTCAATAATAAAAAATCACATATTTTTTCGTAAGAAAAATTTTAAATAAAAATAGCAGTTGAATTTAATTTTTTGGGGGGCTCCCTTTGCTGATATAGATTTTCTTTTACCTGTGTGCCCGCAAAACCCCGCTTTCTAACCAGAGTCCAAGAGATTTCCATAATTTCTAACAGTTACCGAGCAACTATTTTGGACAAGTGACTTTAATCTTGGCTGAGCAGTGTTTCAATCTTGGTTGTGAAATGTGATCCGATCAGGTGAATTCATCAAAGGATTTCAAGATCCAGTGTTTAATTTACAGGTACACAAACAAGATATTTACGCCCATAAAATTTAATAATTGATATAATTAGATATGTAGTAATTAGACTAGCTTAATCCGGTCTTATTCAAACTCGGTCCAATCGATATTAAATATTTATAAAAAAAAAAAATATTATTATTTTAACAAAAATAATTTATCTAGCATAACCTGCGATCCATGAAATGCTAAAGTAACACCGGTGACCCATTTTTTTTTTAAAATCAGTTTCTAGTTCTCAGATTGGATCTGACAGCAATAATTCCATTAACAATTTGGAAGGTTTAGATTACTTTGAAAACTCAAAACAACGATAAATGATTATGGAACTGAAACCAACTGAGCTAACCAGCCTTCCCTGTGAGGACATAAAAAACTACAAAGCAAAAACCTTCAATTGCAAAATCAGATGTTTGCAACCATATAGTAGATGGCCACTAGTTCAGGCTTGGATCTTAGTGGTTTGTTTTCTGTCTCGGATTCAAACTACGTGATTACTAATATGATAATAATATGATCTTAGTGGATTTTTTAGTGACTAATATGATAGTCCCTAAAAATATTTTAGATTATTTGATTTATTTAGATGTTATTAAAATTTCTTTTTATATATTATAATTTTTTTTGTAAGTTTCAATATTATTTCTTAAATACCATAAATCTCAACATGTGGATCATAAAGGAATGGTAGGTTTTGTGTGAACTAAATGGGTGGAATCAAACAATTCAAAATAATATCTTTGACAAATGATAGAGAAATCATATTGATGTAAACCTATTTAAAATAGTAAGGTATTTGGACAAAAACATATGATGGGTCAAACTTCCAAGTATGGCTTCTTTTTTGTTTTTTTGTATATAAAAATATCCCTGCAAAATAAGAATTTTCAAAGTTTTGTCTCCTAATAGATAACTATTTATTCGTTATGAAGGTTTTAAATAAGACTATGTTTACATTATTGATTAAATAAAAAATTATGGATATAAGCATTTATGGAACTCATTAGTTAGTAGATTAACACAAAGGTGTGCAATTATAAAGATAAAATTTGAAATCATTCTAAAATTATAAAATCACTAGTCAAATCATAACTCTACCTTACATTTTTTTACATGATTTTGCATAATAAATATATATATTAACTTGTAAAATTATGTTTATATAATTTTATAATTTTACTAGTTTACTTGTGATTTTTACAGTCTTAATTCTTGTATACCTTCCATACAACCAAGCCTAAATCTCCAACAATTAAAGCAAGATTTTCCTCCGAAAGTTGATTAATCTGTTTCTTGTATTAACTATCTGCAGTAAATACGCGCGGGTGTAGATGTAAAATCATTCCAGGCACGGTTGAGCTATCTCAATGGACTCAGCCTGGCCGGAAAAAAACAATTATCTAATTGATTTCAGTCTTAATTATGCTAGTTAAATTCAACCCTGCTGGCAACCTAGCTGGTAATGGTTGGCAAGGCAATCTCTTCGTTAAATTCAACCCTGCTGCCCCACTCTTTTACCGGCTCTATCTTGCTTGTTTCGTTCTAAATTTAAATAAATGATTTTAATGTATTTTTTTTTTTTAAAATCGCTATCGACCGGATAAGTTTTATATCGGAGACAACTCGGTGTGATGGCAAGATTTAATCTCTTGAGAATATCTCAAACGCAATTTGATATGTTTGTCATGGCCGAGGCCAACTAGCAACTTGTTGGCAAGGGTGGCCGCAATTTGATAAGAACAACACAGGGCCAAAAGAGGACAAACCTTTAGCCATTGACAACATGGGTCACATGGATTCTAACCTATTTTGTGTCTTCATCCTCCCTTCAAATTAGGGAAAGCAACATTATTGCCGAGAACTTGTGCCCTTTCCATGCTCAAATCACCCTTCTTGCATTTTTAACTTAATTCACGGGGCATCTTTATTCTTTTGCACCTACTTAATTAGACCTCTCTCTCCTTCCTTTTTGTCGAGAAAAGCTCGGGTGTAGCTGTGCCATGGCGACATTGCAGCTTAATGCCAATATAATATAGATGGGTAGGGTTGTTGACTATGCTGCAAATGGCGGGACCCGATTATCATCACCATCGTCGACATAACCCCATGCCACATTCTATTATGATCACAATTGATCGAGCTCACACCCCAGGCTTGTATAGCCTAATTAATCACAGATAGCTTCTTGCACTTGTGATTACCGATATTAAACCCAACTTGGGTTCACGAGTCGATTCAAGATCGAGCCGACTCATTTTCGATTGGAGATCGAGTGTCAAATGAAACCATAATTTTATCTGGTTTGACAGCTTGAGATCGGAGTTGAAATCTTTATCTGTAAATTGTTTTGAGTTTTATAAATGCATTTAGTTGATATTTATCTCTCTTATAAAATATACTAATCTTTCACTATTCAACCATTAATTATGGATGGAGGATCCAATGTGTGACAGAAAGAAGTCATCGTTGAAGTAAAACGATGATCGAACGGATGGGATTTGGTGGTTCAAGATAATTATCAGGGTTGATGACAGGGTGTTGGACCCCAGTAGGCTCTCCCTGATGAAGAAAAGTTCTGTTGGGAATGCTCCCCGCTAGTAATTCTAATTCGGCAGCAATTGAGCAAACGAAATTCGGAGGCATGGGGATCTCGGAACTCTTTAGGGTTTCACCATTCAATGCTCACTGCTAGTAGTTAATAGTTGCTTTAACTAGAAACTCTTTTCGTTTCAGTTGAATATCCTATCTCGGAATCACGTGATAGACTGTTTCGATCACTTGCACGGTATTTTCTCCCTCACATGCTCCCCACATCGAGCTCTTCTCTGCTTGATCGGCAACCTAGCTAGCTAGATTTACTTATTATTCCCCTCTTCCTTTCAAGTTATGTATGCATCTGGCTGGTTAAAGTATGTATCTTTTGCTTTCCGATTATTATTGCCTTCACCTGCGCTATTTATGCAAATGGTTGAAGTGTTTGTTGCCTTAGATGCTCTCCTGATGAACCTCATGGATGGAGAGCCCAACCCGGACAGACTTGAGATCTTTTTTTACTCGAGATGATCCGATTCTTGACTTTTAACTCCAGATTTTTAATTTTTTATTATTCAAAAAAAACTTGAGCTGTTTTTATCAATTATATTTTTAACTTGAAATATTACTTTACCTTATTATTCTTATCATATATGATACATAAAAAATAAATTTTAAATTATACTTTAAAATCAAAAATAATTTATATGATTCGTATTGCAGTGTAAAATGTTTTTAAAACATATATATAAGTATGTTTTTATTTTTTATATTTAAACTTTGACATTAGCATTATTAAATTTATCTAGACATCTGCCATTAAAATCATTCGATTTCCAATGAAACACGAGTTGATTTAAAAATGTTTATTATTGTTGATTATTTTAATCTTATTAGATTAAGGAGTCGATATTAGATCGGGTCGGTGAAAATTAAATTAGCTCAAAAGAGAGAGAGAGAGAGCTCTTCTAACAAGGTGGCTCGAAAACAATGAAAGGAGAATGGATGAAGCAGCAGAGATGCAGAGCACAGTGCGGACAAGGCATGTTAATGTTGTTTTGTTGGGTCATGTCTTAACTCTGAATCAATGGGTCTGAAGACCTCCCATGTGCCCATCCCATGTGGGGAAGACCAGAAAATCAATAAGGATCCTTATCGTTGGTTTAGTTTTGAAGTTGTTTTTTATAATATTTTTTTTGTTTAAAAATATATTAAAATAATTTTTTTGACATCATTATAGGAAAATAATCTAAAAATATATTAAAAAAATTGATTTAAAAAAACAAAAATTGATATAAAAAAACAATTGTGAAATGCAATTTAATTAGATACCTGTACTTTTTATTCTTCTTCTTCCCTTTAAAATTCATTCCCTGTGTTCCTCTTATCCAGAAGTGCCAGCACCCTGTTTTTTTTACACTGTTTTGACATTTTCGAGGAGCAAGATTATGGAACAGAGGGAGAACCGACTGGAATACATGTATTATATGATGTGGAGCATCAATTTATTGCTGATTAAAAAGGGTTTCAACTATTAAATTAATATTTTTTTTTTTATTAAAATGATAAAATATATTTTGTAACAAAACATTAACCTGACTGAGATTTTTCAGGTTAATCTGAGTTATTAAAATCCACTAGGATTAATGTTTTATTTAATTCAATTAGAAATTCGAATTTTATATTTTTTATATCATCTTTATGCTCAATAACTGTGATATGACAGAAGTATGTTTATCATGAAAGTTAAAATCAAATCCAACCCCATCAGTTTGTTTGTCTTTGGCATAGCATTATATTTTTTTAAATTATTTTATTTTATTTTTTTACTTTAAATTATCATTTTTTGAACTTTTTGATATACTGATATTAAAATTAAATTTAATATATATGTATATATATATATATATATATATATATATATAAACAGATCAATAAGATAAAAAAACTAGAGAGGAGGAGAGTGAAAAATGAAATAATAAAAAAATAAAGTGTGAAAGTGAAGCGTTTAAATATGAATAAACATCCACCAATTAATTCGTTCACATTTTCACTCAAAGAGACTGTCTCACCTTTCTGAATGTTAGCGTCAGCTAACTTGCAAAAGTTGCATGCACCATCTCACCACCGCTTACTCACCCGCCAAACTCATCATCAGCCACGGCCAATAGCAATGCCAAGAAATTGAAGAATAGATAAAGAATGTCGCCTCCCCAGAAACCAGCAGCAGTTACCAACGATCTCAGACACCGTGTCATAACCTGTCTCAACAAGCTCTCCGATCGTGACACTCTCTCTGTCGCCACCACAGAGCTCGAGTCCATAGCTAAGAACTTAACTACTCCTGACTCTTTCTTGCATTTCCTAAACTGCATTCACAACACCGATTCTTCCTCTAAATCTCCTGTACGCAAACAATGCGTCTGTCTTTTAACTCTTCTATCTCGCTCCCACGGAAACTCTCTCTCACCCCACCTCTCCAAAATGATCTCCACCATCACCCGCCGGCTTCGCGACCCCGACTCTGCAGTCCGCTCTGCCTGCGTCGAAGCCACCTCGGCCATGTCTTCTCAGATCACCGACCCCCCCTTCTCAACTCTCTCCAGGCCGTTTATTGACTTGTTGACTGTTGACCAGGATTTCAACGCCCAGATCGGGGCGGCCTTGTGTTTGGCTGCGGCCATAGAGGCAACGCCAGAGCCAGAGGTGGAGCACTTGAGGAAGGTACTGCCGAGGCTTGGGAAGCTGGTCAAGGGAGAGGGGTTTAAAGCAAAGGCGGCGTTGTTGAGTTTGATTGGGAGCATTGTTGGCGTTGGTGGGGCAACAAGTAAAGGGCTTTTAGATTGGCTAGTCCCGTGCTTGGTTGAATTTTTGAGCAGTGAAGATTGGACAGCCAGAAAAGCTGCTGCTGAGGCCTTAGGGAAGGTGGCGTCAATGGAAAAGAAGTTGGCGAGGGAATATAGAGCTACCTGTCTGACTTCTTTAGAGAGTAGGAGGTTTGATAAGGTATAATATCATCTCTCTTCTTTCTCTCTAAACTTGTTTGGTTGCTGAGAAAATTTCCAACAGATTGCAAGCTGCTTCTTTCTTTCTTTTTTTAACTGAAGAGATTGCAGTTTGAATTGTAAAAACAAATTAAATTAAATTGCTGGAAAAGTAGCTATAGATTTTGATTCTGAAAGTTGGGAATTTCGTACTGATACTATTTGTGCGCGCGCGCGTGTAAAAAAGGTGAGGGTGGTTAGGGAGACTATGAATCGCACATTGGAGCTGTGGAAGGAGGTGCCAAGCATTTCTGAGGAAATTCAATTTCCATCTCAATCTACATGCTCTTCTACAGGTATCAGCTTCTTCTTCTTTCTCTCCTCATAATCTTATTTATTATGATTCAATTCAGAAGGGTTCAGCAATATAGTGCGCATGGCATTGAAGTTTGAATTAGTCTACTCTTAGTCTTTGTACTGAAGATAATTCACGTTGTCAACTAATGTTTTTCTCGGATTTTGGCATGAACCAGACAATGCTGTTGGTATATGTATCTCCGCCGCCTCCAAAAATTCTAATGACATCGGTTTCAAAACTCCTTTATCTAAAAAAACAGTCCCCGCAAATAGGTCCCCTCCTCCTGATGCTTCGTTCACGACAGCTGCCAAAAAACAAAGCCCGGCAAAGAGTAACGACGGCAATTCAAAGACAGGAATGTTTCATAAGCTGAGCCACGATAGACATTCTGCTTGGAAAATTGAAATTGCTTCACCACAAGGAAAAGCTTGTGGTGATGTTACAGCACATGATTCTGGAGTTTTGGGATCAGGGCAGAATGTGGATGATACAAATTCTACACCAGAAACAAAACGTGTCCTCTTCAGTAGTATCCTAGTTGATAAACGGCACAAATATGGTGGTTTAAAATCAGGGTCACGCGTGGTTCCAATTCATGGGGATGGAAACTGTTACAGCAAAGATGTTGAAGTGAGCGCTTCTACTGAAGATCTCTATGAGGACCATAAAGATTATGAGGATCTGTCCTTGATCCGTGAACAGCTTGTTCAGATTGAAAACCAGCAATCCAGTCTTTTAGACCTCCTCCAGGTACAATATGAGAATTTTGATCTCTCCCTCCGTCTTCCCAATAAGTTATTCAAGCCAATTGTGAAGAAAGGCTTTCATTTCCTCAGTTTGTTTGCAGCTTCTTGTTGCTGGCTCTGTAGTCGTACATTAACACTTTATTTGGACATATTGCCTGGATGAGATCAAGAATGTTTTCACGATATGTAATTTGTTATGATGTCTTCAATTAATTGTCAGAATTGGAACAATCAGCTCTTCCCCCTCACTGAATAGAGTTAACCCCTTGCCGTGGGCCAACATGTCACCATTCATCTACTGTGTTATGCTTGAACATCCAATTATTGTGTATTCTATGGTTTACTAAACTTGGCAATGAAGCACTTTAGTGGAAATATTAGAGTGTTAAAATGGTGAAAAGCTATTTGCTGACTACAATTGTCTCATCTTTTCTTCATTTTAGAGATTCATTGGGAGCTCCCAGAGTGGTATAAATTCTCTCGAGACACGTGTTCAAGGCCTGGAGATGGCAGTCAATGAAATTTCATATGATCTGGCAGTATCAAGTGGAAGGATTCCTAAAACTAACTCTGTAGAGAACACGTGCTGCAAGCTTCCTGGTGCAGAATTCTTAAGTTCCAAGCTCTGGAGGAAAACAGAATGTCGCTCTCCTCCTACTTCAAGGTTCTCTTCTTCTGGGAACACTCAGTCTTTGAATTCTGTCTGCAGTATTCCTGTTAAGAATGCTAGCATTGAAACATACAGCCCAGGGAGCCAAAGATCTCAGCATCAGAATAGGGGTGGATTTGTTGTGAATACTTTGGCTGATGTTTCCACCGTAAACAGGCAGATTTCAGGGCTCTCTACAAGTCATATGGCAAATAACACAAGTCGAGATTAACCTAAGCAGCAGGTGATTAGATATCTGACCTTGCACTCGCTTTACTGTATTCAAATTTTCTCTTAGCAAGTTTTTTTTCTTCTCTTAAATCATTTTGAACATCAATCAGATAAATCCATCAAGGTTTGGTATCATGACCAAGTGTTGTGATGTCAAAGAACTACAAATTCTAATGCATAAAATAATCAGTATCTAAATATTATAGATCCTTACTGAGTTCCTCATTGCATGTACTTGAGGTGATATCACAAGGTTTTATAATTACTAAAAGTTTACCAATGGGATTGGTTTATTTATTGCACGGTATGAGCTAGCAAATATGGTTTTCTGGATACAATTTTGTGGAAGTTGCCAAGAGTAAAACCTTCTGCTTTCTAGACCATCTTTCTAATTATCTGCATTTGTTCTATCAGGTTTCCTTCCCCTTAAATGAAAACAAGATTTTTTCTTAACAGCCATCAAGCTGGGAGACAATGGCCAAAAAACCCGAAGCTGAACGTACTGGAAGAAAAAGGCCAGTCACAGATCAAGTTGGCCTCAAGTGCATAAATGTGATTTTCTTTTTCTTTTTTTTTTTTTTGGGGGATTTTAGTGCCTTCTCAGTGATTATACTACGGGCTTCAGGGAATAATATCCAGATTTCTCTATTTAGAGGTGGCATGTCTCTCGGGGGACACACCACCAGAGCTAGTCTGCATAAAATGATTCTTATTTAACATGGGTTTCACCATTTGCTGATGGAGAAGTTATAGATGTACAGGGATCAGTACTTTCACACTGCTTTGTATGGTGAATAAAGAATCTCTTAGCGGGATTATTCCTAGAATCATGTTGAGGGGAGGGGCACCACTGACACAGACCCATGCTGCTGTTTAAAAAGAAGATTTTAATCCCATTATAATTCTTCGCTTCACTTTTTTTGGTTCTGGGCATGCTACCCATTCATCGATTGAAGCGCTAGCAATATCATTATACAAAAGCCCCTCGAGGGAGGGTTGCTTATGAACCCTAATCCATGGTTACTTTAGAAACCCTGTCAGGTAGCTACCATGTTAGCTTTCCTGTTGTGTACATATGAAACAGTACAGGTAAAAATCTATTACATCCATAATCACATTCCTCAAAGCTTTGTTGGCCGCAGTCTTTGTGGCATCGCTACAGGCCACTGCTTCAGCTTTTAAAACAGTAGAAACATTAGTGCTTCTTGCCTTCCCAACAAGCACTGAAGTTTTGAAACACACAATTAAAGAGAGGGTGTTATTTTTGTTTAGAAATATATCTTAAAAATAATTATTTTTTAAATTATATTTTTAATATTTTCTAAAAGTTAAAACGTATCACAATTCAGTTCTTGTTCATCGTAATATAAAATACTATGGATGGTAATAGTAAAACTCATTTTCTGATTTGGTTTGGTTCACTGGTCTGCTGCTCTCTTTTTTAATGTCAAATAACAAAATTGTCCCCTAAAAAAGATAAAATAAGGCCATTGGACTTAGCGATTCAACAGTAATTGCACAATTTTGGTCCGGTCCGGTTCTGTAAATCAATTTATTTATTTTTTAATATTTCTTTGCACAATATAATAATCATTTTGTCCCTCGAAAAAAGACAAAACCAAGGTCTGGCCAGGAGGGGTGTCCCAGTAATTTACCATTTTTATTCTTTTTTCCGCCGATTGACTATTGACGTGTCTCCAAACGCACCGTCTATTTTCGTACTCATGCGTGTTTTAGGCGACATGTGCAGCATATTCCTGCATCCAAAAATACCCAACATATATCTAGAATGATTTTCAACCATATTTTCATTCCTCCTGGTGTGGCATGTGTGAGTATAGGATGACCGGAGACATGTCAAAAGTCGTTTGAATTTTTCCTTCCTTTTCCCTCTCCTGCCTGCGTAATTTGACGTCAATGCAGCTATTTTTTGTAATATTTCATTTTAGTCCCTGAACTTTTGATTGTTTGTTATGGTACTTATTGTTATTATATAGGTTTTGATTTGTTTTAATTTTATCATTTAATTGAAATTAATTATACATTGTATTTTCATTTAGATCCTCAAATTTTGAATTTTAATATTTTCAGTATTAAAGTTTTGATTTATTTCAATTTTATCATTCCATGTAAATTTATTATAAATACTTAATATTTTCGGTATCTAAGTTTGATTTTTATCAATTTTATCATTCCATGCAATGTAATTATAGATTTTAGTCTCATTTCAATCCTAATTATTTTAATTTTTTATTTTGTTTTAAATTATTTAATTTTATCAGTATCAATGTTCAGGTTTGTTTAGATTTTTTCCTTCAAATTAAATTTATTATATATGTTTTTTGCATTTTATCCCATATACTTTTAATCTTGGATTTTATTTTAATTCTTATATATATATATATATATATATATATATATATATATATATATATATATATATATATATATTCTTACATGGTTCCTATTTCTATCTATATTTATATGTACATGCTCTTTGTTTTTGTTTCTAATTTTTATTTATTTGCAATTTTATTAAGTTTTTTTTATTTAATGTTAAAATTTAATATGTACTGGTGATCATTTGAAAATTAATAATTATTATGATTTCTCTTTTTTTTCTCTTCAAGTCAAATAATTTCTTAAAATCTAATAATATTTATTTTTATTTTATCATTTATTTTGTTTTTTAATTGCTTTTTTTTGTTAATATTGTTAGGTCTTGAATTTTATAATTATTATAGACGAGATATTCAAAATAATGATAATGATTATTTGTTAGTTTTATTTTCTTTTAAATATATCAGACTAATTAAATTTTTCAATATTTATTTAATATAAGTGCCTTGATATATATATATATATATATATATATATATATATATATATATAGAGAGAGAGAGAGAGAGACTAATTAGACTTAGGTTTTTGGGGGGAAATACTATTATTGCTCTAAAATACTTTTAATATAATAATATGAGTAATAAATCTTATAAAATAAAATAAAAATATTTTTTTCAAACAATAATTATGATCTCATCAATTTTTATTATTTCTACTATTTTTTTTAATATTTACATTTTAATTTGTATTGATGATCATTTTAAAATTGATATTTATCATCTCTTTGTTGTTTTTTAAATTCTTTTTATTTATCTTTCAATTCATTTTTTTTTTTTGAAATCTACTGATATTTATTTTTCTCTTATCATTTATTTAGTTTTTTTTCTTATAAATATGTGAAACTAATTATATATTTTAATATTTATTTAATATTGGATCCTGAAAATATATATATAGACAGGAAAAATGACCTACGATTTTTTAAAGAAAAAAATATCAGTATTCTTGAATAATTTAATATAATAATATGAGGAAAAAATCTTATAAAAAAAATGATTTTGGATTTTAATTCTAATTTTATCCTCTTTTGTTTAAACTTATTTCTTAGAAAAATTTGATTCTTGGATTTTAAATTGTTTTTGTTAAAAAAAAAATTATGTATGCTATTTTAGATTTGATATTACTAGGGGAAAAAACAACTTACAAACAAAACGGGTGCACAAATTTATCGAGGCTATCCACAATTAAAAAATATATGAATCATTTTCCCTGCGTTTCGATTACACTGTTTCTTTTAAACGGAAAAAAAACTTATTTTTTAACAAATTTGAACTATTATAATTTCATCAATTAAATATTAAAATAACTTATTATAATACATGAAAAAATCAATTAATTTCCTAAAAAAAATAACTTACATATAAAATAGATATATAAAAAAACTCAGCATAACACACAGATAAATTACCTCGTTAACACAAAAAATAATTTGAAGCAAAAATAAGTGTATTTTAAACTAAATTTTAGCGTTGTTTGTTTTTGCGGTAAGCAGCGCTTTTGATTTTATTTTTTCTTCAATTTAATGATTTTGAATTATTTTAATGCACAAATATTAAAGATAAATTTTAAATACTGATAAAGATATTATTTAAATGTATTTTTAAATAAAAATAAAAAACAACCGCTGCCAGCTTGAAAATTAAGAAAGCGGCATGTTCGGGAAATTTCATCATAAAATTAACGAAGCTACGTGCGTGCTTTACATTTTTAACAACCTGTCTTTTGCCAGCTTGTAGGCACGTGTGTCTCGCTCCCGTGGCCGGCAAGTTGCTGCTGATGGCAGCAACAATTTTATCACCTCATCAACAACTGGATTGATTGATTCTCCATCCATGATCTGCTAGTTTTGTGGGATTGATTTTTTATTATTATTATTATTATTATTTTAAATTAAAAAAATTTGATATTTTTATATCATTTTCGTGTCATAAATAATTTAAAAAAATAAAAAATAATATTATTTTGATATATTTTTGAATAAAAAATACTTTTAAAAATAAATATTTAATCTAAGCTAATTTATACGAAATATATTAATATTACCGCATCAAATCATTAATTAAAATTAGGATATTAACTTGATATATTTAGGATGCGCTATTTTAAAATAATAATAAATGAATCAAATGTTTGTGGTGTTTTTTTATTTAAAAAAATAATACTTTTAACGGTCAAAAACTTAGGCCCCGTTTGTTTCCCGGAATTCACTTTCCGGGAAACCACTTTCCAAACTTTCCTGTGTTTGTTTGTCTTCTGGAAAGTTGGTCAACGGAAAACACTTTTGAAAAAAGAAATATTCATCAATTCTAAAATTACTTGATGTCTGATTTAGGAAAACTTGAGGAAGGAAATCGCTCTTGTCATCCATCAATCAGTCATTTTAATTAGAGAAAAAGACAGAAAGGACATGAAAATAAAATAAGAACTAATCAGCAATCATCAACGACAAGCCTTTCAATTAAAACAAGACAGGTGTCAACTTCACCACCCGAAAACGAGCCTGAAAAATCAATCAAAACTCCGTAATCCACCCCCACCCCCACCCCCACCCCCACCTTCTTCTCTTCTTCCTTTCCCCTTCAACTCTACGAGTCAAAGCAACAGCAGGAGACACCGCGTTGCTTCCCCTTTACTTTTCTTCACCCACCGGCCTTCATAAATCTCACTGTGAGCTCCTCCAGATCTGCTCCTTCTCGTTCAATATTCAAGCAGATGGAATCTCCGCAGAGGCGGAAGAGAAAGCAGCAGGCAAGAATATATAAACCAGCGTATGCCAAGTTGTTTCCAGTAAGGTCTCTAACTATATGCTTTTCTTTCTTCGTGTTTGTTTTGTTCATCTCCTCGGATCGTTTGCCTGTCCATAAGGGCGTGTCGTTTCGTCCGGTTCTGAGGACTTCCACTTTATCGCTTTTGCCTGCTTTTCTTACTGGTAATGCCGGTGCTGATGCTGCCAGTACATCCCAGTATCCTTCTTTAGTTGTGGAAGGCAGGGTGTTGATGCCCGACCACCTGATGTTGATCGTGTCCACTAAATTAACTCCCCCGTTTGATAACCTGGACTGTGTTTACTACGACCTCGTGCTTGAACAAGCTGTGTTGAGGCCCGTTTTGTCTGTCGACGAATACCACCAGTTTAAGTCCATTGTGAGGTGTCACCTTCCGCCTCAAAACTTTTCTGCTTCAGTTAATTTGCGAGGGAGACAGCGAGGGCGTCTTGGAAGTGTTGTGGTGGAAAGACGTGATTGGCTGTTGAAGCATAATCAGAGTGTGGTTCCTTCCTGGGACAGGGTGGTCTATGAGGCGGTTTTGGATTGGAACGCTCACATTAGGAGTGTGGCCGTGTTTGCTAAAGGATTGAATCTAAAGCCGCATAGAGAAGCCGATGCAAGGAAATTCAGGTGCCACTTCAGTTTGACTGATTTTGATCAACATCATCGAGGATTATTTGTGTTCACTACCCGAGCGATTGCAGCTGCACAAGAAACTGTTCGGTGTTTGTTGCCGCGTGGTATTCTAAACAATCCAGATAAGGCTAAGGACATTCAAGTCACTGTTAGTCGTCGTGGTGATGACAATGTTGAAGGCGGTGCAGATGATGCTCCCCTGCCTTCCATTGCCAAAGTTCAAAACACCATCTCCCGTCAGGGCAGGAGTAACAGAGGGAAGTACGAGCTTTGTGCTTGCACCATGCTATGGAACCAAGCATCTTTCCTGCGGGAGTGGATTACCTATCACTCC
Organism: Salix dunnii; assembly: GCA_015731905.1. NCBI lineage: Eukaryota > Viridiplantae > Streptophyta > Magnoliopsida > Malpighiales > Salicaceae > Salix > Salix dunnii. The sequence goes on along the minus strand of CM027666.1, from coordinate 12,454,429 downwards.
TGGCTTGGAATAGAGCGATGGTTCATCTATGACAACAACAGCGATGATGAGCTTGAGGCGGTTATTGATGAGCTTAATTTGCTCGACTACAATATTACTAGGCATGCTTGGCCATGGGTTAAAACACAGGAGGCAGGCTTTTCACACTGTGCTTTGAGAGCAAAACATGAATGCAAGTGGCTCGGATTGTTTGATGTTGACGAGTTTTTCTACTTCCCACATGATCGGGGGCAGGATAAACCGGGACCGAATTCGCTACGAGCCCTTGTCATGAACTACACGGATTCGCCAACATATGCAGAGATAAGAACAGCTTGCCACAGCTATGGGCCATCTGGACTGACATCACCACCATCACAGGGTGTAACTGTAGGCTACACTTGTCGGCTTGAGGCTCCGGAGAGGCACAAATCTATTGTGCGCCCAGAGCTCCTCCATGCAACTCTCCTTAACGCGGTGCATCATTTTAGACTACAGGATGGATACAGATACCTGGATGTCCCAGAAAGCAAGGCTGTAGTGAACCACTACAAATACCAAGTGTGGGATACCTTTAAAGCCAAGTTCTTTAGAAGAGTTTCTACCTATGTCACTAACTGGCAAGAAGACCAGAATAAGGGATCAAAGGACAGAGCGCCAGGTCTAGGAACTGAAGCCATTGAACCTCCCAATTGGCGGCTTCGATTCTGCGAGGTTTGGGACACTGGTCTAAAGGATTTTGTTATGGCCAATTTTGCCGATTCTGCGTCTGGGTTCCTTCCCTGGGAAAGGTCTCTCGTCTGACAAAATCTCATTTGGATTTGCAAATTACAGCTAGGCGGCCGTGTATAACAGAGTAATCACACATGCAGCATTCTTTGATTGTTTCATTTTGCATTTTTTTTCACCTGATTTTTTATTGTCAGGGGCAAATTACACAGATGTAAAGTTGGAAAAGTATTCTAGTGATTCTTTTCTTCCTCCTCCTTTGGTGCTTCCTTTTTAAATAGAAATGGTACAGCAAAATTGATGGTCAGGAGCAATGGTGTTGCCTGGGATTGTAACTGATATTGCTTGCTTTGGTTAAACAAGAACAAAATGATCTCAATGAATCGAATCAAATCACATAAACGCTTGCACCATGGTAGATTCACCGAACATTGTTTTTTGAGAACATTTTGTTTTTCTAGGCATGCGGCTAAACCTGTAAAATCTTTGCCTACATTAATTGAATTTGACAAATTTTTATGCTTCCTGTGCTATTACAACTCAAAAGTCAAGGTGTCCATCATCCCTAGAAACTTTCACATTTGGCACGAGTTGGGTGCAACATCCTATGCCTCCTTGTTTTCACTCCATCTTCGTTCTGTCTCGCTATGATTGGTTTGATGACATTCTGTCTCCTCCTGGCATAAGCGTGCAAGACGTAAGTGAACTTGTAAATGGGATTCGCATATTTCAAAATCTTATTGTCTCATCCTTAGGCTCCACATGGCGTAATTTTGATGCTTGGTCCATTGTAAATCATGTTCTTTATTATCAGTTTCCCTTTAGCAACACCAACATGCGTAGTCACCTTCCACGTTCTCTTGTATGAAAAACACTATATAAATGCTCCTTATCTAAGTGACTGACAACTCCGCAATGTGCTTTTTTAAAACATCGAACATATAATTACAAGTAATCATACTAACAACTTCTCAATAAAGAAAATATGATCCATATAATTAATTACCTGAAAGAATTGTTTGGCATAACAAAAAAACAAAAAAGAAAACTACCTGTTATAACAAAATCCAACAAACCACATGCCAAGGGGAAAGACAAGATAGGCTCCAGATCGTCAAAACTTAATCTCGAGTTCAGTAAAGCCAGTGGTATGGATTTCCAAGAAAAATGGGACAAAACACTTCGAGCTTACTTTCTCAAAGCAGTAACAGAAACAGTTGGCAATATCACAATGCCTAAATGCAGTTCAGACTGAAATAAAATTTACCTTAAATAATGGACACGGCAAATACTATTTACACTAGAATCCAGACTTCAATATAGTCATTTTCAGACTCAATCTTGCACTGCCTATCGTTCATTTGTAACATATTTTGCAAGACTAGCATCCAGTTTTTCTCCAATGAGCGTAATCCAGGCCTGCAAGTGAATAAAAATTGGAAATCTTCAATCTAGTAAACATGATTACGAACAAAAGTAATGTCTAACACCAATTTTAATCCTTTCACAATCAATGGGGTATGAGAAACACAGATATCAGCCAAATAAAACTGAAAAGTATTGACCAAATGGCTCTGATATATTTTACATATATGTTATAGCTACAAGAAAAAAGAATGGACCTGGTCAGAAGATGTGAACCCCCTAATTGTGTCACCACCAATTACTACAATTCCTTTGTCTCCAAGCGGCTGCAAGATCACTGCCTGGAAAATTGTCATATTGATTTAGCAATTCTTTGATGTGGAAAACCGGTGCAGGTAGATCAATGAAATATGGGTTCGGAATGGCAATCCAAAGCAGAGCAACTTTCTCCACAAAATAAACAGGAAAGTAACTTTTAGTGTACTTTTCTTTAGGATATACACATCAAAGACATTTCCAAAACAAATCTTCAAAACCATCAAAGTGATCTTCTGTCCAACAAAGCAACATACATTCTGTGATGGGAGGAGAAAGAACACATTAACTGTAATAATATTATGGTTCATGGCCAATTACTCTTGAAATGTACTACCTCAACTCAACAAGACTAAGCCTCTAACAAAAAATAGTTTGAGGTTAGTTACCTGGATCTGCATCTCCCTCCTCTGTTCAAAATTAAACCCCCGCCCGCCCGCCCGCGAAACCATCTCAAATGGCTCTCAATTAATTTTTCTTCAAATGCACTCATTTTTTTAACCAGAACTTTCTTGTGGCTTTAATGATCTAATCTTTCTTTTCACAGCACAGGTAAATAACTGCACTTTTACTCTTTCAAGACTATTATTTACTTCTCAATATTTCTCGGACAGTCAATGCAAAGAAACTCTTAAATCAAGAAATATGCAGCAGCACAAGACAAAGAAAAGGTTGTTTACAGTATAATGCAACCATCCAGTGCAGCTAGAATAAGCAAAAACTAACCAAATAAATAATCATCAAAAGTGGTGATTTCCTCTTTTACTATGAGGCGTGTTACGACATCTCAACAAAAAAGAAAACAGAATTGAATTGTACTGAATGGAAAAACTGAGCTAGATCACCTGTGTGTTTAAAGGTAGAAATGGCAGCTCAGATCTCCCAGGGTAGAGAGAAAGGTTAGCCAAATAGCTCTCTGCAAATAGAATAAGTAAACAGTCAATCATTTAGAATTGTTTCTAACAAATCATCATGATCACTTACGAGATGCAGATTTTATAGCAGCCTGGTAAAGGGATCCTTGCGTCAACTTGGCTGCATCAACAGCCAGTGCTTCATTATTGACAGATTCAGCTGCCACCCCAATTTGTAGGATACAACGGCAATCATAAACAACAACTAGAGACCTACATCGCGTAACACCCGACAGAGATTCCCATGCCCTAAAGTCGAGCAATTAAAGCAATGATTAATAGCCAATAATGCATTACCTATTTCTAATTCCTCCAAATTACATTGATGATTGACAAGCAGTTGACAAGCAAACTCTAAATTAATCCAACTCGAAATCTTTTCAACTACAGTATTACCATAATAGCTCGGAAAATACAATATCAGGAAGGTGGGAACATATAAACCAGCATTCCACGCCTTGAGGATTTACCTAAAAAACAAGTGACAATAAAAATCTCACCCCACAATTTGCAATCCAGTTAAAGAAAATTAATACATAGCCCTTACCACAGAGATAGATTTAGGGCGAATTGTCAGCCATACCAGACCAGTCAATATGTTTGTCACGGCCAATCCAAGTGTTAGCAAATCAGCCCTCGATTGTGAACTGCCAAGTATTCTGTTTACTTAGCAGCATTTCCTTGATAATTATGATAAGGAGGCACCAAGTGGTAATCAAACATTACAAGTCACGGCATAACATAGCAGCAAGAGTTCTTACCTGCTGGCATCAGCAACGGGAGCTATGCCTGTAACGGCGCGATTGACGAGCACGGCTAAGAGAGAAGCACCTCCGACAAATATGGGAAAGCTTCGAACGGTGTCGTCGTTGTTCGATATCCAATCAGCAGCCCAATCTCTCTTCGGCTTCATTTTGGTTTTCTTTTGAGTACAGAAAACAGAAAACAAGATAATATGAGAGAGAGAGACGACATCAAATTCAATGCAAGTAAACGATAGAAGGGGGTTTTAGGTACCAGTGAACTGGAAGAAGGCAAGGCAGAGAAGCAACGGAAGGTAAAGAGGGGAGGAGGGAGGTGGGGTGGGGGTGGGGGTTTCCATGGAATGCAAACATTTCCGAGGATGTTTCCCGCTTTCATTGTACTTGGTAGCATGCTCCGAGCCTTTTCCCCTTCTTTTTTGCTTTCCTCATTGCATTTTAATTTATAATTACAACCTTATTAGCAAAAATTGAGGCCCTGTTCTCCTAGCCAAGGGGAACGGCATTTTAGTTTTTTATTATAATGGTAGCATGTAAGCTGGGTTAAAAAACTTTAACTCGAAAAAAAAAATTAAAGAAAAAGACTTTGTAACTAGGTTAAATATTATTTAATTTAATAATATAATAAAAAAAACTCAGAAAATAAAAATAAAAATAAAATATTGTTGTGGATAAAGGTAGGTTAACATGGGAGACTTGTGACGCTCCACACGAAATCATGATAATCCAGTAAAAATATGATATCATCAAAAATCAACTATAAAAAAGGATTTGAAAAAAATAAACTGGATGAAAAAAGATGTCAGTTATTGTTTTTTCAAACACGTGACATTGGTGTTAGATTAAAACAGCTATACCTGAAACTCATTCCATGTAAAACGAGATGCTTAATGATAAAATAAAATAATACATAACAAATCCATAGTAGAAAAAATAGCAATTAAAAGAATGAGGGATCGAGTCGAAATAAAAAAAAAAAAACAAATAAGCAAAAATAATCAATTTAAGAGCTAAATTTTAAAAGGAATGAAAACATTAAAAAAAATCTAAAAAAGGAGAGTTAAAATTGAATTAAAAAAAACAATACATTATAAACTTAGATTGAATGATTAAATTAAAAACAAAAAGATAAAAAAAAATCCAAACAATAAATATCATATTGAAAGCACTAATACATGATTAAAAAGATGAACCTCTTGAATTTTTCAATTTTTTTTGAAAGCACTAATACTTGGTGGATCGTAGCTTGGGAAATTTGTATTTTGGATTTTAGGTTATTTAAGGCCAATCAATGGGTTTAATGAGGTGTTTAGGCGACAGAAACCCATGCCACAAACTTTGGGGGCCATCCGATTGCCTACGAGTGCATAGGAGCGTGTTTTGAAAAAATAATTGAAAAAAATTGAATTTTTTCTTGACTTTTTAAGTGTAGTATTTAGTTATCGTTAACGATTTTACTTTTATAAATAGATGAATTCTTCAAATTTCTCTCCATAGAAAAAGACGAGGTAACTTGTTTGCGTGTTGTTGAAAGAAGCTGATTGATTTTGTATATATTATAATTAGTTATTTTATTATTTAATTAATAATATTGTTATTAATAAAATTTATTGGAATGTTTCTATGAGTTTTTTTCTTATTTAAAAGTGATTAAATGTTGCTACTGCTAAAATTATTTTGATAATTATTTGACAGGTAGTTTGTACAATTGGAACCAATAAAATTTTAGCACAAATGAATGTGTAATCATTTAATTGCTAGATAGCAAAATCATAATTGATCAAATTGATTAAAAATATATTATTTGTTGTCTGTAACATACTAATTGTTTGTTGGGTATATTTTAACTATTTAACAAATAATAAAAATACAACTACTAAAATTTATTAAAGATTATTTTTCATATTTTTTTTAATTATATTATTATATTACAAATATTTTAGAGCATTTAGATTAAATTAATGTTCAATTAATAAAGAATTATATATATATATATATATATATATATATATATATATATATATATATATATATATATATATATTAAGACGTTAATATCAAAAAAATATTATAATATATAATTAGCCTCACCTATTTTTTCAGGAAAAAAAATCCTAAAAATAATAATTATTTTTATTCTAAATGTCTTATCTATAGTGAAATAAATACATATAAAAAATACATAATCTTAAAATTTTTAAGTTGATTATTTAACTTAGATGTATAGCATTTTTTAAATAATTAAGGATCATTTAACAATTTTGTTACACATTAAAAAATTTGATGTTATCTGTGGCAAAGCACGAGGCAATTGTTTTTTATTATCGTAGATAATTCGGCAAAAAAAATTTACTTGTCTTTTCGTTGTATAGTTTCCTTTTTTTTTTTTGCATGTGATATAAGATCTGAAATATCATACATAAAAAGACATGAAAATTATTTATCATAAAAAAATATTGACCAATGAATTTTTATCATAATTATTATAACTGTCCTTATAAATGTTATATACATAATGAATATTCTTATTATTATTGGTGATATTATCGATGACGCCATAATTATTGTAAAAAAAATATTTTTTTATTTTATAAGATTTATTCATCATTGTTATATTAAAATTATTTTAGAACACCGATAATAAATTATTATTTAATTTAAAAAAAACAAATGGTTATATATATATAAAGACATTAATATTAAATAAATATCAAAATATATAACGAGTCTCATATATTTATAAGGAAAAAAACTTACAAATAATTATTATCATTGTTTTGAATGTCTTAACTATAATAATTAGAAATTTCAACACCTAAAAATATTAACAAAAAAGCAATTATAAAAAAATGAAAAAAATTCTTACATTTAAAAATATTATTTGACTTGAAATAAAAAAAAATAAGAAAGGAAAGAATAATAAATATTAAATTTTCAATGACCACCAACATAAATTTAAATTTAAACATTAAATTAAAAACAATAAAAAGTTAATAATGGAGGAAATAAAAAAAAACAACAACCAAGAGCATGTGCATATAAGTATGGACAATAATAACAACCATTTCAAAAATATATTAAAAAAGTAAAAGAATTAAAATAAAATCAAATATCAAAATGATAATGGTCAAAATGAACACACACACACACACAAAAAAAAAAATTAATATCAATGAAAAAATTGAAACAAATATCAACTTTAATACCGGAAAAATTAAAGGATTTTCAAATCAAACTGGAAATTAAAATAATGAATACCGAAATGAAACTAAAATATATATATAATCAATTTCAATTGAAAGATAAAATTGAAATAAATTAGATCATTGATATCGAACATATTAAAGAGTTTCAAAAAAAATTAAAAATTAAAATATTTAAAACCAGAATGAAACTACAATATATAATCAGTTTTCATCTAGGGACCCAATTAAAACAAATTAGAATTTCTATAACAGAATCCAGGACCACACAACACAATCAAAAGATAAGGGACTGAAATAAAATGAAAGGCAACATAGGAGACTGCTTAAGCATTTTTGTTTACAGGAGAGAGAAAAGGAAGGAAACTTTTCAACCATCAACTAGCAAGTCTCCAACAAGCGAGAAATGCAACGTATGTCACCATGAGACGGTGGGCATGGAGTCGCATCCAATGACATGTCGGATGGTTATTTATAACCGCTGGGGATACTCGCACACATCATTAGAATGAGGCATTGGGATGAGAATCGTCAGCATGTCTAGTAGAAGCACCTGCAGTACTCGACAGATAATATTATTTTAAAGTTGGTTAATTACCTAAATACCCCCTACATATAATTCATGTTTTTTGTCTTTTATTGGGGCATGTTCGTATTTACCCATTCACGTTATTGGTCATATTGGAATAAATTAATATTTGACAAATGGTCAGTTACATAAATAACCCTACAACTGACTCATGATTTTTTATCTTTTATGGGTCGAATTAGTATTTTATCATTTCAGTTACTGTTCATGGCAAATGGGAAAATTATTATTTTCTCATTTCAACCAATAAAGTTTTTTTTTTATCTTATTATAAGATATAATGATTATTTTACTATATAAAAATACAAAAAAACAAAAATAACCCTGTATCCAAAGCTAAAGTTACTACACATAAGGATAAAATAGTTATTTAACTAGTACAATCTGCAATAAATCCCTTTCAAATGCTACAATGTCACTCCTAGCTGTTTTAGCTTATTTGTACTGTGATTGTAATGTAATGTAATGTTGATGCTGATAACTGCCTGATGACTGGTTGCAGGTTCACTAGGCCACCAATTCTTGTTATTTATTGTTTGGTCATCCAGTTTCCAAGTAGCTGTGGCATTGCAGGCCCCGCTTGAGCCTAATCATGCTCCTTTTACATCTGAGCTAGGCACTCCACCTATTTCTGGACTTTTTGGACCTATTGAAATATTATCGCCTTCTATCTTCCCGCTCTACCTTTATCCTGGTGAGAGTTTAGCTCCTCTGTACCCAATTTTTCCCACCACATACGAGCCAAATATAACAAGGAAATGCCTTATAAATTTCACCGCTATGTCAAATGTCATAGATAGAACAACATCTGACTGCTCTCAACCCTTAACAGCTCTTGTAGGAAATGTAACATGTTGTTCACAACTTGGTTGTTTACTCTATATCTTTCAGGGTTATTTCAGTGGCAGCTCTTATAAGTTGGTTTTGTAGAATGCAGTTGCTGATGATTGTTTTTCAGATATCATTAGTATACTAGCAGGCAGAGGGGACAATATCACTGTGCCCACACTTTTCTCTGTTAAATCATAAAATCTTACTGATGGGTTGTGTCCTGTGAAGGATGTTGTGAACTTTGAGAAAATAGTAAATACAAGCAGATTATTGAAAGCCTGCGACACTATCGATCCTCTTAAATAGTGTTGTAGACCAATTTGCCAATCTGCAGTCATGGAAGCTGCCCTTGAGATTTTTGGAACACAATTGACAATCAATGATTATAAGGATTTTTGGGAGTATGTTTCCTCTCTTTAAGAACATTTGTGAGGAAAATTACATGTTATCATTTGTCTGCACTATTGTTATATCATTTTAATTGATAATTATCATAATATTCTCATGTTAAGCTGTCGTGTATGCTATAAACCACATCTCCAGTAAGAAACCAATTGAATTCAGTGATCCTGTATTTTGCTTTGTATTTAGTTATGAATGGAGCTTGCCAATTTGGTATCATGATTTCTTCTTAGCCAAGGTGGTAGTTGAACTAGGAAAATCTTCTACTTTCATCATAGTTGTAGCTCCCTTTCTTCCTCTGTTTGTCACTGTAGATGACATTTAAGAGTATGAATTTCTGAGTTAAACATTCCCAGGCTATCTGCTTCTCGCAGTTATTGGTTTGCACGTTACACCCTGTATTTTAAAGTAGTCTCTAACAAATAACTCAATCGTATTTTGTAAGATACGAGTGTAGGAGTGCCCATATACGAATCATTGTTGGCGTATTTGCCAATCTAATAATCGTATTTGGGTGTTAAAATTGTGTTATTTAGCATTATTTAGTATCAATAATTGTGTTAAAATAGTATAATTATTTAGCATTAATAATTGTGTTAAAATCTTATGATTTTTTACCAAAATGATCTTGCTTGTAATTTTATAATTTTTATATGAACATATTTTATTTATAATCTTAAAATTCAAATTTAAGTTACAATTCCATACCATGTCAATAAACGAACTTGACAATCTGGTTTCAACTCTTATGGGATGGTAAGCCTTTGAAAGAGACTGGCGCGTGAGAATCTTCCCTTGAAGGGTTCAATATCATAACCCTGCCCCTCAGAATTATTAACATAGATCATGTTTCATACGCAACAATTTTTTATCTTTTCCATGGATGGAGAGTGGATTGATTCTTTAGAGTAGAACTTGGTGTTTTCTAAACCTACTTTGGTGATTTTTTAAAGTGTGTGTGTATATATATATATATATATACATATATAGTTTATAAATATTAAAATTTTAACTTAAAATAAAAAATAAAAATATTTTAAAATGAGAAAAAAAATAATAATAATATTTTAATTTATTTTTAAATAATAAATACTTTTAAAAACAACCTAAACTATTCCCCCAGATATCACTAAAAAACAATGGATGAAAACTGCAGTATTAGAAAAAAAAAAAAACTACTATATTTGATATTTTTTATAAAATAATCTACTATATTTCCCAGTGGATTCTTTGCTCGTGAATATTTTATTAAATATGTGTTCAATAAAAAACAATCATAGTACTAGTCAACCTATTATGAGAGGACAGGATACGACCAATTGAAACCATATTTTTTTGAAACCATCGCGACAGGCTAAACATATTTATAATTGTTTTTTTTTTTAATTAAAAGCTAAGAAACATTATCTAATACTCTAAAAAAGATCATGATATCATGAGTTACTTAGGTGTAATTGTGAGACAAATTACTTTGCATTATAATAGTATTATTTAATTTTTAGGTTCAGGTCTTTTGGTCTACCGGTTCACTAGTTTTTTTATTTTTTTATACTTATTTGCATGGTAAAATAACATTTGTGTCAAGACAAAAAACAGGTATTTTCGGGAGAAGCTATATGGGCATTTCATAAATATTAAAAATAGCTAAATACTAATTTGCTCCCCATATAAAATAAAAAACAATTCTAGTTGAGACGGTTAACACGAGGATTTTCTATTTTTTTAAAATGACTAAATACCATTGTGCCCTCGAATAAGATAAAATTAAACAATTGGTTGTAGGGGTGTTATGATAATTGATTATATTTTATTATTTTCTTACTTGTTAAAGTAATTTTTTTTTTAAAATAGCTCTGAAATTTTAATTTATGTCTGTACTAATAAAAATTTAATTTTAGATCTTTTTTAATTTGTTAAGGTGATCATTTAAAAATTAATATTTCTATTCTCTCTCTTTCTCTCTCTCTTTGTTATTTCTTTTAGGGTTTTTATTATTTTTTTTTGTTTTCAATTCAAATTAATTTTTTTCACCTAATAATTTTTGTTTTTATTTATCATTTTTTTTAATCTTTTGTTAGAATTTTTAGGATTTTTTTAGTATTTCATTTTTTTTCATTATTAACACAATAATAACAATAACAATAACAACAACAATATTATTATTATTATTATTATTATTATTATTATTATCATAACTTTTTTTTTATTTTTTCTTTTGTTAATGTTTTTGAGTTTTTTTTCTGGGAATAATTTTATAATTTTTATTGTTTAAACAACAACAACAATAATAATTTTAGATGTTAAGACTTCGATGTTGCTGTTGTTATAACAAGAAGTGTTGATTTGTTATATTATATTAAACTTTGCATATATAAATATTATATTTTATTTCTGAACTTTAATCCCAATAATTATAAAAACTATTTGCTCAGCCTGTAACTTAGTGGGGATAATTTTTTTAATTTTCAAGTCAAATAATTGTTTTACAGCTAATATTTTTTTGTTTTATCATTTATTTTATTTATTTTTTTTGCTATTTTGTAAATTGTTTTTGGATTTTTTAGTCTTTGATTTAATTTTTTATTTTCATTATTAAAGTAACAACAACAATAACAACAATTTTAGGTTTTTTTTTCGTGCTTATTCTTTTGTTGATGTTGTTGAGTTTTTGTTCACGGGTTAATTGAATAATTTTTATTATTTTTTCTTTTATTGAGGTAGTATTTTTTTGAAAAATTTATTTTTTAAATTTAATTTTGTGTTTATGATCACTTGAAAATTGATATTTTTTTTCCTTTTTGTTATTTCTTTTAGTTATTTTATTTTATTTTAAAGTGAAATGATTTTTTTCAGCTGATAATTTTTATTATTGTTTCATCATTTTTTTTTGTTTTTTGTTTTGTTAAAGTTTTTAGTTTTTTTTAGTCTTTGATATATTTATTTTCATTATTAATGCCATAATAATAATAATAATTATTATTATTTTATTTTATTTTATTTTCTAGGATAATTTAATAAATTTTATTATTTTGATAATAATAATATTAATAATTTTAGATATGAAGACTTTAATATTATTGTTATTATAATAAAATATATTGATCTGTTTAATTATATTAAATTTTATATATATAAATATTATATTTTAATTTTAACAATTATAAAAATTATTTAATTCACCGGCGTCATAGTACATATTAACTAGTTTTAAATCAATTCGTGGCACACCGAACCTGAGTTGTTTATATCTAATCACAAATAAGGTTTTATATTAAGATAGTTTTAATAAATATTTTTTTTGCGTGGGATGACATATGAGACAGGTAACTTTGCACCGGCTTTGTGTAAACTTATTTATTTTTATTGTTTTTTTTCAATGCAACTGCACTAGTTTTTTTTTAAATGATATATCATTTGCATTTTTTTTATCGAATCCAAACTATTTTTTTTAAATATTTTTATTTTTTATTTTAAATTAAATTTTTTTTATGTTTTTAGATATTTTAATATGCTGGTGTCAAAAATAATTTTTAAAAAATAAAAAAATATCATTATAATACTTTTTATAATAAAAAAACACTTTAAAAAATAATATTAATCACGCTTGTTTGATATTGCATTTCAATATTATTTTTACAAAAATTAAAAATCTATATATTTATTTTTTATATCAAATTAAATATTTTTAATATTTTTAAATTATTTTAATGTATTAATATAAAAGATATTTTTCTATAAAAAACATATTCTTTTAATATATTTTTAAGTAAAAAAATATTTTCCAAAAACTTCAATCGTCCTCCGAAACAAATATCAACTCATACGAAATATGCATCGCAGCACAATCACAGGGAGGTCATGCTCGTGGAATTGGAATAGAAATGCTAACAGAGATTTATGTAAGTATTCGATGCACATTTAACGTTTCTCTCCGAAGAAGCCTCGTAACTTTCATGTCCTTTTTTGTAATTATCTTTTCTCCGCTGGTGTTTTTTCAAAACATTTTTTTTAATAATATTTGCAAAAAAAAACCTTGTAAAAAAATACACAAATAATATTTTAATATAAATTATATAAATTCAAATATGAAAGTCCATCATTTTTGAAGATATCGCTTTTGTCTTCTTATCCATAAAAAAGATATTTTTACTACTAGTATTTAAATTTTTATTCAACAAATCTGAGTTTTTTTGCCTTTTTTCATCAATGTTTTTATCGAATAAAAAAAATCTTCAAATAAATAAATAATATCTTGGCCAGATCTAAAACATTGATTAGAGTTTCATTTCAGCATATCCGTGGCAGTATAAAAAATAGTTTTTAATATTCAGTAGTTTTTCTAATAAAAAAATATCCAAACCATTTATTTAAAGTTCGATGGTTTGGATTTCGTAATCTTTGTGATCCAGATATTTACCAGCGACAAGGACCTGCAATGAAACTTTAGCCGCCAGGATTTCGTGGGCATCGAGGTGGCCCGACAACGTACACATCGAATCAGAGACCACGTGACGAGACACTATATAAAGGTACAACCACAGTTTTTTGTAGCACAGTAAAAAAGGATGTGACCCATGTGAAAATATTCGGGATATGGTATAGTTTAATGGTGGCGAACGACATCTGTTGACCAGATTAAATTTAATATGTCAATGCTAGTTTTTATTACTAGGGCATGTTTATATATCATGTTTAGAGAGTTAGGGTAATAATATATTGGACACTGTCACTTGGAGATTATTGTCTATTAGTTTCACATGTTGATTAAATAAAATAAAATTGGTTATAATGAATTTGTTTTTTATATAAATAGAATGAAAAATATTGTTATAAGACTTTTATTTGCGAAGTAATATGAATATTATATATAAATTATTTGACACTTCCATCCTCGCCTGCCCACACATTGTTACACACGGTATCCATTGCGCTGCCCAAACATTGTTGATATATATTTTATAAGTCAAGTAATGTGACTGTTTAGTCTATTTCAAATCATATCAAATTATATTGATATGGGTGATAAGCTGTACAATATTTGTTTTTAGGATAAACTCAAAAGATTTTGGTCGGTGATTTATGCACATTGCCTGGATTTCTAGAATGCTTTCAATTAGAAACATCCGATAATTGATGTAAATCCCTTCTCAATATGTGATATAACCATCATATAACATTTTATTTCACCTAATTGATCATGTTTATTGGGGTGTAAATGCAATATGATATATATCATGCACCCCAATATTCAAATAGAATTGATTGACCTACAATATTATTTTTATTTATTAGATTTATTAGATTTTGTCAATACTACTATAAACACTGAGTATTGATCAACTCTTTTATATGCATATTGGCAGATATGCAGATATTGACAGATTGACAGATATGCAAGAAAATGATAATATGCAGATACAGAGGAAATATGCAGATATGATGGCAGATATGTAGATGTAGACATGATGCGTTATCAATCTTGAGTGATTCTCCTTTCCTTTATGAGTCACTAAACTATAGATTCTCAGATGTAAACTTAGGAGAAATATCAGTGACCATATGATTGTAATCTTGTATATATATATATATACACGATAGAATGTATTACAATTGATATGACATATACAATAAAACTTCTTCTTTGTTATTCTCTACTGTCTCTTATTATTTTCTACATGGTATCAAAGTTGGTTCATATTCACCAGTCTCTTATATTATTTGTTTAAATAGTTTCCTCTTAGGCTGGAAGTCATCGAGAATTCTATTGCTTCTCCATCACAAAATCCTCCATCATCACAAAATCAACGTCAGTGTGCTGATTTGAATCTTCCTGATTTGAATGCAAATCAGCGACTTTGTTAAGTTCAATTGAACGATTTTATTTATCTTACTTGGTCAAGGGCTGTGTCATTAGCTCTTGGTGGAAGGTCCAAAATTGAATTTATTGACAAGAATTCTTTTGTTCCTGACAAGCAATCTTCCCAGTATAAGTCATGGTTTGCTAATGACCAGATGGTGCAGTCATGGCTACTCAACACTATGGAACAACACATTGCTGAAATTTTCAGCTATTCTGAATCTGCTGGATATTTATGGGACGCAGTTGAAGAAATGTATTGAAATCAAAACAACGTTGCCCGTGTGTCTCAACTCAAAAAGGATATTTCATGCATGCACCAGGAGGGTAAACAATTTGTTCAGTACCTTGGAAACATGAAGAGCATGTGGAATGAATTGACAATTTATCGACCCCATACCACAAATGCTACAATTCTATTGAAACGAACTGAAGAAGATAAAATTTTCCAACTACTGGCAAATTTATCTTCTGATTATGATGATCTTTGTAGCCGTATACTCATGAATTCTGAATTACCTTCTTTTGCAAATGTTTGTGCAGCTATTAAAAGGGAGGAAACCAGAAAAAAGGTCATGAATCGCAACACTAAATCTAATACATCTGAAGCCAGGGCATTTGTATCTCATCAAAAACAATATGAAGAGAAAGGGTACAAAGGTAGAAGACCTCATTTGAAATGTAGCCATTGTAGCAACATTGGGCACTCAGTGGATCGATGTTGGGAGCTTCATCCTGAACTAAAACCAAAGTTTCCAAGAGATAGCAAAGGAAGGTATAAGCTATCTCAGCCATCAAGGTATAAAGCCAACATAGTATCCAACCATTCTGCAGATGGATTATCAACATTTACTTCTAGTCCAATTGACCTCATCAACGAGTTTGCATCCTATATTCATGCAAAACAAGGCACAAAGCAGAACACAAATAATTTAGAGGAGAATAAAGACTCATCAACATTGATTGGTCAATTTGCAGGATTTTTAGCTGCAAACAAAAGTGTCTCGGCTGAGGATGTACCAGGTATTTTGAATGCATTTTCCTCTGCTCTTATTATAAGTAATGTGCATGATTTATGGATTATAGATTCAGGTTCCACTGATCACATAACCAATAAACATAATTCATTACTTGATTTTCAAGAGTTCTCTCCACCAGCTCAAATATATGTGGCCAATGGTAAAAATGCACCAGTTCTTGGGGAAGGGAAGATTAAATTGCTCTCTCAAACAATTGCATCTCCTGTGTTATATGTCTCTTCTTTTCCATTTAAACTGCTCTCTATTGGTAGAATTACATCATCATTAAATTGCCGTGTTATTTTCTATCCTCACAATGTTGTGTTTCAGGATCTAACCACCAAGAAAATGATTGGTGAAGGATTCCTCTTTCAAGGTCTCTGCTATCTATTTAAAGATTTTTACATTCCCAAGAGTTTTCAAGTTATGGGTTGCCTAGCCTCAGAGCAACAATTATGGCATCAGTGTTTGGCTCACCCTTCAAAGCCTATTTTGGCAAAACTTTTTCCAAACTTGAAAATCAATTCAATAAATTGTGATGTTTGTCATTTATTAAAATCTACTCGCCTACCATTTCCTACTTCTACATCGCATTCAGTTAAACCTTTTGATTTAATTCATTCCGATGTTTGGGGTCCAATAGTCGAGTCATTCGATGGCTATAAATACTTCATTACATTTGTTGATGATTTCTCCCGATTTACTTGGCTATATCTGTTAAAAACAAAAGGTGAAGTTACCAATGCATTTAAAGATTTCCATAACCTAGTTCTTACTCAATTCTCATCCAAAATCAAAATTCTACGATTAGATAATGGCCCTTAATATATGTCACACATCATGATACAATACTTGAGCATGCATGGAATCATTCACCAAACCAGTTGTATTTATACTCCGCAATAAAACGGAATAGTCGAAAGAAAAAATCAAGATTTACTAGAAAAAACTAGATCTTTGCTATTTCAAATGCATGTTCCCAAATTATTTTGGTCTCAAGGGGTGCTCACAGCAGCCTACCTTGTAAACTGACTGCCCAGTAGGCATCTAAAGTTTATTTCTCCAGTTGAGTTATTGACAGGAAAAAAACCAACTTTAGCACATCTGAAAATTTTTGGTTGCTCTTGTTATGTGCATATTTCATCATCTCAGCGTGACAAATTGGATCACCGAGCAGTCAAGTGCTTGTTTTTGGGCTATTCTCAAACTCAGAAGGTGTATAAGTGTTTTAATCATAACACTCATAAGCTTGTTGTTACCAGGGATGTTTGGTTTGATGAAACCACACCTTATTATTCATCTTCCAGTGAAAGCAGTCAATAGGGGGAGTTTTCAATGGATTTATTTCCATTACCAACTCCAGTAGTCAAAGCATATCCCACTCTAACAGTAACAGAAAGGGCTACCCCAGCAGTAATAGAAAGGGCTGATTTACAGATTGAAGATCAGGCTGACCTGCAGATTGAAGCCATAACCGAAGGGGCTGACCTGCAAATTGAAAATCAGAGTGACCTACAAATTGAAACCATAACAGAAAGAGCTAACATGCAGATTGAAAATCAGGGGGATCTTGGGAGAAATCCTATGCGTAACCGAAGACAATCATCGAGGCTTCGTGATTATGTAACGTATACAGTTAGGCACCCTATCACCAATGCTCTAGCCTACCATAGACTATCTTCAGCTTATGAAACCTATCTCAGTGCCATCTCCAAAGCAACAGAACCACAAAGCTTTCATGAAGCATGTCATCAAGCTGTTTGGAAGAAGGCTATGGACGAAGAACTTCAAGCTTTGACTGATAATCACACCTGAAGCGTTGTATCACTTCCACATAATAAAAAGACTGTTGGGAGTCGTTGGGTCTATAAGATCAAGTTCAAGTCAGATGGTTCCATTGAAAGACATAAAGCAAGATTGGTTGCACAAGGTTTTACTCAAATGTATGACATCGATTACAAGGAAACTTTTGCACCAGTTGCGAAAATGAACACCATTCAAACTTTACTCTCAGTTGCTATAAATCATGGCTGGTCATTATCTCAAATGGACGTCAAAAATGCCTTTTTACACGGCGATCTCCAAGAAGAAGTGTATATGAAGTTACCACTTGGTCATCCACAAAGTAATGATCCAAAACTAGTCTGCAAACTACATAAATCTATCTATGGCTTGAAGCAATCTCCTCGTGCGTGGTATGCAAAATTGAGTACTGTCCTTACTAAACTTGGGTTCACAAGAAGCAATGCTGACCACTCACTATTTGTTTGTCTCAAATCTCATGAGCGGTTGATGGTTTTAATCTATGTTGACGATCTTATTATTACTGGTAACGATCATGCAGCCACCACCAACCTTAAGAATATTCTTCGTCAACAATTTTCTATTAAGGACCTGGGAGTTCTTAAATATTTTTTTGGGATAGAAATGACTACTTCTCACAAAGGATTGTTTTTAAATCAACGCAAGTATGTACTGGACTTGTTACGTGAAACTGATATGATGGAATGCAAACCAGCAAAGACCCCTCTAGATAGCAAATCTCCGCTGACTATGGATGGAGAGCTTTTTGATCAACCTCAGCTTTATCAAAAATAGGTGGAAAAGCTTATTTATCTTACAATTACACGACCTGACCTAAGTCATGCCGTTAGTATTGTAAGTCAATTCATGCATTCACCTACCATAGCCCATATGTTTATAGTCAAACAAATTTTTCGATATCTCAAAGGTACCATTGGACGAGGAATTCTTATGCAAAACCATGGTCACACACAGATACTTGGCTATACTGACGCAAATTGGGCTGGAAATAATCTTGATCGCAAATCTACCACGGTACACTGCATATTTGTTGGAGGCAATCTATTTTCATGGAAAAGTAAAAAACAAACATTCGTTGCTCGTTCCAACACTGAAGCGGAGTATCGTGCTATGGCCTCTACTGCTTCCGAACTAATATGGTTGAAAGCACTGCTTGCTGATTTGGGTATTTGTCACTCTCAACCTATGTCCCTTTGTTGCGATAATCAAGCCGCAATGCATATTGCGTCTAATCCAGTATTTCATGAACGAACTAAACACATCAAAGTTAATTGTCATTTTGTTCGGGAACAAGTTCAGTCTCAAGTTTCTCTACTGTCTCTTATTATTTTCTACAATGCATGCTTATAGATTCATTACTTAGTGTAGGAGAGTTATAAAACAACAATGGCTATCCAGTAAAGGTTGACGAGATGAGTCATTTTGTGACCTACCACTATATTCAATTTATATCATGGTATAATTTAGGAGGTTAAAAGGCTAAGCATCTTCAATGACATCATAGAGAAATAAGTTGCATTAAATAAATATAATTATTTTATTTTTAATAAAGAATTATGTTAAGGTAGTTGTATGCATGATTTTACTAATAAGAATAGAATTTAAGATGTTATGTGTTCCTATCGTGATTTGTGTTTTTTTTTTTTAAAATTGTTTCTTGAATTGTGCGAGCTATACTTTTTCTGGGGAGATAATTAATATATAAAAAAACTATTTATTTATTGAGTGGCAAATATTATATCTGATTTGCATGTCTTCTAGATGTCGCATGTAACTCGTGTGCCGCAAACTGTTATCTGTAACACCTTTTTTACTGTGCCAACGTAAAAAAACAAAGAAGCAACCATTGTCATCCATTGAAAACTGGAAGACCAATACAAAGCCATGAAGTTCAGAGAGCAGCACAAGCAAGCAAAGAACATTGGCTCTGAATGAATGGTAAGGCCCGGGTACGATGGATTGACATGGTAATTTCTTCTTCTTTTTTATGATTTTAGTTTTTCCTATTCTTGTATTAAAAATAAATTTAAAAAATAAAAAAAAATATTTTAATATATTTTTAAATAAAAAATACTTTAAAAAATATCACAACCACGATCCAAATAATAAATAAATATTAAAGATTGAAAGCAGGAGAGAAACCGACCACAACAGCCACGGAGCAAGGTGGAGGCAGATACAAGGTAACTAACGGGAAGGCGTCGAGCGAGAAGAATGGGGTCATAGATGATGAGGTGGGGACCCTTTTTTCTTATCCACCACAGCCTTGCCCTCCACCGTAGGCTTATTTTATTAATAAATAAGGGGAGGACACGAAGAGACAAGGAAATCCTTCTCAAAGAGGCAGCGAATATGCCATGTCGACGGTGGAGAAATACTTTCTTCCTCCACCATCCATTTTTAAAGTGCTATTTCCAAATTATATATATATATATAAAATCCATGACACGGATTTCCGTTTATGTGCGGACATTTCCCACCAATTACAATAGCTCTCGACATCAAGGAGACATGGATTAAAAGTATATAACCCATCTTAGATTAAATCATGGTCAAGCCATCATATCGTGTCGACCCACCATTGGAGAGCCACCCACCCAAACTCTCGTATGATTTAAATCCTGACCAAGACAACAGGCCAATGACTAGAACTAGGTTGGTTGAAACATTAGGATATACCCACTTGTAAGATTAAATCGTCTGGACGGCTGCAAGGATTTTTAAAGGTGGAATATTTCCCAGTACGTGGCCCTGTTCTTGAAGGAATATCATACCACGGCACGATTACAAGCGGCTACACGTCATACTATAATGTAAATAGTTTCACGTTAGCTATTAATTCCCTTGATGCAGTGATATGTTGTTTTTTCTGTATAAATATAATGATTAATATATATATACACATATAAACATGTTAATTATTATCATTATGTCATCAGATTTATCCATTTTATAAGTAGAAAAATCAGAATTCAAGTTAATTAAAAAAACATAAATTTCAAATTAAATCAGAACATAAAAAGAAATAAAACTCTTTTTAAAACCGGGTCAATAGAATTCCATAAACAAATATAAATATAAATTATAATAATAATTATTTTTTTCTTAGAAATATATTAAAATAATAGTTTTGGGTGTCAGCCTATCAAAACAATGCCTATCAAAACAATGTAGAACCATAATTTATTTATTTTTTAAAATATACTTATAAAACACAAAACACCATATGATTCAGCGCAAACAAATATCTTATTAGATTTAATTTAGCTTCATCCAACCAATTCATGAACCAACTTGTGAGGCGAGGTTTTCTCTACATCATTCACTAATTATATATCCACAATGACCGTTCAAAACCATGGAAATTTCTACAGTCGTCGACATCAATTACACATCATACAAGTAAAAAAATATCTAAATAAAACCCATCACGATTCCTTGATCAGAAGAATTATGCCATACGATGTGATGACAGCACAGAACAACCAACACCAGGCGAAGCACCATAGCTTTACTTTGCTTTTTGTGATTAAAAAAAGTCCACGCTTTGCGAGTACAGATTCATTAAAAACTGGAGGACCCCCCAAATTCTCACTCCGAAGACAACTACTCCTCTGCCTTCGCTCAGATTTGCCTTTTTTAATTTCATCTCTTCTTCCACATCTCCCCCCCGTCTAGCTCTTGCATGGACTGGTAATAGTATTGTTATTACCGTAACACCGTCCCTGATCACAGGAAGAAATCGAACATGGTGCCTCGCAGTTGCTCACAGTGCGGAAACAACGGTCACAACTCGCGCACATGCGGGGAGAGTCCAGCTGGTGGGGATCAGAGCAGCTCTACTGGTTTTATGCTTTTTGGTGTAAGAGTCACTGAAGCAGCTGCTTCTTTTCGAAAAAGTTTTAGCATGAACAATCTCTCGCAGTATGATGAACAGCCTCCTGAGGAACCCAACGCCGATGTCGCTGCTGGTTATGAATCCGACGACGTCGTTCACGCCTCTGGCAGAAGCCGCGAGCGCAAAAGAGGTACGTACGTGGGCATATAGATTAATCAGGTCAGCTAGATCTTGGACCGATCATCATCAGGTCTTCTTACTGCTACAATTATACAAGTTTCTTTTGGACGTGGGAATTCAACTAGAATCTGTGATAATCGGATAATTCGGCGTGTGTTAATTTACAGGGGTTCCGTGGACAGAGGAAGAGCACAAACTTTTCTTGTTGGGGTTGCAGAAAGTAGGGAAAGGAGATTGGAGAGGAATTTCAAGAAACTTTGTCAAGACACGAACCCCTACTCAGGTGGCTAGTCATGCTCAAAAGTACTTCCTCCGCAGAAATAGCCAGAATCGCCGACGACGGAGATCTAGTCTCTTTGATATTACCACTGATACGGTAAGCTATAATCTCAACTCCAACTTAGAGCTAGGTTCTTTGTACCAAGAAAAAAAATAAAAAACTGTACAAAAAATTGATTTATTATTTTGATTTCTTTCTCTAGCGATTCTTCTCTCCATCATTTTTTAAGGGAAAGAACACAAAGACTTCGATTTTATTCTATCTGCTGGCGATACATTTTCCAGACTCTACACAATATATTACAATTAATTTATTATTTGGATTTGCAGTTCATGAGTTCGTCAATGGAAGAAGATCAAGTTCACCAAGAAACAGCAACTCCAGCATTGCCACAGCTACAGCCACTGCCATGCTTGAACAACAATAGGCCTGGAGGGTTTCCTATGTCGACTTTTCCGGTAACTGTAATTAGCCCTGTAACTTCTCCGGTCAGTGGTGACAACCCACTGGAGAAGCTCACATCAGGACCGACCAACGTAAATAAAAAATTACCCAAGCTTGTTCGTCCAGTACCAATCGCTCCAATCCCTCCATCTTTAAAAATGGCTGATCTTAACTTGAATCAGGAAAGCCCCAAGGACCAATTCCCAGCTCTGTCACTCAAGCTCTCTACTCCATCCTCCGAGCAGCAGCAGCAGCAACCACCGCCTGCATCGACACATTCATCAACATTTCAGGCCATCTCGAGCAGTGATAACATCATCAGTGTTGCTTGAAGAACATGTATATACAGTTGCCTTATATATAAATATGTGATATTATATTAATGAGCGGGGCACGTACCTGTAGAAGTTGGAAAATATTGGATTAATTAGAAGAACTAGGGCTAATATTAGACTGCTACTATTAGGTCATTCTTGCTCGTACATGGTAGAGAGAGATTCGAAGAAAAAGATTGGATGTCTTTTTCCATTGTGGGGGAGATTAATGGATTCTTGTCTACTTTGTATGCTTCCTTTTGTGGTGAAATGATAGGGCATCCAGTCCTCTTTGTCAGCAATAATCTTTTACAACTCGAACCAGGGATAGATTCCATGTTTTTTCTTAGTGGGGGAGAAATGTAAGCAATTGCTTCGCAGAAAAATAAAGGCAAAAATTGTTCGGTGCCTGTTCAGATTATACGATCCTCTAAATTAAAAAGCTTATGACGATTCAAACCAATTAAATAATTCTTCAATAAATAAATTAACAATTGAATATTTACATTTTTAATAATAAAAAAGCCCCTTTAATTTTACGCCCTTCATTTACAAGAAGGATAAACATCCATGAATCCTCGCTTATAATTTTCAGCCATTTCAATTTGGATTCACAAGCTGCTTTTATGTGTGCGTGTGTATTTTTAAATGATTTCAATATGTATTGATTGACACTTTAATTTTCTCCTCCTTCAATCAACAGCTACATAAAATAAAATAAAATAAAATAGAACAAACATTTCTTCTCATTGGCCTTCCACTTTCCTAACTCATCATATCCCTCTATGCATCCCATCTAACAAAAATAACCTTACATTAAATTTATGAATTAATTAAATAAAGTTGCTTTATTCTCAAAGCTCAAAGCGTTTTCTTTTTCAAATAAAAAAAATACGGCAGGAGATGTCTTTCAACTAGATTATAAATCAATTTCTCTGGTTATTTTTTTTTATATAGGTATTAATTTCAAGATTTATTGAGTGTTTGAAAGTATTACAACGAATGTTTTTTACTTACAAATTCATTAAAATAAAATTTTATTATTTGTAAAAAATATTTTTGATATTAAAATATATAGAGCTAGAAGCTCGTTGAGTCTATAAATAAATTAATATGAAAAAAATTCACTTTTATTTGTGATTTGTTAAGATAAAATATATATTTAATTAAAATAATGGTTGAAACTATTATTTAAACAAAATCATAAAATTATGGTTGAAATTGACAAAATAACTAAAAAACACGAATTCTTAAAAAGAAAGAAATATTGTCAATGGGCTAAGGCCCAACAATTAAGAAAGCCATAGATTTAAGCCAGGATCGTTTCATGATCAGCAAAGCATGGTTGCTGGGTGGAGGAAAAAACGAAAGGAAGATGCCGCTGCTGTGAGTGCAAGACATAAAGAGGAATGAATTGCGAGTATAAAGGATAAAACTATGGCGTGCTGGAATTCAGCATGGATCCTTGTAGTGGTAGCAGTAATATCCACGCTGCTCTCTTCAATTCACGCCAGAGTGTGTATAAATCTTTCTTTTTAAAAACTTTTCGTGTTTGATGAAATTAATTAAAATTGATTTGGAGCAGAATTGGAGGCGGCGTAGGGCGTAGAATTTTACTTAGTTTCAAAGAAACACCTCACGGCAGCAACTTCACTTTCGATTGCTCTCGTTCTGGTCCCTGTGTTCCATGCACCTACTCCGAGAAGGTTTCAAGCCTCCTTTTCCCTCTGTATTCCTTTTTTTTCTTCTTAATGATGATTTCTTGATTTTCTCCGACGTATTTTGGTATAATAATTGTGTAATTTAGTTTGTTTCTCAATTATTCCTCGGGTTTGTCTGTGAAGAATGCAAAATGATGATGTTTTTGTTAGGATTCGAGGAGATATTGTTATTCATACGTGCTTAATTTTGGTGGTATTCTGTGTGTTTTTTGTTAGAGTGATGAAAACTATCGATGCAGCGAGACTGGCTATCGTATCCCTTTCAAATGTATTGAGATTGGACATGATACAAAGAATGAAAATGGGAAGCAGCATTCTCAAAATGGTCGATCTGCTGCCGAAATCTCCGACAATCTAAATCCTCATATATCGTTGCAAGATGCTGCCTCCAACGAAGGTAGAATCTTGCTGGATGGCTCGTCTCCAGCTAAGGATGGAGCTCAGATTTATATTACTTACAGGAGCTGTATAGCAGCTAATGCAGAGAAGTTGTCGGTACATGATTTTGAGGTATCTCGGTGTCTTTGCAAGTATAATTCTCTTTGTTCTTTATGTGTTCTTTTTTGGCTTGTTAGACTTTAAATCATTGTTGTTGTCACTGTGTAGCATTTTAAGTGGTGGCAGGTTAGAAATTTAATTGAGTGATGAAAGAGAAGGGTCACTTTAGAATTGATATTGAATTCATGCTGGGATGCTTTAGATATGTGTCCCAGAGGATTTGCGGTGAGTGGTGGTTTGATTTATAAGGGATATTAATATTGCCATCAAGAGCAATCCAATGTTATTGTAACAAGGAAGCATTGAAAGAAAAGGTGGAAGAAGAAGAAAATAACATTTTGAGAAAAAAAAGAGAAAGAACACTCAATGCTGCAGCTCTGAGACCAGACGAAAACACTTGTAATTCCATTATCTAATATAGGAGCTCCTATTAAAGGCACCAAAAGCATTGCTAGTTTAGAACATAGCAGGAATTCAAATAAGAAAAACTCCTAAACCTGGTGGCTTGGTTATATATTTTCCACCGCTCAACCAGGTTCCTGCGGCAACATCAACTCCAGCACCAACAAATAAATAATAGAACTCTCCTAATTGATATGATAGCCGTCAAATTAACTATAAAATAAAAAGCGTGATGTTTTTATTGTAGCAATTTGATTATGCATATAGATACAGAGTACCGTGGATTGTGAAAGTAAAATTATCATTTTGTTATAAGATTAAAAAATTTACCCCTAAATACTGCAAAAGGAATCGGAACAATGGGGTGTTTTCAGTTTTTTCCAAATTCCTGCATATTAAAAATACTAAACTAGCCCCTGAAAATGACAAAAAAAATGCCCTGGAGATGGGGTAATACGGTACTTTCCTCACCATATTTTTCATGGTTATTGCTTGGTACAAGGATGTGTAGATAATTTATCATTTTTTTTTATTATTTCTTTTCGGTAAGACTATAGGTGCGTCATATGGACACACCCACAATGTTTCGCAAGCACATGCCTTTAAGGCGGCGCATACTATGTCCTTCGATGGTGGAAACATGCCATTTGTCATGTCACCTGATGCGCTTACATGTCCTTTGCTTCCTGATGCGGCTTGTGTTGGCTTCTAGTGGTTGGTGAATCGCCGATGAATATTTTTTTGTTTTTTCTCTCCCTTTGCTCTCTCTTGTCGCTGATAAATACAATTAAGTGCTTTCTATTTGTTATTGTTTGATTGTGGTCCTTGTTCTTTTGATTATTTCGGTTTTATTTATGATTTTTTCAATGAAAATTTTGATTTTTTGCAATTATATCCTTCAATTGAAACTGATTGTATATGCTGGTTTTCAATCCAGTCTTTATTATTTTGATTTTTGTTTTGCTTTTAGTTCCTTAATTTTTTTCGGTATACATATTTTGATTTGTTTTAATTATGTCCTTCAATTGAAATTGGTCATATATGCTGCTTTTCATTCTAGTCTTTTTTTTTTAAGAAAATTAAACTGTATTTTTTTTTAAATTCCTTATATTTTGTTCGGTCTCAAAGTTTAACTTGTTTAATTTTATCTTTGGATTTGAACTAATTATATATTTTATTTTAATTTGTTTCGGACACGGATTTTATTTATTTCAATTTTGTCCTTCAATTGGAATTAATTATATATTTTGTGTTGATTTTTTTTTTTAATTATGTCCTTCAATTGAAATTAGTCATATATACTACTTTTCATTTTAGTCCTTATTCTTTTATTTTTTTAAACAAAATTACACCGCATTTTTTTTATATAATACCTTTATTTGTTTTGGTCCCAAGGTTTTTTTTGTTACAATTTTGTCATTTGATTGAAATTAATTATATATTTCATTTTTGATTTTGGTTCTTATGCTTTGAATTTTTTATTTGATATTAATTACTTTGGTTTTTTTGGTCATTCTTGGATGATGTTTATTTTTTATTAGTATTTATGCATCTATACTTTTAGTTTTTGTTTTTAATTTTTATCGTTTTATTTTTTATCAGGGTTTTATTTTTATTCAATTCAGTTGTAAAATTTTAATTTATATTAGTGATCATTTTAAAATTAATATTGCTCTCTTTTTCTCTTTGTTTTTTTTTTGTTTTTTTATCTTTTTTTATCAGATATTTTTATGGTTTCATTATTTGTGAAATAATAATAATAATTTTAATGAATTTTTTATTGTTTTTTTTGTAAAAATATTTGTTTTATTCTTTGGGGAAATTTTGTTTGAATAATAATGTTGATGATAATTTTAACTGTTATAGTCATGATAATGATGATAATGTAGGAATGGATTTTCAATGGTGTTTTCTTCTTTTTGTAGATAGAAAATAATTATTTATTTTTATTATTTGATTATTGTAGATGTTTTCACAATTCATATTTTGTTTGTTGTGTTTAATTTTAGATTATAAAATGAACTAATTCTAATACAGTAAATTCATTAATTCATGTATTCAAATATTCTTGCTTTTATAGGAAACTCACATTCCATAAGAATTATGCATATATTTATTAGTTTTTTGAAATTTATATTACAATTAAAAAAATCTCACATGATTAAATTTTTTTGTGTGTTGAGAAAATATGGTTCTATCTGCGGCGAAGCGTGGGAAAATAGCTAGTGAACTATAATGCTGACTGTTAAGGTTCCTAAATTTCCTAAGCAGACAAGATTTTACAAGGAAAACTAGAACATATATAAATGAAAAATCAAATGAGATAATTTATATGTCTCTTTAGCCTTGGCTGCGTCACTGTGGGCCGTTGATTGTTTGTTGATTTGTCTCAATCCAAGAGAAGTGCTATTTAGTTGCTAAATTTTTGCCACCCTTGTTTTCATAACTTTTATGTTTATCATAGGAATAAAGCGGCACTGTCATGAATTTAGTGACCAGTAAGAACAAGAATGATTAAATGCCAAATCCATATGTAATTGGCGTGACTTGTTATAATTATCAAGATAGATTTAGATCCAAGAGTTTCGACCACTCATGATCTCAAGGGGATTCCCTGAAGAGTTATTTTCTGTTGTAAGCAGTTAGAATAAATAAACAGAAATAAGGGAAACTAAAACGTGTGGGATTTCTGTTGTAACTACTTTGATTTTCTGTTTTTCAGTTTGTTCAGTTGTAATTCAGCAATGGCTATATAAAGCCTAAATCATGATGAATAAATATCTTTTTCCTCATTCTTCTTCTGCACCCAAAATCTTCTCATTCTGTTCTTATCCATTCTCTCTTTATCTTGCAATCGATCTTAGCCCCCAACATTCCCAGCTGGGTGAGAATTAATTCGTCAAAGGCCTTAGGAGCTCATTTGAGAGAGTATCATTAACCCTCAATATTTTTTTCCTCTCTAAAGCACAGTGGCGCATGTCCTCAAGTATTTCAATCTTTGGGTGTCACATCCCATGCTAACCAGTATCAGAGTTTTGTCTGGGGAAGGTTGAGCCTCAAAATGGGAGCCTTGAGGTTTTGATAAGTGAGTTAGGTGATGCAGGAGCAAATCCTAATAGTAGCAGTAGTGTTATAATGAGGGTCTTACTTATGTATTAGTTTTTAATAGTAGTTTGAACAGCTAGGATTTAATTATTTTTAAGGGTTAGGATTCCTTTCGTTTTTTTAATGTTTTGTTGATTGTTTAAGGGTTGCTACTGTAGTAATAACAAAGGTTAAATGATGTTTTGAGAATTTTTTTCCTGGCTCTTCAGCCTTACAACCAGCCTTTGGCTGTGTTTACTTCCTTTTTTGCCATTTCTTCCTGGATCATACTGTACCAGCAATGCTTCGCATTGAGGAACAAGCATGGAGTTATAGAACAGGACTCCAATTCCTACTTTCAAAGGAAATCTCTGAAGAAAGAAATGTCTTCTGATTTTTATATTTTAACAAGTTTCATGATTTTTTAAACAACATATAGAACGAAAATATAGATATCTGCTCTATATTGCATGGTATAACATGTTTTTTTTTTTAATCTTGAGACTAGCAGTGAATGAAAAGTACAAAGCATGTGCGTTAATCAACATCTAGACCTGCAGTTAATGATGTTTTTTTGTGTTACGAGCAGCAGCTTCCTTGTTTAGTTTTCTTCCCTTTTTTTTATGAATGAGGCGCGAGATAGAATTGCAAGCACTCTGCTACTGTAATTGGATCTCTAAATGTCAGTCTTCATTCTCACGGTCCGAATTGCTTTCAACAGGGGATTATTTTGTGTTTTTTACTGGCAAGTGGTTCAGTCGTGTACTTCCGAAGAAAGCGGACCATAACCAGGGCGTCTGGAGCTGGACCAGGGAGTATCCAGATGAACTCTAGATTTTAACTCTGAGATTTTCTTCTACAGAGGTTCTCTCCGCATGAAGCCAGTTTTGAGGATACCCGAGGGCTCGAAGCTTTTGGTTTGTGTGCAGAAGTGTTTTATCATTTGTAGTTAATAATATCTTTTCTTCTTAGAATTCTTCGTTTTTGCTCTGAAATGTATTTTATGCAATATTTTTTTGATGCGTAACCTCTACCAAACACTTGGAACAAAGGTTGTCAATACTATTTTAGTTGTTATTTTTTTTTATCGGTATAAAATATTTTGGTTTTGGAGCGATTCGGTGTGCCATTTCAGGATTGTACTGTTCATAATTAATTAATTATATATATGAAAAAACTTAAAAACCAAAAAAATTAAATATAATTTTTATTTTTTATAAAATTAAAGTTGACAACAATTTTACTTATTTATAATATATATTTTTTTAATTTTTATTGTTTTTATTTTCGCATTTTCAATATATTTCATAAATAATAGCGCGCGTGTATATATATACATATAAAGTTAAATTCAGTGTCACATCAGAGATAACCAGGGCACATCACCTTTCGCTTGTGAACGGGAGAGGCGCGAGAATGAATTTTTTTCATAAATTGAAACAGCACGCCTCGAAGTGATTTCGAAATGTTTTGGTCTGTATTTTTAGTATAGACTAATATTTAAAATGAGATAAAAATAATACTGTTTTGTTTTTCTTACCCCATACAAAACGTTTCGATTAAAACAAATGTCAAAATAAAATGATATTAATAACACTGCTTGGAACCACTGAGAGAGAGCTATCGATGCTCTTCAGGTGGCAAGAATGGCAGCGGTATACCATGACAGCGTTAATAACGTGCATCCGTGGTTCTATCATCTGTACGAAAAAGGGACCCAGTCGTTTCAACTGCCATTCTTAACCTCCGTATGAATCTCGTAACCTGATTGAGATGGCTGAAAATCATCATCCACTATGTACCCATTTCTTTTTCAAAGCGATTGTTATGGGTCATGGAGCATTACCGGTCTCTTTACTGCTCGGATGCAACAATTAGGGACGTTGTTCTGTTTATAAATAAGAGTAAAGCAAGCAAAGTGAAATTGCTCACAAAACTAAAATTACAGCACAGGATAATGCCGCTTCCTTCCTGTGAATATACAAGACATGGGGACAGTGGTGCGTTCTGTTAGTTCTTTTTTTTTTTTTTTTTATGACTCGAACATATCAACAAAGCAGTAGCAACAGCGGACACCAAATAAAGAATGGTGTTATCGATCAACCTCACCTTAAACAACAAAAACTCCTCTTTTAAGACACATCTACAGTGATACAGCAGCAAACAAATTACAAACAGCTGGCGAGAATATGGAAATTACAAAAAATAATCAGGGGTTTTTCGCGTGGTGTCGGGCTCAATTTGCCGGGGTGCTGGATCAAATTGAAGGAAATTCTGGTCCATATTCTCTCCAATCTCTAAAATTGCAGCCATGTTCCCACAACGGTAGCAATAGTTTGGAGCACTGAATACAGTAACCACATTCTTTTCCTGCAGTAAAAATTGAAGGCATTTATAACTAACATGCTTCATTTTTTTAATAAAAAAAAATCATGGAAAGAAGATGTGTCTTGTCCAGGTTAAGTCACCTGACACCAATTGTACCCTTCCATGACAAGCTGGTGAGCCCGTGAAATCAAAGTGAGTCCATTGGTATGGTTGAAATGACCAGCTATATCCTGTCCAAATGTATATCCAGCACCACGAGGAGAGATTCCCCACCCACAACGATCATCTGGATCAGACCACAAGAGATCGCACATTGGACCTTCATGCGGAACCTACTCATGCAGAGAATGACAAGTTGATTGTTTAACCAAAATCAACCATAGTAAACTACAAGCTAGCAAAAAAAAAAAGATGATGGCGTGCAAGTCTATAGCATGAAGAAATGGATGAAATGAAAGTATAGCAGTGCAACAGGGAAGATGAAAATGTCAGGTATCCTACTTTTAATCCTTGACCAGAAAAGAAAATGCTAAAGAATAGCACACATCACTGATATAACCAAGTTTTAGATGCAGTACTTTTTGATAGTTACATTCCATTAGACTGAAAAAAGGCTTGCATGGAAGTTCACATAACAGGAAAAGGCCATCATGCTAACTTGCAAATCACCTTCAATCATTGCTGATTATCACAACATAACCATTAAATACTCATTTTATTGGGAACTTGAAATATGAGAAGCAGTTACTCATACCTCTTGTATACGGTCTAAAGCTCGGATGTTATCTAGCGTATCAAGAGATGGTGAAAGTCCTCCATGCAAACAGAAGATCTGCAATAAAAAACTGAAGCAGTGAGCAGCTGATAATTGATTGCATCAAGCAAAAATCTGAAAACACTTGTGACAAACCTGACTTTCAATGAGGGCTGTAAGGGGTAGATAATCAAAAAGGTCGGTGAAATACTTCCAGACATTAGCATTTCCATATTTTCTCAAGCACTCATCATAAAAACCATACCTGAAAATTAATTGAAATGAAGCATATTAGTAATCAAAGTTAGAACAGCATGATTGCTCGAACATATCAACAAAGCAGTAGCATGAAGTGAGGTCTTTGGTACAAATAATAGGACTATTGGAAATATTAACAGCATATATTTTTGGAAGGGTGCACAGGTGAATTTAAAAGTTAGTTGAGTGTGAGAGAAGAGTCAAATGTCAAGGCCTCATATTAATCAGTTGATTGTTAAGTAGCAAGTCCCACAATAACATCAAATGACACAATAGACAGTTGCAACAACATCTCACATCTGGAAAACAGATTGTTTATCATCCTAGATCCATGAAGTGGTCGCCATGTACTTGATCTGACCAGCCAAGTATCATAAATTCTGTGCAAATATTTGATGTTTGCAGTGTCATTATGACAGGAACTTGAAGACAAACAAGAAATCTAACAGTGAAAGACAGGATAAAAAAACCCTGCTCTTCCTGCAGAAAAATACAAACATGGGTTCTTGGGTTCGCTGAGCAATATCAAAATCCATGTCATTCAATCATAAGCAAAGTTTCCATTGAGAAAGAAAAACAAAATCTTACACTTGAGTAATCTGCCTGCTCTCATGGTTTCCTCTTAGAATTGTAATTCTATCTCTATAACGAACTTTCAAGGCCACTAAGAGGGTGACCGTCTCCACTGAATAGTACCCACGATCTGCATTGATGTAATCGATGATATTATAAAATGCTAGAGTTTTGTACATGTAAAAATTCAAATAATGTTCTAAACTATCCCCATTCAACATCCTGGACTTCAACACTTCAAAAACAATTTTAACAAGACGGAAGTAATTAAAAAACACACACACATCCATAACCTAACAGCTAACGTAAAGATCATCAGTATTTCTATCATATGTAAGCATATATCCCAAGCTCCATTGATGGAAATTCAGGGGCGCTCAGCATACAGCATAGTTAACCCATAAGCAAATGAAATTCAACTCCTAACAGTCAAAGTTTGCCGCCAAATTAGAAACGCGGCCAGCTCCCACAGCCTCTCACATGCTCAGCAGTTTTACGAATTCCCAGCAGGATCTTATAAAGTTAGAAAACTATCAATAGATCATTCTTTCCCCTTCGAAAGGAGAGGGGAAACATGGAAAATATAAAATAGCCCTAAATCATTTTAATCACATAAAAAGAAAAGAGAAACTGACCTACGTAATCTCCCATGAAGAGATAATTGGTATCTGGTGCATTCCCTCCTATCCTAAAGAGTTCGATGAGATCGTAGAACTGGCCATGAATATCGCCACAGACGGTGACCGGACATTTCACAGGCTGCACGTTCCACTCCTCCACCAGAATCGCTCTCGCCTGATCGCACAGCGTCTTCACCTCCCCCTCCGCCAAAGGCTTGCACTCCATCAGCTGCGCGATCTGATGGTCCAGATCCCCATGCGACGACGGCATCTTCTCTCTCAATCGCAATCGCAATTATTCTATCTTCGAACAATTATTTCTTTAAAATTCAGATTTTTTAGGGTTTCGAAATTTGGGAGGACCCAAAGTCTCGATTTCGAGATCTACCTATCTACCATTCCCCTCTCTCTCTCTGCCTTGTGTTTTCTCCTCTGTGAGCCGAGGAGGATGAAATTAATTTTTTTAAAAAATAAAAATTTATATGTCGTTTTGTACTAACAATTATTATTGGGAAATTACATAAAAAAAGAGGGAGGGTGATCTGAAATGAAACTCAAATGCAAATGAAATGGAAGATTTTGTTTTATTTCTTCTTTCCTGGATTTTTTATGGGTCGTCAACAAAGACATCTATTATTTGTAAGCAATGAGAAATTATTTTCTCCGGCGGCTCCGCCGCGTCAAAACCAATAATAGAGGACACGTGTCAGTAAAGTTCCACGGTTTATAGTTTTTGTAATGTAACTAGTAGAGGTATGTAGGAGTCCTAGTTCTAATACCGATGCCGAGTTACAAATCAGATGGATTTGTTTTGGATTAATAATATGAGTTAATTTATTTTTTATTATATAAAATATTAAAAATATACTGTTTTTTAAAATATTAAAAATCAACATGTGTTAATTTTTTTATTTGGATTTTAACTATACCAATATTTTATTTTTATTTTTATTGAGATAGAAATAAATCAACTAGTCGAGCACATCAAGTTTTAGAGAGTTTTTATTATTATTTTCTTTTTAAAAATGTTTTTTTTTTAATTTATATATATATATATATAATGTTAATATACTAATATTAAAAATAACTCTTAAAAATATTATTTAAAAATAAAAAATACTTTAAAAAACTGCACAAATACTCTCTGTGTGTTCAAAGAGACTTTACCGTTCTATTCTAATAGCGTGGTGGGCTTTGCAGGTGGACTGGTGTTCGGCCCTGTTCTTGAGTTTTCAAGTTTTAACAAGTCGAGGTGGTCCCTTCTTTTTTTTTTTTTCTTTTTTTTTTAATACACTTGGTCATAAACAATATCACAAAAACAAATAATCAAATTTATTTTTGACGGTAATATTTTTATTGCAAACTACCACTATCACATTGAAGTTCAACCCCAAGCCAGTGAATCTGTATTTTAATGGGCATTCCCGTTGTCTTTTTATTGATAATTCTCGCATATTAAAAAACAACTAAACAACTAAAAAACATGGCTATTTCACTCTGTATTTAGATAATAAAATTATTATTTTATTTCTCAATTGAAAATTTTAACCTTTAGAACAGACATATTTTGAATATTTTCAGGAAACATGTGTTGTATTTTCTAATTATTTAAGATTTTTTAGTAATTTCCTACTATTTTACTCTTGAAAGCTGATAAAAAAAATAAAGAACAATAGGGTGCTTTTAGTTTTTTACTTATTCGTGCATAATAAAACTATACAAATACCCTCGGAAAAGACAAAACAAAGACATGGAAATGGGGGCATTATGGTGCTTTCATCTTAGGTTTTTTCATGGTTATCATTGGTCCAAGAGTGTATAGGTAATTTGATATTTTTATTATTATTTCTTTTTAAAAACACTGCAAGCGTGTCGTATGGACGTGTCAATGCCATTCAAGCTGCATTTGCGGCGTTGTTTTGCCGTGAAAACTGTCTGGTCACCATGTCACCGGGGTGAGCCACCATGTCCTTTATCTCCCAATGCAGTGCATGTCGTGTGACAGTGGTCGGTGAATTGTCGGTGGATATTTTTTATTTTTTCTCTTTTTTCTCTCTCCTACGACCAAAAAATACATGGCAGTCCTTCATATTCGTGTTGTTTTATTTTAGTCCATTTTTTTATTTTGATTTTATTCCTAATTTCTTCAATGTAAATTTTGATTATTTTTAATTGTGTCATTCAATTGAAACTAATTATATATATTTGTTTTCATCTGAGTCCTTATTCTTTTGATATTTAGTTGCTTTTTTATTCCTTTAATTTTTTCAGTATATAAATTTTAATTTGTTTTAATTTTGTCATCCAATTGAAATTTATCATTTATATTACCTTTCATTTTGGTCCTATTCTTTTAATTTTTCGCAACAAAATAACACTGCAATTTATTTTAAAACATTTTTATTTGTTTCGATCCCAAGGTTTAATTGTTTCAGTTTTTTCATTTGATTGAAATTAATTATATATTTTATTTTTCATATCGGCTCATATTCTTTGAATTTTTTATTTGGTATTAATTCTTTTGGTTTTTTTATGTCCTTCTTGGACTATGTTTATTTTTTTACTAGTCTTTATACATTTATGCTTTTAGTTTTTGTTTTTAATTTTTGTCATTTTATTTTTTATTAAGGTTTTAATTTTATTCGGTTCAGTCCTAAAATTTTGATTTATATTGATGATCATTTAAATATTAATATTTATCCATTTTTCCCTTTGTTCTATTTTTTGGTTTTTTATTCTTATCTGTTTTAGGATTAGATGATTTTATGGTTTTATTATTTGCACAATAATAATGATAATTTTGAGTGATTGTTTTTTTTTATAAAAATGCTTTGCTCTTTTTTTTTTTGGCAATTTAATGATTATAAATGTTTGGGCAATAATATTGATAATGATTTTAGTTGTGATAGTCATCATAATAATGATAGTAACGTAGAAATGAATTTTCAATAATGTTTTCTTTTTTTATAGATAGAAAATTAAATATTTATTTTTGTTATTTGATTATTTTTTATGTTTTGAGAATTTATATTTTGTTTGATGTGTTTAATTTAAATTGAATTATAAAATAAACTAATCCTAATACAATGAATTTAATAATTTAGGTATTTGAATCTTCTTATTTTTTTAATGATTATAATAATTTTATGTTGATGATTTATTTAAAATCTACTAAATAAATAAATTTATATCAATTTAAAATTCATATATTTTATAAGAAAAAAACTTGCACTTCACAAGAATTCTGCACATATTTATTATTATGGCTAAATTTATATGATAATAAAAATATGGTTCCAGCCGCAACGAGACATGGATAAGTGGTTAATTCTCAATAAAAAAAAATAATGCAAGTAAAACTTTGAAAATAAATATGAGAAGGAGGCATCAACCTTGCTGTTTTTTTAGATCTTCTAGATAAGAAATATTTAGGAGTTAGTTTTTTTTTTTATAAACGTTATTTCCAATATTCAAACCTGGAAAATAATAATTAAGAATTTTACATCTTTGAACCAACCCTTAAAGCTATATAGCTAGACTAGGTCACATAACTAAACCATGTGATGTCCTTTTATTAATTTAGATATTTGGATAAATTTATATATATTTTTACTAATTTTATATGTTTTTAAGTTAATAATCATATAAATTTTAATTGACATTGAAATCGATGAGATTCGAGCTGGTGATTTTTAAAAGTAAATCTAAAGCCTATATCAATATTATGGTGTGATATGTTTTGGGAGATGATATTTCTATGATTTTGTATAAGAAAAACAAGGGGAGAGATTATAGTGGGGCTCGTAGAGAAGAGTTCACCGAGGAAATTTTCCTCTCATATCATGATTAGAAGAGGGGATATATATATATATACATATATCTATGTATGTGTGCGCGCGCGCGCTTGACATTATATTTTTTTAACATAAAAAATATTAATTGTGTATTTTTTTGTTCTAATATAAATTTAGTCAAAATAATAAATATATACAACATTACTATGAACTGCAAGTTTTCTATAAAATATATGTATTTTAAATTGATATAAATTTATCTTTTTAATAGGTTTTAACGAAATAACCAATATAAAATTTTCATCTTCATTAAAAAAGCAAGAAGATTCGGATATTGAAATTATTGAATTCATTGTATTAAGATTAATTCATTTTTTAATTCAATTTAAATCACATCTAAAAACAAAATATAAATTATGAGAAGACCTGCAATCATAAAATAAAAAATAAGTAGTTAATTTTCTATCCATAAAAAGATGAAAATATAAATTAAAAATTCATCCCTACGTTATCGTCATTTTCATTATTATAACAATGAAAATTATTATCAACATTACAGCTCAAATAATTAAAATCATTAAATTACCTCAAAAAATAAAAAAATTTTAACAAAAAAAACAATAAAAAATAATTACTAAAATAATCATAATTATTGCACAAATAATAAAATAATAAAATTATTTAATCTGAAAAATAAATCAAATAGCAGAAAACACACATAAAAACAAAGAGAAAAAAGGAGTAACATTAATTTTAAAATTATCACCAATATAAATCAAAATTTCAGAATGGAACCTGATAAAAATAAAACCCTTACAAAAAATAAATAAAAAAAATCTAAAAACATAAATGAATAAATACGGACAAAAAACAAACACTATTTTTAGATTATTTTCATGTGTTAATGTTAAAAATAATTAAAAAAATTATCATTTTAATATCTTTCTAAACAATTTTTTTTTTTTTAAATCAATCACATTTCAAAGAAAAATAAAAAATATTTCATGGAAAAAAATGAAAAATAACATAATAAGGAAAAACAATGTTTCTAAACAAAAAATATTTAACGGAAAAAATCAAAAAACAAACATAATCAAGAAAAAAACAAAAAAAAATATAAAACAAATTAAATTCAAGAATTAATCGTAGTGTACTTAAGCTAGTCCAGATAACCCAATTATAAAAACAAAAAATAAAAAATATATATATAAGGAAAAAAAAATATAACCAACAAAAAAAATCATGAAAAAAAATATATAATAAAAGAAGAAGAAGCGAGAAACAGAAAATATTGCTGAGAAAAGGATTCAAACCACACCCTCCTCCGAAGACAAGCATTTTGGCGCGTGTTTAAACCAGCTCGGCTATCTCCACATTTCAGTTATAATTCAAGATAATATATATTAATAGTTTTGGTTACTGTGGCGAAATAAAAACATACAGAGAATGAGATTCACACACACACCTTCTCTTCTAATGTCACGTTCCTTGGATCAAACTTGGTTACCTCAATATATCGCTCATTATGCTTTGCGATATATATTAATAGTAATTGTTAACGTGGATTCATTCAGTGCAACGTGGTTTATATATATATATAAAACTTTAGACCAGTCTTGCTCCTCAGAGAAGAAAAGATAAAGGGCATAAAAGCTTAAGTAGAGAGGAACGTCTTTTGATTTTTACTTTGAAGACAATGGAGACCATATGTTTTTGTTCTTCTTCTTGTGTGTGCTCTTTTGTGTTTTGATTGCCTCGAACGTATAGAAGAATCTCAAGCAGGCTAACAAGTTTGAATAGACCAGAGACCAAAAAAGTACACCAAGCTCCACCAGAAGAATCCATGGAAAAGGACTAACACAAGATGCGAACAGTGCCTTTCACTTTATTTATTTATGTATTTTCATGAACCAAATACCTTTAATTGGTGGATTCACTTTATTAGTTTTGGCAGCTCATGCCTCCTTTGCCCGGAGAGCTCAACGACATAATCAGAACATGGTTAGAAGAAGAAGAAAAAGCTAGAATTAATAAGATCGAGCCCATGATGAATAATATCTATTGATTGATAGAGATTCGTACATGTCCTCTCCATGCATGCATGACTGCTAGAACAGATATGCTTGGTTTTGGAATTATGTTCTATGTTCCATATGCTTTCTTCTTCTTCACTAGCTAGCAAATCTTGATTAATTATATCCCTGTCTTCTTTCTCACACTTTAATTAGAGCAAAAAACATGTAAAACACTAAACTATACTCTCTCTCTCTCTTTTTGTAAAGGCTGCCTAATCTGTTCTTTGCCCTGGATTCTTTCGAGCATATATAGTTTGCTGACAAGCTTTCTTTGCTTACTTCCGGTGAACAGTTCATGCAAGTTAAAACAAAAAGACTTCATGCTGGGATTCTCAAGTAAATTCTTCTCGACGAGGAGCATTTTGTAGTCCCATTTATAAAGAATATATACAAGAAGACAGACATCTTGTCTCATCGTTTTGCATGCAGAAGCTTCTCAGGCTACGATACCTAAGCTCGTCCGGGTGGTCGTTTGGAGTTCCCAGCTCTCCTGGGAAAAAAAAGATAATACAAAAGGAAAAGCTGAAGTTACTAACAATGGTCAGGACTGCAAGGCTAATTACATTAAAAAATTCCGAAACGATATTGCTTAGTTTGAAGACATCAGAAGAATTTCTAATTCTGTAAGAAATATTAAATGGTATAAAACGATGCCTGAGTAGATTAAATCAACTGGGTAACATATTCCAAGTGCTTTTTCAGCTGGTAACCATTAATTGTCTGCGATTCCACTCCGTCGGTCCATATAATTGGACTACGACGTTCAGTGAAAAAGGAAGCATACAAAGGAGTAAACAAAAGATAGCATGAAAAGGTTTGAAAGGCTTGTAAAAGTGGAGAACAAAATAAAACATCACTTGGCTTTGAATAAACAAGTTTCTGGGTGACGAAGAATGGAATAAAGTGCAAAGACAAACTTTATTTGCCTTTAATTTGTAATCTAACTTGTTTAATGTTTCTATATATACATACTCCTTGCTACTGACTATAGAGATCAATGTAACAGTTATTTATTTATTTTTTAAGTGAGTATATCTATACATATAATGTATGCCAATTGAATTTAAAACTTACATAATATCTTTATTAATTAATAAGCTTTTATATATGGTTCTTAGAATATTGATTTAAATCATAGAGGTTAATTTGGCTATAGTATATGGAGTAATTATTAACCGAATGATAAAATGATTTTTCAGAAATAATTGATAAATTATGATTTAATAATACCAAAACATCACACACACACACACACACAGAGTACCAGCTAGCTAGCTAGATTTGAAAGTTGAGAAAAATAAATGATAAAGGCAGGAATGTAAAATAGAGAGTATCCATGCACACGCATACATAGGGCTATAATTGATTGATTAAAAACGTTTCAACGGAAAGCAGTTGTTATTGTGGTGCACCTGTTATGGATAGGATCTGGCCCGTTAGGAACCTTTCTCTTGTTCATCACGAAGTTGAGATCCAACTCCGGATCGTAAACGAGCTTCTTCTCTCTTCCTATCAGCTCCTCATGATGTTTGAGATCATCTTGATCAGTACTATCCAGAACGGTTTGCGTCCTTGTTGTCATTCTGGTCGCTGATCCACTTTCCAAGGCCCCAACCAACAAAAGCAAGACAAACATCACCGTTGCCATTGCCCCCAGCAACACCTTGAAAGACAGAGAGCAGCTACCACCGCCACCCATGTATATAAATATATATACGTCTTCTCTTAATCTCTATATCCCTATATGTGTGTGTATGCGCGCGCGCGCGTTTCTTTCTCTCTAGTTCTTCAAGATGCGTATATATATATATATATAGTACAGATGAAGAGCAAATCACACGAAGATTACTTTTGCATGATTGCTAATTGGACTCGTACATATGGCCAGGCCTAGAAGAGAAGGAGGAGCTATGTGAGAAGCAAGAGAGCGGGGTGAGGCAAGAATTCCTCTATTTACTTCCTTGTTTCTTACTTCGAGGATAAATAGGGTGGGGGTTGTTGTTCTTTATAGGTTGGAGCGATTCTGTTGCACTTTCTCGAACCCTGAGAGAGAGAGAGAGAGAGAGAGGAACTGATACTGGCTAGGCTGGTTTCGAACATTACAAGGAGGGAAAGTATGCCTTCACTTTATTGCTTCTACTGATACTGATAAGGTACCGATACTCTTTAATTTCCTTTTGCTTTGCTCTGGTGTCTTTTTTTATGTATATATATAAACACACACGCCATGATCACACTTCCGGATTCAATCCACAAATAAATTATCACTTTCAAGAACGCAATCAGACTTTCAAACTGGAGATTCATCTCATCAATTACTTAGCTCTGATGTGTGTATTTTCATGCAGCGCTAGCATTATGAACCTTTTTGCTACCAGCCCTTCATTTGCTACCAGCCCTTGCGTACAGTCGGGAGAAAGGAGAGATGAGTGTGAAGGCTCCTGTGTGCCATGAGATCGGATCCTTAGATGCCAGTGGTCTTAGACAAAGGACATGTGCTGCATCGTGGCAGAAATCGTCTTTCATTACGTAAGGGACCAATTAGGTAGAAGATTAATTTTGGCGATGCATAGCATCTAAATAAAGCTAATTATTCACCAATATGCTTGTGCAATCTATCTAGCAAGCAAAATCACCTGCCTTATTACGTGTGTGTGTGTCAAATCGTCCAGGATCAAACCTTTTTCATGCAACTAATTCAATTGTCTCATCATTGATCCTTTTTCTTATGAATTATTGCTCCCTTTTTCTTATGAGTTATTGCTCCATTTCCAACTGAGTTTTTTTTTTTTTTTTAAGAAAATCCCATGGAATTCCAACAGGCCCGAGGCTATACCTTTTATGCTCCAAGGGTGCTAACCCTTCCCAAAAATCTTAATCCTGAAATTTTAAAAATATTCAAATATATGTGTACATGCATGTCCCTTAATTTATAAAAATGCCATAACTACAATATCCCAAAATCCCTATGGTTTTCCATTCGATCGTTTCATTTAAGCTAAAGCTCGCCTTGATTTTTTATTTTTTCCATGTCAATGATTTCAATACTAAAATGTGCATGTTTTTATATAAAAAAAATTGCATGTAAAATATTTCCTTATAAAAATTACAATGATGTGATTATAAGGTGAGGGGATGGCGAAGACAACAACCATGATCGTTATAATTATGATAATAATAGTCATGATGATGTATGTTTTTGTGTACAATACTCTCTATAAAAAAAAAGTAAATTACTTCATTATAAAACTATTTTTTCATGTCATTGATTTCAATACTAAAATGTGTGTTTTTTTATAACACATTTTGCGTGTTAAATACTTTATTATAAGAATTACAAACCGAATGCAATAATGTAATATATAATCGGAGAAGCCAATATTAAAAAACAACTAAAAAGTGTGACTATTTCACTATGCATATAGATAAATTATTGTGGATTCCAATAGTAAAATTATCATTTTACCCATAGGACCACAAAAAATATAATTCTCGGAACCGGGAGTATTTTGGACATTTTCAAGAGACATATATGATATTTTCAAATTATTTTGGGTTTTCTAGTATTTTCATTTTAAATTACACAATAAAACTACCGTTTTACCCCTGAAAACTTACAAAAAAAAAGTGAAACAGTGAGGGATATTTTTGTTTTTTCATATATTCGCGTACAATAAAATTATATAAATACCGTTAGAAAAGACAAAAACAAAAGCACGAAACTGTGAGCATTATAGTAATTTTATTTCCCAAGTTTTCCACGGTTATCACTGGTTTCAGAGCTATATATATAATTTTTTTTTTAATTCTTTTTTGAAACACTATAAACACACATGCTACGGGTGTTTTATGCCTTTCAAATAGCCCATACGGTGTTATTTGACTGTGAAAACTATCTAATTATCATGTCACTTTATGCATTGCCATGTACCTCCCGGTGCGGCGCACAAGTAGCTGGTATATGTACAGAGGGCGTGGGAATATATTGCAAGCTTACTCTAATAAGGCTAAAGCAGAGAGCACATTTTGTCTTTTCCACACCATTTGAATCTCACAGTAGAAGCCAAAAGGCAGTGTGTTTCGAGGAATCCAATGCCTCACTGAAGCATATAGCTTCATGTTGAAGGAGAGCGATCTGTTTAATAATTCACTCTTCATGCTGCTCTTACCTGTTATATGTTTGTTTTGGTTCCATTAATTAAATACGGTGCGATATGGAACTTGCTATGAGAAACTGTAAAGGTGAAGAAGAAGAAGATGCGTATCGACAAATCATTCAATAAATTGAAAAGGTTGTGTTTCCCTATAGAGTCTACGAGTTGGTATGCCCGCGCGTTGTGCTGGTCTTTTTTAACGTGATAAATTAATTGATTATTATGCATATTTTAATTGATTAAATAAAATTTTAAATAGTTAAATTATCATCAATAAAATCTGATTCAAATGAGTTATTTATTTTATATATCGAAGTTATTGAATGTTGTTGTTGTTGTTGTTGTTCAAATGTCTGGATAATTATTTAATTAGTAGATTGTTTATGTGCATCGAAGCGCTTGTACATAATTTGACTACCCGTTTTATC
The DNA here is from genome assembly GCA_015731905.1 of Salix dunnii. NCBI lineage: Eukaryota > Viridiplantae > Streptophyta > Magnoliopsida > Malpighiales > Salicaceae > Salix > Salix dunnii. The sequence continues at coordinate 12,410,896 of CM027666.1, read as the reverse complement.
TATATTTGGTTTAGTATATTTGTTGGTTACATGACATTGAATCTTAACTATTATACATAAAAAAAGTCATGCAGGTCAATTTTGAACAAAAACAACATTGACTAATTAATTATTTTTATTATTATTATATTTGAATCATCATGATTTTAAAATTATCATAATTGCTATAATTGCTATTATAATAGTTATTGTAAATAATTAATATCATGATTATTATTGTCAACATTGTTATAATTGCTATAATTATCATGACAATAATTATAATGATAACCAACATTGTTGTTTTTTGGATACTATTTCAATTATAATTAGTATTATTATCATTAGTATAATTGTTTTTGTCATTATTGATTTTTTTATATATTATTTTATGAGTTATTGTTACTACCATGAAAAACATTGCTAGTTATATCATAAGCATCATAACTATTAGAATAAATTATATTAGAATAAATTATATTATTATTATTATCATGATAATTTATAATGTCACTATTATCATCAAGATTACAACACCTTAAATTATTATTATTAGCATTGTTAAAATAATAAAAATTATTAACTTATCCTGAAGAATAAAAAAACTTAAACGTTTAACAAAAGAGTAAGCAAGAAAAAACATATCTCTAATTATTATCATTATTATTGCATATATAACAAATAACAAAATGACCTCTAAGAATAAAAAATACTAAAAATTATTAAAAAAACACAAAAAAATTGATAAAAGATAAATAAATATTATTAGCCTTGACAAAATCACTTTAAAAAAACATTTCAAATGATTACTATTATGCCCGCGCGCTGCGCTGATATTTTTTGACGTAGTAAATTGATTGATTGTTATGAATATTTTAACTGGTTAAATAAAATTTTAAATAGTTAAATTATCATCAATAAAATCTGTTTCAAATTACCTATTTATTTAGTGTATCGACGTTAGTGAATGTTGTTATTGTTCGAATGTCTGGATAATTATTTAATCGGTAGATTGTCTATGTGCATTGAAGCGCTTGTAAATAATTTGACTCAATTTTTCTACCTGTTTTATCTATATTTGGTTTAGTATATTTGTTGGTTACATGACATTGAATCTTAAATATTATACATAAAAAAATCGTGCAAGTCAATTTTGAACAAAAACAACATTGACTAATAAGTTATTTCTATTTTTATTATATTTGAATCATCATGATTTTTAAATTATCATAATTACTATAGCTACTATTATAATCATTGTTAGAAATAATTCATATTATGATTGTTACTGACAGTATTGTTATAATCGCTATAATTATTATGACAATAATTGTAACGATAATCAGCGTCATTGTTTTTTTGGATATTATTTCAATTATAATTAATATTATTATCATTAGTATAATTGTTTTTGTCATTATTGATATTTTATATTATTTTATGAGTTACTGTTATTACTACCATCAAAATCATCGCTAGTTATATCATAAGCACCATAACTATTAGAAGAAATTATTATTATTATTATTATTATTATTATTATTATCATGATAATTTATAATGTCACTATTATCATCAAGATTAGAACACCTTAAATTATTATTATTATAAGTATTGTTAATATAATAAAAAAATTTAACTTATCCTGTTGAATAAAAAAACTTAAAAGTTTAACAAAAAAAAAAATAAGCAAGAAAAAACACATCTCTAATTATTATCATTATTATTGCATATATAATAAAAAAATAAAAAACAAAATGACTTTGAAGAATAAAAAATACTAAAAATTATTAAAAAAAACCAAAAAGAACTGACAAAAGAGTAATAAATATTATCAGCCTTAACAAAATCATTTGAAAAAAACATTTAAAATGATTATTATTATTATTGTATAAAAAATGAAGAAAACAAAATTACCTTGAAGAATCAAGAAAATAAAAAATATAACAAAAGAGTAGGCTAAAAAAATTAATGACAAAAAAATATTAACTTTAAAAAAATATCTTGAAACAAACATATAAAATAATTCTTACTATTATTGCATGAGTAATTTTAAAAAATAGCCTCAAAGAATAAAAAAAAAAACTCAACATTATAACAAAAGGGAAAGAAAAAAAATGAAAAAAAATAAAATAAATATTATTAGCTTTGAAAAAATAATTGACCTAGAGATTTTGTTTTTTTTTGAAATGATCACTAATACAAATTAAAATTTAAGGACTAAATAAAAAAAGAAGCAACCCCAACAAAACAGAAAATTGGAAAAATGATTTTTACAATTAATTCATATAAAAAAAAACACTAACCTCAAAGGAAAAAAAAACTCAAAATTAAAACAAAAGAATAAGCAAACAAATAAAATAAACAACAAAAAAATATATATTATTAGCCTTAAAAAACATTTGATTTTAAAAAAAAAAAGAAATATGAATTTTCAAATGATCACCACCACAAATTAAAATTTAAAAACTAAATTAAAAAAAATACAACCCAAACAAAAGAGAAGATAAAAAAGGATTCAAAACTAAAACAAAAAACATGTACACATAAACATGTATAACAATAGGGATTAATGCATATATATAATAAATGAATTAAATTCTAATAGGATAATTAAAAGTATAAGGGTCGAAATAAAAATAAAATATATGATTGATTTCAAGTGGATGATCAAATTGACAACAATCCATACTTTTATACCAAAAATATTAAGGGATTTAAAATAAAATCAAAGTTAAAAAAATAGGGACCGAAATGGAAATGCAATATATAATGAATTTCAAATGAAGTACAAAATTAAAAATAATACAGCTTGTTGTACCGAAAAGATTAAGGGATTTCATACAAACCAAAAATTAAAAGAAAAAAAGATCAATATGCAGACAAAATATATAATCAATTTCAATTAAAGGACAAAATTGAAACAAATTAAAACTTCTATTACAGGACCAAACAAAACAATCAAAAACCAATGAACAAAAATGAAGCCACCATAAATCGAGGGGACTGGAGTGTAATCTGGTATTCAGAAGAGAGAAAAGGTTACAAAAACATCTAACCAACCATTTGCGCCTCTCCGGACATCATGGTAAGCCACGCGTCACTCCATTTGACCGAGAACATGGCGATGCATCTTCTGAGGTTTCGGATGGATAATTTTCATCACCATATGATGCCTCACGTGCCACCGACAGAGAGTGTGAGGAAGAAATGCGCCGACTCGCCTGTATGACGCGTAAACAATGTCGCCGGGAAAAATATTTAAAAAAGAGTCAATTACCTAAACACCTTTACAACTAATTCTTTTCTTTTATCTTTTCGAGGCTTATATATTTATTAATACATTTTCAAATTCTATGTAATGTCTGGAAGACTCTAGCCGACTGTTATATTTTTTTCCTTGTTGGAGGACTCAATCGTTATTTAACTGTACATAAATTTTTAAAAAATCAAAATTACCCCTGTTTTTGTGTATTGTATAATGCTTGCGGGGAGGGGTAAACCGGTATTTTTACTCTGCAAAAATACATGGAAAATTTTGAAATACCCTCAAATAATTTGGTAATGCTTTTGTAGAAAAATAAAAAACACCCCTGATACAAAGGAAAGGACTAAGGCATGCTGAGAGGCAAAATCATTAATCACTATTGCAATCCACAATATTTTGTAAGTGCATATACAATGTTTATCCGAGCTCTTTTAGCTTTTGTTTGAATTGCACCTAACAAAAAAAATATTTGGAGTAAAAAACACACATTAATGTAACCATGGTGGGAGCTCGTTTTGCACGGGTATGGCTTGAGCCAAGTAGAGATGATCCAGCCTGTTGAATTGTCTGTTTGAAAATATGTTTGCAGTTATTTGAAAAAAAATTCAAAAATATTTAAAATAATAATATTTTTTTATGTTAGTTCATAAAAAATAATTTCAAAAATATTTAAAATAATATTATTTTATTTTTCCAAAATATTTTTTTATATTAGTTCATAAAAAATAATTTAAAAACATCAAAAAATTCATTTTAAATAAAATAAAAAATTAATTTTATCACATGAAACTGTTTTTTTAAAACCTCAACTACAAAAACAAAAGTAATATCAAACACACCCTTAATCATTCAAAAAAAAGTTTTTTTTAAACATATTGAATTTTAGAATACCATCAATAATTTTATTTTTTTGGTTTTTTTGCTCATTGATTTTCTTGGTACTTTGTAAACTTTATTTTATAGTCATTTTATTCTTGAAAGTTTTGTTGGGCATGAATTTTTAGGGTGGGGTTTTATTTTATTTTGCATGCTGTCATGTTGGTCGGTAAAAAATATATTTTAATATTACATCACAAATCAAAATTATGAAATGGGAACATGGGTTCAACTAAAATGACACAAATAAACAAAGTTACAAATAAAATTAGCATGGGTTAATGGCAGATTGGATGTGGGCTTTGGAAAAAGCAAAAAATAAAGAGAGATGGTGCAAGGTTCTGATTGCTGTGGCCGACGGGTGTTGCGGGTTTGTTGGAGTGGACCAAGTGATGTGATTTCTTTAAAGAAAAAAAGGTTTTTACTCATAAATTGAATTTCAATTCACACAACGTGAATTTTTAACTTTTGAGCAGCTAGTACATCGCTCATGAAGCTTTCTTCTTTGAATGGCAAATGTCATTTACAATTATAATTGAATACATGTGGAAGCAGCAGATAAAACATCCAGTTTACAGTAAATATAGGTGTGGATGAACAGTGGTGAACAGGGAAAGACTGATCTACTTTAGTTTTTTTTCTAATAATAATTAATTTTCATGACAGGCCTCTTCTTTATGTTAGAGAGAGAAGTATTTAATAATTTCTTCACCCATTATTATTAGTTTTTACGAAGCACAGAAACAATTTGATAATCCAATGATATGCCATTTTAATGATAATTACCACTGCAGACATAATTTAAATTGATGTATTTGTTTTCTTTTTTTAAAAAAAAAGAAAAAAACGAGTATTTTCTTAAGAAATTGAATGATATACTCATGGTTGTCAAAATCACGATTTTAACACGACACGGAAAGGAGTTTAGAAACTCGGATTGTAAAATCGTACTTGAATTTTTCCGTACAAAAATCGTAAAATCACAGTTAAAATCGTGTAGGTAGAAAAATCGTAAAATCATAAGTACAATATTTCCGAATACAATACAACATAATTATAGTCATAAAACTTCATTAGTTAAGGTTCATATATAATTTAAAATAACTTAAAAATACATTACAAAACAATTATGTCCATATAATTTTATTAGGTAAAAACTAACAAATTTAAAATAAATATTTTGTTGATATTCTATATAAATTACAACACAATGATTTTATTTTTTAATAATATATTTTTTATAATTATTTTTAATATATATATATATATATATATATATATATATATATATATATATATATATATAGTTCCGCTGGACAAAAACCATGCTGATGTGGGACAATGAAAGTTGTCCCACATCGGCCAAAAATCTTCTCCACTCTTTGGAGTTCAATATAAATACATGTATTGTGTCTTTGTGGGACAAAGACAATGTTATCTGTCCCACATCGGACAAATAACATTGTCCTACTTTAAATTTTAGTTTAAATATAATTGAAGGAGAGCAGGAGGTAGCTTGAAAATTAAAAATTTTGAAGCGATAATCTTGATAGATAAAAATCGTAAAATCAAACTGATTCGGTTTGATTTTACGAGTCAAACCGATATTATACGGGTTTGACCGAATTCGATTTTTATCTCTAAATTAACCAGTTTTTTTTAGTTAACTCGTAAAATCGTATGATTTTACGAATCAACTCGCAAGTTTGATAATCATGGATATACTTAAGAAGTTCTTTCTTTGCTAAACAAGCAGGTATCATTAAAAAATACAAGATACGAGAATAAAAATATTACACGATTTTTAATAAATAAACAAATAAATAGAACTGGTGATTAATTTTTGTTAAAATCCACACAAGCTGGGAACTAATATACTATAAATAAAATAAATAGTCCTAATTAATAATTCTCATTTTAGTCAAGTTTATACCAATTAACTGACCCGAAAAACCTCTAAAGTTCTTCAAATAGACATGTCAGATCTAAATTTATAGATCACTAAGATTGACCACTAAAATGGAACCTAAAAAAACACTTTGTACAATAAAAATAATAATCGATCATTTAGTTCCTTTGGGGCATCTTTGGTTTCGACTTCATGCTAGCTCTACGAGCCACATCCCATGCCTTCTGTGGGGCATATATACCTCGCTGCGCGGCGAAAAATGACTCGAATCCAGGCGAATCAAAAGCAAAGCCAGTGTGTCTTGATATCTCTCGCGGCAATTGGTTCATTTCCTTCTGTGTTGTAAGCTGGCTCCTAACTTCCAGTGATCCTGCACTGGTGTTGTCATCAAGCTCGTTCCTGTGAATTTCCTGAACAATCTGATAGTCGTAAGGGAAGAACCATCTCTGAATCCTGTGTCCAAACAAACAGTTGAAACAACAGGAAAATGTCCATAAAAGATGAACCATCTGAAAATGCAATTGGTTCATGAAAAATATATGGAGCTCTTCGAGCTACTCCTGAATCTTACCCTAGATAAATGAAGTCACCAAAAAGTGCAACAATAGGAACAAGAAGAACAGTGAGGTAGAAATAGAATGTACTCATCAACACATATATGACGAAAAAAACATTTTCCTGCAGTGAATGGAAAGAGGAGCAAGTTAGCATGTGCATAATTCCATACTCCTAGAGGTGACAGACGAGATAATTGATGAGAAGCAATGAAAAGGACTAACCCGCAAAACAGAGTATACAAAAATGAACATGAACCATGCCAAAATGCTCCCTCCAACACTAATATAATGCCACCTTGTAATTGAATTACATATCATAAGGAGACGCAAGTTGACAGTGATTACAACACAAGTGAAGGCCATCGTGCTGATATCCCATTGTCCCAACATCCTGCCTGATGAATTTTTACCACTGGCACTGGAGGTGATCACAAAGTGATAGAAGACAAGTGACTGATACACAGAAAAGCAAGCCCATGTGACCACAACTCTCCACTTGAAAAAGACATCTCTTATTCCCTCCTTGTACAGTTCAGGGTACCTCTTTGAAAGGGATGCGCTGACATCCTGGCAACACAAATCGAGTTCCAGATATAAACAGGAAATGAAGCGTGTAACAAAAAGTTAAGCATCCCCACGATCCTAAATTTGAATTACCTAAGGGAAATCGCAAGTCCAAGCTAGCTATGTGCATTATTCACTCCGCACTGAATTTCAAAATGACGTGTTTTGGTTACAAAGTTTGATTATCTTAAAAATTCAGCTAAATACAATTAAAAAAATAAACATTTTTGGTCCTGTTAGGAGAGTGAAAACCAAACAAGGAGATAAACCAAATGACTGATGATTAACCTACATAAAATAAGATTTTAATTTGAACCTTCACTGAAACCAGAAGCCAAATCTAGAATGCCAAAAAATCAAACAAACTGAACAAACCTGTAGTTATTCTCAATTTTGAATAGGTATTTTTTCTTCAGTTGTTTTGTTTCTAAGCATTGAAAATGCCACTAAGTGATTGATTTCATGCACTTAATCCAAAATAACCACATTCGTTTACTTGAGAAATTCTTGCTGAATGAGATTTAAAAGGAAGAAGCACCTTGTCAAAGAGCCCGACAATGATCACCGGCAGTGCCGTGAATATAACATTATATAATGACTGGAACCAATCATCGTAGAATCTTTGACCAGAAAAACCAGTTTGAAAGGTGAACCAAAATTGAGTCAAAGTGAAAGTAAGGTTCTTGTAAAAAAAGTATGTGATGACCTGAAATGAAGAAACATCAGGAATGTTATCGCCCAGTTAGTTTTCATATAATATAAAACTGGTTGAGCCACAGACCTTGCATATTCTAAGATAAGACCATCGTCCATGCACAAGAAGTAAATCTGCAAGATAGCGAAACTGAGCAATTGCAAAATCACTGGCCATCACAGCCTGCATCCCTTCCAACCCACTTATTCCAATACCAATATGCGCAGCTTGAATCATGCTTACATCATTGGCTCCATCCCCTATACTGAGTGTTATTTTGCGAGCACCTTTCTTTACCAAACTAGTCACCTGCAAAATAAATTCAAAGTTGTTGAAACCAAAAACAGGAAATGATTCATATTTCATATTCATAATTACATATCATGTATTAATGAACAATTACTAGTTAAAATGTTAAAAAGCTTGGTTACGCAAGCTCAAGATTGCACGTTCAAGTCTTGTCTTGTAAACAACCAACTCAAGCAATAATGCCTGAGGTCTCTAAGATTTCCCTCTCTTTCAATAGCACAGTACTATTTTACTTTGGAT